>CM034542.1:12965480-13040318 GCA_020002185.1 Paraescarpia echinospica
GTCAATACAGGAGCCAGTTCATCAGTGCATTGTTTCAGTGTGGAGGTGGAAACATTGTCAAGACCAGCTGCTTTCCTGCTGTTCTGCTGCTTGAAGACCTGGTTCTCTGTGTGCCTGCCTGGGTCAGGCACAGGTGAATGACAATCAAATCAAATCCTTTCCAGATTCTCTTGGCATACCATAATTTTTTGAGAATAGAGATTTTGCTAAATATAGCTTTACCCTTCCAAACTATCAATAGATTTTCAGTGGATTCCTCAATCAAATATTTATCATCTTTGAAATTCTCTCCTACTGCGGGAGTTTGTGGCCCACAAGTGCACTGTGTGCACGTTTCATTTGGCTCTGATTAAACTGAATTGATGATCATAACCGCCAGGCATGACATTGGGCAGGGAATGTCCTATCAACAGTCAATGCTGGGCTTCAAGGGCAACTCACTGATCAGAATTATATTAGAAACAGAGTTTCTTCAATTCTGCGCAGGGCCGAGTTAATAATTAATTGATTTGTGGACTGATGTGAAGTGGGGTGTGGCACGTCATCACTTCGTCACTGTAGTTACCTTCGTTGCTTGCGTTTAGATGAAGAAGCACTTGAATAACTTGTCGTCCTGCAAGTAGTTTGGCCCATTTGTCTTAACTGCTATAGTCTGTGAATTCAATGACTTAGCTTGAAAGACAGTCTATTTAACTCATTCTGGTACTCAGCTTTGTGAATAGGATTGCTTGCTACATGATGACAGGGGATCTTAGGAGTTGTGTAGCAACAGGGCCAATTTCAAGCTCCGTATCAACAGGGGCAGTTTAAGGCTACATGGCAATGGGGCAGTTTCTGGCTCCACGGCAACAGGGCAGTTTCATGCTCCATGGCAACAGGGCAGTTTCAAGCTCCATGGCAACGGGCTGTTTCATATTTCAGGGCAACAGGGGCACTTTCATAATTCAAGGCAACAGGGGGCAGTTTCATAATTCAGGGCAATAGTTAGTTGCAGTTTCAGGTTCCATGGCAAAATGTACACCCACCGATACTGTGTCAGTTGTACATATAGGTTGGTTATACTGCTAGGATTTGTAGGTATTGGTTAGCAGTACCATTGAGGCGGGGCATGCTATGAACATGTATTCATATATATATGCTGTTGTTATAACCTATGTGAAACAATAAATTTAATGTCATTAAGTTGGCCTATTCCAATCTACACTTGACTTACATTGCTGCTTAGCATAGGAGGGTGTATGTGACAGTGGGTGCATACTGTATATTCTTGTTGTGCTCTATAAACTAAATCAACTGAGAGAGTCAAATAACTTTGACCTGTTTCAGTTGTTGGTTCTGCTTATGTTCCGACTGTGGATGTTGAATGGACAACTGCCTGCATTCACTGACCAAGACAACCCTGCCTCATTCTCTCCCCATTTCACTACACGGTGAGTTATGTAAGCCCGCACTTAGCTCACTTTCTACTACTTTTGTTGTTTATAGTTACATATTTTCACTGTTGCTGATCTTACAATATGTCTATCCGATGAAATATGATGATTAAAAATATTACATGGTTAATTAGTTTGGCCAAAACACTGTTTCCAACTACCCTGGTAGGTTTGATCTGCTTTCAACCCTATTTCTTGGTTGTTATCTGTTTCACCTGGTCACTGAAAGAAAACCGTTTAATAAGCAAAAATAGATGTATTGGTTTACCCACAACGTGCATCTAAATGCATTGATGAAAACATACTAGGTCAGTTTAAGTGTTAACATACATATCTTTGGCTAATAAGAGGATGGCATTATAAAAAAATTGTGTTATAACAAAATATATTTTCTGCCGGTCGGCTACACGCATTATATGCTATAAACCTGGGCTACAACCACGTTAAAATATGTTACCCTTTCTGTCCAGTTTTGGAGGGGTGGCAGCGTGTGTGTGTGCATGCGTGCGTGCATGTGTGTCTGAATGTACTTTCATGTGAGTGCATGCATCCATGCAAATGTTTGTGTGTGCATATTAAATATTAATAATAGTAGTAGAAGTAGTAACAATAACTTCTTTGCACCTAAATAATTGAAAACCACAACAAATTGCACATCAAAACGAGTGTGGGTCAATCTAAAAATTGAAAAGCAGTATTAGTGAACAGATGTATTAGTGAACAGATGTATTAGTCAACAGATGTATTAGTCAACATATGTATTAGTGAACAGATGTATTAATGAACAGATGAATGGCTAAGCCAGTGAGTTAAATTAATAAAGGCACGTGTTATGCGTGTGATATGTATGGCTAGTGCCATGGAGCTAAGGTGGATTCACCAGGTTATAAATGAGTACATGTGAAGCATATGCCATGATATGGTATTTACTCATGATAGCTCCAGGGGGTGCAAAACACAAATGACTATCCCAGGACACCACAGAAACTTTGCATATATTTTCAGGAATATTTATTTGACTTCTGCTTGTGTCGTAAATGAGACGTGTATTCTACTTCACTGTGTGATTCTACTTGTAGATTCCTCACCTTCTGCCACCTGTATACATTCAATGCCTGGCTACTTATCTCACCTACAACACTTAGCTACGATTGGCAGATGAACAGTATCCCCCTGGTGGAGAATCTGTGCGATCCTCGCAATCTTTCAACTGCACTTTTCTTCGCAGTCATGATCATGTTGACAAAACGATGTGTGTCATCTGTAAGTGTATTTTAAATATAATAATTTGTGCCGTGGGAAAGATAATGTTGTATTAGGTTTCTTATAATAATCATAATATTTTTGGTAGACTGAATTAGTTTTCAATAATAAAAAAGATGAGGTGGCAGCCAAAATGGAAGCAAGATGAGAAATATCTTTCTTTTTTACTTGGCCTAAGTGACATTATCCTATTTTTTCCTTAGACTATTGCAGAAAATCCAGGCAACGCACAATTATCTGTGGCATTAATATAAGCCTTGAGGGGTTTCGTGGGAATCTCCTCAGTTAAACTACAGTTCTAAAATGACGTAATCACCAATCGTTGTAATTATTTTCCTAATGCTTGTTTTATTTTGAGGATATCCAGCCTAATACAGTCTATATGATGTGACTAAGGTTTCTTGGCAGGTGTCATTGTGGAATTAAAAACATTCAGTTCAGATAGTCGCAAAAAAAATATCTCTGGAACAAACGTCAGTTAACTGAATATATCCAGTTGAATGCGAACGTTCAAATGTTGTCTCCTGTTCACAGGATTTACTCTTGAATCACGTTTCTGTATTGCTTTTTGTTGTAGTATTCATTACATGATGTGACAGCACATTGCAGGGATAACTTTGCCACGTTATATTTTCCAGCCAATTCAGAAAATGAAAATTTATAAAACGCACAAAATATCACAAGAATTAACACATGTTTGCAATAAATTAATTAACTTTTGCGTATTTGATCAAACGCATACATGTGTCATTATGATAACAATTCATTGTCTGTTTCCTATACTTCCTTGTAATCATCAGTGATTTTTATGTACACATCTTTTAGATTTCGCTTGTTTTGGATAGAGCTAATCATAATTATTATGGCTTCATTTGAGGGTCTTATGAACTTTGTTTGTTTTATAGATCTACAGGGTTGTGCAAACATTCGCATTTAGAAAACGTTGCAAATTCAGAACTGTATTATGCAACTAAATCTTCATTATATGAAATATTTTACTATGTGAACTTGTTCAAAAGTGTTTTGCCAAAAAACATTTTCAAATGATTTTAATACATTTTCAGGTGTTCACACCTCTGACAGGTGTTCACTACTCAGGATGTGCAGGTATATTTGAGTGACTATCTGTTTACAGGTGGGCACTGAGCGCAGACAACTGTTTCTGGGTCTACTTCTCCTTGTCTTCCCTTTCCTTCCTGCGGCCAACATCTTCTTCCGAGTTGGCTTCGTTGTGGCTGAGAGGATACTCTACATACCCAGGTAAGTAATTTTGGACTTTGGGGCAGAGATCACTGTTAGATTTCCCATTAGTGACCATGTTAACATTTTGTCAGATTATAAGAAAACTGCATCTGAGAAACATCTGAAATTTCTTCACAGCCACTGCCATTATATCATTGATATGCTGATCAAATTTAATCAAAATCATGTACCTCCAGCTCTTTTAAAACACATGCATGCACGGTGCCTGTCAATATTTACCAAAGTAGCCATGTTTTTTCTGCACCCATGTGGGCTATGTGAAAAAAAATAAAAAAAATTGTGCCAACTACACACTTCCAAATATGAACCATTTCACTGCCAATACATTATAACACTCAACCTACTGATATCCCTGATCTATTGCACTAATTTCCCATAAAAATGTTTCAAATATCACCATTTTCTAGGTGGTCTCATCCCTTCTGTAAAACCGAATTATGTATGGCACCCCATCCAATATGGCACCACATCTAAGAAATTTGTGTGTTGCTGTACAATGGCATATAGATTATATCTCCATGACATCATGCACGTTTTACAACCCCAATGGGGATTACAGTAAAATAGATAGTTCCAAAGGCTAGTCTCTGTTAAATAATTCATAGGTATACATTTAAGTTAGTTAACTCATCTAGAGTATACCTGGTAGTTTGTGATGCCAGCAGCAGCAGTGGTGCCATCTGGCATACATGTATGGAACTAGGCAGGCAGGCAGGCAGGCAGGCAGGCAGGCAGGCAGGCAGGCAGGCAGGCAGGCAGGCAGGCAGGCAGGCAGGCAGGCAGGCAGGCAGGCAGGCAGGCAGGCAGGCAGGCAGGCAGGCAGGCAGGCAGGCAGGCAGGCAGGCAGGCAGGCAGGCAGGCAGGCAGGCAGGCAGGCAGGCAGGCAGGCAGGCAGGCAGGCAGGCAGGCAGGCAGGCAGGCAGGCAGGCAGGCAGGCAGGCAGGCAGGCAGGCAGGCAGGCAGGCAGGCAGGCAGGCAGGCAGGCAGGCAGGCAGGCAGGCAGGCAGGCAGGCAGGCAGGCAGGCAGGCAGGCAGGCAGGCAGGCAGGCAGGCAGGCAGGCAGGCATGGAGAGGGAGACAGACTGACCTAGCCGGATGGACAGGCTGCCAGTGAATGTAGAAAGATGGACGGATGTAATGACAAATGGTAGAATGCCACGACTCAGATGGAAAGATTAACAAAGAAACAAGTGGATGATAGAGAAAACAAGAGCAGATAAACAGTATGAGGAGAAGAGATTTGCGTGTGGTGTGTCAGCCTAAGAGAGACAACTTCTGACAGCCGGTGACTGATCAGCCTAGCTAATGCAGGAACAATTGTTGAAGACACAAAGAGACGGATGGCGCTCCAGCGATTGAGGTCTGCCGCAGAAAGTAATGAAGTGTCAGCTGCAGATGTGGGCAGTGAACCGACAGTCTGCATACTTACAAAAGGAGCCGGCCTGCCTCACAGATACAGTGTAGAAAGCTTAAAGGTTTCACTTGAAATGACACTGAAAAAGCAGCCAATAAAAACAATTCAGAGTTGGTTATCAGTGAACATAGATCGTGGTAAATTAAGTGACCTATTTGTGGCCACTGTTGGTGCGTCTGATCATGTGATCATGTGATCATACACTAATTGCTGCGTTAATGCTCACGTGTATTTCTCTAAGGAGTACAGAAAGCTATCACTGTGTTGAGAGCTTGCTAAAATATGAACCATTTTACGTAATATCTTAATGTTTGACATGGTCTGATATCAGCTGTATGTAATATATACTTGTAGAACCATACAACAAGCTTAATTAGCCCATATAATTCACAGTATTAATAAACTGCATGCTTATTATATGGATGACATTTGTTTCTTCAAATAAACTAGGGAGTACCTGTAGAACCTTAGATGTGATTATACCCTTTATAATTAGCGACAAAGTAGCATCAGTAAACAAACATTGTATATTGGGTGTGAGAAAGACCTCATCTCTGAGAAGATTATAAATGAATGGAATAAATTGTGTTAATGCCAGCTATGTGATTAAAACATTGACAGATATCTGCTAAAGGCACATCAATAAAAAACAATTGGACTCTTGATTAAATCAGTGGCTTTCTTGTTCACTCCCCACCTGAAGTTGATCACTGTGGGTGCCAGTTTTGTTACAGTGGACACTCTATAAGGAACACATCGGGACTTGGTGAAACTGTTCTTTATAGCAAATGTTCCTTATATCCATGGATAAATAAAATGTGCAGGTCAGAATGGGGATTTCAAGTTGTTCCTTTTAGGAGTTTGTTCCTTATATCATGGGGCCATTTCACTAACACTTGTATCAACTCATTAGCCTGATTTAGTTTTAAAAATTTATTTTGCTCCTTAACAGTAATCTCGTGTACTGACAACTGTCAACACCAAGGTGCGCCACCGGGACAGTTTAGCCCATTGTCCTAGAAACAGCCCAAGAAATCCTTATACCAAGCATCCATGCAGTGTGTCATGTTTTGTCTTAGAAACAGCCCAAGGAGTCCTAATACCAAGCATCCATGCTGTGTGTCATGTTTTGTCTTAGAAACAGCCCAAGAAATCCTTATACCAAGCATCCATACAGTGTATCATGTTTTGTCTTAGAAACAGCCCAAGGAGTCCTAATACCAAGCATCCATGCTGTGTGTCATGTTTTGTCTTAGAAACAGCCCAAGAAATCCTTATACCAAGCATCCATACAGTGTATCATGTTTTGTCTTAGAAACAGCCCAAGGAGTCCTAATACCAAGCATCCATGCTGTGTGTCATGTTTTGTCTTAGAAACAGCCCAAGAAATCCTTATACCAAGCATCCATACAGTGTATCATGTTTTGTCTTAGAAACAGCCCAAGGAGTCCTAATACCAAGCATCCATGCTGTGTGTCATGTTTTGTCTTAGAAACAGCCCAAGAAATCCTTATACCAAGCATCCATACAGTGTATCATGTTTTGTCTTAGAAACAGCCCAAGGAGTCCTAATACCAAGCATCCATGCTGTGTGTCATGTTTTGTCTTAGAAACAGCCCAAGAAATCCTTATACCAAGCATCCATACAGTGTATCATGTTTTGTCTTAGAAACAGCCCAAGGAGTCCTAATACCAAGCATCCATGCTGTGTGTCATGTTTTGTCTTAGAAACAGCCCAAGAAATCCTTATACCAAGCATCCATACAGTGTATCATGTTTTGTCTTAGAAACAGCCCAAGGAGTCCTAATACCAAGCATCCATGCTGTGTGTCATGTTTTGTCTTAGAAACAGCCCAAGAAATCCTTATACCAAGCATCCATGCAGTATGTCATGTTTTGTCTTAGAAACAGCCCAAGGAGTCCTAATACCAAGCATCTATGCAGTGTGTCATGTTTTGTCTTAGAAACAGCCCAAGGAGTCCTAATACCAAGCATCCATGCAGTGTGTCATGTTTTGTCTTAGAAACAGCCCAAGAAAGTCCTAATACCAAGCATCCATGCAGTGTGTCATGTTTTGTCTTAGAAACAGCCCAAGGAGTCCTAATACCAAGCATCCATGCAGTGTGTCATGTTTTGTCTTAGAAACAGCCCAAGAAATCCTTATACCAAGCATCCATGCAGTGTGTCATGTTTTGTCTTAGAAACAGCCCAAGGAGTCCTAATACCAAGCATCCATGCAGTGTGTCATGTTTTGTCTTAGAAACAGCCCAAGAAATCCTTATACAAAGCATCCATGCAGTGTGTCATGTTTTGTCTTAGAAACAGCCCAAGGAGTCCTAATACCAAGCATCTATGCAGTGTGTCATGTTTTGTCTTAGAAACAGCCCAAGGAGTCCTAATACCAAGCATCCATGCAGTGTGTCATGTTTTGTCTTAGAAACAGCCCAAGGAGTCCTAATACCAAGCATCCATGCAGTGTGTCATGTTTTGTCTTAGAAACAGCCCAAGGAGTCCTAATACCAAGCATCCATGCAGTGTGTCATGTTTTGTCTTAGAAACAGCCCAAGAAATCCTTATACCAAGCATCCATGCAGTGTGTCATGTTTTGTCTTAGAAACAGCCCAAGAAATCCTTATACAAAGCATCCATGCAGTGTGTCATGTTTTGTCTTAGAAACAGCCCAAGAAATCCTTATACTGCCATCCATGTGAGTGTGTGTCAGTTTTGTCTAGAAACAGCCCAAGGTGTCCTAATACCAAGCATCCATGCAGTGTGTCATGTTTTGTCTTAGAAACAGCCCAAGAAATCCTATACCAAGTAATCCATGCAGTGTGTCATGTTTTTATTCCTGTAGAAACAGCCCAAGAAATCCTTATACAAAGCACTCATGCAGTGTGTCATGTTTTATCTTAGAATAGCCCAAGGAGTCCTAATACTCAAGCATCCATGCAGTGTGTCATGTTTTGTCTTAGAAACAGCCCAAGAAATCCTTATACCAAGCATCCATGCAGTGTGTCATGTTTTGTCTTAGAAACAGCCCAAGAAATCCTTATACCAAGCATCCATGCAGTGTGTCATGTTTTGTCTTAGAAACAGCCCAAGAAATCCTTATACCAAGCATCCATGCAGTGTGTCATGTTTTGTCTTAGAAACAGCCCAAGGTGTCCTAATACCAAGCATCCATGCAGTGTGTCATGTTTTGTCTTAGAAACAGCCCAAGAAATCCTTATACCAAGCATCCATGCAGTGTGTCATGTTTTGTCTTAGAAACAGCCCAAGAAATCCTTATACAAAGCATCCATGCAGTGTGTCATGTTTTGTCTTAGAAACAGCCCAAGGAGTCCTAATACCAAGCATCCATGCAGTGTATCATGTTTTGTCTTAGAAACAGCCCAAGAAGTCCTTATACAAAGCATCCATGCAGTGTGTCATGTTTTGTCTTAGAAACAGCCCAAGGAGTCCTAATACCAAGCATCCATGCAGTGTGTCATGTTTTGTCTTAGAAACAGCCCAAGAAATCCTTATACAAAGCATCCATGCAGTGTGTCATGTTTTGTCTTAGAAACAGCCCAAGGAGTCCTAATACCAAGCATCCATGCAGTGTGTCATGTTTTGTCTTAGAAACAGCCCAAGGAGTCCTAATACCAAGCATCCATGCAGTGTGTCATGTTTTGTCTTAGAAACAGCCCAAGGAGTCCTAATACCAAGCATCTATGCAGTGTGTCATGTTTTGTCTTAGAAACAGCCCAAGGAGTCCTAATACCAAGCATCCATGCAGTGTGTCATGTTTTGTCTTAGAAACAGCCCAAGAAATCCTTATACCAAGCATCCATGCAGTGTGTCATGTTTTGTCTTAGAAACAGCCCAAGGAGTCCTAATACCAAGCATCCATGCAGTGTGTCATGTTTTGTCTTAGAAACAGCCCAAGAAATCCTTATACCAAGCATCCATGCAGTGTGTCATGTTTTGTCTTAGAAACAGCCCAAGGAGTCCTAATACCAAGCATCCATGCAGTGTGTCATGTTTTGTCTTAGAAACAGCCCAAGAAATCCTTATACCAAGCATCCATGCAGTGTGTCATGTTTTGTAAAATCTTGACTCATCCACTGAGACATGACGTTTACATCATGTTAATGTCTTTCAGCATGGGCAGCATAATTCTGACAGTAGCGGGTCTCGATCAACTGAGGCGAAAGCTTTGTCTGCGATCTTCCACCCTAGTGAGCATAGTGTGCCTCCTGGCTGCTGTCTGGACCTGTCAAACAGTTACCCACAACAAAGTCTGGGCCAACAGAGAGGTACTCTTCAGGTATGTTTATACAGACAACACTACCTGCATAATATTACATACTGTTGAGAATATTGATCAAGTTTGAAGGTAATGCAATGAGTTAATTTTTTTAAAGAATGTTTATTTTTATCACTTCAGCATTTCAGTGATCATTAGTCACATTCATTTGACGAGATAACCCATTTTAATAATCCAGTCAGATTGTGTCATATAGTGAAGTTTAATAATCCAGTCAGATTGTGTCATATAGTGAAGTTTAATAATCCAGTCAGATTGTGTCATATGGTGAAGTTTAATAATCCAGTCAGATTGTGTCATATGGTGAAGTTTAATAATCCGGTCAGATTGTGTCATATAGTGAAGTTTAATAATCCAGTCAGGTTATGTCATATTGTGAAGTTTAATAATCCAGTCAGATTGTGTCATATAGTGAAGTTCTTTGTACAAAACAAATGTGTAAATAAATTTGTGTCATCTGGAGATTTAAAACATTTATTAGTAGGTCATGATATTGACAGAATAATGTCACAATGACCAGTGAACAGTTATTAAGTGTGTGGCAAATTTACAATCTTTCAAGACCATCTCAAAATTATCATTGCAAAATGTGCACTGTTCCTCCATGTTGATCCCTTGCAGGGTGGTGGGAGGCATATAATTTAATTTGTTCTGGTCTCTCAACGATACTTTGCTATTCTCTCTCACTCTCAGCTGTTCACCTCTGTCTTTTCAACCGATCTATCCTAGCATATCTCTCCGCCTTAATTTTGATTTTCTTCTGCCATCCTCTTCTGTTTTCCATGCACTTTTAATCAATCAAACTCTCCTCACCCATTCTTTCTACATGCCCTCCCCATGTATGCTTGTTCCCAACTACATTCATTTTCATGCATTACTTCATTCCAATCTTTTCTCTTGTTCCTTCTGCTTTCACTTTCCCCATTCTCATTGCCCAACCGACACTGATCCTAACCTTTCCCAAGTACTCGGCCTTCCAGAACCTGTGTAGTTGATTCTCCACTAACTGTGCCTGAGAGCCACTGAGCTAATAAAGCTACATCTCTCCATCAGTCCCATGTCCAGGCCATAAAAGTGGTACTTCAACAGTGATGACAGCCTGCCATCAGGTGCCTCTGGGACGAATTGTTCTTGCTCTCTCTCGAGGCCGCAGCAACAATCAGGGCCGGTTGAAGAAACACCTGCAGCCACTGCGTGGGACTAGTAATTCTCCGTCGTTGGTGTGGGCGACACGACAAGGAAGTGCAATTACATTTGTCCTGTCAGACCTGACTTGGGTCCACATCTCCTGCCCAGTTGCTCATTTCCGCGCCATCGCACCACCTCATTGATTTCCAATGCTAACCTGCGCTAATGATTCCCAATTACTGATATGTCATCGGTAGAATGCAATTTGCTGTCACCCGATTGTCTCCGTGCCATAATGCGATTGTGACGAGCGATCAATAGTTAATTAATTGCTTTAATTATCTTGCTGCGGCTTTCTTATAATCAAGTAAAATGGTTCATCTTCGAGGAATGTGTATGGAGGAGTTGGCGCAAATGTATTGCGAAATGTCATTTGTGCCTCGCTGAATGCAATTATGCGAGATTCAACACCCGTAATTAAATTACTGTGGAAAGTGAAGCTCGGAGGAGAAACAGACGGAGATAGATGGCAAGGATGAATACACAGTGCAATAGCACCACAAAACTTAAACAGTAGCACCTTTATACTAAGTCCACATGTGGCACAAGTCTAAATTGATCTTAATTGCAAGATTGTCGTAATTCGTAATTATCGGTTGCGTGATCCTATTTTATTGTAACATCATTATTTTGCATCAGGGAAGAGTTAAACAAACCTATATATATGTGACCCATCTTAACGAAATGAGTAGCATGTCGGAAATTTTTAATATTTAGTTATTAGTAGCGTTGGAAAGAGCAGAATCTCTGCTTTCACATGGTGTATCATGTAAGAAGATATCGTAATTCTAACTGAAGTTATGGCTTAACAAACACATGTGGGGTAGAAACCTTCAAACCCAGAAAACGGCCGTCATAGTTAATGCAAAATATTCGTTATGTTTCATGAAATGTACCTTAGTTACCGTGGACAGATCTAGCTAATATTTTTTCCTCATCAGGCTCGCTTCCATCCGTTAAGTCTTCCAAAAAATACTCCTCGATCTCGATGCGTGTGTTTACAGATTATGTAAATGACCCATCACTGAACCAATGAGAACAGTTGCCTGGGTCATGCTGTTGCTGTTGCTACCACGTGATCCAAATTGTTTACACAGCTGGCGTAAACAGGGGGCGTCTTCCAAGCTCTCTGAAGGTCACAGAATGTAGTTATTAGCATATTTATGCCCATATATAGGAAGATGATGCGTCAAGCTTCGTGGTGATATCCCATATGTTAGGAGCGTCCCAAAATTAGCAGTTGCGAATGCACGCAATTACTGGCATTTTCGGTGTTATTTTAAGGAAATCGAGCGGAACACTTCACACAGCTCTACAAAAATCGCTTTAAAATACACAAAACAGAGTTAATTAGTGGGTAGCTAGAGTAGCAATTGATAAAACGAATACCAAAAAATAATTTTCAGGGGAAATCTCAAAATCGATGGATTCACGATTTGTCCACATAAACGGCATTTACGGAAAATCAGATTTGCCGACATCCGACTCATTTCATTAAGATGGGTCACCTATATATATACATAATTCTAAATAAAATATAATTTGTAATTTCAATATTTTTTAGTCCTTTGGCCGAAGGTCCAAGGGACTATTGCCATCACTCTGCGTCCGCCATTAGCTAATTTTGCATAAACATATCTTAGGGCACTGCCACTATGCACGAGAAATCTGTATTTTATTGAATTATTGTAAGGGCTCCCTAGGGCCTCCAAGGACCCCAAAACTGGTAAAATGTAACATTTTGCCTATTTTTTCAAAAACTGTTCAACTTTTTTTCTAATTTTGCATAGATGTATCTTAGGGTGCTGCCACTATATACAAGAAATCTGTATTTGATTGAATCATTCTAAGGGCACCTAAGGGGCCCCCAAAGTGCAAAAGTTTTACATTATCTAGTGATGTGGTTTTGAGAAGGGCCCTTGAGACCACCCCAACAGTAGATTTTGTTTATTGTGCCAGAAAGCCAGCAGCATAATTAAACTCTGCAGCCTAGTGCTATTGTTCCATTGAGACCTTGACTAATCTTTAATTGGTCACAGGGCCCAGGCAGTGTAGACACACTTGACCCCTGTTAGACTGAACAGTTGCCTAAAACTTTTAAACTGTATCTTCAAAACTATTGATTTTCTATAATTGCAAGTTGTGTTTATTTTGATGTTCATTTAATTATTATAAAATGGTGTGACTGTGGTGTCTATTGGTTAAAGATGTATTGTCTGTAGAAACCTGTAGGTGACAAACAGAAAATTAATATTCTGTCACCTGTAGGTGACAAACATAGAAAATTTATATTCTGGACAACTATAGAGTGAAATATCCTACACTTTATTGATATCAAATGCATTCTACTGTTCTGTTTACGCTTGCCATGCCTTGTGTAGACATGGTACTGTGTAAATCAATTGTATCAATATAGACTAATAATTACAGATTCACAATATAGTTGACACCTGAAACAACCAAATGTCAACCATTAGAAGAGTTGACATAGTTCCGCTATACACAAGCAAGAAATCTGTATTTGATTGAATCATTCTAGTGTCATCAGCATATAGTAGAACATACATTTTCTACATCATCATCATCACTAAGGTTGTTGCAAATTTCACCAGCTGCCATGTCAAGTCCGTTATAATTGTGACTAACAGGGTTCAAAATTATTCAGTAAATAGCAAATAACAAAGGACACAAGTTTTCTCCTTGCCATACCTCTACATCACATGAGAAGAAGGCCTGGCCCTGATTTATACATGATTTAGCATTTTTTTTACATGTTATATACAACTTTCAACACATTACCATTAATACCACATGAAATTATCTTAGACCTCCGTGAGGACCGGTCTACTAAATCAAATGCTTTCTTATAATCGATGAAAGCACAATAAAGCCTTTTGCGTCGAGACAAATACAATTCAACCAATACCCCTATCTGAAAATGTGGTCAGTCTGGTGGTCTGAACAATCACTAAGGATTAATGAACACTTGTGCAGAATGTCACCCACTTGGCAGGTTTAATTGATCTATTCAGCAATGAGGACACTGCTTAGGCCTCACTCTGGACACTGTCACTCACAGTGTTGTGTATTGTCTTAGTTGGTGCATTGAGCTAATTTACTTGACCATGAATCAGTGGTGGCTCTGGTTGTGTATTACACCCAGCTGTGGAGCTAAGATTCTCTGCCTGCTATTGTTTGATGGAAACTGTGTCTAATGTGTAATTGGTCACTGGCAGTAGCTTGTGTCAACAGACAGCATTAAGCCACTAGACCCCTGTTAAACTGGACAGTTGCCTGTAGGTTTTAAACTGTGTCAAACAGTGAGTACCTTTTGCTCTCAAATAATCTGTCCTCTTAGTTTTACACATAAAGACATAATCTGACATAACTTGATAAGTCTTTGTAGCAGCACATTTGTACTTCCAGTGTATCATTGCAACATAACATACATATTACTTACTGTGTGTCACATTTGAATGTTGTGCATGTAATATTTCCATGCAATCCATTTGCATATATAATGTAAAACTTCACATTTGGTCAGCCGGTGTCACATATAGACATATTAGTCCAAAGGACTTCAGGGCCTCTTGGCCCATTTTTTATATAATGAAATCTGATGTGTACATAACTATATTTATATACTCCTTGATAAATGTTCGAGCTGTAGAAGTAATTATATGAATACACAGTGCCGCTTGGCCACCTGTAAAAATGGTCAGTTTGGTAATATAATTGTATTGGAAGTTCATGAAATTGCTGTCTTTGAAATGGGGTATGGATGTTTGTACATCATGTCATTTTCATTGTTTTCACAGCATGATCGACAAAGACAGATACTTATAGGACAAAGTTCAGCTGTACAACTAATTCAGCCAACTCCCGCACTTTGCATACGATATCTGCCAGGGGTAACATAGTCAATAAATAAATGAATAATATATAAATAATACAAATTATTTTTGCTTGAATGAAGTGTAAGGTTTTTACACTTACTTTAATTGTAACTGTGTGAACACATGAGCTGCAACTTGGCCTACCCCGGGCACCGGGTAATACTGACATGCTGGATTTGGTCCATTCAAATCAAACCATTCACAGTGCAGTCGATCAAAGCAAATAAAGATTAAATCGTACACAGTATCTTTTTTATGTACTCGCATCTAAGGAGAGCATCTTTATGTTGTAACCATACGTTTGATGCTTTGTGTAGTCAACATGCATAAATAACATACAAGGTTTCACATTCACAGCCACTTTCACAATCTTAGTCATTGTGGCTGAGCTGAAGGATAATCACATTAGCTAAATTTGTGCCGTGGTGCAATGCATTAAATAGACACTAAACTTCTTGAACCTATTGAAACTTGAATCATATCTTGCACCATTTTCATTTGCAAAATGCCTACAGTGAACACCATTTTGCATAGTATACTTATTTGTCATTGCATCTCGAAATACAACAGTTCTATTCCCATTATGGAGATTACCAAAATTATTGTAGGAAAGATGTTCAGAAATCAGAGAGATTAAAAGGGGAGGTCTGACATGCACGCATCAGTCTTTTACAAGGACCTCTTTGTTGTCCCAAGATGAACATAATATGGCGTACAGTAGCTCATATGCAGTGGTAGATACCTGGAACATCAATCAAGAAGATCATGTGCAACCGCTGCCATTTTGTAACTCAAGCTATTTCCGTCACCCCACATTGCCAGTGCCTTTTGGACAAGACACTAGAAGCCATTGGTCACATCTAACCAATGCCAGGGGAATAAAAGTTTGCACAGATGGAATAGACAAACTCGTTGTGTACTCACAGAACCAATCAACGAAAACCATAGGGCCACATTAGTGGCTGTGAAAGCACTTGCTTTGATAATGGAGTAGGTCCAATGAGCATGTTGCTTTGATGGATACTAGCGCTATATAAGAACAAATGTTAAAAGGTGCTATGATGTGCATATGGCCTGAGGGAGAATCTCCCATCAGTGAACTACTATGTTCCATTTTTGTTATGCTTTGATGTGGTATTCTCTCCTTTGGCTTCTTTTTACAGCATCCCCCAAGACCATCTGGTGTGAATAGCCAAACCACATCTTCCATGTCCTTTCAGCAAATGTCAGCAGTTACTGTTGTGATATGAGCATTATATCGCACACATTCAATATGGTGTGTCCGGTGTCATGGTGCAGTTATCACTTCTAGTGTGTGTGATTAGGAGGGAACTAATTTTGTTGTAATTAAGACAAGTGACCTTTTGAAAAATGGCAGTTGACCATTTTCTTGCTTGAAAGGAGTTTATTATTAAGTTTTGTGATTCTGAAACTTATGCAGTTTCGCGGTACACTATTGACATTGTGATGTTACAGAACATAGCCCACCAGTTTGAGTTGGCTGAAATCATCATGAAATGATTGTGAAAAAAAAAAAAAATTACATTTGCAACCTAATTCAACCGTAATTATGCATTTGTGTTTCTTTCATTTTCCACTTGCCAAGTGTTTAAAGTAATCGATTTAATTTGTACTACCGGTATATGTATTAATTGGGTGGCAGCTATGGTAGTGATCAAGTTTGGTCTTGGAAGCATTCACAACCGTTGGCATCTGAAGAATAAATAATTGCTATAGATAATGTTTAAACATAATTTGTGTACAGGGTTTGTTTGTTGAGTAGAAAGTGTTAATATTTTATGGGTTTTTTTCTTAGTTGGGTGTGGCCACAGATATGTTCTCCACTTTGTCCCTTTAACATTAGGTGAGGATTGTTTCAATATACTGCAGTTCTAACAAAGACTTCCAAATGCAGGTCCGGGCTGCAGACTCTGCCACACAGTGCCAAGATGCACTACAATTATGCCAACCTAGTGAAGGACAGAAACGTGGCACTGGCTGTACACCACTACAGAGAAGCCACCAGGTAAGTGTGCTGTATTAGCAATAATTCAAACATGGGCTATGATTTATTATCAGCAAAATATGTTACATTAAAAATCTGTGCATTTTAATATCTGAAGTAAATCTGTTTTTGTTTATGGTGCAATAATTTGGCCACTGCAAGGTAACCCAGAAAATGCAACCCAACTTTCATCATGATATACATATCAACTTAACTTGGAGCCAAGGTGGCGGATTGTGGTCAATTACAAAACTGCTCTGACATTACAATTCATACACCAGTTGCATTAATCAAATTCTTGTTTGTTAATTATATGAAACATTTCATTGGCTTATCACTGAACACTAACATCATCAGATGTCACATGTATTAATGACGTTTGCCTGACAGGCAGATGAAAGTTTTTACAAGGTAAATATCATCTTGGCTGTGTCAGAAAGAAACTGTTTGAATAACTGTCATTGGCTGTTGTGTTATATACTTAACTGTTTGAGACTATTTTTGGATGTTTTTACCTGCATCTATTGAGACGTTTATATTAAACAAATCACATCACGAAGGTTTTTCTCAAATTCCTCGAAATAAATCACCTTAGACATAACAAATGATGACATCTGGGAAAACATCCATTGTGTTGATGGTCTCGGTGTCACTGGCACATAAATATCGCTGGAGGTTATAAAAATAGCAAAATTAGCACATAAATCACGGCAGACATTCGGTGATTGCAATCAAAGTCAGTTGGTATTTTATTGCAAGAGTGACAGGAACATGATTGATGAGTTTTTGAGTTTTGCATCGTCCACAATAAGAAGCAATGATGAATAGAAAGATCCAACAGATTGGCATCCCCGGGTTGTTATTATTCAACTGACAGGCAGCATTCCTAAGGCTGCGTTGTATTTTCTGCCGAATCAGTGATGGGTGCACAGTTATGAAAGCTTGTGTCATGCATGCGTTTGTGCCAGATGAGAGATGTGCATTCACGCTGCCGTATATCTTTAAATGCATCATTGGCTGGGAGGGAAAAAATTGACAGTTTCACATCGATTGCCACAGAGTCAGGCACAAATGTTGCAGGCAGTCAGCAGACGAATGTATCTTCAAGTTCTTGACTTAAATTAAGGTTTACTCAGTAAAACATAGTTTCCTGTTCTAAATTTGTTCAAGCAAATAACAAAATATATGATCCTCTTTTGTTTAATCCATCCAGTAAGCTTATTCATCAAAAGCATGACAAAAGTGGTGATACTCCCGGATTATGCATTGACATTATGTCATAAAACCGTATTAACCCTTTCCAGATTGTGGCCAACCTATGCAAGTGCACATAATAACCTGGGCACGCAGCTGAGGGATCAGGACAAGGCAGAACATCACTACAGGAAAGCAATCTTCATCAATGCCCAACATGCCAATGCCCACTTTAATCTTGGCAACCTCTTGAGGTGAGAACTACTGAGAAGGTCTTTTGAGTAGTGCCACAATAAGGTCTTTTGATGTGCCTTCCTGACTCCCCGGTGCATGGCAGAGTACTTCTTCTGTATTACCAAACAGATGCCTGCAACATTTTTTTGTGTAGTGACAGCTAGTAATTACATTACGGCATCAGTGAAAGGGCAGGGGTCTAATATTGCCATCTCCCAACTGTTTTTGGGCTAATTTCCTATATATTTGTGGCTATCCACCCACTCCCTAGATACAGTTGAAATTTGGTAATGAATGCATATAGTTTTCAAAAAGCGTCATGTAAAAGTTGGTTTTCTTCAACTGTTTATTTCTAAATTACAAGGCAAGGTGATTTATTGTGACTCACACAAAGCTTATATCTAGCCAAACCCACATCTATTTGTTTGACTCTTGTTTCATGTTACAGTAACCGTGGCGACAAGATGGCTGCTCTGGAAAGTCTGCGAATGGCCTTGAAATTGGATAAAGACAGCAGCGCTGTTCATCGGGCAATGGCGAATGTCCTGGCAGACCTTGGCCATGTTAGTGAAGCTAAAGGTCACCACCAGAGGGCATTAGAGCTGAGTCCAGGTGACGCAGAATGCAGGACTAACTTCGGCATTTTCCTGAGCAACACAGGTACAACAATCAAAAGATTTACGTTTACATACTAATCTCTTAAGGCCAGACACTCCAGGTGAAATGGTGTTTTTTGACAAAAAATACTTTAAATGGTTTTCTGCCAGATGATTATACCTATGTATGCATACTATCCATAAAGTTCACTTCTATGACAATTACATACCTCTAAGTGAGTTTTAGTCATGCATCAAGCATGTTGATATCATGTAATTAAATTAATTATGCAATCTTTGATTGCCATTTTCTCAAAAACATTTTTTTTTTTATTTCTGCATTTGGAAACGTAATATTTCTGGGGGTAATTATGCTGTATAAATAATGTTTTCAGTGTTGTATGCAGTATGTGCAATGATCAGACACTTTTTAAAATTTAAAAACGAATAGTTTGAATGATATAGCCATATTTGTTGCAAAAAACAAGTTTTTTTTTGTATTTTACCAAAAAATTATTTTAAAAATAAAACACATTTAAAAAATGCTCTGATCATTGCACAATAGAATGTAGAGAAAACATGGATTTGCAAGAATTATAACTACATATGGGTTCAATAAAAAATGGCAGTGTTTCCAAATTTGCCAATATTTGCTCAAAATGGTGGCCATGGAAACGGGGTCTGGCTGAAAAAAGTTCAATATATATTTTATTCAGACCCATTTCATGCATTGGGCATAAAAAATTGAACTGTTTGTACAAATTAAAAAATAACATCTTCCTGCCGTGTCTGGCCTTAAGTATTCATTTTGAGTAAGAGCATGCTCACACACCAGGAGGCGCTGTTGATTACATCAGTTTCTGTACCTTGGCATATCGCCATGTTCTGATTGGTAATTATTGGGATTTCCTGGAGTTTCCCTCTGATGCGGACGTTTGCATGGTTTACTCGGTTAGAATTGTGACCTGCAAGGACATATACCGGTACACTACAACAAATTACATGTAACTTGGCAAACTTCCATACATTGCATAGGATATCATTATTTTGATGTACCACAAACACTTTATGTATTGTTCGTATGTTGGAAAATAAGCAAATTATGATATCTGCCAGAGGTTGTGTGATCAACTGCCCCTGGCTTGCAAGGATGAGTATGTGCCATATTTCCCTCAGAGCTTCAAATCTATTTCTAGAAGATTTTTGTCCAGGTTTTGAAGTCAATAACAGTAAATGACACATTCCCAGGGCACACGCAGGAAGCACTTGAGGTTTTGCGGGAAGCCTACACACTCGATCCAACCAGCTACATTGCCATGAGGAACGCAGCCAAGATTCTCAGGTTGAGTGGATACAACAACCAGGCTGAACAGTTATATCTAAGGTAAATGCACACCAGATTAACACAATTACCATGCCATACAAACCCAAGATGATAAGTTTATATGTAGATAGTAGTCCAGTATGATTATCTCATATCGTCCCAAGGCCCAATCACATCTGGTTATGACAACAAAAACTCTGTCAAAGCTAAGAATGATCTTGATTTAAATAGGAGAAATTCAATGACAATTATGGCTCCATTGATCTGATCATGTTAAAGTCAGTTGCACCATTGATTACAAGCAGTTACACAGTTTGTAACAAATTGCATTAGGTTGTTCTAGTTGTAATTGATTAGACTAAATTACCCAAGTATTATCATTATGTGATATCTTGCACTGTGGTGTCTGTGTCGTGCCAGGGCTCTCACTCTCAGTCGAGACGCTGTAACGCTGGACCTGGCTGGAGTGTTCTATTTCAATACCCAGAGGACGCACACAGCCCTACAACTCTTCTCAGAGGCCGCACGTAAAGATCCGTCCAAATCTGAACTTCTTCTGCATCACGTACGTGGGAACACATCAGTCTCCAGACAGAAAGATTCTGTGAATTGTTTTAACAAAACTACTGTTGCAACACAGTGGGTGTTGTAGAAAAGCTTAAGAGCAGTGTGAAATGTGCAACTTCTTGATCTTTCTGGTTTCAGATTTGTGTTTATCTGCAAAATAAACAAACAAATTTACGTTTTTCAATGCAACCAAATGTTGTGTTTGGAGGTTTTACCCTAACACCAAAACCCAGATTTGATGATGTTGGTTTAGACCTCTCTTACAGTGGCTTCCATGATAATGACATGGGGACTCTCATTTTAAAATTTATTATCTTTTTTGTGTACAATTATTAGTTTGTCTACAGCTGTAATTCTACCATTTCGGGACATGCACAAGTTTGAGCACTGGAGTTGAGAGGACTGATGTTCTGGTCCACTTACTACCAATTTGAAACTCGGGTACTTTCATTTACCCCCTGTGTCATTTGAAAGAAATAAAGCCAAAGTCCCTTACTACCAAACACCTGTAGAAGTGCTGCATTAGCTGCTGTCAAACCACTTGCTCTGATAATGGAATAAGCACCATGAGTGCCTTGTCTAGGTGCACGGAGGCGCTATGAAAGACCAAACATTGTTCTGACTGTTCTGGCAGGCTCAGGTGCTCAGCGTGTACCGACGATTCACAGAAGCTGAAGAACAGCTCCACAGGGCACTGCGGTTGAACCCAGGCTACATCAATGCCCTCCACCAGTTGGCCAATGTATATGGGGAGAGAAAGCTACACCATTGGGTAGGTATGGGTACAGGTTAATTAGAATAAATTACACCAGACTCTCGCTATAAGGTACAAGCTGGGACTTTGTTGCACTTTGTATACCTGATGTTTCCTATATTATCAGGAATCCATAATGGGAGAGTCTATTGTATTAACAGTTGAGTTAAATTACAATTACTCATATTCACCACACATTTCATAACATCTATATATATATATAGATATATAGATATATTCCTTCTTATAACACATTGACAACATGGCGCATTAGTATGCCTGAGTGTAGCATCTCATGAAACATGCATCGTGTCCACAGGCGATACAGTTAATGAAGAAGGCCATAGGGCAGACGTCTGACCGCTGGACACTGGCCACTCTCTACAGTGACCTGGCCAAACAACAGAAGGACAGCGGTCAGCTAGACGACTCGATTCACGTATGTGGACAAATGTGTTAGTTCAACAAAGATACTGGTACTTGTACTTGAAGTACTTTTGAGATGTCTTTTACTGGACTTAAGTACTTTGTTAATGAAATATACTTTTTACAGTTAGAGGACAATTAATGTACAATTCCTAAGCCAATAATGTACTTGTACATAAGTACGTTGTCAATTAAATGTACTTGTATTGGTTAGTAAGTACATTTCCAGCTCAAATATACTGCACTGAAAAATCAACACAAATCAGGAAACAGTTTATTTGTTCCAAAGGAAGTCAAAATAATCTATATAGAAAATTTTATTATGCAAATATTCAAAAGTGCAAAAATAAAACTGCAAATAATACATTTAGTAATTTATAACATGTTTTACGGGCAGAATTGTCCAGAAAGCAGTGACGGGAATCGGAATAAAAAATAAATTAAATTGTCAGGAAAAAGATCATAGTGCATGTTCAAACATATAACATTTAAATAATAATATATGTGGATATGTGAAAATAATATAAATCACAAGTTTTACTTAATTGTTATCCTATTAATGACAGACAGCAGTGTGAAATGCATAAAAATAATTTCAATAATGCAAATGTTTTAAAATCAAATGCAAATGTCATCACTATAATAACTGTTGTTTTGACAAAACCGTTCAAGTTGGCATCTGTGTAGCATATGCATGTGACACGTTTTGTCCAGAGTGTATTCTGTGATTTATGTATCCTTCTCCAAGACATGATAGGCCTACAGTATTTTAAACTGTATGAACCATTTGGAGATCTATAAAAGGTTACATTATTCTTACATTCTCTAGCCAATATTAATGTCAGTTTTAACAAGATTTAACAAGATTGCCACCCAAAGAATTAACTCTAGATGGCAGGTTGACAAGGAAGCCTTTTGGCTTATCGAGAGTCCAACTCATTCTATCTACGTGTATCCCGCCCTTCTGAGGTATGTGTCGATTTTATTTTTATACATATCCATGCAACTAGCACCAACATAATTAGCAGACATTATGTTCCATTTGTTTAGTCCTTTGTGAGAATGAGAACTTTCTTATATCTAATCTATGCTGCTCCTTTACTAATGCAACTTCATGTCCTCTAGTCCTTCTGTCTTTCTTAACCGAGAAAAAAATACTTCTATCAATATTTTCATAACCATTAAATATTTTAAACACTTCTATCTGATCTCCTCTCAATCTCATGGTCTCTAGTGTTGATAAACCACATTCTTTTAGGCGTATTTCGTAACTAAGATCCCTCAGTTTTGGTATAATTTTAGTCGCGCTCTGTACTCTTTCTAGCATATCTATGTCCTTCTTGCGATATGGCCTCCACGCTTGTATACAATATTCTAAATGAGGCCTAACTATTGTTTTGTACAGTGGTATTATTAGTTCTTTTCATTAGAAAGCAGATTAAAACAAACTACGTAGTTACATTAGCCAATTTGACGTTTGGTAACAATGTGG
This sequence comes from Paraescarpia echinospica, assembly GCA_020002185.1. Lineage (NCBI taxonomy): Eukaryota > Metazoa > Annelida > Polychaeta > Sabellida > Siboglinidae > Paraescarpia > Paraescarpia echinospica. The sequence continues at coordinate 12,988,839 of CM034542.1, forward strand.
GCCGGCATATGGCAAAACATTTTCCAACAAATTCAAATCACAAATGTGTGTTGACTTGTGACTTCACTATTCACAAGAAATTTTCTCCATGAGCAAGTTGATTTTATTTTAAACACCATTCTTTCCAGAAAACTAAGGCAACAATTGTATACGTATCTTGGATAATAATCTCGTTATGTATAATTGTGTTGTATTACAACCACGTGAATCTATTAAAATGCAACATTCTGAATTCTGTACAATGTTCTGAATTATCGTCTCTGGTAATAATAAAAAATATTGTTTGTAATAAATTCCAGATACAGTTATGTAATTGGACCTAACCATGCATGATACCTGGTAATTGTGTTGATATTTACAACCAGAACAACTATTTAACCAATTGAATGCTTTTATGAAATTATACACATTTATTTTGAATGTATGGATGTCCATACACTCCTCTATATATTCTGACAGGCTTTATGTTGAATTTTGCATAGGCACACATTATTTCACAGTTTAAACTTTAAACAAATGAAAGTACCTATAGCTTTAGACCTTAGGCAAAGTCATAATTCACTTGCTACAATTTATCAATATATTGCCCGGCAGTAGACCGTAAGCAGGGGCAGAGTAAGGGGTTAAAGTGGCATCATGCACAATTTGTTTGCCGGCTAATGCCCATTAATATATCAACACAAGGACCCAAATGTCAGTCCGCCACAGGCAGGACAATAATTAATGAACAAAGTTCTAAATTGCACACTGCAACTAAAGCAATTTCTCTAGTGCAGGCGTAAGATTATACCCGCAAATGCACAGAGGTAGTAGCATCTTCAAGCCCTGTTAATATTGTGACTCAGTCAACTTGTCCCATTGGACAAGTGTCCTGGACAATGTACTTGTCAGACATTGGTAATTACTTGTTGTCCACAACAAGCGGACAAGCGGTAATGTCGAGCCCTGCTATAGTAATTAATTAGAATTAAACAATTACAAATATAATTTGTGTATTGAAATAAGTGATAATTGCATAATAATCGTTTTTGCATGATTAATGATCAGTCAGTATATCAATGTCAATGATCAAGTTGAAAATTAATAGATGTACCGTATCGTTCCCCATAGATGCTTGGTGCTTGGTAGCGAAGGCTTGGGTGCACGTCTATTATTGTCTTAAAACTATAAGAATCCCTCTTCCTTAGTATCTGCCCATGACTTCCCACAGTCGGGCAAGGCAAAATCCACCCAGCTGTGGCAGTCAATGCACACCAAGTGTTGCTTTGCCTTGACTTGCCGCTTGTAAGGTGCCATATCAGAAACAATTATTTAATAATAATGATAATAATCTAATTAGCTATTCAAAGTAGTTCATGCCTTTCTATGTAGTTTTTAGAAAGACTGTTTCTTCTGTATAATGTATACCAGAATGTCTAAGTTAAGTGGCCTTCTACTACAACATAACTATATATTTATATGTGTATGTTGAACCAGTTCGCATTGGTTCATGAGTCAAATTGAAACTAAGTTATTACAATATTTGGCAGATACTTCTTTGTGTGTAGTCTATTTACTCCAAATCACTTATTCTCTTATATTCAACAATGTAAACAATTAGATTGATCTATCACCTAGTGCCCAACTATCCTACGCTAGACATATGCTATGTGCCCCCTAATGAATGGGTGTAACACTATGATTCATCAACCTAATATCGTTCACGAAAGCAAAGGCACTCTAAAATACTTTCTCTCTGACTAACTTTTAGCTATAATTGTTTCTTAATATGTCTACAGGTAGGTTATGAATAATACTGATGCAAAATTATATTTATCTGATCAATATTTCCATTGTTTTTCCGATTTTTTCTGCACTGCAAAATCTCAATGATCCAGTCCCAAGATTTTCCTGTTTTATAGTTTCTAGTTGTAGTTGTTTCCAGCGCTCGGCTACATTCTATTAACTGACTACTCTGTATTATTGTTGTTACTATGTTTTGGTCTTATGAGGTCTCATTCAACTAGTCGGCCTTTTTCAGAACATTATCGCCAAACCAACTTTATATGCTGGCACTGAGGGTGCCTCATACAAGGTGCTTGTCGTCCTCAGTGGTTCTTTTACGTCCCAAATTGACATGGGACCGACATTAACATGATCTCCGAGTCACGAGGGATACACAGTCCCCAATGTTGAGAGCCAGGTTTTTACACCAAATATCATGCCTACCCGTCCAGGTTTCTAACTTAGAGCGCTGGCATGCCAGGCGGATTTCCAGTGTTACCATTTTTAACATTTGTGTATTTCATTAAAATCTACTGTAAGTATGAGTTTAACCTCAACATTTATTCTCCATGAGAAATTCTTAACCACTACTAAATCCAAACCCTACAACCAAATGTAACAACCTGAAAAGTGACCTATTTAATTAGGGATACAGGTGTGGGCTAAAGAATTAAACACTAGACTTGAACAAACAAAGGGGCTTGCTCAATTAGGCCTGGCTTCCTCTCTCACACAAAGGCTGGAGGCCTTAATTGCAATCTCTGTAAATATAAATATAGCAACTGCTAAAGAGAATGAGATAAGGTCTGACTGGTCGACTTTGTCTTTATTCACTGTTAGCAGAAACTTAGTGGAACTTGGTATTAATAATAAAGAGTATCAAAATTGATGTAATTATTCCACTGTAAGGCTGTAAGAACTTCACTGATTGCATTTCATGGATATCCTTATCAAGGTGAATTACATTCTTGCTTGCCAGCACATCAAGGTCAAGGTCCAGGCTTTTAAATCTGTCAACTGATTCTTGAACCTGATACACACATTCTCCCAAACTGCAGCAAAGTTATACATTTGTGTCTGACTCTGTATGAATGAATGCGTAGCTAGACAGACAACTATAGACACCAGGCAGACGAACCACCAGTTAAACATCTGGACAATTAGACTTTTTAATAAAATGCAAATGTTTGGGATGCAAATGCAAGTATTTCTTATTCAAATGCAAATGTTCTGGCAATCAAATGCAAATGTTTTGGATTAAAATGCAAATGTTTTTGGTTTTGGCATTCAAATGCAAATTCAAGTGTTTTTTTACCTGGCGTTCAAATGTAAATGCAAGTGTTTTTGTTTAAAATACAAATGTATTTGATCCTGAAACTCAAATGCAAGTGCAATTGTGACATTTTCAAATGCATTTGCATTTGAACCCAAGCATGGTATCAGTAGATATAGACATACCTGTGTCATATTTCTTTAGTATTGTTCTGTAACAAGACATTGTTACACAAATGAACTGGATTATAATAAATAAATCAGTGTTATTTATTTTTCAGAGCTACAAAAAGGCGGTACAGTTCAACCCAGCATTACCCAGTGCCCAGCACAACCTTGCTATCATATACCATACTAAGGTAAGGACTGTTTACTGTAGAAACTGACATTTAATAACTATGCAATTTTAATACAGCAAGTGTCGTAATTGTCTATGGTCGTTTCTCAAAGTATAGACTTATTTGCAAAAAATTCAATTTGAACATTTCACTTCAGTTTTATGTATTTGGCAGGTTTTACAAATTAAAAAACCCTGCCAAATCACTAATGAAAGAATTGTGATATTACCATTTCAACCTTTCTGGTTAGAGCTGTATTTTGTCTACCACCTTACAGTTTTTTTTCATATTAAACAAGAATCCCTCAAGATCATTTCAGAATGTGATTATTAGTGGGGTGATAATTAAAGCAGTAAACGAATGATGTGTTAAATATTTTATTAACAATTTATTTATCTCTTAACGAGGTTGGAAAACAACTTTGTTTATATTTAAATTAGAGATGTCAAAATCACAGGAGAATCTGTGACATATATCTGTAATTGAAAAAAAGAGAGTAAAATTCGTACAATTCTTATTACTAAATCCATAGCTTTTTTAGTGAAATCCATTTGCATATGACAATAAGAAATGTAGTGAATAAAAATCAACTATCTCGAAGAATGTTCCGTAATCTAGGAAGATAATGTTTATTGGTTGCAATGAAATTATGTGGGTAGTGCAGATCCACAGAAATATAGCCTGCATTGTTTTGAGAAATGACCATGTGTTTTTTTCATAAACTTTTCTTGTACTGGCTCTTGAGACAAATCCATTATAAGCTGCCTTTGTTGACTACGTGTGCAGACGGAGCGCACTGTTGCAAGACAAAACAAAGTCGTTCCTGTCTAGTTGTGCCCATTAACCAGATTGAGTTTTGGTCACCAGTGGCAGGAATCAGCAATCAATTGTTGCTATCAGCAACACCATATGCCACCTGGTGACAGATTGTGCCACATATGACATCACCCCATTTTTCCACAATATGTCTTTGGCTATTTACTTTGTTGTCTTCCCAAAGTTCTGTCAGCAGGGTAATGAATCATCAGTATTGATCAGAGACAAGTAGGAAAGGAGATCAGTTTGAATTTCTATTGATGGGTTATATGGAAATGTTGGTAACATACTATTTTCTTACATAAGAAATATAGAAGAACTAGAGGACACAAAGTGACATTAGTCAAGGGACAAATGATCTATTGATTGTGTGAATGCTACCGGCAAATGATCTATTGATTGTGTGAATGCTACCGGCAAATGATCTATTGATTGTGTGAATGCTACCGGCATGAATATTTTTATGAACAAAGTTGACACTTGTCTCGGAAGATTAGGTTAGACATAAATACCAAAGGAGTTGTTTGTCTAATGCCATCTGGGAATGTTTATGAGTACTGACTAGATAATTATTATACTATTTATTATTGCTGACTAGAAAATAATGTCCAGAAGCCTAGCAAACAATGTTGTTTCCAGATTTCATCTAAGAATACACCGTGCCAATGTGATACTGCCGTGTAAAATTGTCTGTCCTTGGCTAAATAAATTCTTATTGTTGGTCGGATGTGGCACATTTTGTAGCTTCAGCTTCCTATCCCATACTAACATCTGCTCATCAATAGGTATTGCAGCTTTCAGAGTCACTATTTCACAGATGTCTGCCCTGCTGTGATGTCTAACTCAGATTGGTTTGGTTCTGTTATGCAGGGAGACTACACAATGGCAAAACATCACTACAATGAAGCATATCATCTGGAACCTGACAATCAGCTGCTGTTGGAGAATCGTGAGAAGTTGGACCGGGCATTAGCAAGTGATAGATGACAGTAGTTGCTGATGCATGCAAGACTCTGGACCAGTATTTGTAAATTGGACTCTACTTGTTTTGGGAACTTGGGGTATTATTTGCAATATACAAGTTTTGCCAATACACTGTAGTTAGTAGATGTCTATGGGTACACGGAATGGTTAGTATCTTACCAATTGATGTAGTAATACCATTTTGCATAATCTCTTTGAATATTTGGTTTTTGAATTTGTTCTTTTGGTTGAGAGAAATACTTGATTTGTATAATTGTATTATATAAAAAAGATTGTTTCTCAGTAATTATAGCCAAACAATAACAAATTTGGAAATATATTGTTTGTTTATAAATTTGATTGATTTACATGGATAAAATCAGTGAGAATTTAATCATTGAAATATTGACACGATTTACAGTGTTGATTTTTTATTCTCTTACCAGTTTGTTTTTAACTTTTAATCATTGTTAAATTGGTCAGTTGCCTCACATTGCCAACACCAGTGCTTAAGACAATCCTTTGGAACTTGTCACATGATGAATCTGTGTGATGAACTGAATGAAATTTGTGTAACGCAGCAACAGTATAAAGATGCATTGATTGCAAGAAGATGTTACATTAACATATATGATGTTAATTATAATAATTATTTAAACTTACATCTGATCAGTTAAGGTGTTTGGAATGTGGAACTTTATTAATTGTTTATTATGTTAATTGTGTATTAATTATTTAACAACTTATGTGTGTTAATGTGCTATAAGGCTTCTGACCAAATAAAAGTTGCTGTGATAACCAGAAATATGCTATATGAAGAGCCGTGGTCAGTAAATCCTGAGACATGGTGCTGTGATTACATTTGTATGACGAAGGTGCGAAAGATCTATTCATTTAGATATACTATTACATTATACATAACTATTACATTGTGTATACCTAGGCAGCAGGTATATATCGTTAGTGAGGTTCTGGTGGTAAGATACACTTTGTTTATCGTTATTAGTGAAACTTGAACTGGGGCAAGTTCTTGTGTTGATAAATTAGATGACATGCTTATGTTGAACAGTTGGGAAGTGATAGAGATGTACCTTGCAAAATACTATGTGCACAATAAATCCATGCCAAAAAAACAATAGTTTATTCAGCATTGCAAAGGAATCACATCCAGCCTAAATATATTTAAAAATGTGGCTGTGTGGTAGATTAATGATTCAGTGTTAGCCTGCTAAAAAAATTGTGCTGTTTTGTAATGTTCTAGTAGACTGCAGGCCTAACAACAATTGCAAAAACCAGAAACTGTAGTTGGTACATTTTACAGCACCAGAATCTGTCGGTTATGGTTGTGAGTTAATTAACTGTCACGGGAAGGAATATTGTAAATAATGTATTATGATAATAATTTGACAGAGCATAATTGGTTGATAGAACAAGATGTTGTTTTTTGGGGAATGGCTTGTTATGATTGTCGTGGTGAATACATAGTTGAACACTAACGAATGTAATAAAGTGACTGCGCAAACAATTGTGTATATAATGCAACAGACATATTTATATTTTAAATGATTGTACAATAAATATGTATATATAAGACTTGTTTCTTATTTTATTATTTATTTTTACTTAGTAGTTATTAGTAATGTTGATATGACATTTTGATTATCATTCGTTGTCGTCTAACCAGCGAATGGACACAAATAAAACAACCTCTCCTCTCCCACTTGTTTTTGAGCCAACCTATCACTTCCTCGGTATCTCCTGGCAGGACATTGTCGCGAATATAGAGGTCCCAGAGCGTTCGTTCTGCTGCATCATACACACGCTGTTAAGCCAGCGACGTCTGCGAGTTGTGAACTTGTCACTAAGACGTTGAACTTGCACTATGACACCTATTGGTTGTTCATATATATATATATCCACTACAAAGACACAGGTGTGCAAGCGTGACATGAAGATGACAGGCATCAACACAAGCAGCTGGAACAGCCGCCGATAATCGTGGTCATTGCAGGTCGATTGTTAAGACGAGCATGAGAATAACACGGACTGAAAGGGCAGCACGGTTGGCTGAGAAGAGAGTCCACCGGAAGCTGAGATCTGCAAAACATGCATCTTCTTAGCCAATTGTCTATGTCTTGCAGCAAGTCACACCAAGCGATGTACACCGCCAAATTGACAAGCTCTTGCTTTGCAAGACAGAATGATCTCTACAGCTTCCCCAAAATGTGTCCGATGCTTACATCCCAGCTATTTTAGAACCAACCTATCACTTGCTGTCCCCAGTAATCCCCGTGAGACTGTAAATTGTGCGTTTCGTGTATTTTGTCTAGAACGCGCAACACTATAAAAACTAGAGTGATGTCAAGATGTGGCCCGCATGGCGTTATGCGCGAGCCGACACCGTGAGCTACCAAATCACATGAACTTGCAGCAGATTAGTCGGTGTGATATGTTGCACACCATATAAAATATTAGTGGCGAACGTACGTTCTCAAATATATAAGTTGCCGTAGTGAAAGAGCAAATTAAGGTTCCAGCCGCAACCGATCGCCTTGTGGCACGTCCCTGGATCGTAGGTAGAACGTAGCGAATTAACGCCGGCAAAAGAGACTCAATCGATTATGTTCTAAATTGAAATGCGGCCCGTCCCAGAAGATTAGCAAATCATTATTGGTTTACGGTCTGTAATACTGCTTAATTGAGCAGAATTAAACGAGCATCGTTCGTGCGGTTAACGCGTAACCGCCCGATCAATGCCAGATTCCTTTACTGTTATCGTGTGACGCAGGACGTACTACGACCTTTACGTATGTATCTCCGCCTCTGTTCTCTCAGGTTGTCTGGCTGCATCCGTTCTTATCAAGTAGCCTGTCTACAACATTAGGCTTTTTAGTCCTTTGAGCCGAAGGACTTATGCCATCACTCTGCGTCCGCCGTGCGCCGTGCACCGTTAGCTGCCACATCTTAGAAACCGTTCAGCAACTTTTTCTCTAATTTTGCATAGACGTATCTTAGAGTAAGGTACTGCCACTATACACAAGAAATTTGTATTTGATTGAATAATTCAAAGGGCACCCCAGGGCCCCCCAAATGCTAAATTTCCCTAGTATTTCCCTACTGCTGTAAGCCTCCTGCACTGATCTCTATTTATAACAGCCACTGGTCTCTATTTATAACTGGATATTACCCTATCTCTCATCACTGGGGTGGCTAGCCTGGCACGTGGCACAATACGTTAATAACATGCATACTATAAGCCAATTTTGAATGCCACACACTCAATATTTCTATGCTATCCATGTGCATATGCAAAACCTTCACAATCCTGTTGTGTTATCATTTTGTTTACACATAATCTGGCATAATTTGATAAGTTTTTGTAGCAGCATATTTGTATTTCCAGTGTATCATTGCAACATAACATACATACCGTGTGCCAAATTTGAATGTCATGCATGTAATATTTCCATGCAGTCCATTTGCATATAATTATAATGTAAAACTTCAACAGCCGTTTTCTTCATTTTCACTTTTTGACCCCTACCATGTTCAATGCTCCATAATTTCGCCAATTTTTGTAGCAGTAATAATTTTTGAAACCGTGTAAAGCACCCTACCCAACCTTTACAAGAATGTAAGAAAACAATGTTACAATTTTTTTTACTTATCACTCATTTGGTCAGCCCCCCGGGGTCACGAATAGTCCAAAGGACTTCAGGGCCTCTTGGCCCATTTTTACTAATTAACGTTACTCTTATCTTAAGCTGAACTGCATCCATATCAATTCACTCTCGGCCACTGACAGTCGTTCTATGCACCCTCTTTGTTCCTGTTATTTTCCGGATCCAACTCTCGCAAACGTACAGCATCGGTTGTTGCCCTGTCGACGCAAATGTCTCCAGAATATACTGATTGTGTCACTTCAACACAACATTTACATATCGCGCTGTGTCCAGTCTTTAACAATACAGTAATAAGTCTTCACCCTCTGGCAGATATGTTCATCCCAATACCAATTAGATTTATCTTGGTAGAATTCAACTACGCCGCAATTGCTGTACCTATTATTTAACTATTCGTTAGTACACGACTGTCTATAAATAGGTGCTCATTTATTCAGTTGAGGGAGCGTGCAGTGAACACAATTACCAGCAAAATAATTCGAGTGCCGATCATCTCGTTTGAGAGTCCAACCATTGTGTTATCGCACCCCGCCATACTGAGAAAGATTGAAACACCCTGTGCCTAAAATTGAACATTTTTGTCATGACATCTGAATCGGTTTTGTCATACACACGTGTTATCTACATGCCAACGTTTTTTTAAAAATCCGGGAGATTCATCAACGGTTCAGCACGCTTCCCGTGACGCACTGTCTCGGATCTTGACATCGGTAGACGGGGGTGAAGGGTGGGGGGAGGGGTGCTGTTGGAGAATTTTCGTCGGAAATTCAGCGGTTCAGCACGTTTCCCTGGTGTCGCGCTGTCTCGAAGACGAGGGGGGATGCTGTCCGAGATTTGCAGCGGAAATCCGGGAGATTTGCCTGTATTCCGGGAAACCGGGATATACACTACAAATCCGGGACTCTCGGATTTTCCGGAAGAGTTGGCAGGCATAATGTTATGAAGTTTTATCGATTTCCATTCTTAAAACAAAAATTTGGGCGTGGCTGGAGATAGGATTAGTCCCCAATATTTAGGGGAGGTGGGTGGATTTTTGGGTGCAATTTGAGGTTTTCCCTCAAAGGGAGTGCAACTCTAGGTTTTTGGAAAGCCTCAGCCCCCCATCATTCACCACGTTCCGACGCTAGTGTTAACAATGCTAACTGTTCCGGTGTGTCATGCTTGGATTCAGACGCGAGGTTTAAATGTGATAATATCGACATATGTTCAACATGAGAAGAGTGTTTTGAACTTAAGTTGAAAACACTCTAGAATGCTTTGAACTTAAGTTAAAAACACTATGGAGCGGAATCTCTCTAGAGTGTTTTGAACGGGGTGAGTGTCTTCAACGTTCTACACCGGTCGCTGATTCTTTACACATGATCCATGGCCGACAATATAATCGAATACATTTTAGGTCTATTGTAGGGCCTAATCTTAATGATGATTGACTCGCCATGTCGACGTCACCATTCGGTCGGGCTATTTTTGGGAGTTCCCGTGCACCGAAGCTGTTCGGTTTCATGCTTGTTAACATGTAGTAATAACACCTTGCTTCTAGTCGATAATCAATAAGGCGTCAATGTAGACGAAGCTAAGACGATGTGTGATACGTATTCTTAGATTTATTATTTAGCTGATGTGTGGCATATAACTATTGTGTGTGTGTGTGTGTGTGTGTGTGTGTGTGTGTGTGTGTGTGTGTGTGTGTGTGTGTGTGTGTGTGTGTGTGTGTGTGTGTGTGTGTGTGTGTGTGAACATGGTTGAAAAACGCTCTGGTCGGTCCCACGGACTGGTGCTGTGTATAGCAACGTACCTTTACCGTGATGTTGTGGTTAACCAACCTGTAGAGAATTTCAAATCAGGCTAGAATAATAAATTGTTTCTTCATGCATCGCTGGAGACTTCGTGAATGAAACAAGTTTCGCCACCTAGCGGGATTCGCAGAAACAACATCCGACCAGTCTGTGTTGAAATATAGATAATTCCGTTCATTTCTGTTTGAAAAAATCGAAATATCACAACTGGTACACGAGGATGTGTGGGACGGTACCTGCCAAGATGACGTAATGTATCATACAAGGCCAAGCTCATCGATTTGATGCATAAATCATGCATTTGACGATGTCGCCACCTTTCGACAGAACTAGTAAATGTTGACAAGAATCCAAGCTTACGATAGAGGTCGCCAGGGACGTACGTTCGTCACGTGATGTCATATCACATGGCAATTTTTGCGCGGCAGATTGATTGCTAACGTGAAATGTGTTGATTTGTTTCTGCGAAATGTTTAGGTAGACATTTACAGATTTAATCCAGACAGAATGTGAGTTTATATTAAGAAGATTAATTTTCAGCGAAACGTTTGTGAATATTAATTCGCTTTCGTAAGAATTTGTTTCATAAAGTAGTCTTCATGTTGAGACGTCGTCGAACGACGACGTCGTCGACGCGTTGACACAACGATGCGTCGTGCGATGGAGTGTGGCCGTGGGAAACGAATATACTTTGTACATCCACTATTCTAATAATTGACATTGCAAGTGAACACGCGATGCACTGAATTGTGGATAAAAGAGAAACACTGGGAATCGGGAAATAAGGTGTGGTTTGCCTGTGACAGGCTGTGTGACACTTAGAATCCCCAAGGCCAAGGCCCAAGCGCACGCCATAGAATGATAGCCTGCTCCATACATAGGCATAATCATAGCCTGGCTGCTGGCATTGCCATAGAAGTAAGAAGGGGTACATCCATGTTTGGTCGGTTCGGGATACAGACTATAGTAGCCATAGACGCGTAGTTTGGATTTTGTATCGTAATGCAGAGGGCCATCCGAGCGTGCGAGGTAGGTCGGGATCAGTCAAATAAAATACGCTAACATTGGATCATTATTAATATTACTGTAAGTGTAAGTCTAAGGTTCACTCGCCTCAGTCTTTGTATGAAATTGCGACGCTCATTTGGTTTCTTGGACCGTTGGCTTCTGATTTATCAATGGCAATGCCAATGGATTTCAGAAAACACAACTACAGTTAATAGTTATTTAAAGTGATTTACTTATGTGTTTTGCTGTGTTACCTTTTCCAGGGGATCTTTCTCCTTCTTGAGACAATAGAGGTGATCAATTCACCAGATGGCACCAGTGTAAATGAGTGATTTGTTGCTCCACTCCATGTGACTAAGTATTATTCATAGACTATAGCATAGGCGACTGCTGACAAGATTATGTCGATATGAAAGTCCATGTTACAACACGTGATCCATGCAGTCATTTTATACTAATTGCAAAAATATTAGAAAATACAATAAGACTGTAACATAATCACATTTATTAATATTATGTTTTGCATATATCGCATACATTAACAGTTTAATATTCACCTACATCAAACCAAATAAGACCAATATTATATTTCATTAAACAATATATACTATACAACAAGGTGATATGTGCAAAATTACATCTTTTGTATTTTAACAAAATTGACACCAAAAGCAACATTCTGATGACATGCGTACAAAGAAGCCATTCATATTATTGTTTTTTTACCTATGTGTGGTCTACCCATATAGTACATCTGCCAATTCTGTTTTAAAATATACCCGCTCTAGTAGCCTGTGATACTTAGTCGACAAGTAATTTATAGTAATCATTTATTTTTCACAAGTATACACAGCCATGCGATTATAAAGCTTCACAACTTGTTTCCTTCCCATAGTTCCAATGTGACGAACACATTTTTAGTCAACATCTTTTAATATATTTTATTGGATAAGTCCTAAATCCTAGTACACTATGCTAGTGATATCTGCAGTAATGAATACTTCACTCAAAACTTATTGTGAAATGACCTCGTCTACTATTTAATATATCTTCACAAATCTCCAATAACGTTAATTACACCAGTCACATTATGTGAGCATTTGTGTTAAGCAGGGTCATTAGGTGTGTAGTGTTAATTGTTATTAAATGCCTTATGTAAACCGAAATAGTAACATTTTGTGTGGGCCTTTTATCTAATTTTCCCAATCAGTGATTAGTTTCCAAGTAACAATTATTTTTGGAAACATTGAAAAAAATAGTTTGTGGTTAATTATGGAATAAATGTTGTTTTAAATAGAACGATCTGATTCTTTTCTGAAGGAATTATATCTATTCAATATTGCCATATTTCAATATACCGGTAATATAATTTATTCCACAGTGTTATTTAAGCACACGTGGCCAAACTGGTTCGATCTCCACTATGGCATTATGTTTAGAAGTTCTTGCTATTATTTTAAAAATCACTTCCAGTTTGTTCTTAACGTTTGTGTTTTAGGCACAGCTACCTAGGGTGAAATGAGATTAACCCGGCAATTGCTTTATAAACTCGGAGATACCGAGATGACATTGATCATATATTTAATGTAACAAACGATAAATTAATAATGTCTGTATCAGCTTTTTAGCGTCACCCCTAATTTGTAGGCATTCGGAAGTTACAAACGCTTCGGGAAGCGACGCCAGAAACCCACACTTATCTTCGCGGGGTGGCCAGCTGTACCACATGTTTAGCGCGAACGCCAACGGCGTCTTAAGACACATCCTGTTTCCGATGGACATTTGTGACCCTATGACGTCACCTACGAACATTTCCGGTCCGGGTGACGTCACGAAGGGCACGGTTAAGACGACTCGGAAGAGTCCCTCCCAGTTGGGAATTCGTGTCGTCATCCTACCGGCGACGTCCCGTACTCAGCAGCGCTCGATGATCTGTCAGCCAATTCGGGACTTTCCGTCGTCATTGGCAACGGCGGCGCCCGAATGTAGCGCAACCTGGGCAACGATGGCGTTAAACTGGACACCCCCGTGCTACGTGACCAGTGGCCGGTCAGTGACAGTGCTGGCGTCGAGTAGACCGCTTCCTCCCGCCTGTCGGTCTTCGGCCGTCATTCAGCGGTCGACTCCGGCGACTTTGGCGGCGGCGAAGGCACGCCGGAAGACGACGGTCCGGCCTCAGTCGAAATTCCTCAAGCGGAAACCGAAACCGACGGCATTAGCTAAGGAGAAACAGGCGATGGAGGTGATTCGAGGACCGCCGCAGAAGTGTTGCTCCTTCGTCGTGCCTCGTTGCGTGGCTTATCCCGGTGTGGGTGAGCGACGAGTCTTGTGCCCAAAGCAGACCCTCTACGCATCGAAGGTGCCGATGGCGGTCAACGGCGCTGACATATCTCCCCTAGGTGCACGGCGTCTTTACGACCGGGGCGACATCTTACGCGGAGACGACATGCAGGTGCGGATAGCGCATCGTGTTGCCATGGAGATGCGTCTCGGACTGCCAACTGGCGGGGCGCTGTGGAACACCCGAAAGGTGCGCTGTAGCGGGGGCGGTGATGATTGCGTGGTCACGTGGAACGAACCGCGGGCCAGCCGGGGCGACACTCAGCCGATGTCGCGACCAACACAGGTTGCCAGTGAATCGACACCCGTTCGTACATCCACTAGAAATGACACCGTGGTTTCTTCCATTGGTCACGGACTTCAAAAGGCACCGGAAGTGTCGGCGGAAGTGCGTGAGCTGTGGAACCGGCGGATGCGAAGACTGCCGATCCGGGGAGCATGTAGCGTTAGCAGCGTGATAACGAGGCTGGTGGAACAGCGCAAGACGCGACTGTCCGAAGCTATTCTTGCCGACGCCCGGCGGCCAGGCGGTATTAGAGTATCGGCTGACCCGAATAAGCGCACGCTCGGCTTCATAAACGTGCCGACAGGTAGCGTCACTACTACGCTTATGGAAACACGTCCGGTCAGCAGCGACAACGGATTGGGGTCCACTAACGGTAGCGGTAGCCCCAACCTACGCCAAGCCAGTCGAATAACGACTGCTGCTGCGAATAGAAGGACGACAACTTGATGTCAACTGAATATGACGATCGCCCACCATGCTACAGAGAACTGCTTTGGCACGACAAAACGGCGGAAGCGTTGAACATAGAGCGCAAGCAAACGTTTCGGTAATGTGCATCGTCATGAAAGAACACGTCTCGTTTTGTGTAACGCATGCTGTTTTTAAGTATGACGATTAAAGGAAACAAAAGGGGTCCTTGCATTAATAGTTAACTAGGACTGACCACTTGCAAGTATAATCAAGAATTTGTCACGGATTCCTAGATTTCCTAGTCCGTCGGTCGCCTAAACTGGGAACCCTAGTCCACTAAGCGTCGCTCAGTAACCCATATTTCGGCCAGTCGTTTGGTATGACATTTCCTTAGCTGATTATGCCACTTTCAGTTATGTTATTTGTGTTTATGTGTATTGTGGCATGTTTATAACCCGTAAGACAGACTACGTAAACTGTCGCCGAATTCGCTTTGTCTGTAACTTGTAAAAAATTACATCTGAAACACGGTGTGGCATATTACAACAGCCGTTTATGCATAAGTGTTACTCGTTTTCTTAATCAAAGGGAATACGAGAAACCAAAATATGAGCTGGTGTATTCGTACTCACGTCGAGAAAAACGACACTTTTATGCGTCACAGCCGCGTTGTAGCTCGATGCTTATTGGTCAAGCGTGTCACAATATATGTAAGCCTAGGAAAACTATGACATGTCACCAGAATCTACCACTTCGAGAAAAAAATCTGATTAAACCACTGGCTTGGTATTGTTGACTGTAGTTGCAAATGGTTACCATGGTAGTTTGTATTAACTCGTAGGTGCACATACCCAACTGATTGCCTTTTGTTTAAGTGTAGTGTTCCAGTTTATAGGTTTGCTAATTCGGAGTTTCACTTTCATATGACTCGGAAACCCTTGTTTTGGAAGTATCACATGTTGGTGTTTAAAGATGTGCAGTTTGAAGAGTTGTGGTGTTTCGAGATGAACCTTTCGTATTTTGTGCACTCGTTGACTATAATAATTATTATTGAACAAACCATAGCTGTTAATGACGTTAATACTAGACAGGTACTATTAAAGTTGATTTGCATGTGGCATTATTAAATAGCCAGGTCGCTGTATTAACAACAGTACATAGAATGTAGGGCTCATGAATATGGTATATATATATTATTATGTTAAAAAACCCGGTTCCTGCACTTTCATTTCACTGGTGACAGTCGGAAAAGTTTGCTATCTTATATGTCTGATTTTTGTGTAAGCAACAACGTCTAAATTGATAGCAATCTTGATTCAGCAATACCCCTGACGCATAGACGGATTACTTCCTTTGTGTTGTGGAATAACACATTTCTGCATGAAATATAATTAAGGCACTGGTATAAACACTTGTCTGGTTGTACGAAAATGAAATACCGTTTAATATCAAGTTTACATGAGTATCTAATTGAACGTTATTTGTGAATTTATCAATGATATTACTGTCCTATATGTTTACATAAATTTAATGAGCCCTTTCTGGTAATGGTAATTGATTAAATTATACTAGTTTCATTTAATTAATTGAATTAATAATTTCGAAAATGTTGGTTTATGCAAATTAAATGACGATACGTGTAATCAAATTAGTAAGAAACGGCACTAGTATATAAGGTGTATGTTCAATGTTTTTGGCTATCTTCTTGTCGCAAGTTGTTTGTTTGTATGTATGTTGACATTTGGGAACAGTCCGCAATAAACTTGTCGCCAAACATTCCTTTTAGAAGTGTATAATTATAGGATAGTTGCCGTGTTACATTGGAACTATTAATGTGAGTTTTACATTTTGTGTAAACACGCACGCACGCACGCCCGCACGCTCGCACACAGCACCGTTGAGCAGCAGGGTGGATACAATGTCGCGTTAGTTGAATCCGGCGGATATTGGCTGTGGTTTTCGAAGCGGTGTCATTTTGGATCACCGAAAATCGCAAGTCCCTCTTCAAGAATATACAGCTAAAAGTGATACTTCACCATCCTTCAGTTTGTAACGTCATTGTGGGTTAAGACAATAAATAAATAAGTTAATACAATTAATAATTTAAATAATAAAAAAATGCAATGCATGATTAAGATAAAAAACGGGCATAGTAGTAATAGCGGGGACGCAATCCGTTTTCCATTGAGAGGAAGAGGAGAGGAATGACGTTATATCAAGGTCAAGTACCCGGATCAAGGTCAAAGGTCAAATATCAGGATGTAGGTCAAGTTGCGCCCTAGCGGATTTTTGGAAGTAAAATACGCCAAGTAGGTCGAACTACAAGTGGTGCCACCTTACGGACAAGGTTTGGACTAAATGTATGAGTACTGCCAAAATTGGTGCGTCTTATTTATGAAAATTGGCGCCCCCTGGCGGATAGGTTACGAACTGAAAGAGAAGTACAAATAGCTTCAGTTCGTGTCTCTTGTTTCTTTTTTTAAATCTTTTTACTATAAAAATAGGCCAAAGACGTCATTAAATAGGTCAGTGACGTCGTTAAATAGGCCATTGCTCATGCGCAATGGTGTCTTTTGTTATGTCCCTTAGGTTGTCGACCATTTGTTTAGGTGTAGGCCTCTCTTAGCCTATACATTTACAACTTTAACATAGGTCCAAACCTGACGAATCGGTAGAGAACTAGTAAAATAAGTCAAATTATGGCATATCTGATCACCATACAGATCTACGACCTCCCCATCACCCTGTTTGTAAATGTTTGCCTATCAATGCCTCTTATTACTTGCATACGTCGACTGCTTCCTGTATTAACAAAGAGGTATTGGTAAATTTGTGTGTACTCTCCCCGTCACCCTGTTTGTAAATGTTTGCCTGTCAATGCCTCTTATTACTTGCATACGTCAACTGCTTCCTGTATTAACAAAGAGGTATTGGTCAATTTGTGTGTACTATTTCGCTCCATCATCAGCTCTGGCAAGCTCCCATGTTAAAGCATAGGGAGTTTCCCCATGTTAAAGCATAGGGGCTAAAGCCTATGTTAAAGCATAGGGAATTTTCTCCATGTTAAAGGATAGGGGCTAAAGTCCATGTTAAAGCATAGGGAATTTTTCCCATGTTAAAGCATAGGGAATTTTCACCATGATAAAGGATAGGGAATTTTCACCATGTTAAAGCATAGGGAATTTTCCCATATTAAAGGATAGTGGCTAAAGTCCATGTTAAAGCATAGGGAATTTTTCCCATGTTAAAGCATAGGGAATTTTCACTATGTTAAAGCAGGGAATTTTTCCCATGTTAAAGCATAGGGAATTTTCACTATGTTAAAGCATAGGGAATTTTCCCATGTTAAAGCATAGGGAATTTTCCCATGTTAAAGCATAGGGAGTTCGAGACGTGTCTGGACATGTTTGTTTGTTGCGAGCGTGAGCGTGTGCACCCTGTATGATGTCATCAAACTGCTACGCGCAGTAATTTTATGCGCGAGGTGAGTTAGTTAAACAGGTAGTGCTTTGGTTAGCCATTGTTTTGAGCTTTCGCACTCGAATGTAATTCCATCATGTGACGTCATGATGCAGTGATATCATTAAACTATAAAAAGCTATGCGCAGTAATTTTGTACGTGAGGTGAGTTGGTTAAGCAGGTAGTGATTTGGTTAGTCATTGTTTTGAGCTTTCGCGCTTGAATATAATTCCATTATTTGACGTTATAATTTTGTACGGGAAGTGTGTTGGTCAAACAGGTAGTGCTTTGGTTAGCCATCGTTTTGATCTCTCGTCACAAAAGAGTATTAGCTATTCTCATGGTTAGAAATTTCGCCTTCATTCGGCACGCCCAAGTCACCTTTATGTTCTGTCGAACTGTTATAAAAGGCATGCCTCTGATTTTTTTGGTCATTATATCTTACATTTTGGAAGATGCACAACATGACTAGTGATAACGTTCGACAAGAGAGTGCTACCGAAGGCGCAGCCTGCTCTGGCCATGGGCCAACTCGATCTCTCGACCCCGACAATCAACCCGGACCAACAGCCAGCGACCAGTTCAACGACCAGTCCGACGACCAGTTCGATGACCAAAATAATTTCGTCAACAGCTCCGTCAACCAATCCAACCATTAACCCGACGTCTTCACCTCCGACGAAACGTCGGAAGCTTTTGTCTCGTTATGCCTGCTGCATGTGTGGCAGTACCTTCAGTTGTAAAGGGAGTTGGAACATTCATGTGAAGCAGGGCTACTGCCAAAGGAAGCAAGATAAGCAGCGGCAGCGTAAAGAACAACTTGAAGAGCTAATAGTAAGTTTCAATTTCTCATAGTATGCAAATGCTATTCAGGTTTGGTTCTAAGTCAAAACCTGCTACAAAGAGCATAATATTATATTTCTCTTATACATGTCAGTTGACCATTCATTATTAAACTCATTCCTTCACTGTTTCAGCGGCAAGAAAATGAGCGTATTGCTGCATTTCTCGATACTTCTCCCTCTTCTCCCCTGTTGCGGCAAATATCGAACCGCCAAGCGTCTGTCTCCACTGCTGAACACACCCAAGCAGTGCAAGGAGAAATGACGACAGTCTTTACATAGTAGACTTGAACTTACTTCAGCTGGTTGCCTGTTTGCAAACTGGTTTGAACTGGTATTCGCTGTGCAAGTCTGATCTACTCTACAGCTCGTGAATGTGTATTTTCTACTCTACTGCCCGTGAATGTGTATTTTCTACTCTGCAGGCCGTGCTCGTTCGGCACATTCACTAACTATATAAGCGCGGAGCTCTACCAGTCGGATCGTCATTCGTATTACGACGACATCACGCCTAACATCAGGATGTTGAAATACCTTATTACCAACCTTCCGATGCGGCAGACTCGAGCGATGAGGACGAGCCAACGAACCGACCCTTCATGCTGGTGAGCAACCGTCCTTTCGTTCCGACGGAACCAGAGGGCGAGGACATCTGGTACACTAGGCTCTGCGATGTACCAACTTCCGCTTCTGCCGATGTCACAATTTCTGCCGACACTATGAAACAAATGGTTCTGGCACTAATGGAGGATGAGGTTGATTAAAGACTGGTTGACTGTCTGGAACAATACTGCAACCAAGTATCCGAACCGACTTTGTTGGACCCACAAGGGCTCCTCACCGTATGGCAGGCAAGACTGAAGTAGTGAGGTGTGGTATTGTCTTGTACACGATTAAACTTTGCAAGACTCTGTATCAATGTCTAATCTCTGGTTCTTGTAGTTATGGAGTGTGACATGTAAATACGTTTGTGTTGTTCACGAATAAACTGTGCAAACCTCATCTTGTGTCTTTTTCATAGTGTAATGCAATGCATACGTTGGGAACCTTACTCATTGTCTTAAGCCCTCACGCATTCACTCACTCACACAAGCCCTCACTCACTCACAAGCCCCCACGCACTCACTCACACAAGCCCTCACGCACTCACTCACTCACACAAGCCCTCACGCATTCACTCACTCACTCAAGCCCTCACTCACTCACTCACTCACTCACACAAGCCCTCTTGCACACACTCACTCACTCACTCACTCACTCACTCACACATGCCCTCACTCACTCACACAAGCCCTCACGCATTCATTCACTCACTCACGCACTCATTCAATCACACAAGCCCTCACTTACTCTCGTCCTCCCTTCGTCGCTTTTCTAACATTTTATCTTTTCAACATGTTACCGTGGTAACATTTTCGTATTTTAGTGCGTACAATTCATCTCGCCATTCATTTCATTGCTTGCATTTGAACCACAAACACCTGCATCATGAGCTTATCGACTATTCTACTGGCTGCCAACAAGCCCACACCATCACCGTTCCAGTGCCCAAATTGCAAGAGACATTTCTCACGTCGGGACAACTTGAAACGGCACATTGCCTGCATTCACGGTGGACGATCGACAAACACCACGTCACTGGATTCACTTGTCCCGGGGCCCACTATGACACATGTACCTACGGTTCCATCAACAAGCTCGACATTCACGTCTCCATCTCAGGTGACCATGGAGTATACAAAGAAGATGGCCCTGGTCGATCCACGTATTTTGAAAAACATTCAACCGCAACGTCCTTCGACTGCTAACCCTATAGGGAGTGTCTTGCAATGACTCGACAATGAAATGCAAGGCATATTAGAACGAAGTGATATACACGAGAAGGAAAAAGTTGTGTTGTATAACCAGGTATTGAGTCGGTACAACGATCTTTCCGACAAGCGTGTGAAGGAACCGCTTCGTGTAGCCATCGATAAATTTCCCACTAAAGTCGAAAACAAAGTACAACCTGCTAACGAAAATGAAGTATTCGAAAAGGAGAGCATCGACAGCGTGCAAAAACTATGAAGCAGAAAGCACGAAGACTACTCGATAAAATGAAAGGTGCCGTAAGTTGGAACGATCGCGGCGAGATGATGTACAGAAACAAGGCGGTTCCTGGAAGTAACATTGTAGATCTCGTGAACGACGTGTTGAGAAAACGGAAGTCGTTTGATCCGGTGGGATGGGCAACCTTCGCTCGTGGTCTCAAGGACGTCATCACGCCAATGGATTTAGTTGGGAACTCGGATCGTTGGCTTTACATGCAGACAGCGTCAGTGGACGACGACATGTCAAAGGAAACCAGCATTCCATTTGACAGCGATCGTCATCGGAATCGTAGACGACCTGCATCATCGCGGCACGCAGCTCATTCGGCGACACCTTTGCAAATCACACGTTGTGAACCATATTAGTATTACCGATTTGCGACAAAAACAGGTTCGCGTGGGACATGCAATCCACAGGAACAGTGTTCAAGAGAGATCATACAGGGAATATTCAAATAAAATCGTGTTTATGCTATGGATGAGTGTGTTTGTTTTAATTTTTCATAGTCATCAAGACGCAACTAACTTTTCTTCATTTCACTGACAACTAAGTTGCACAAACGAAACACTAAACTTAGCCCAACACGTTGCACGAATTGAATGTTAAAGGATATGAAGTTTCCTCATGTTAAAGGATAGGCCATTATCTCCATGTTAAACGATAGGCCATTTTCTCCATGTTAAAGGATAGGAAATTTCCCCATGTTAAAAGATAGGGCATTTTCTCCATGATAAACGTCAACTCGATGTATCGTAAAGACATACAACGATATTTTGAGTTTGAGGTGCCAAACATCACATACCTTCATGTCAAGAGACGATCATCTGTTCGGGTTCACGTCAAACGAGGCGACCATAGGACTCGTATGAGGTATCGCTTCTTTTAATGGAAAACATGTTTATGAAGCAGCCGGCTTTTCAACGTAACGATTCCATATTTTCAAATAGTGCGAGCGACCAGATACGATACGACCTTCTTGAGAGTCGAAAAAGGAAAGACCACAATTGTCGGAAGCACGGTATATACACTAGTTTTCGGCGTCATCTCATTTGCATAATCAATCAGACCGAACGTACATCACGTGACTTCCCTTAACACAAAAAATTGCCCCAACGGATAGCAATGTAACTACTCAGAATAACGCCATATACCGGCCATGACAGATCGTCGACACACTTCCGGAAATGGTGAAACCGTAGAGGCCGCCATGACAGGTCGTCATGACATTCAAGTAACTTCCGGTTCGACGTTACCGCACCGGAAGTTTCTTGACTGTCATGGCAGCCTCTACTACGGACGGTACGTCGGAAGTGACGTCGCACCGGAAGTTACTTGAATGTCATGGCGACCTGTCATGGCGGCTTCTATGGTTCCACCATTTCCGGAAGTATGTCAACGAATAGAGATCTACCATGGCCTGTAGATGGACGCCATCGTGTTGGGTAGTACTCCGATTATCCACTAGGGGGCATTACGCCCGATGTGATGTCATACCGGAAGTTATTTGATTGTCATGGCGATCTCTACTAGGGGTCTTTACGTCGGAAGTAACGTCGAACCGGAAGTTACTTGAATGTCATGACGACCTGTCATGGCGGCCTCTACGGTTTCACCATTTCCGGAAGTGTGTCGACGAATGGAGATCTGTCATGGCCGGTAGATGGCGTTATTCTGAGTAGTTACATTACTATCCGTTGGGGCCATCAGATGTTGCCTGTCTCATGAACGTGCACAGTTTTTGTGTTAAGGGAAGTCACGTGATGTACGTTCGGTCTGATTGATTGTGCAAATGAGATGACGCCGAAAACTAGTGTATATATCGTGCTTCCGACAATTCTGGTCTTTCCTTTTTCGACTCTCAAGAAGGTCGTATCGTATCTGGTCGCTCGCACTATTTGAAAATATGGAATCGTTACGTTGAAAAGACGGCTGCTTTGCAAAGGTGTCGCCGAATGAGCTGCGTGCCGCGATGATGCAGGTCGTCTACGATTCCGATGACGATCGCTGTCAAATGGAATGCTGGTTTCCTTTGACATGTCGTCGTCCACTGACGCTGTCTGCATGTAAAGCCAACGACCCGAGTTCCCAACTAAATCCATTGGCGTGTTGACGTCCTTGAGACCACGAGCGAAGGTTGCCCATCCCACCGGTTCAAACGACTTCCGTTTTCTCAACACGTCGTTCACGAGATCTACAATGTTACTTCCAGGAACCGCCTTGTTTCTGTACATCATCCCGCCGCGATCGTTCCAACTTACGGCACCTTTCATTTTATCGAGTAGTCTTCGTGCTTTCTGCTTCATAGTTTTTGCACGCTGTCGATGATTTCGTTTTCGATGCTCTCCTTTTCGAATACTTCATTTTCGTTAGCAGGTTGTACTTTGTTTTCGACTTTAGTGGGAAATTTATCGATGGCTACACGAAGCGGTTCCTTCACACGCTTGTCGGAAAGATCGTTGTACCGACTCAATACCTGGTTATACAACACAACTTTTTCCCTCTCGTGTATATCACTTCGTTCTAATATGCCTTGCATTTCATTGTCGAGTCATTGCAAGACACTCCCTATAGGGTTAGCAGTCGAAGGACGTTGCGGTTGAATGTTTTTCAAAATACGTGGATCGACCAGGGCCATCTTCTTTGTATACCCCATGGTCACCTGAGATGGAGACGTGAATGTCGAGCTTGTTGATGGAACCGTAGGTACATGTGTCATAGTGGGCCCCGGGACAAGTGAATCCAGTGACGTGGTGTTTGTCGATCGTCCACCGTGAATGCAGGCAATGTGCCGTTTCAAGTTGTCCCGACGTGAGAAATGTCTCTTGCAATTTGGGCACTGGAACGGTGATGGTGTGGGCTTGTTGGCAGCCAGTAGAATAGTCGATAAGCTCATGATGCAGGTGTTTGTGGTTCAAATGCAAGCAATTAAATGAATGGCGAGATGAATTGAACGCACTAAAATACGAAAATGTTACCACGGTAACATGTTGAAAAGATAAAATGTTAGAAAAGCGACGAAGGGAGGACGAGAGTGAGTGAGGGCTTGTGTGATTGAATGAGTGCCTGAGTGAATGAATGCGTGAGGGCTTGTGTGAGTGAGTGAGGGCTTGTGTGAGTTAGTGAGTGAGTGAGGGCTTGAGTGAGTGAGTGAATGCGTGAGGGCTTGTGTGAGTGAGTGAGTGCGTGAGGGCTTGTGTGAGTGAGTGCGTGGGGGCTTGTGAGTGAGTGAGGGCTTGTGTGAGTGAGTGAATGCGTGAGGGCTTAAGACAATGAGTAAGGTTCCCAACGTATGCATTGCATTACACTATGAAAAAGACACAAGACGAGGTTTGCACAGTTTATTCGTGAACAACACAAACGTATTTACATGTCAAGATTTAACAAGATTGCCATCCAGAGAATTAACTCTAGATGGCAGGTGGACAAGGAAGCCGTTTGGCTTATCGAGAGTCCAACCCTTTTATCTACATATATCCAGCCCTTCTGAGGTATGTGTCGATTTTATTTTTAAACATATTCACACTACTAGCACCCACACAATCATCAGATAATCTGTTCCATTCATTCACAGTCCTTTGTGAAAATGAGAACTTTCTCACGTCTAATCTACACTGCTCCTTTACTAATGTAACTTCATGTCCTCTAGTCTTTCTATCTTTCTTAACTGAAAAAAACATATTTCTATCAATATTTTCATAACCATTCAATATTTTAAACACTTCTATCTGATCTCCTCTCAATCTCCTGGTCTCTAGTGTTGTTAAACCACATTCTTTTAGGCGTTGTTCATAACTAAGATCCCTCAGTTTTGGTATCATTTTAGTCGCTCTCCTCTGTACTCTTTCTAGCATATCTATGTCCTTCTTGCGGTATGGCCTCCACGCTTGTATACAATATTCTAAATGAGGCCTAACTATTGTTTTGTACAGCGGTATTATTAGTTCTTTTTCTTTATATGCTATATTTCGCCTAATCAATCCAAGGATTTGATTTCCCATTGAAGCTGCAATTCCACACTGCTCTGAAACCTTCATGTCAGCACTAATTGTCAGCCCTAAGTCTTTTTCTTTTACAGTAGTACTTAGTACAGTTCCCCCCATTGTATATTCTACATATTCGTTCCCATGTCCTGTGTGAAGGCATTTACATTTCCCAAAATTGAACAACATTTGCCACTTTTCAGACCATTTGATCAACCTGTCAAGATCATCTTGTAAATGCTGTCTATCCCCATCACTTTTAATCTTTCTAAACACTTGTATCATCCGCAAATTTCAACACCTTGCTAGCTATATCATCGTCCAAATCGTTTATATATATTAAGAATAATATAGGTCCCAGTACTGATCCCTGTGGAACCCCACTCAAAACTGATTTCCAGTTTGAAGCCTCCCCATCAACAACTACCCGTTGTCTTCTGTCAATCAGCCATTTTTCTATCCAGTTAATTATACCATTTCCTATGCCATGGGCTTTTATTTTAAGCAGTAATCTCTGATGTGGCACTTTGTCGAAAGCTTTTTGAAAATCTAAGTAGATGATATCTATTGGTGATCCATCATCTACCCACTTAGTGATATCTTCCAAAAAACATAACATATTTGTTAAGCATGACCTCGCTTTTAGAAACCCATGTTGAGATGGGTTTATCAAGTTATGTTTAACAAGAAAATCCACCATGTGATCTTTAATTAGTCTTTCTAATAATTTACAAATCACCGATGTTAAACTAACTGGTCTATAATTATTTGACTTGTTTCTCGAACCTTTTTTAAATAACGGTATAATGTTTGCTTCTTTCCATTCTAAAGGAACCACTCCCTCTTCTAATGACAAGTTGAAAACTGTTGCAAGCGGTATGCTAATTTGTTCTACAATTTCCACTAGTAGTTTGGGTGGAATACCATCCACTCCAGGTGATTTATTTTCCTTCATAGCCCTAATTTTCTTAGCTACCATTTCTGGGGTTACAATTAACTGTCTTAAATAGTCTGATTCTGCCCCCTTGAACTTAGCCTCTGGTACTGGCAGTGAACTAGTGTCTTCTCTGGTAAACACTGAACTAAAATACTCATTTAGGTCTTCAGCCATTAAGAATCCTTCTGATATTATATTTCCAGCACTATCTTCTAGAGGACCGACCTTATCCTGAACTTTCTGTTTGCTTCGAACATACGCATAAAAACTCTTGCTGTCATGTTTTATATTACAAGCTAATTTATGTTCATAGCTTCTCTTTGAATTTCTAATTTCAGCTGTAGCTTGGTTTAGTGCTTCTTTATAAATGTTGTAGTCTTCGTCATTGCCAGTACGTCTATAAGACTTCCACATCATTTGTTTATACTTAATTTTTCTAATGGCTTCTTTCGATAAGTATTTCTTTCTGGTCCGTTTCCCTTGTTTTTTGAAGGGAACAAATTTATCTACGATGCACTCTATTTCATTCTTTAAGATATTCCAGCATTCTGTTGCTGTCTTATTCTTCAGTGTATTATTCCAGTCTATCTTTGCTAAATATTTCCTCATTTCCTTATATCTTCCTTTGTGGAAATTTCTCCTCAACTGCTTTTTATTATTTCTTTCTGATTTTACTTTAATGGTAAAATGTATCTGGTTGTGATCACTACTTCCCAGAGGCTCACATAATTTAACATTGTCAACTAATTCATTCTGTGAGGACAAAACTAAGTCTAACACATTCTCTCCCCTGGTTGGTTCTAGCACATGTTGAGAAAGGAAACTATCTTGTACTAAAACTAAAAACTTGTGGTCCTCAATACCCATACTCTGTAGAGATTTCCATTTTATATGCCCATGGTTAAAATCCCCCATAATAACACAGTCCCGTTTGCTCACTTCCCTTATAGCGTTTTGTATTTTTTCATTCTCTTCTATGCTTATGTTTGGACTTCGATAAACTAATCCAACCGTTAACGTTGAGTTTCCTGTAACTATGTTACACCAAACAGCTTCTTCGCAATCTGCTTCTCTGTCTAATTTTATTTCATAAGCCTGGATAGATTCTTTAATATATAAAATAACTCCACCTCCCCTTCTTCCTATTCTATCTTTCCTAAACATTACATATCCTGTCAGTCCCAATTCGGCATCGATATATCGGTGGTTGCCCATGATTCGGTTATACCTATTATGTGAGGGTCAATATCTTCTACCATAATGTTTAGTTCATTTCTTTTGTTTACTATACTCCTTGCATTTAAACAAACACATTTATACCCAGCTTCAGAACAGTTTTCCAGACTGTTCTTTGCTGAATTATTTTGCTGCCTTTATCTATGCCTCCAGTTTCAGGCTTCTCTGCGAGTCCCCCCTGCGAATTTAGTTTAAATAGATGCAACCTGTCCCACTGTCAACAGATCGCAGCAGATTCTCTGAGAATACTGCTGCCCCCTTTCCACTTAGATGGAGGCCATCTCTCATGTACATATCTTCTCTCCCAACAAAGTACCCCCATAAATCTATGAATCCCACGCCCTCTTCCTCACACATCTGCTCAACTAGTGCGTTGATCGCCATCCTCTTACAGTTTCTGTATCTTGCCCCCCTTCCTCCCATTACTGGCAAAATTCCTGAGAGAATAACCTGTTCCACTCTTGTCTTCTTTAGCTTCCTCACTAGATGTCTGTACTTCTGAACTATACCAGTTGTTCCCTCCTTGTCTGCATTGTTTGTCCCAACGTGTACTAGTATAGACCCTCCCTTGCCATGCCCCAATACCTTCTCTACCCTTTCGGTCACATGCTCTATCCTAGCCCCCGGTAGACATACAACAACGTCCTTCCCCTCGCATATAGTCTTGTCTGTTTTTCTCAGAATTGAATCGCCCATAAACACTCTCTCTTTTCTCCTTGCCCCCTCAATCACTGCCTCGGAGTAGCTCCTCCGGTTTGCATATGTCTGGTTGTTGTCTTTTCCTCTTGTCATCTTCTCTCCTGTCACATTCTCTTCCATTCCCTTCTTTCCTGTCGCGTTTTCTCTTGTCCCCTTTCCTCCTGTCATCTTCTCTTCTAGCACATTTACTCTCACTTCCTTTCGTCCCTTCTTATTTCCTCCCATCACATTTTCTTCTCTCCTCTCCCGTCCCTTTCCCCCGGCTACCTCCTTCACTACGATCACTTTCTCCCCTGTCACCTTCACGCCTGTCGTGTTTTCTGTTTTTTGCTGAACACTCTGTCTTCTTCCATCAGTCTTCTGTCTCACAGTCTTACCAACTGCCTCTGTGGTATCTACCTCTTCACCACCTGTATCGCTGTCGTGTCTCTCCTCGTTCTCTACAGTCTGACTACCTGCTGATCTATCCCCACTGGCCCGTTTTCTCTTCCTCTGCCGAACACTTTTCCTCCGTCCCTCTGTTTTCTCAATGTCTTGTTCCTTCACACCGGTCACCTTCCTTCCTCTCAGTCTCCTTTCTTCAGTCTCTGTGTCACAACTCTGCTCCTTCTGTGTTGTAGAATTCTCAACTCTCTCCGCGTCATCCCTCTCTGCTCCATCTATTTCTATGTTGAGTCTCGCCTCCATCTCCTTCACTATATCCGTCAAATTACACACCTCCTTCATCAGACATTCCACCCTCAAACACCCCATACACCGAAAGGTGAATCCGTCATCTTTGGTCTCTGCCCATGATTTCGGACAGCCAGACAACGCAAAATCCACCCAGCTCTGGCAGTCGTTGCAAACTAGGTGTCGTTTTGCCCTGAGTTGCCACTTGCAAGGTGCCATATCAGAATTTATTTATGTTCAAAGTAGTTTTATGTAGTCTTTGAAAAGACTTTTCTGTGTACAATTTACACCAGATTGTTTAGGTTATAGTTAGTTATATTTGTTAACACACAGTGACACACCGTGCCTTACCTAGTTACGATGTCGATGACAATGTATTCAAGTTAGTCTTAGATACAAGGTAGTCTTTACAAAGACTGTTTCCTGTGTACTATTATACACTTTAAAATATTGCTATTTCAGGTTTTAATTACTCATCTAACTACACCGATTATCTCAAATAACGCTATTCTATTGTCGTTCACGGTACGCTAACTTCGCCAGTGACCTACTTTGTAAACAACGTTCCGATTACATTAACGTCCCCAATTATCGCTCGCAAATCGCCTACTTTTAATCTACCCTAGATTACTCCCTCTAGCTAACTTTTAACAAAAAATATTGCTTAATATATATCTATAATTACGTTATGTATCCTATACGCTCAATAATATCACTTATCTTGATCAAATATCCTTATATTTTCGCAAGTTTGCTGCACCAAATTCAAATCAATTCACCACCGGAAGTCCCCCAAATGCTTCAAGATGTCACACTCCATAACTACAAGAACCAGAGATTAGACATTGATACAGAGTCTTGCAAAGTTTAATCGTGTACAAGACAATACCACACCTCACTACTTCAGTCTTGCCTGCCATACGGCGAGGAGCCCTTGTGGGTCCAACAAAGTCGGTTCGGATACTTGGTTGCAGTATTGTTCCAGACAGTCAACCAGTCTTTAATCAACCTCATCCTCCATTAGTGCCAGAACCATTTGTTTCATAGTGTTTCGCCTCTGTTTCGAAACGAAGTCTTGGAACCAACACTTGATACTACACATGGATAGTGTCGTCTTGATAGTTCAGCGTGACATCGTTAGGAGCGGAAGTTGGCACATCGACCGTGTCGGCAGAAATTGTGACATCGGCAGAAGCGGAAGTTGGTACATCGCAGAGCCTAGTGTACCAGATGTCCTCGCCCTCTGGTTCCGTCGGAACGAAAGGACGGTTGGTCACCAGCATGAAGGGTCGGTTCGTTGGCTCGTCCTCATCGCTCGAGTCTGCCGCATCGGAAGGTTGGTAATAAGGTATTTCAACATCCTGATGTTAGGCGTGATGTCGTCGTAATACGAATGACGATCCGACTGGTAGAGCTCCGCGCTTATATAGTTAGTGAATGTGCCGAACGAGCACGGCCTGCAGAGTAGAAAATACACATTCACGGGCAGTAGAGTAGAAAATACACATTCACGGGCAGTAGAGTAGAAAATACACATTCACGAGCTGTAGAGTAGATCAGACTTGCACAGCGAATACCAGTTCAAACCAGTTTGCAAACAGGCAACCATCTGAAGTAAGTTCAAGTCTACTATGTAAAGACTGTCGTCGTTTCTCCTTGCACTGCTTGGGTGTGTTCAGCAGTAGAGACAGTCGCTTGGGGGGTCGATATTTGCCGCAACAGGGGAGAAGAGGGAGAAGTATCGAGAAATGCAGCAATACGCTCATTTTCTTGCCGCTGAAACAGTGAAGGAATGAGTTTAATAATGAATGGTCAACTGACATGTATAAGAGAAATATAATATTATGCTCTTTGTAGCAGGTTTTGACTTAGAACCAAACCTGAATAGCATTTGCATACTATGAGAAATTGAAACTTACTATTAGCTCTTCAAGTTGTTCTTTACGCTGCCGCTGCTTATCTTGCTTCCTTTGGCAGTAGCCCTGCTTCACATGAATGTTCCAACTCCCTTTACAACTGAAGGTACTGCCACACATGCAGCAGGCATAATGAGACAAAAGCTTCCGACGTTTCGTCGGAGGTGAAGACGTCGGGTTAATGGTTGGATTGGTTGACGGAGCTGTTGACGAAATTATTTTGGTCATCGAACTGGTCGTCGGACTGGTCGTTGAACTGGTCGCTGGCTGTTGGTCCGGGTTGATTGTCGGGGTCGAGAGATCGAGTTGGCCCGTGGCCAGAGCAGGCTGCGCCTTCGGTAGCAAACTCTCTTGTCGAACGTTATCACTAGTCATGTTGTTCATCTTCCAAAATGTAAGATATAATGACCAAAAAAATCAGAGGCTTGCCTTTTATAACAGTTCGACAGAACATAAAGGTCACTTGGGCGTGCCGAATGAAGACGAAATTTCTAACCATGAGAATAGCTAATACTCTTTTGTGACGAGAGATCAAAACGATGGCTAACCAAAGCACTACCTGTTTGACCAACACACTTCCCGTACAAAATTATAACGTCAAATAATGGAATTATATTCAAGCGCCAAAGCTCAAAACAATGACTAACCAAATCACTACCTGCTTAACCAACTCACCTCACGTACAAAATTACTGCGCATAGCATTTTATAGTTTAATGATATCACTGCATCATGACGTCACATGATGGAATTATATTCGAGTGCGAAAGCTCAAAACAATGGCTAACCAAAGCACTACTTGTTTAACCAACTCACCTCGCGCACAAAATTACTGCGCGTAGCAGTTTGATGACATCATACAGGGTGCACACGCTCACGCTCGCAACAAACAAACATGTCCAGACACGTCTCGAACTCCTTATGCTTTAACATGGGAAAATTCCCTATGCTTTAACATGGGATAATTCCCTATGCTTTAACATGGGAAAATTCCCTATGCTTTAACATGGTGAAAATTCCCTATCCTTTAACATGGTGGAAATTCCCTATGCTTCAACATGGGAAAAATTCCCTATGCTTTAACATGGACTTTAGCCCCTATCCTTTAACATGGGAAAATTCCCTATGCTTTAACATGGTGAAAATTCCCTATGCTTTAACATGGAAAAAATTCCCTATGCTTTAACATGGACTTTAGCCCCTATCCTTTAACATGGAGAAAATTCCCTATGCTTTAACATAGGCTTTAGCCCCTATGCTTTAACATGGGGAAACTCCCTATGCTTTAACATGGGCGCTTGCCAGAGCTGATGACAGAGACGAAATAGTACACACAAATTGACCAATACCTCTTTGTTAATACAGGAAGCAGTCGACTTATGCAAGTAATAAGAGGCATTTATAGGCAAACATTTACAAACAGGGTGACGGGGAGAGTACACACAAATTGACCAATACCTCTTTTTTAATACAGGAAGCAGTGGACGTATGCAAGTAATAAGAGGCATTGATAGGCAAACATTTACAAACAGGGTGACGGGGAGGTCGTTGATCTGTATGGTGATCAGATA
Source organism: Paraescarpia echinospica (assembly GCA_020002185.1). NCBI lineage: Eukaryota > Metazoa > Annelida > Polychaeta > Sabellida > Siboglinidae > Paraescarpia > Paraescarpia echinospica. Next base: position 13,020,919 of record CM034542.1, read on the forward strand.
TGCCATAATTTGACTTATTTTACTAGTTCTCTACCGATTCGTCAGGTTTGGACCTATGTTAAAGTTGTAAATGTATAAGTTAGGAGAGGCCTACACCTAAACAAATGGTCGACAACCTAAGGGACATAAGAAAAGACACAATTGCGCATGCGCAATGGCCTATTTAACGACGTCACTGACCTATTTAATGACGTCTTTGGCCTATTTTTATAGTAAAAAGAAATGAGACACGAACTTAAGCAGTATCGATATTTGATTCACTGAAATCCGCTAGGGGGAGTTATTTGTACTTCTCTTTCAGTTCGTAACCTATCCGCCAGGGGCGCCAATTTTCATAAACAAGACGCACCAATTTTGGCAGTACTCCTACATTTAGTCCAAACCTTGTCCGTAAGGTGGCACCACTTGTAGTTCACGACCTATCCGCCAGGAAAAATACTTCACCTTGATATGACGTCATTCCTCTCCTCTTCCTCTCAACGGAAAACGGATTGCGTCCCCGCTAAGGGACCGCTATTACTACTGGGCATCTATAATGTCAATGACTGGGAGAGCGGCTCTCTGGAATAATTCTGTAATCGACGCTGTAGCTATATCCTGTGTGAGTTCCAAATAGAGCGAATGCTGGTAGGTCGTGCAGCAGGCTGGCAGTTTTCGTAGTTTGCGCTCGTGTTTTTGTCTGGTGCGTGCAACTGCTGTGGCTATGATGGTAGGGAAGCTGATGCGCACTAGTCTGTGGTAAATTGTGAAAACGACCGCTCACTACTGCAGTTGGTGACCGCCAACGCTGGGTAGATACAAAACGCTACTGCGGCATCAGGAAATGCACCATAAACTCGCTTATCAATCTGTATTTGTAATGTCTAAATGTCGAATGACTGTGTTTACGACTGGCCTACGGCCCCACATGCTGGTCTGTGTTTTGGTGGCACCTGATTGGTGAGGGGTCAACCCCGGGTTACTAACAAATGGCAGCGATGTCGAGCGTGGAACGGCGTTTGGTCGCAAAAAAGAAGACTACCGCCAGCATTGATTATTTAACATTGCGATGCAATTATTTAGTTTTCATAAAACAAGATACTGGTATCAGAATAACTAGACTATATGATATGCGTTCACGGCGAGCGAATTTACACTCGTGGACATCTGCGCTGGCGTGAAACTGGTGTCCTCGTTTCTACGGAAAGGTCGTTATAGTTTCCAAGAATTTAAAGGGGAATTCCACTGAGACACACAAAGTAGTAGTTTTTTAAAGGACGGACTGGTGACATATGGCATTAATGCCATGTTTTTTTTTGTAGTACATATATTCATACCAACACCTACTAATGTTCTATGAGAAAAAAAAGTTTTACAGTTACACTAACCAGTCAATTCCTTGAATTAATGTAGAATGTGAGTTAATAAGACAAATCAAATACTAGCACAAAGACCAGTTTGAACGGAAATGTGGCATTTATAATAGAAACGTCAGTTAAATAATTAGAATGCATAATCACTTTTGAATTGGTTCAAATCGATATATTTACAGGCTAACATGTTGATTGACGATCTTTCAAGACTATCTCACTCATGGCCATTGTTCACATATAACACCATTCCCCACCAATATTGCCAATTACCTGCATGTTTCACACAGTTAAACAATATATCTGCCCACTCTTCATTTTTAAATCAAGTTTTTCCCATCATTGAAGCCAGATGCTATTAACCCATTCTATCCTGAAGCTAGTGCAGGCGGTTTGCAGCCAGTTCCCGACCATATCCAAGACATCATTTGTCAGCAATACAAAGTGACAGGCCTTTGTTTAAAGTTGACAACTTTATTATTTCTCATTCAAGTTTAAAATCTGATATGCCTTTAGAAAGCAGGTCCCTGGGCAACTGCTCAGTATGCTCTGCCCTAAATCCGGCACTAGTACTTGCAGATATGGGTAAGGCCAGCGAAAACGAGACACTTTCACTTGATCAAATGGTCAATTTTTTTACAAAATCTAATTTGTAGACATTTTATTTGAAAGATCAACTATTCTACGATGTCTGTTACTAAAACATGGTTTCAAAGTTGAGTATTTGTATTCTTTCTGTTAACTTTATTTTAATACGAGTGTTTTAAACGCCCACCGATTTACGTTACACAATGATGCTTAGTGAATTACCTGCCCTTATTATTTCAAGAATTTACTTCCCCGATTTGATACACATGTATTTTGAGTATGAGAACCTAATAATATTGGTAGAATGTCATTTACATGTTCATCATAATTTAGTGTTTGTTTATCTGACCAACTTTCATGCAAGAATGTTGTGCATTCCATAATTTTTGAGGAAATTCACATATGAGGTTGTTCCGATGTCCATCACACGAAGAAGAATGCAGCTGTATTTGCACAAACCATTGCTATGCCTTATGTACATGTTCCCAATATATCAGACAGCATTGTATTGACATATTGGAATGTACTGAAATGTGTTGCTCCTTCAAACATGCAACATGTTTTCGTAACGTAAATCGGGAGAAAGTGGAAAATAATAAAAATGTCAAAAACAATCATGGTTACTGTATATTATTTATTCACTGTGAGATACAATTAAAAGGTGAACAGGTCGCACTGCATGTGCCACCTTGCTAACAAGTTATTTAATAACGTAACCATGAACATTGGTAATAAAAACTCGGTTATATGTCCTTGCAAACTTTCATGTGAAGCGCAGACAATTGCTTTCTTCTGCGAACTGTTGAGTGTTTTCTCCACCTCGGTAAGAAGGGCATGATGTTGCACGATAATTTCCTTGATTTTCGTTACTTTCGTCGGAGTGAAGCCAGCATTCCTTATGTCCTTATTTGCCTGATTTTTCGGACTCGATTCTTCAGCAGTTTCTCCTTGTCTGTCGCTACTATCTTCATCGGCATGTTTGGTGTTCTTTAGTCTCTGGGCAGTTTTCTGGGATGTTTTCAGCTTCTTTTCCAGCAGCTTGTTTCTTTGTTCGTGTTCATCAAGTTTCACAACTTGTTTGTATATTCTCTTGTTTTGCATAGACACAATAGTGCTAGTGCGATTCCTCTTCCTTGAATTTAGAAATGGCAATTTCACAGTAAGCGTTGTATCGGGCAGGATTGTTGTTGTGCTGTCGCATGGCCCGTCATTTTCTTCTGCCACCTCTCGAACTTCTGGCTGTGTAGCAGCACTTGCTAATGCATTGAGCTTTCTCCGATATGTTTTGTCGTAGACGCGTCCTTTTCTTCTCTTTTTCTGCAGTTTTGACATTGATATATTTTCTCTTGGCACGTAATATTTCATAACACGATCTGTCTCCTTTCTTCCGTAATGTGCATCTGGTTTTTTTCTCCATCTCTAAGCTTTCTGGCGTTCTGTTGATGTTTTATCCATGGTTCCTACAAACACAAACTAAAAAATGCTTCAAAAACTGAACACTCATGTACCCATAGCACTATGTCATCAAAGTTTGTAAGAAATTGACATAATATTAATAATAATGTTGTTAATCATGTGCAATATTACATGGCCCTATCAATGTAACAAAAATAGCACACACTGTAAAGTATTTTAACATTTATCGAAATTGCACGTGTACGAATTTCGATTTACGTTACGTATTCTTTAAAGACCCATTAAGCGGTACGTGTTCACATTTAATTAAATTTAATACCGCCCATCGAAGAATAAATACTCTCACACTAGAAATGCATAATACATTTGTTATCCCTAACTTTCCTCCATTAATCTGGATGAGTTATGCTTCAAGTCTCCTATTAGTTTACACTGGGTAAAAATCCTAACAGAAATTATTAACCATTTATTCACACTAACACTGCGACAAAACTTTGACTATCACATAACCATGGATATGGTTAAATTGCAAGACAGTTTGCTATGCGCTTATACGATTATTTGTTGGCGTAAACGAAATGGTGTCCCGTAACTCAGTGTAACATAAATTGAGCAAATTCACGACTCAAGCTCTCCACACTGTTTCAAGGAACGCCGGATCGAATGTATACTGTGGTAGTAACCTCTGTTGAATAACAGTGAAGTATTTCGTTTGGCATGCCCCTACATACTTTTTTAGTATCGCCGTAACGTAAATCGAATCCTTAAAGTTGAAAACTGAAAATGTTAATAGGTTTGTTCTGTGCAGGATTGCATTCTAGCCGGTCAAAACAGGTTTTGACCGCTTAGCGGTTAAAACCGGTCAAAACTGGTTAAACCCGGCCAAAACCGATTAATACTATTGAAAAGTCTAAAACTAACCCAACATACACCAAACTTCTCCTTGCTTATATTTAGCTCATACACTAATTTTACCTAGTGATAGAATATAAATATCTACTTGCTAAAATAAGCATAGCTGCAGATTATGAACTATCAATGCTGAATAGTCTTGCAATTACTCTGAAGCAGTCCTTGTTCCTGCACAACTGAAACTGAATTGACACATGCACATGCTTAATAATAAAAATATATGTATAACATTTGTTAATTATTGTAAAGTATTCACCAGTTACATAGTTCTTTATATGTACAAATATTCTATAAACTATTTTGGCAGAAAAAAGATGCCCATATTCTTGAATAATTCACACAGACCGCGGCCTGGCCCTAAATCTACGTTACGGAAACGGCCTGGTTACGCCGAATTGGAATACGTTGTCTGGTGTCAATTTTCACGGTGTCATTAGTTATCACTTAATGTAAATAAAACTAGTTAATTTAAAATTATATAATAAGGGTAAATGTTCACTGTATCTGTAATCATCAATCATAAGAACACAGATAGGCTACCTTTTGAAAACACAAATTCAATTGGTTAATCTAACGAATAAAACAGGACCAACAACAGAGCTTGGACCACGTAATACCTTTTAGTTTTTATGCTTTACATTGATTACCACTCTGACTTGTTTACACGTATTGTTTGTATGCACTTGATTTGAATACAATGAGCAATATACATCAAGATATCTTGTTTCTTATTCATACTGAACATATATTTTGACACTTGCAATGTTTTTATAGTGATTAACAATTAATTACAGAAATATTACACTCAATAATCACAAAATTAGGTTTTGACCGGGTTTTAACAACTTTTCAGGGAAATGAGCCTGGTATTAACCAGGTTTTAACCAGGTTAAAACCGGGCGGTTAAAACCGTTCAATCCTTGTTCTGTAACTGTCGCATTAAAATAACTGCAAATAATTGCAGTAGGTCATATATATGTGTGTGTGTGTGTGTGTGTGTGTGTGTGTGTGTGTGTGTGTGTGTGTGTGTGTGTGTGTGTGTGTGTTATTAGATTTCAATAATAGTTTGCAACTACGTGTGGTGTGAATTTAAAGTTGGAGAACAATCAAAGGAAACAGCGTAACGTAAATCGCATGATTTCGGCGACAAGCTAGGGTAAGGTGGGGTAAGAAGCCCCCTCGAGGTAAGACGCCCCATGGGTATTTCAATATTTCGATCGTTTGCTGCCTGTCTCTGGTGGATAAAAACAATGCTGCCACCTAGCATTCATTGCGTCCGTACGCGCAAGAACGCTAAAACAACGGTGAGTAACAAAAAAGTGAATTTGAAGTTTTTAGGCTTGTTTAATGTTACAATTTTACATACTAGATGTATGATTATGAGACAGAGACTACGTGCAATATCACATAGTCGTTATTTTATGCATCGTTTATGTAATTAGTTTCAATTATTACCATGCAAAACGGGCGATAATTAAATGTAATTTGACCATCGGCACATGTCTGCATGAAACCTATTGGGGGCAAGACGCCCCCAGGACGTGGGGGGCTTGCCCCTTGAGGGGCGTCTTACCCCACGTTTTTTAATTGTTTTACACATGCAACATAGGCTAACGTGCAAGGCCTAGTCTTAGAGCTACAATTAAATATTATTTTATTTATAGTATTTGTATATTATGTTTTATATCATTCTATATTACCAATAATTATTGCATTATATTATGATGTAATTGTTATATTAATTGTCCTATTTTATTGTTTGTGTATTTGCAACATGGTATATATATATATTGCTTTTTTATTCCTGTATTTTTCCATAAATTATGTATAAGCACAGGGCTACAGTGAAAAACTGTATTTTAATCTGAATGTACTAGCCTACCCTGTATAAATACGTTTAAACAAAATAAACAAATAAATTTGTGTTTGAATGCAAATTTGCAATAGGCCTATGACAGATTGAACATCTACTGACTAATATTTTCTTCTGTAGAAGTGGTCCGCACGTACAAGCGCAAGACGGAACGGGGTGCCTGTGGGGACGATGTGTTGAAGGAGGCACTGGCACCGCTGGAGAATCACCCTATGAAGGTTGTCAGTCGGCGTTTTGATATTCCGGCCAGGACGCCTCGCAACAAGAAAGTCACCACTGTGGGATCGTTATCTCTCGGCCCTAGGCAACCAGTACTATCGGCTGACGTGGAACGCACGCTGCAGTGCCTGTACGGCTTGACGACCGTGGACGTGAGGCGCCTCGCGTACGATCTCGCGGTGAAGCTGGGGCTTGCGCACACGTTCAACGCCGAAACAAAGATGGCCGGCCGAGACTGGCTTCACGGCTTCTTCAAGCGCCACCCTGACCTGGCTATTCGGCAGCCTCAGGGTACGAACACCGCAAGGGCTGTCGGTTTCAATCGCCCTAAAGTGCAGTTGTTCACTGCTGGCCCGCCATCGTCCACTGCTGGCCCGCCACCGTCCACTGCTGGGCCGACACCGCCCACTGCTGGCCCGCCAACGACCGCGTCCGCAGGAGTGTCGACCGTTAAGGAGCTAATAAAGCAGCTATCTCCGTTGCTAAAGATATCGCGTCCACGTGCAAGATCGCGCATTGCCGAGTGTGCCACTGTTCTGACATCGACGCCGCATAAGAACAAGTTGGCTATGCAGCAGGCGAAGAAAGAACGCCAAGCTCAAGAAGAAGTCCCTGGCGACAGGAGTGAAGAGACACACGGCAAAGAAAAGGCGCGTGAGCTCCAGTAGCGAGGAGGAAGAATGGCCGTGCATTATCTGCGGAGAGCCATTCAAAGATAGCAGATCACGAGAGGTGTGGGTGCAATGTCAACTGTGCAAGAAATGGGCCCACGAAGATTGGACCGCGGGACAGGCCTTTTTCACGTGTCCCAACTGTGAATCGGAGAGCGATTGACTGTGCATTATGTGCCATTTGTTCATCTGTTGCCTGATGTCGTTTAATATGCTTTAATAAAGTTCGTATTTCTTATTTGAAATTATTCAACACATTTTGCAAATTAAATTTATATTTATTTTACCACAATTTCTCATTGGGGCAAGACGCCCCCTGGGGGCCGGTTGCCCCACACTAAAGGGCGTCTTGCCTAACTTATGGGGCAAGACGCCTCCTTTGGAATTTTTTTAATTGACGATCATAACAGTTAGTGCCGTCAGATGACAGAATGCCTTTGGTGAAACATGGAACAGGTACCCCGCAATCGTGTGCAAGCGCTAAACCCTCAACATTTTTACTGTATGCTTAAATATGCCCATTTTCCCTTAAGGGGGCTCCATGCCCCACCCTACCCTACTCAAGAACACAGGCACATAATTTTGTACTGCAGGTGATTTATTTATACCATAAAATAATGTACACTTTGTATTAGATAAAGAAGCACATGTGAGGCATTTTTATAATAAATAGTTTAATCATTTGAACAGTGGTTGTGGTCAGAGTGTTGCCGGCGACATGCGAAAATGCACACTTGTGCCGCGTGCATGAGTTCGCAAATTTTACAGTTACCTACATAAAAGTATACATCATTTTAATCCTTATGATGTCTTCTAGCCATCGGAGTCGGAAATTTGTATGTACTTTACATAGGCCCCTATAACAACCACGAAAACGGCCGGCGACAGCACTTTTTTAAAAGTGTCGTTTTCGCTGGCCTTGTCCATATTTACCCCATGATGACGGGATGTTTTGCATGACGTTGTCTCCAATTAACCACACGGGTATGCACCATCTAGGGTTGCGTTTATTACAGATATTGACATCTCCATAATATATGATGAAACTGCGAAAACAAGTGCAGCCGGACATTGATTTATGATTTTATTTTTCGCCTGATCACAGGTAGACATATGTGTGACTGTCGTTGCTATATTAGGCATATATAGTGGTCAAGCCTGCATTTTTAATGCGAACAAACGTACCAACGCAATCGAGAAATTACTGATACATTCGTAGTGACTTGTCGAATATAAAGGCACGAACAGTGAGATAAAAACCAGTAAGCGATACTAGGAAAGGAACAGGAATCTCAGCGAAGTAATATTGTACAAGTCAGCCATACGTTAGTTATCAACCATCTCATAGCTGGAAGTTTTAGGTAGGTATCCGCTCATTAAAACGTAATGAGACATAACGAGATCAACAAACCCCTCCCCCAAAGAACCATACAAGCGAAGAGGAGGGCGAAAAAGAGGATGATAAAAGAAGAGCTGGAGAGACCAGATTAACACGTGGACAGAACTTCGCTGAGTAAATGCATTTAAGACTCGCTGTAGTGGGGCGTCTTAATATGAGCCTATAAAGAGAACTTCTATCTTTGCTCTGTCGCCTCTGTGCTTCATTGTAGGCTACTCACCGGTGCGGTATTGCAAGACACGCTGATGGTACCACACGGAATGGAGGCGTCACCGGAAGCCTGCGTCACCTTTGGGATTGGCCCAGTGCATGGGTACCTGGCGAAGTACGTACGATATCTCTATCAACCACGAAACTTTAACAAGGTCGGAAGTAAATAATGTCTCAAACATATGCCACATAATCACACTTATTAAGCCGCACACGCAAACACCCACACGTCCACAAACACACGTGTGTATGTCCACTCACCATTGTTGGGTTATGTCAACATACCTTGAGCTGCGTTGTTTCGCGTTTTGAAAATCACTTACCGTAACCACGACGTAAGCGATATGGTACAGTAAACAATGAAAACAATGAAAACAATGGCAGCTCAGTTGCATCGATAACTCACATTTCCCAACTAACGGTAGGTTTTACTTACACGCAAACACAAATCCAACAAGCCGCTAATTATTAAAATACGTTTTTGTTTTGCATAGGGGAGATCGCGGCACCATGCACAGTATGACAGCATACTCGCCATATGTCATTTGCTCATTTTTATAGTAATTGAAGCCGATGATGCAATATATTGTTCTACTTTCAATCGTGCACACTGCTTGTAGATTCGGGAAAATTTACGTTTTTGTGTTTAAAGTTATCGAACTCAGTAGGTTTGGAGCCCCGAAAGTAATTACCGCAGCTTGGCTTCACATTGCAACACCGAAATTGTAGTTCACATTGCAACACCGAAATAGTACATGAGAACGTTGTTGCTGTTAATTGCTAATAGTCAATCAGTGCACCATTCACGTCCCATGTCCAGCCTCAGCATGTAGCGAAACAAATATAGTGTGCACAATGTGATTGTACATAGTTCTTGGGACAATGGGTGGATGGGACACCATGCTCCATGCACGAGGCACCATATGCTCCACGTGCATTGCACGAGACACACCGTATTCGTGGTCAATCTACTGGATAGTTAGATTCAACTAATGCATGATATGTTACCATTATACACGTGCCCCAGTACTCGTTTGCATACATTTTAATTGTGACAAAACACCTTACTGGGAAACAGGAGAACGGAAATGCATGCTGTTAGATTGTTCCGTCACGTGAATTTACTACGTAAATGGCTTACTCAGTTTAATAAAAGGTTTACCCTGAACAGACTGATTCACCCTCAGTTTAATTATGGAGCGCAGTGGTGCAGTGTCTAGAGCTTCGGACTCTCGACCGAGCGGGTTCGAATCCTGTGATGCGGTGTCGAACCTTGGGCAAGTTCGTTCACTCTACGTTGCTCCAGTTCACTCAGCTGTATGAATGAGTACCTGGCTAAAGGCAATGGTGGACGTTTGTGTACGAATAGTCTTCGCGCATTAATTGGGGGAGGGAGGCTGTTGAAAATTGTTCGTCGTCCTGCCTGGCAAACGGACTGGGGGGAGGGAGCGGAGGGGGGGGGGGGCACGGTCGCGTGTGCCCATTATAAAAGGTCTGCGGACACGTCAAATTCCTAAGGTCTAGGGGGCACGTGCCCCACAGCCCCCCTGGATCCGCCTATGGCAATATTGGGGTAAGATCCAAAAGAGGACACATTCAAGGTAAAAAGCACAACCTGTTCAATATCGTGGTAATTTCCTTTAAATTATAAAAGGACAACATATTAAAAATGTGTCATAGTATTGAATTTATGGTTAAAAAAAAAGTTACGCCCCCACCAAAAGCCAATTCTTAGGCCAAGGTGTACATTTTAATCATTATTAAACGACAATATTTTTGAAAGGTAACATTTTATTTTATCTTCCAAGAAAACAGAATCTTTTCGTAATATTGTCGTTGTGATAACGTTTTATTCTCACATGAGTGGGGCTTCTGGAGTTCTGAGCCCTGGATTTTTCTCACTTTAGTGGGGCCCCGGGAGCTGTGGTCCCCGGATTTTTTTCTCCGGAGACCCGTGAGCTCGGGGCCGTGGGCACGTGCCCTAATTGCCCGTATGCTAATACGCTGCTGGTGTTCCCTGGCGCGGCAGATTGGTCGCTTGTCGTGAACTTGCAACATGGAATTGGCGCAGGCGTACACGGACACGACACTGCCAGGAAGTTGCTCACTGCGCAGCTGCGGAATTACGTACGCCGGGCTAGGCATCAACAAGTGGTGATTATGTCTTTTTTCATATGACAACCTGTCTGTATGTGAGAGGCGTACGAAGTAGAAGTGGATCCGCGGCAGGACGTTTCCTAATTTCTTCGTCTTTGTCTTCTTCTTATCATTATTATTATCATCATATTGTCACGTCGCTTAATTATGGTTGTAGTAAATGGTCCCGATGACTTCGAGGTGTGGCCTACAAGCTCTACACCGCGTGCGACACGCCAAGAGGAACTTGAGGAAATATTCTTCGCGAACTTCGACCGAAGGAGACGAGACGTCAGATACCGTTCAAGTTGACGACGCGGCTGCGAAGTCTTAGAGACTGTTACTTTATTCATAGCTATCGGCTGTTATATATTAAGGTGTTGCATAACATGTTTGGTCGTTGTAAATATTTTTAGGTAACCGTGGTTCGGAGGTGAGTAAACTCCTTTCGCTTTTTAAGCACCGTGGCAAATCACACATCCTCCTCCTCGACAGTGGTTTGGTGTTGGGTGGCCGGCTTTAACTGGATATTGCTTTTATCTAAATTAGTTAAATGACTGGTCGATTGCTGACGACGCCTTTTTCGTTATTCGATGTTCCATTTTGTAAAGAAATAAAACTGAAAACCAACGAAATGTTGTATTGTTTGTTTCACACAGTTGTGGGGTTAAAGGGAGGGTAGCTAATAGAAAACGATCAAAGCTAGTGACGTCGCTGTGGTAACATCCATTCATTCGAAGGAGGAGTAAGCTAGGTAATAGACACCCATAGACTGTTCGTAGTTCACAATTCCAGAAATGCTCCACGCCGAACAAGATATAAGTTTCCCTGTATTATTAAAGGAATCATGTTAACATTCACCCCTTGGAAAGTGTAGGTTCTGTGCAATTTGACGATCCACCATGAAACCACTGTACCGTCTGCATATTGTTTCCAACACGACGATGTATGAGAAATGGCTTGATCAGATTGTAATACAGTGACCCGGGACCGAGTGCGGCAATGGTTGGATCATTCGAGTTGAAATGAACACCCAGTGCATCTGTGAGTGTTTAAACAGCAACCTTTGCTGGCACAATAATCGACGCGATCATTTCATTAATATCATACAGGACCTGCGGTCAAACATACTTTGCACCGGTAGGAATTATACCTATAGTCCAACTCTGTGCACGGAGGAAAGAAGAAGTCCCCCATGATTATCCTAGAGAAACTCGAGGTTACTGGTGGTAGGCATGCCTGTAGATCAAATGGCCAAGTTCCTTCTGCTATGTTTGCAAACTCATGGCTACAACACAAACTAAGTTTACCCATGGCGGGTTGTTTAATTGGAACCATGCAAGTATGCATACATCGTTTAAATTCAAGCGTTCTACGTCGACAAAAAACAAAAAGTAACATGTTTCACCTGCGTGTCAAACAGGATCTAGCATAGCAAAAATGACACTTCCTTGTGTTTATATCAACCGAATGCGACATTTTGGGAAACTTCACGTTTTGTCCTTCATTGACGACTTGTCTCTATGAAAATTCTGATAGATCCAACGGCCTATTTAGGATGAAGACCAGATATACAGGACTATCATACCTATCTATGAAATTTTGTTTGTTATCAATTTACTTGATTTCCCATTTTATTTATTTATTGTGTATTTGAGTGGGGTCCTCGGGAGCTCGGGGCCATGGGGCACGTGATTCAGTTACCCCTAAAATAATACGCCACTGTGTCTATCACTTGAATTGACTACGGGAATTACGTCTTTTTCAAAATGTCCAGCTTAACAACATGCTCACCAAAATACCAGATTCTACCTAAATCTAAATAACATTGCACCAGGTTTCATTTACGACTTCTATGCTCAAAATACAAAAGCAAGAGATTCTTATTCTGAATAATAAATTGAAAGTACTCTTAGTACATTGGTACCAATGAAAATTCGTTACAAATGTCCTTGTTTTGGAACAAAAGGTATACTATTACGATACAATTTAAAACTGATACACATTAAATCGGATTTAACAAGATTTAACAAGATTGCCACCCAGAGAATTAACTCTAGGTGGCAGGTGGACAAGGAAGCCCTTTGGCTTATCGAGAGTCCGACCCTTTTATCTATGTGTATCCAGCCCGTCTGAGGTATGTGTCGATTTTATTTTTAAACATATTCACGCTACTAGCACCCACACAGTCAGCAGATAATCTGTTCCATTCATTTACAGTCCTTTGTGAGAATGAGAACTTTCTTATATCTAATCTACACTGCTCCTTTGCTAATGTAAGTCCATGCCCTCTAGTCCTATCTTTCATAACTGAGAAAAAAATATTTCGATCAATATTTTCATAACCCTTCAATATTTTAAACACTTCTATCTGATCTCCTCTCAACCTCCTGGTCTCTAGTGTTGTTAAACCGCATTTTTAGGCGTATTTCGTAACTAAGATCCCTCAGTTTTTGTATAATTTTAGTTGCTCTCCTCTGCACTCTTTCTAGCATATCTATGTCCTTCCTGCGATACGGCCTCCACGCTTGAATACAATATTCTAAATGAGGCCTAACTATTGTTTTGTACAGCGGAATTATTAGCTCTTTTTCCTTATACGTTATGTTTCGCCTAATTAATCCAAGGATTTGATTTCCCTTTGAAGCTGCAATTCCGCACTGCTCTGAAACCTTCATATCAGCACTAATGGTTAACCCTAAGTCCTTTTCTTTTTCAGTAGTACTTAGTACAGTACCCCCCATTGTATATTCTACCTCTTCGTTCCTATGTCCTGTGTGGAGGCATGACATTTCCCAAAATTGAACAGCATTTGCCACTTTTCAGACCATTTGATTAACCTGTCAAGATCATCTTGTAAATGCTGTCTATCTCCATCACTTTTAATCCTTCTAAACACTTTTGTATCATCTGCAAATTTCAACACCTTGCTTGTTATTTCATCATCCAAATCGTTGATATATATTAAGAATAATATAGGTCCTAATACTGATCCCTGTGGTACCCCACTCAATACCGATTTCCAGTTTGAAGCCACCCCATCAACTACTACACGTTGTCTTCTGTCAATCAGCCATTGTTCTATCCAGTTTATTATACCATTTCCTATGCCATGAGCCTTTAGTTTAAGCAGTAATCTTTGATGTGGTATTTTGTCGAAAGCTTTTTGAAAATCTAAGTAGACAATATCTACTGGCGATCCCTCATCTACCTACTTAGTGATGTCTTCCAAAAAACATAACATATTTGTTAAGCATGACCTCGCTTTAAAAAAACCATGTTGAGATGGGTTTATCAAGTTTTGTTTAACAAGAAAATCCACCATGTGATCTTTAATTAGTCTTTCTAATAATTTACAAATCACTGATGTTAAACTCACTGGTTTATAGTTCTCTGACTTGTTTCTCGAACCTTTTTTGAATAACGGTATAATGTTTGCTTCTTTCCATTCTAAAGGAACCACTCCCTCTTCTAATGACAAGTTGAAAACTGCTGCAAGCGGTATGCTAATTTGTTCTACAATTTCCAATAGTAGTTTGGGTGGAATACCATCCACTCCAGGTGATTTATTATCCTTCATAGCCCTTATTTTCTTAGCTACCATTTCCGGGGTTACAATTAATTGTCCTAAATAGTCTGAATCTGCCCCCTTGAACTTAGCCTCTGGTACTGGCAGTGAACTAATATCTTCCCTGGTAAACACTGAACTAAAGTACTCATTCAGGTCTTCTGCCATTAAGAATCCCTCTGATATTATATTTCCAGCACTATCTTCTAGAGGACCGACCTTATCTTGAACTTTCTGTTTGCTTCGAACATACGCATAAAAACTCTTGCTGTCATGTTTTATATTACTAGCTAATTGTTGTTCATAGCTTCTCTTTGAATTTCTAATTTCAGCTGTAGCTTGGTTAAGTGCTTCTTTATAACTGTTGTAGTCTTCATCATTTCCAGTACATCTATATGACTTCCACATCTTTTGTTTATACTTAATTTTTCTAATGGCTTCTTTCGATAAGTGTTTCTTTTTGGACCGTTTTCCTTGTTTTTTGAAGGGTACAAATTTATCGACTATGCACTTAATTTCACTCTTTAATATATTCCAGCATTCTGTTGCCGTCTTATTTTTCAGTGTGTTATTCCAGTCTATCTTTGCTAAATATTTCCTCATGTCCTTATACCTTCCTTTGTGGAAATTTCTCCTATACTGCTTTTTACTATTCCTTTCTGATTTTACTTTGATGGTAAAGTGTATCTGGTTGTGATCGCTACTCCCCAGTGGCTCACATATCTTGACATTGTCAACTAATTCATTCTGTGAGGACAAAACTATGTCTAACACATTCTCACCCCTGGTTGGTTCTAGCATATGTTGAGAAAGGAATGTATCTTGAACTAAAACTTAAAACTTGTGGTCCTCACTCCCCATACTCTGTAAAGATTTCCATTGTATATGCCCGTGGTTAAAATCCCCCATAATAATACAGTCCCGTTTGCTTACTTCCCTTATAGCGTTTTGTATTTTTTCATTCTCTTCTATGCTTATGTTTGGACTTCGATAAACTAACCCAACCGTTAACGTTGAGTTTCCTGTAACTATGTTACACCAAACAGCTTCTTCGCAATCTGCTTCTCTTTCTAATTTTATTTCATAAGCCTGAATAGATTCTTTAATATATAAAATAACTCCACCTCCCTTTCTTCCTATTCTATCTTTTCTAAACATTACATATCCTGTCAGTCCCAATTCAGCATCTGATATATCGGTGGTGGTCCAGGATTCGGTTATACCTATTATATGAGGGTCAATATCTTCTACCATAATGTTTAGTTCATTTCTTTTGTTTACTATACTCCTTGCATTTAAACAAACACATTTATATCCAGCTTCAGAAGAGTTTTCCAGACTGTTATTTGCTGATTTATTTGTGCTGTCTTTATCTATGCCTCCATTTTCAGGCTTTTCTGTGAGTCCCCCCTGCGAATCTAGTTTAAATAGATACAACCTGTCCCACTGTCAACAGATCGCAGCAGGTTCTCTGAGAAAACTGCTGCCCCTTTTCCACTAAGATGGAGGCCATCTCTCATGTACATATCTTCCCTCCCAACAAAGTATCCCCATAAATCTGTGAATCCCACCCCCTCTTCTTCACACATCTGCTCAACTAGTGCGTTGATCGCCATCCTCTTGCAGTTTCTATACGTTGCCCCCCTTCCTCCCATTACTGGCAAAATTCCTGACAGAATAACCTGTTCAACTCTCGTCTTCTTTAGCTTCCTCACTAACTGTCTATACTTCTGTACTATCGCAGTTGTCCCCTCCCGGTCTGCATTATTTGTTCCTACATGTACCAGTATAGACCCCCCCCTGCCATGTCCCAATACCTTCTCTACCCTGTCAGTTACATGTTCAATCCTAGCCCCCGGTAAACAAACAACGACGTCCTTCCCCTCGCTCAGTGTCTTGTCCGTCTTTCTCATAATGGAGTCGCCCATAAACACCCTCTCTTTCCTCATTGCCCCCTCAATCACTGCCTTAGAATAGCTCCTTCTTCGGTTTGCATCTGTCTGGTTGTTGTCTTTCCCCCCTGTCGTCTTCTCTATTGTCACATTCTCTTCCGATCCATTCTTTCCTGTCGCTTTTTCTCTTGTCACCTTTCCTCCTGTCAGCGTCCCTTTTATCGACTTCTCTTCTATCACATTTGCTCTCACTTCCTTTCGTCCCTTCTTCTTTCGTCCCATCTCCTTTTTCTCTCTCCTCTCCCATCCCATCTTCCCTCCCTCCTTCTCTTCGGTCACTTTCTTACCTGTCACCTTTACGCTTGTCACGTTTTCTGTTGTCGATTTACCAATTTCTTTGTTATTGTTCCACCTATCACCATTACATCTAGAACTTTTCTGCGGGACGGATGCTTATTTTGACAAAATATGCATAGCAACAAATAATGTTACTCTTTACATTCGTGTGTACTTAAAATAGGTTGTTATGGTGATACTTGCTAAGGTCATTTATGGTTATTTTGAACCACTAGCCATCTCTATTGAAGCAGATATGAATATATTGGCCAAACATTGCGTTAGGTAATTGATAATTCATTGCTATTGTATAATATTTTATATTTTCTTCTCTGCATTATTCCAGCACGTTTTTTTTGTAATCAACAAGAGGATGTCACGATTATCACTGCTTATGATGGGAACATCTATTATATATATATATATTCTAAATACAAAAAAATACAAATAGCTAAAATATAGTTGTGTTGTCTCTAATATTGTTTTAAGTTGAATATTCCACCTGACTGTATTTATTAAATAAACGTGTATATATATATATATATATAAACGTTTATTTACTAAACAATTTTAGAGGCAACACAGCACTAATTTAGTAACTTTCATGACATTACTTATATACGTTATATATTTATAAAATAAAATGTGTAACTATAACGTTGTGGTAGAGCGTGTGTTAGAATATTTGTCGTAACCATGCATCAAACTTTGTCATGCTCAATTATCAATGGAAATGTGTAAGATTGTGACAGTTATTTTTGGCTTAATCGTAACATCGTATTGTGCTAAGTTATCATAAAAAAGTGCAATACGTTACATATAGTAGGGGAAATCGGGACAAAGCGGCCCCAAGCAAACAATTGTTATTGTGTACATGTTTATATATATATATTTTTAAATATTTGACACTGAGACTCACTATTGTAACTGGTCTAATAGTCCAGTAGAAATTGACAATGACCCGAACATTTTGGTTAAAAAGCAAATTTTTGTTTTAAGGTGACCAGTAGGGTTTCATGAATTTCCAAAGAAACCCAACCAAAATCAACCCTGGGGAACTTTGTTTTTACCCCAATCCTTGTTTTTGGGTGTTTCGGTCCAATTTCGAAGTAACACGTTTTGTTTGCGCTTGTTAATCATATTTTTAACTGTTTCATTTATTGGTTAATACGTTTGTAATGATATGTATACTGGTCTATTAAGCCACACATTAATGATGGAGTTTAATTAATCAATTAAGTAATTAACCAATTATTTAATTAATTAGTAGTATATTTCTTATATAGCACTCCGTCCCGACGTTATTCTGGGATTTAAATAATATCTTAACTAAGGTCACATGAATGTCAATTACCCCAAACAGTGAATGATATGGCATTCATACTTGAATATAACTATGAGAGATCATAAATGTCCTACCTGTAATCTTCTAATACATCATTTGTTAAACATCGTCATCAGTATTGTCATCGTCGTCACTGTCGGGTACAAGAGTTGGGCCGTTTGCGCACTGTCCTTGACATTTGTAGTGGACGCTACAGGCAAGACGCTTCTTTGAACAGTTGCAAGACACACACAAATTATCTTGGCACTTGCAAGAGCAACGGATCTCTTGTAGAAGATGTTCGGGTGCTGCTTCTTTGTCTGTGATGACGGGCACTACTGAGTGTGCGTCACAGTGGAAGCCATACTTCTTTCTGTCCAATACCGTCTTCAGATTAACCCAAGTAGAAACCTGTAGGTGCACTGTGAGTGAATGGAAGTAGCATGCTCGACTTGTCGGTGGCATTCTTTTCAATGGCAACATACTTTGATGAAATTATATGCGTGTATCGTAGGTCGTTGAGACTTACATATAATATGAAACCAGTTTTGTTCCATCGAATTGATATGTTTAGGTCATGCAACGCTGAAAGTGCACCCTCTGCAATATGTCTACTTTGCACCACCCCTGGGGCAAAGTGGACACCCTTTGTGTGACATCAAAAGCCAACCCAACCAAGCTAGAAAACGAACGAAAACGGAACGAAGACGAAATCGTGATCTGGTCATAAACAGCACTTTCTAAACTTCACGTGAATCAAGTAGTACTGTTTAACGGATACATACATAAAACGTGGTGCATTCGAGTTTTATCGTCCATAACTGTAATGGAAACTGCGTTAACTAATATTGTAAACATTCTTAATGTAACTAATGGAACATGAGATGTACTTAACACAACAACAATGGTCATATATTTGGTTGTTGTTGTCTTGAAACTGTTTTGCACAGATCATATACAAAAGCACGTTTGTTATCGATGCCGCTGCGTGCATCATAGGCCTGCTAATTGCAGGCAAACAACGTATAATTGCATTAATTAAAATGGTAAGCATTCGTATTGTAACTAAAAGCAAGTTAAACGCACTTCGCTGTCCTTAAATAACCCAACAAAGATGAATGTGTAACTGGTTCTTGTCGACTTTAACATGTTTTGCACAGATCACCCACAAACGCATGTTCGTCATCGTCATCGTCATCTCGGGGTGCCTTTTCCAGATTTCTGCTACCCATCCCTCACCAGCCAGTTCACAGTCCATATTAAATGGGTGTGGTATATAATTCTTCTCTGCAAACTGAAACGCTAATGGTCTCGGTCAATTATCGACAATCCAAACATCCTGGATTCAAGTTCAAGAAGAGGATCATACAGTTGTTGTTCCTCTTCCTCAGAAAACACGGGTTTGTGGCGTCCAAGGCCCTTTCTTAATGCATCTTTGACCGATCTCCAAGTCGTCCATTTCACACTTCGTCCGAGGGTTGTTCTTGACACTTTGAAGGTAGCCGCT
>CM034542.1:13041318-13103818 GCA_020002185.1 Paraescarpia echinospica
TCCGAATTGCCATTTGTGTGTTGCGAGCGCCGAAAAATCTGTTTTTCAACACCTGAGGTGATGCTTGTTATGATATCCGCCTCTCTTGGTAACAACTTATGTTTTTTTACACTGATTATGATAATACATAAAAGGAAAGTTTGAAATATGTTTGAATGCTTCCAACACTGCTACCTTTAATAAAACAGTACATAGGGAAATGGTTGTTCTTGCTTTCACAATAAATATTCAACTCCTAATGATTGCTTGGTTTCTGCACTATCCATTTTGCTGAAATTTAAGCCAAATATCATTCGCTACATATGTTTAATGGGGAGGGAAATTTATTGCCTGATGTATACAAACGACAGACCCACAATGTAAATTACATTGGTGAATAATTGTGCAAACAATGGAAAATTACGTAAGTGTACCATTTGGATGTCGCAATAAACATGAACATCTCACTGATCCAACAAAATCAACAACTTATTATATAATGGATTTTTGCCTTCAGTTTGGAAATATATCATCAAAATATCTTCAAACATTTTCATTGGATACTTTCTGATTGGCATGCTTAGCACCAGTACTGCATCTTGAAGGATGTTGGAGACAAAACCAACTTCTTCGCGATTTCTGTGTAGTCGCCATATGCTGGCCTTACCTTGAAAAGTGACTACACTGATATTGCTGAGGTAATCTTAGCAACAACAAAAATATCAGCGCCATATTGTACAAACAAATCAATATACTAATACTCAATAAAGTCAGAATCCGAATATATTAGTGTATGGTACCAGAAGTTAAACTGCGCCATTTTTGCATTTGTATTCGATCGATTAGTATTTCTCCTAAGCACGCCCTCCGATCAGTTGTCATGGTGGAAAAAAGCAGCGGCAGTATATTCGATCATTACGCTAATGGTGAATTACGTAATTATCAGATTCTGGTTAACACGACGACGAAATTGAAATGTGTCTAAATATATGTTTCTTGTTGATTATTCTACTTACAGAAGACATATGATGTTCCTGTTAGTAAAATGTATTATTGCTGCTGAAATCTTGATTTGAAGCAATGCATTCGAGTTTAGCGTCACTGGGAATGCAGTAATTAGTGATCACAGCATCTCGGGGCTTCAGTGCTGAAATAGTGTTAATTGCGCTGTAGGGGATAATGTTATTATTTTTACAATTATACATTAGCGAATTATATCAAAAGGTATATATGGAAAGTGCCGAGTTGGTTGATTCAATCTTGACCTGTGACGTCACACAAAGGGTAGACAAGGTATTGGGACATGGCAAGGGGGGTCTATACTGGTACATGTAGGAACAAATAATGCAGACAGGGAGGGAACAACTGCGATAGTACAGAAGTATAGACAGTTAGTGAGGAAGCTAAAGAAGACAAGAGTTGAACAGGTTATTCTGTCAGGAATGTTGCCAGTAATGGGAGGAAGGGGGCAACGTATAGAAACTGCAAGAGGATGGCGATCAACGCACTAGTTGAGCAGATGTGTGAAGAAGAGGGGGTGGGATTCACAGATGTATGGGGATACTTTGTTGGGAGGGAAGATATGTACATGAGAGATGGCCTCCATCTTAGTGGAAAGGGGGCAGCAGTTTTCTCAGAGAACCTGCTGCGATCTGTTGACAGTGGGATAGGTTGCATCTATTTAAACTAGATTCGCAGGGGGGACTCACAGAAAAGCCTGAAAATGGAGACATAGATAAAGACAGCACAAATAAATCAGCAAATAACAGTCTGGAAAACTCTTCTGAAGCTGGATATAAATGTGTTTGTTTAAATGCAAGGAGTATAGTAAACAAAAGAAATTAACTAAACATTATGGTAGAAGATGTTGACCCTCATATAATAGGTATAACTGAATCCTGGACCACCACCGATATACCAGATGCTGAATTGGGACAGACAGGATAAGTAATGTTTAGAAAAGATAGAATAGGAAGAAAGGCAGGTGGAGTTATTTTATATATTAAAGAATCTATCCAGGCTTATGAAATAAAATTAGAAAGAGAAGCAGATTGCGAAGAAGCTGTTTGGTGTAACATAGTTACAGGAAACTCAACGTTAACAGTTGGGTTAGTTTATCGAAGTCCAACCATAAGCATAGAAGAGCATGAACAAATACAAAATGCTATAAGGCATATACAATGGAAATCTCTTCAGAGAATGGGGAGTGAGGACCAGAAGTTTTAATTTTAGTTCAAGATACTTTCCTTTCTCAACATGTGCTAGAACCAACCAGGGGTGAGAATGTGTTAGACATAGTTTTGTCCTCACAGAATGAATTAGTTGACAATGTCAAGATATGTGAGCCACTGGGGAGTAGCGATCACAAACAGATACATTTTACCATCAAAGTAAAATCAGAAAGGAATAGTAAAAAGCAATATAGCAGAAATTTCCACAAAGGAAGATATAAGGACATGAGGAAATATTTAGGAAATATAGGCTGGAATAACACACTAAAAATAAGACAGCAACAGAATGCTGGAATATATATAAGAGTGAAATTAAGTGCATAGTCGATACATTTGTACCCTTCAAAAAACAAGGGAAACGGTCCAAAAACAAACACTTATCGAAAGAAGCCATTAGAAAAATTAAGTAGAAACAAATGATGTGGAAGTCATATAGATGTACTGGAAATTATGAAGACTACAACAGTTATAAAGAAGCACTTAACCAAGCTACAGCTGAAATTAGAAATTCAAAGAGAAGCTATGAACGACAATTAGCTAGTAATATAAAACATGACAGTAAGAGTTTGTATGCGTATGATCGAAGCAAACAGAAAGTTCAAGATAAGGTCGGTCCTCTAGAAGATAGTGCTGGAAATATAATATCAGAGAGATTTTTAATGGCAGAAGACCTGAATGAGTACATTAGTTCAGTGTTTACCAGAGAAGATATTAGTTCACTGCCAGTACCAGAGGCTAAGTTCAAGGGGGGGGCAGATTCAGACTATTTAGGACAATTAATTGTAACCCCGGAAATGGTAGCTAAGAAATTAATGGCTATGAAGGATAATAAATCACTTGGAGTGGATGGGATTCCGCCCAAACTACTATTGGAAATTGTAGAAGAAATTAGCGTACCGCTTGCAACAGTTTTCAATTTGTCATTAGAAGAGGGAGTGGTTCCTTTAGAATGGAAAGAGGCAAACATTATACCGTTATTTAAAAAAGGTTCGAGAAACAAGTCAGAGAACTATAGACCAGTGAGTTTAACATCAGTGATTTGCAAATTATTAGAAAGAATAATTAAAGATCACATGGTGGATTTTCTTGTTAAACAAAACTTGATAAACCCATCTCAACATGGTTTTTTTAAAGCGAGGTCATGCTTAACATATATGTTATGTTTTTTGGAAGACATCACTAAGTGGGTAGATGAGGGATCACCGGTAAATATCGTCTACTTAGATTTTCAAAAAGCTTTCGACAAAGTACCACATCAAAGATTTCTGCTGAAACTAAAGACCCGTGGCATAGGAAATGGTATAATAAACTGGATAGAACAATGGCTGATTGACAGAAGACAACGTGTAGTAGTTTATGGGGAGGCTTCAAACTGGAAATCGGTATTGAGTGGGGTACCACAGGGATCAGTATTAGGACCTATATTATTCTTAATATATATCAACGATTTGAATAATAAAATAACAAGCAAGGTGTTGAAATTTGCGGATGATACAAAAGTGTTTAGAAGGATTAAAAGTGGAGATAGACAGCATTTACAAGATGATCTTGACAGGTTGATCAAATGGTCTGAAAAGAGGCAAATGCTGTTCAGTTTTGGGAAATGTAAATGCCTCCACACAGGACATGGGAACGAAGAGGTAGAATATACAATGGGGGGTACTGTACTAAGTACTACTGTAAAAGAAAAGGACTTAGGGTTAACCATTAGTGCAGATATGAAGGTTTCAGAGCAGTGCGGAATTGCAGCTTCAAAGGGAAATCAAATCCTTGGATTAATTAGGCGAAACATAACGTATAAGGAAAAAAAGCTAATAATACTGCTGTACAAAACAATACTTAGGCCTCATTTAGAATATTGTATTCAAGCGTGGAGGCCATATCGCAGGAAGGACATAGATATGCTAGAAAGAGTGCAGAGGAGAGCAACTAAAATGATACCAAAACTTAGGGATCTTATTTACGAAATACGCCTACAAATGCGGTTTAATAACACTAAAGACTAGGAGATTGAGAGGAGATCAGATGGAAGTGTTTAAAATATTGAATGGTTATGAAAATATTGATAGTAATATTTTTTTTCAGTTAAGAAAGATAGAAGGACTAGAGGACATGAAGTTACATTAGCAAAGGATCAGAGTAGATTAGATATAAGAAAGTTTTCATTTTCACAAAGGACTGTAAATGAATGGAAACGATTATCTGCTGATTGTGTGGGTGCTAGTAGCGTGAATAAGTTTTAAAATATAATCGACATATACCTCAGGCGGGCGGGATACACATAGATAAAAGGGTCGGACTCTCGATAAGCCAAAGGGCTTCCTTGTCCACCTGCTACCTAGAGTTAATTCTCTGGGTGGCAATCTTGTTAAAAAAATCTTGTTAAAGGTCAGTGTTGGGCACTACCTTGTATTGCATGCACACCAAACCTATCGGAGAGTTTGTTGCTAGACACGGAATGACATATCATTGTTATGTTGACGACATTAAAATCTACCTCACGGTTGAACGAGAAGAATCCATAGTGACGACTGTGACGAAGGTGGAATTGCGTATAGCGATAGTGACGGCATGGACATGTTCCTGTGTTAAAACTAACATAGGAAACTAATTAGAGGCGATCGTCTTTTCGCCAGCGAAGCAACGCCTACCAGCCTGCAGCCGTGTACATTACTGTAGCCGGTCATCGATTTCAATCTTCATAGTGTTTGCGTAGTTTTTGTGTGGTATTTGACAGAAACATGAAAATGGAACATAAGATTGGCAACTCTGTGAAAAGTTGATACTAGCTGATCAGAAACATTGGGCGAATTCGGCAACATTTGGCCGAAGAATCATGCAAGACACTTGTTCATGCACTAGTAACATCACGTTTACATTATGGAAATGCACTTCTTTATGGTCTTCCACACTTGTTGACACTGCGTCTACAAAAGATACATAACTTGCTTGTCGTCTCATTACTCGTACTAGGAAATACGACCACATTACAGGGGTGTGGCAGCGTTTACACTAGCTCGTACTTTGGTAACCGTCTTCGAAGTGCTCCTGTTTACCAATTTTGATTTGAATGATTTGACGCCAGACTACTTGGCCGAGTCAATCACTACCGCCCCGTATATGCAGAACGCTGCGATCTGTTTCACTGCTGGCACTTTTGTTCATACCGACTTCACAAACAGTCACCAATGGTGATCGCCGTTTCGCTGTTTGCTCAGCCGTTCTAAGGAACAATTCAATTTACCCCCTTCGCTCAGAACAGAGAGAGAGAGAGAGAGAGAGAGAGAGAGAGAGAGAGAGAGAGAGAGAGAGAGAGAGAGAGAGAGAGAGAGAGAGAGAGAGAGAGAGAGAGAGAGAGAGAGAGAGAGCAACTTGGCCGAGTAGCTCCTGATGATGTGTCACCAACTTGATTCATCGGTTTCTGCTAATATTCGCTATAAATTATAATAAAGAATACTTTTGTAAATAATATGTATATATATACATATAATGTTAAAAGATAATGCGTTAACAGTATTTGTGAGAATGGATAGTATCGTATATCCACGACAGCATCGTATACCCAATATACAGGGTAGTATAAAACAATATTTTTGTCGTGTTAAAAGGGACACTCTAATGTGTAAAATTCACAATCATAATAAGTTCCTGTTAAATAATATAACACTGTGCTCTATTGTTTAGTCATCTCTTTAGAGTTACATCCTGAGGTCGTCCGTCTTTTAAACACAAATTTCCAGCGAATCAACATGCCCGTGTATCACTTTCATCTACTCCATATACCGGTAAACGTTCTGTGGTTTACTTAATATGTAATATTAAGAAACAATGGCGCCAAAGATAACAAACTATATCGGTGTGACATACGGTTGTTATTCAGCTTGCCGGAACTGTCGATCGGTAATCTTGCAAAAGCATACGTTTGCTAAAGCATACTTTATTAAATACCAAATTGACACGTACAGTATAAATGTTATAAATGGTAGTTTAATCCTTAATGCAACTTTAACTTTTTGTTATTCCTCCTTCAACACGAGCCTTATCAAATGTAATCAACACATCATATTTGTAGTCATGCCACATCCGAGATATGCAGATATGTCAGATCCCACTACGGCTGTCTGTCTTTTTAACATGGATGTTTGCTTCAAATGTTAAAATCGTGATTAAATACGTGTTTTTTTTTTAATCGTCGCGCAAGAACAATTTCGAATGATAAAAATATAGCGATCTATGAGCAAATACTATCGACGTGAGGCAGATTTTTGACGACAAAAACAGCAGATTTGGTGCGATAGAGAGGGGCGGCTGATTAGATCAGTCCCGGTACACCCTGTCATAGCACCTGGCTATCCAATCTTCTCACTGCCTTTTAGATTTCACCGTTTTTGGTTTGCTGCAACCTTGGCATAGACTCACCCAGTAGTACATGTGATGTTCAGAATCATCAAAGTGGGCATTAAGTTGTAAAATTGTCAAAATGGAGTTCAGTACCGTTTTGGATTCCACAGAGCTTTTAAAGTGTACATCATTTGATAAAATATCTTCTATGACTAAGATTTCGTTTTAATGCTAAAACAGAAGTACCGTTTTAAAAAAAAGTGACGTTTTAAAAATCGAGGTCATTTTTGTCACATATCCTCCGTCGTTTCTTAATATGCGGGTTCGTGAGTGCGGGCATTTTCTTAGTTTGGGTTTATTTGTCGGAGATAATAAACTGGACTTTGAAAGATGAGATGATTTAGTATGTATTTCTGCCAAAATCAAAGCAGGTGATGGAACGTGACCTAGACAACTTGCTAGTGTGCACAGTAGAATAGTGCCTCTTAACACGCGGTTCGCTGTGACAGATCACTGTCGTCTGTATAAAACACATCACCGATGGTTCATGAGGACGGCCAGTCGTCATAACATGACTGGCATGTCATACTGTTTGCAAGGGTAATCACGGAGATGTCATGGTTGTTCTTTGGTATTTGATGCCGTCGATTGGTTCCTACAACCGCGACCGATGAAGAGAGCGACTGCGGCGAAGAACAACTGATTATGCGGACTTCCGTGTATTGCGTAGACCAGCGGTTCCCACACCCCCAGGGGTACGCAAGACGTTTTCCACGGAGTAAATTATCGGTTGGCTGAAAATAAAGATCTTGCCATTTTGTGGTGTTCTCGAAGGAGATAAGTGGCTTCTGTATTCGGCCCAGTTATCAAACCCTCAGTGAACATATCCTTTTCATGCAGATATCAAGTTTGTATATTGCAATTCTCGTAGGAGTCGTTTGGATTTCCAACTTATATATCCAACTGTGTTGAGGTCGTTAGATTGTCCTAGGACAATGTGTGCGCTCGTATACAATTCGAGGAGGGATGGAGGAGGTGAATCCTAACACAAATCACTGCAAGTTTCATTAATACGGCCTCGCAATTAAAACAATCCAACCAGAGCTAAGAGCAGTTCTTGACGATGTTGTCAAGATGGTTATTGCAATAAATTCCAGTGCCCTCAATATGCGCCTCATCCACTGTTTAAGCCGAGAGGTGGATGTGGACCAAAAGGCGCTCTTTTTCCACACCGCGGTATGTTTGCTGTCACGCAGAACACAGTGTCTAGAACGGAGTCTCTAAAACGGAGATCATCGAATGTTTTGATCACATTAAAAAGAACAGTCTGAAACTGTTGTCACAAAACTCTCGGACAAAGACTGGCTTTTAAAGCTGACTTGGCTGGCTACTTGTATAACTTAATGTCCAGCCACACTCCATTGAACAACTCATTCCAAGGACGGTTCACCTCACTGATTGATTTCTCACAAAGTACGAACATTAATCGAAAATAAAAAAGAACAAAATAAAGAAGAATCTTGGAAAGAAACATAGTTCCACAATACAAATCAGTGCGCCTAACGCGAAATTGCACCAAAATCCGCTCAAGGTGGAGGTGCAGTTTCTACCACAGTTTGTGAACAACTCGCCTGTTCCGCGTTTGCGACTATCCCCATTAGTCTCAGTAATGAACGATTTAGACAGGACAAAAATGTTAACAAAGCTTTCTCACCTGAAATGGGTTCGTTGGTGGTATGTATCACCATCAAAAAAACCCACCCGAATCCACCCATGGCAAAACCTCTTTTTCGGCTCAAATCCAAGATGGCCGACATTATGCAGGGTCTAATATTCAAATGAGCCTAATGTTTTTTAACTAAGCAACATATAAACACGTTTGAGGTGTCATTTCCAAATAACTTTACGATGTCCATTCGTTTTGTGATACTTTGGAGGTCGTTAGAGGTCAAGGTCATGCGATAAGGTTAAGGTCAAGGAAAAATTTGATAAAATAATCAGGAAATAAGCATGATTCGGACCAAAGTGGCGTGACTTTGCAACGAAATGAAGTTACAAACACATATTTAGGTGTCATTGCAACCAAATTTACAATGCCTATATCATTTAAACCACATTTTACAGGTGATTATAGTTCAAAGTCACGTTTCAATGTCAATATATGCATATTGTCTATTTGCAATCCTATATGATCCTGATCAACATCCCGGTCATCATCATCCTGGTTCTCCACTTGTGTCACATTCATGCATTTGATGCCCTTGCACTGGCCACATGCTGGTGTGCACTGCAGTCCATTTTTACGGCAGGTGCACGTTTTCTTATCGCAGTGACCACCGCAATTGCATCGAATTATCTTGAGGAGACGCTCCGGTGCCGCAGGCTGAGACATTCTGATAGGCTCGAGACCACCAGAAGATGCTACCCAACACCAAAGCTCAGGGGAGATATCGTTGCCACGCTATCCCTGCACCTGATGATAATTCCGATGGCTATGGAAGGCGGCTGCATCATTCGTTGGCGGAAGCTTCTCTGGAGACACGTATTGTGTAGAAGTAGCTACCTTCAGCAGGAACTTCGCTACCCGTGCGGCTTAGTGATGTGTGTGGTGCACCCGTACATCACCAATAGGGCATTCTCTCCTGCCTTTTTGATATCTTCTTTCGAGGAAGATGGAGACATGAAGACGGGGGTGAACATTTTCAGTGCTGCATACTTCATGACTACAGTTACTTTGCCAATTCCATATGTCCTTGACGTGGTTTCACACCCACTGAGAGCGTGCAAGAAGACAGAGCTTCTGAGAGATCCAGATTCTTCTTCAATGTAGTGATGCATACCGTCTGTTTCGATGTCACCATGTACAGGTTATCACTCTTATCTGTGGCATCAGCATGATGTATCTTGAGTTGAAATACGTCTGAATCTTCTGCGACAACAGCTGTGCATGGTCAGGTATATTCACAGATATCTTCATAGAGTTAGTTCTGATGGCTGGCGTTAAGTCATCTGGGGGTCTGAACACACGGCCGTGGCTTCAATGAGAGTACTCATCTTCTCTTCCTGCTCTCCAGACCCGTATGTGCTGATGTCAGCCAGTCCATTTTGGAGATAGCGGGGTTCTCTTCGAATGCAAGTGATGGGCATCGTGACCTGGTAGCATATGCATTCTGTCTTTCTGTGGCGGAGTACAGGTTCTCACAGAAGAATCAAGTGAAGACTCTAGCCTCAGTTGTCCATGTGAAAACTGCTTCCAGGGAATGAATCGAGATGGATCCCAAGCATCTATACCAGCGTCTTCTTGTTACGGGTATCGGCGATATCCCTATTCCTGACCTCTTTAAATATGAGTTGTGCCCTTTCCCCCATCTCTCTTCGACAATCACATACGCATGCGGGCTGGGGACATAGCGGAGTTCATACACCATCGCCTGAAGTTTGTTCCTGCATGCGACGTCTCAGCCACGCTCGACAAGGGTTTGCAGTTTATTGTTGATGGGGTAGGATTGCTCCACAAGTTCTCACAGCCCAAGCACTCCACCTATACCGAGATCTGCGCTATGTATATCCGGCATGTACGCAGCAGCTATGGTTGTGCGTTGGTTGTGTTTGACGGATATCACGGCTCCAGCACTAAAGACGAAGCCCATCGTCGTAGGACAGGGAACAGAAATGCCTTTAACCATGAGCAAAAAAGCTTTCCTTGCCAACACAAAACAAGCAGGCCATCATCAACCTCCTTGCAGAGAATATGGTCAAAGCAGACAGTTCAGCACGCAGAAGGGATGCAGACTAGAAAATCTCTATGTTGGCATGCCTTTCTGCGAAGAAAACGCCAACAGCTGTGGTCGCACAAGATTCAGACGAATTTCAACTTATGATACATCATGCTGATGCCACAGATAAGAGTGATAAACTGTACATGGTGACATCGAAACATACTACATTGAAGAAGAATCTGGATCCAGCCCTCTCAGAATATATCTGCTCTCACGAAGTATGCAGCACTCAAAAAGTCCACCCCAGTCTTCATGTCTCCATCTTCCTCGAAAGAGGACATCAAAAAGGCAGGAGAGATTGCCCTATTGGTGATGTACGGGTGCACCACACACATCACTAAGCCACAACTCCGCACGGGTAGCGAAGTTCCTGCTGAAGGTAGCTTCTTCTACACAATACGTGTCTCCAGAAAAACTTCCGCCAACGAATGATGCAGCCGCCTTCCATAGCCATCGGACTTATCATCAGGTGCAGGGATGGCGTGGCAACGATATCTCCCCTGAGCTTTGGGGTTGGGTAGCATCTACTGGTGGTCTCGAGCCTATCAGAATGTCTCAGCCTGCGCCACCAGAGCGACGCCTCAACATAATTCGATGCAATTACGGTGGTCACTGCGATAAGAAAGCGTGCACCTGCCGTAAAAATGGACTGCAGTGCACACCAGCATGTGGCCAGTGCAAGGGCATCAAATGCATGAATGTGACACAAGTGGAGAACCAGGATGATGATGACCAGGATGTTGATCAGGATCATACAGGATTGTAAATAGACAATATGCATATATTGACATTGAAACATGACTTTGAACTATAATCACCTGTAAAATTTGGTTTAAATGATTAGGCATAGTCAACTTGCATGCAATGACATCTAAATATGTGTTTATAACTTCATTTCGTTGCAAAGTCATGCCATTTTTGTCCGAATCCAGCTTATTTCCTGATTATTTTATCAAATTTTGCATTGACCTTACTCTTATCGCATGACTTTGATCTCTAACGACCTCCAAAGTGTTACCAAACGAATGGACATCCTAACGTTAGTTGGAAATGACACTTCAAACATGTTTTTATGTTGCTTAGTTCCAAAATTAGGCCCATTTGAATATTAGACCCTGCATAATGTCGGCCATCTTGGATTTGAGCCGAAAAAAAGTTTTGCCATGGGTTGATTCGGGTGGGTTTTTTTTGGTGGTGAGACGTCCCTCCAACGAACCCATTTCAGGTGAGAAAGCTTTGTTAACATATTTTGTTGTCCAACCTCTATGGACCGCGTTCACTTCGTTGCTGCGACTACATGGCAAAATTCGGGTTTAAGATGAACTTGCATCGTATCCGACTGTGGATGATGTGCTCGTGACGGTATTGTTGCTACCCCCCCCCCTCCGAACTATAGCTGTGGACAAGGCTTCTCGGCGTTGTTCTGTATGAAGACCAAATTTTGATTGTGTCCGACTGTATGTATGTCTGTCCAAAACAGTTCCCCGAACTGAGGCCCAGTTTAACTAGGCAAACGCGACACTCGTATTAAGATGATTGCTTAGCTAGCCTCAATTCTGGGAGGTTTTGTTTATCTCGTAATAAAAGCGATCTGTTTTCATTGAATTGTGTGAAGAATGTTGTGTTATCTGTAAATATATTTTTCGTTACAATGATTTGGGTATGGCGACAATCAGCTCACGTTGCAGAGGGTACGCGGGAAAAAAAGATTGACTATCTGCAAGGGGTGGTCTATTACTATAGCTATTACAGTATATAAACATATTGAACAGTGTAATACATAATGCAAAATCTCAATACTTGAACAAACAATTTTTAGAATCTAAAAATTATATCAAACAAACATGGTCAAATATAAAAAACATTCTGCATGTCCAGACTAAGTAAAATTTCCCATCATCATTCCAAATCCACAACCAAATGAGCAATGACCCAATAGAAATAGCCAACGCATTTAACGAGCACTTTTTAAAAATTGGCCCCAAGTTAGCAAATAAAATAAACTCTACAAATAGCTATACAGATTACATTCTGAATCAATTGCCAAATTGTTTTGTTATGGAAGAAACCACTTGTGCAGAAATAATTAATATCATCCAAAAGTATAAAATCAAAATCAAGTACTGGACATGATTACACAATTGATGAGAATATATATGGAAAGTATTGCCTTGCCTATGACTGAAATTGTCAATTCTATGATACGATCTCGTATATTCCCCAATAACCTAAAATTGCAAAAGTGATACCTCTTTGCAAATCTGATGATGCCAGTTTGTTTACAAACTACAGGCCCATCTCACTATTATTAGCTTTTTCCTAAGTTTTTGAAAGATTGATCTATAATCGCCTGTACAGCTTTCTTGATAAGTGCAAAATTCTATTTGCGTCCCGATATGGGTTTCGTAAATAATGTTCAACTGAACATGCCACTCTGGAATTAATCGACAGCATAACAAACGCGTTGAATGAAAAACATGATGCACTTGCTCTATTCATAGACTTAAGCAGAGCATTTCACACTTTAGATCACAATGTTCTGCTTGAAAAATTATGGCATTATGGAATAAGTGGGGTCCTACATCAACTTTTTTTAAACTATCTTGAACACAGAAAGCAATTTGTTATAAATAAAGATGCATTGCCTGAATATGAAAGTACAACATGTGTCCCACTGGGATCCATTCTAGGACAACTATTTTTGATACATATATATATATAAATGATATACCATTATCATCAAGTACTGCAAATGTCATACTATTTGCTGATAACACAAGCCTACTCTTCAAAAGCAGACACCTCAATAGTCTCACAATTAATGTTAATACTGAACTAGTAAATATTTCTCAATGGATAAGTGCCAACAAACTTCCACTTAATATAGGTAAAACTAAATTAATGTTATTTCAAAACACTCAATATCAGTTACATAACCAAGTGAACATTATTCTACATGGTGATAAAATAGAAAATGTTGATCACTTTAAATTTCTAGGTATCTGGATTAATAAAAACCTAAACTGGAAGAAAAATACAAATGAAAAATGCAAGAACATTTCCCACATATTAGCAATAACTAATATAATCAAGCCACAACTACAATCATGCACATTGAAACAAATATATAATGCATTAATTCAACCCCATTTGCTATATGGCCTACTTGCATGTTACAGTAATATTAATGATAAAGTAATTAATATAAACATACTATTTAAACTTCAAAAGAAAGCAGTACGTTTGATTCACAAAAGCAAATTCATAGCACATACCGATCCCATCTTCAACAGTATGACAAAATAATAGAAAAGCAAAGCCCAAATTATCTTTTCACGTCTGTCATGAGAAATAATGAAATTAACAGTCATGTTACCAGACAGAATAATAATATTCACTTAGGTGAGATAAGAGCAGAAACCAAAAAAACAGGGATTGTGTTATAAACTGCATACTATAATGTTGCATGTCTCAAATGTACTTCACCTATCATTAACTAAAAGGAACAAACTTAACAACATTATTGTAAATACTTATTCAGAGGTGTGCTTAATAAGAAATTGCTATTCTTGTTTTAGTATCAATGATAATTCATAATTGTAAAATTTCTTAATTTAATTTCCCACTTTAAATTGTGCTGATAAGTATTATTCATATATAATAATAAAATGTTTATTGTATTTATATATATTATTTATACACAGTAATGAAATGTTTTATTTTTTATTGTAATGCACTTCATGACTGTATAACTCCATATAAAATAATATTATGTAGCATTTATGGCGTCCAGTTGCCTCAACTAGTTTAGTTTTACTGGCGTCCTGGCATTCATTGTTACCACGTGTAGCCTGTCTTTTGTATTTCTTATGCCAAATAAACCAATTTCAATTTCAATAGCTCAAGAGGGTGTTTTTGATCTATTCATAATATAATGTAGTAGTCTGGTAGATGGCGATATGTTACTGGAAAAGGAATGCTAAAAACTGGTAAAAACAATTAATTTATGGCAATGCGGATTTATTCAAAATGTGAAGTAATACGTTTGTAATTAAACCAACAAAATGTTGCCTATCTCAGCATGGTTAGCATACATCGGTATTAAATGTGCATTTCTCCAGGAGAATCACAATTGCGTTGGTCGTCAGTAGCCGTCTAAATGAATATGTATTACACTTTTTACGCTAACCCAAAAAGAATACAACATTCGCGTTATGCAACTATACTTTATTTGAACACACACGAACTACAACATGACATTCTGACATCCAGCAACCCATTGCGGACAAACTGAAATAACCTACGTGGGGTTACCTTAGTTGATTTCACACCGACTGTGTTATACATATGTCCGCTAGATGTCGCCTTCATAACACAAGCATTAACTATATAGATATCCGCAAATACGTTGTCACCGCATCACGAATGTTGATGTAAAAACCATCATGACCACGATGAAGCGTATTTCTTTATCTGTCTACCTGTCCGATGTTCTACTATCCTGATTTAACGCTCGTGGTGCAGACACACATTGTTAGGTACGATTTGTGTTCTTTAAAATGTATAATATTTAATTCGGATATTCCGGATACGTATCGATCTGATCGGTGTAGAGTTGGTGTCGAGTGTTACTGGTTGTTGGCGTAGTAAGTGGCGATTTCCTCGGCAGACAATGCCCTGGTGTACAACATCAGCTACCGAACAAAGAAACAGTTCATTGTATATAAAGTGTGATCGGTATAGTGGCGCCAACTATCGAATGGAACGTAATATATTAATGCACAACTATTGAATGAAACATATATCAATGCACATTGATGAATATTGAATATTGAATCAGGAAGGGCAATGTTCCAAAAGGAAATTTTTAAAGATAAATAGGGGACATTTAAAGGCATTCGTTTTTAGTTACGATTTCGATCGGACCTGAGGCCATGCGTTCCTGAGCAGCGCACCGTCATGTACACAAACGGTTTCCAAGTGAAACACAAAAATTTCAATTTTAAATATAAAATTAATTGTTTGTAATTTCAAACAACACGATATGGTCCACTAAAGCACATTTCAGCAGTTAGTATGTTATGATATATATAATTATAATTTTTATAACGACGTTAGGTTAACGAATACCATATTTACACCCAGATTAAGCGATATTATTAGTAGCATGATGTAATGTTTTCTAGAAATGACATTATCTTTTCATCTTTGTAGTTATCTGCTTTCTGGCGAAATTGTGTTATTGTATAGTACTGATTATGGATATCATAACATAATAACTACCAAAATTAATTGACTGAACTATGTGTCTACAATGAGATACGTACGTCGTCGATGTAACCGCGGAAAAATCCCATCTCGTCTTTACAACAGCCGAGGGCGCCGATCATCATTGGGTTTTGTACGTTGGCGATGGCTCCTGCAACGGCGACGTGGCAATGTCAAAAAATGACAATGGACGTAATGTTAATGTTTACTGTAACTGCAATATCTGAACACAATGGTTACTGTTCCATATCTGAAGATAAATGTTTGTCGGGGTCAAATTTGATAAGGCAAAAATAAAAACGGAACCAAAAATAAGGATGACAAAAAAACCTCTGCATTTATGAAAGCATGCCTGCATTAATAGCAGCCTTTTTATTAGACCTAGTTGTTAACTAGGATGTCGTTTATTATAGGTCCCTACGGCTTTTCTTGGAACAAAAGTCCATTTTTAAATGGTACTGATAAGAAATTATGATTCGTTTGCGTTACGTTCCCGAACCGTATCCATAATTCTGTTGTGATCCGATGTTTATTTAATGGTTCTTATGATATGTATAAGGGCCTATGTGTTTAACGTAATAGTATCGCAACAAAAGTATATTGTTTTATACCATCATAACATTTTGCGTACCCTGCGCAGTTCGCCTTTTGTAACAATTAAGCTATTTCACTATTACATTATTTCCTCATTTAAGTGATGTAATCCGATTAAATCATCCAATCTTATTTAATAGTTAAACATTAGTTAAAATAGCACGTAACAGAATATAGTTACCCACAACAAAGTCCACTTAAATTAATAAACTGCTAATTTATGACACTTTTCGATAAATCAATGTATACTACTCGTATACTAATTATGTTGCTTTCCGCATTTACGTCCTACGTACCTGATTTATCTTTCATGTCGCTCAATTGACCGTCAACATATATCTTCATTTTCCTTGAACCGTACACCAAGGCCACGTGATGCCACTCGTCATCATCAACCTGCAATTATAAACTCACTCAAAGTGGCTCCCGCACTGGTTTATGTGAAATACCAAAATGACCCAAAGCGTCACTAAAACATGTGCTAAGTTGGAAGCAGCAGCAACTTACAAAGACAGGGATGATCTATTGAGATATATCACAAAGTCCAACAATCATGATACGTTTAGGATTTATTCAATCACAACCATCCACCCACCCACCCACCCACCCCCACACCCACCCGCACAGCCACCCACTTAAAAAAACACTAATGTGTGTGTGTGCACGTTCGTTCGTGCGTGCGTGCGTGCGTCCGTATGTGTATAAGCGGACGAATCCACCAGTGTTGAACCGATGCATGTGGCAGTATACTCACGGGTATTGCGTCCGTGAACGAAAGCGAAGAGCCGGTGTCCAAGCCTCCGACGACTTCACTGCCAGTCGCAGTCTTGTCAAGGTTAATGAGGAAGGTCGGTTCGTCAATGCAGTCTCCGTTGTGCACGAGTCCGACATTGCCGCGGTTGCGTCTCGACCGTTTGAACCAGAGCATCACCGTGAACTCAGTCTGGTCTTGGTCCATGAACCAGTTTCGCATGAACGGAACCTAATAAAAACGTTGAGCGTCTATAGTGACTAGGCGATGTCACGTGTTAGAATCTTCAGTGCCGGATTTACGGTATGGCCCCTACAATTTATTGGCCATAACCGATATTTAGGCAATTTCTTTGGGGTCGAAAGGTCCTTACGCTAGCTAGAGTGATTCAGTATGATGGAAATTGGTGTTCTAAATTGACAAAAGTCATATTTTGCAGTGAACTCCCGATATTATAAAGTAATAATGAAGGTGAGAACTATTATGATATGATACTCTATCAAACAGTGGCCAAGGCCCCCACAGTCCTAAATCCAACTGAGCACATTAGTGTATTGGCCGCACGCTACAAGGACTCAACCCGTCGGTAAGGGTCATCAGCATAACAGGAACAACTCAGAAACCCCAGTCTGGTATGTGCTGTTTGGCGTACCCGTGGACACAAGGAACATCAGATATAAGGAACTGTTCGACAAAGTCGCAACATGTTCTCGGTTGCGAGCGTGCAGTATATATCTACATTACATGATGGTCGATTTGTGTGTATTAATAATAACGCAAAAAGGACGTTTCCAATCGACTGATCATGCGTATAATGGGAGCGCGATTACGTTGCTTTCTTTGCAATATGCATATCAAGACATATATGTCCCTGAAACTGCCAGGATTAGTCACAGAGAGGCATAAGGGCTTCACCTTAATGCTATATAAATAGATCTTAGTCGATGTGTAGACAACTAATGGCGACATAGGCCTACCTCGATCCGAACATTTCCATCCAGATAGACCACCTTGCCACGGTCGCGGTCGTTCACAAGTTTTGCTTGACCGTCTCCGAAGGCGTAGCCCTTGGCATGGTGACACGTTACGTCATCGAAGTTACTGTCGTAAGGGAAATAGAGCAGGAGATCGTCACTGCATGATGGTTCGACTGTAAATACAACACAAACTTGGTAATGATAAGCGAAGTGTGGCAGGATGACGTCAATGCAGGATGGTTCGACTGTAAATACAACATGAACTTGATAATGATAACCGAATTGAGGCAGGATGTCGTCACTGCAGGATGGTTCGACTGTAAATGCAACATGAACTTGGTAATGATAAGCGAAGTGGGGCAGGATGTCGTCAATGCAGGATGGTTCGACTGTAAATACAACACGAACTTGGTAATGATAAGCGAAGTGGGGCAGGATGTCGTCAATGCAGGATGGTTCGACTGTAAATACAACACAAACTTGGTAATGATAAGCGAAGTGGGGCAGGATGTCGTCAATGCAGGATGGTTCGACTGTAAATACAGCACGAACTTGGTAATGATAAGCGAAGTGGGGCAGGATGTCGTCACTGTAGGATGGTTCGACTGTAAATACAACACAAACTTGGTAATGATAAGCGAAGTGGGGCAGGATGTCGTCAATGCAGGATGGTTCGACTGTAAATACAGCACGAACTTGGTAATGATAAGCGAAGTGGGGCAGGATGTCGTCACTGCAGGATGGTTCGACTGTAAATACAATATGAACTTGGTAATGATAAGCGAAATGGGGCAGGATGTCGTCACTGCAGGATGGTTCGACTGTAAATACAATATGAACTTGGTAATGATAAGCGAAGTGGGGCAGGATATCGTCACTGCAGGATGGTTCGACTGTAAATACAACACGAACTTGGTAATGATAACCGAAGTGGTGCTGGATGTCCTCACTGAATGACGGATTGTTGCATCTATATTCGACACGCACACCACATCGCAAAATGTGGTATAAATAATAATGACAAACTTCTATAGCGCCTAAATCCCCAGGAATCTGAGCTCAGAGGCGCACCATACAAAAATCATTGGGCAAAATCGGTAACAGGGACAAGCAAGAGTCGTCAAGGGACAGCCGAAGGTTAGGGTGGGAATGCAATTTCAAATAAATAAGTCTTTAGTTTTTTACGGAAGGTGTTTATAGTCTCAGATGATTTTAAAGCGATAGGGAATTGATTCCAGATTGTGGGTGCAGCTACAGAAAAAGCACGTTTGGCGATATTAAGTTTGGTTTTGGGAACAAAAAGTCGTTGTGAAAAAGATGATCTGAAATTACTTGGGATATCGGAAAAACGAAGGAGACTAAACAAATATGATGGGTGTTGCGTAGAAAGGGTACGATATGTGATAGTGGCTAATTTGAATTGTATTCGATATGTAACTGGAAGCCAACGCAACTGTTTAAGTAGGGGCAGAGATGGTGAGAAACGAGGTGCCTTTAGTATTACACGTGCTAAACAATTATGTACACGTTGGAGTTTAGCTAAGTCCTTTTTAGCAATATCGTTTAGGAGTTAGTTGCGGTAGCCACGGCGACTGGTTATTAGAGACACTGATATTGTTTTAGCAGTAGATAAAGACAAATGACGCCGAATTCGGCGGAAATCACGTATATGGTAGACACAGGATTTACATACTTCAGAAATGTTCTGCTTAAAGCTGAAATCGCTGTCAAAGATAACACCTAGATTACGAACAGTATCTTATGGTGATGTATCTTTACCAAGCAATTTAACTGGAAAGTAGTTAACAACCTTGTTTCGTTGTTGTTTTGTGCCAATAATAATCATATCAGTTTTATATGGATTTAGTTTCATTTTATTTGCTTCCATCCACAGCAAGATGTCAGTGAGACAGTCATTTAAAGTTGATAGAGATGTCTGTGTGTCAGTTGGTGAAAGTGATACATACACCTGTTTGTCGTCAGCATACAAATGATGATTTACATTATGATTAGTTATGACTCGACTAAGGGATGTAGTGTATAAGCTAAACAGAACAAGGCCAAGGACAGAACCTTGTGGGACACCAAATGGAAGATGTTCTGGACAAGACAGTGAGCCAGATATGTTAATGCTTTGGTATAGGTCTGAAGAATATGAACTAAACCACTGAAGAGCCATGCCAGATATACCAAAGTGTCTATTAAGGCGATGTAAAAGAATGTCGTGATCTATTGTATCAAAAGCAGCTGATAGATCTAGTAAGGTGAGAGCAGTCAATTTGCTATTGTCCATATTGCATACAATGGCATTGTGTATTTTAAGAAGAGCCGTCTCAGTTGAATGAAATCGCTTATACGCAGATTGTAGATCATTTGATAAATGCTGTGAATAAATGAATGCATGGAGTCGATTTGCAACAACCTTCTCCAATACTTTCAACAAAAAATTAAGATTTATTGTTAAGGTCATTTTTGCACAGACTTTGTTTTTTTAATATGAGAATCGACAAGAGCTTGCTTGAATTCGTGTGGAACAACACCATCCTGCATTGACATATTTATAATATGTGTAATAGGATAAACCAGTTGATCAACTCCTAAATAGAAATGTTGGAAAAGGGTCAAGACCACATGATTTGTTAGGACACTTTTGTTTGATAGTGCGAACTTCACTTGTAGTTGCAGGTGTAAAACAGTGCAGTGTATTATCAACAATCGGCTGTTCAGTAAACTTGTAATCAACGTCATTAATAACAAAACGTGTTCGAATGTAAGGAATCTTATCCGTGAAATATTTTGAAAACATGCTGCATAATGTATCCATTGAAGAGGTATCAGGCAATACTTTTGGTTTCTCCCGATGAAGGACACTATTGATGGATTTCCAAAAATAAACATAAAGCGGAGAAACGTACGAACATGTTAATGTTTCTGTGCATATGGTGTAATAATACAACTATTCGCGAGCTTTGCCATATTTGCTGCTTAGGAAGGTATAAACAACTCATTTTAAATTATAAACCGTTTCACTTCTATTATTGTTGACATGACGCGAAGAATTGGATGAGAGAGAGAGAGCTGTTTTATACCAAAATTTAATGACAATTAAGAAGTTATCAATGGCCATAATTGTTAAAATATATAATACATTTCTGAAAGCATTTGGGACGACAATACGTACTTTCTGCAACTGGTAGGCAGTCGCACAACATCGGCTCGTACATCATTCCTTTGATACATTCCTGCACAGTACCGTCGAAGATGCTCTTGAACTGTCGCGGACGTCTTCTTACTGGTTCGTACGGACATTCCGCTGTTGCAAAAGGACACCACTTTAATAATTTATTTTCAAACCATCCCCGGTTCATTTTCTGCACAACAAACACTAACACTCGTAACTACGGACAAGATATATTTTTCTCGCTTAATGTTTTTTTGTATACATGCATGCGTCGTGTCTGTCAATAATAGACCTTAGAGCCTCGCTAATCCGAACACTTTGATCGAAATATATGTATCGAAATAAAAGAGTTTTCCGGATAAATTAATCATACACATAACGAGGTACATTAGCCTTTGGAAATTACGTTCCCGTGAAATTATATTCGGATGCGTACTTTCGAGTTTCCTAGCATTGGTCAGCATGGATGCTGGACTGGTCGTAATAAAAAGGCTTTATCCTAACAGTGCAGAAACCAACAGTACCTTTGGGTGTAGACGGTGGAATGATTGTTACAGGTGTCTGGTCCAAACAGCCGGGCTGTATCATGGGGGTGCACGTGAGTCTGGACTGGTCCCAGTAGAGAAGACCACAGCTGACGTGATGGTACGTCCAGTACCAGCGGCCGGCCCACGTGTCCACTTTCTCACAGATGAAGTAGTCGTGACAGTTCTGAGAGTCCGGCAGCCAGATCTGACCCTTCGTGTAGTCGCAACGGTTGCAGTCGGGTTCTGCAACGAATTGTGACAAGACGGGTCTATGAGTGGATTTCGCAAAGCTTTCAGTTAACATCCACTACTTTGTACACCAAAATAAAGCTGAATATATATATATATATATATATATATACAGACCCAACGTCTGCTCAGTACTACTATATTATTCAGAAACATGGAACAAGAAGATTGAGAGCCGCATCAGAGATTTTGGAAGAACACGAATCCTAAGAATACGTCGGGAGCAACATGTGACAAACCAGAGCATCTCGTAACGCACAAACATCAACGTCGTTGACGAAGTGAAACGAAGGCGGTTGAGATGGTTTGGCCATGTTCTTCGCATGGGCAAAAACAGCCTACAGCACGCCGCTCTAAAATGGACAACGGAAAAGAGGCAGACCACTGGGCACCTGGATAAGAAGCATATAAGAAGAAATTAAGCTTATTCCAGTGAGAGCGAAGAAGATGTGTAAGGTAAGGTATAAAGATATAGATAGAAATATTGTCTTAAAAATAAAGAAAGCATTAGAACCAGAGGGCACAAACAAGCATTAGTCACAGAAGTGAGTAGACCGGATATGAGCAAATGGTAATCTTCACAGAGAACGATAAATGAAAGGAACCAAGTTAGTTGTCTGATGGTTGTGTCAATGCAAGCAGTGTTAATATTTTTTTAATATTACCATATCTTATAAGGACGGGTTATGCACAGATACGTTATTGGAGTCCAGATGAACCAAAGGCATCCTTGTTCACTAAACCACAGGTCGTATCATTGGATGCTAATCTTGAAGTCAGGAACTTGGCAAAGAATTATTCATACTAGATTAGACCCATCTCAATGGAGAAACACTCCCCGAACAGCAGTTACAATGTTTTGGTTTTGTTCCCGTTTACTGTTGAGTTTCTACAGTCTCTTATAGCAAACACTTAAATAAATAACAGTAATTGGCTACCTTTCTCTTGTTTGAAATGCATCATCGCCAGTTAGTAGATCAGAGGAAGAACGCGAATGAAAATAGATATAGGCGAAATTGGTCGAGCTATGTTCGAGCTATCGAACTGAGAGGTGTTTTCCGAGATAGCACATCTTTCATATACAAATTGCCAGTGAACTATCATGCCGCATACACTATATATCACTTTCCGAAACACCACATAAACGTGTTTCAAATAACATACAATTATAATATAAAAGACGAAAAATTATATACGTCTATTGTCATATGTCATAGATTCTAGTTTAACTCACAACGCAACTGCAGTAACTGCGTCACGTGTGTTTTATTTCACGAGGCGGTGCTAACCTATTAAATATAAAAGTGACATATACGGGAGCAAGTGTGATCAAATGTGCATGTATTGTTCATGTTGTACATATATTTTCTTAAAACGGTTTAGATTCTAGTTTAACTCACAACGCAACTGCAGTAACTGCGTCACGTGTGTTTTATTTCACGAGGCGGTGCTAACCTGTAGGTGGTGACGTAGTCGTTGTCGTTGTCGTTGTCGTTGTTGTTGTTGTAGTCGTACATTCGGTGAAGCAACTTTGGAATTTGAAGGAGGTGATTGATTCTCCATTTTCGCTGGCACACTTCCTTGATTTCTCTTGAGTGCCCTTCTCGCCGCAAGATTCACTGCACGCGTCCCATTTAGACCATTCTGTGCACGACTGGGCTGAAACAAGCGACCGACGATAGCATGCAGACAGGCTGTGGCGGCGGTGGCGGCGGTGGCGGTGGTGGCGGTGGTGGCGGCGGTGGCGGTGG
Organism: Paraescarpia echinospica; assembly: GCA_020002185.1. Taxonomy (NCBI): domain Eukaryota; kingdom Metazoa; phylum Annelida; class Polychaeta; order Sabellida; family Siboglinidae; genus Paraescarpia; species Paraescarpia echinospica. The sequence goes on from CM034542.1 coordinate 13,064,947, forward strand.
TGGCGGTGGTGGCGGCGGTGGCGGTGGTGGCGGCGGTGGCGGTGGTGGCGGTGGTGGCGGTGGTGGCGGTGGTGGCGGTGGTGATGGTGGTGGTGGTGGTGGTGATGGTGGTGGTGGTGGTGGTGGTGGTTATGGTGGTGGTGGCGGCGGCCGCGGCGACGGAAGCAGTGGTGGTGGTGGCTTTGGACATGGCGATGGTGGTGGTGTTAGCGGCGGATGTGATGATGGTGGTGACAATGACGAAGACGACGACTGCGATTATGAAGGCGATACTAATATTGAAGACGCTTACACGAAACTCCAGCCTGCATCAGTCCTGCAGAGTTTGGGTTGGGGGCCGAGTCATCATCTTTAATGACGGTGAGCAGATTGCTCTCTGAAACCGAAATACACACACATGTAACAAGATTAAGCACACTTTAACAAGATTTAAATATACAGAACAATATTTATCAATATTTAACGAGATGTAAAAATATTGTCATCCATATTATAAACCAACATGTCGTGCTTAGAACATAATTGTTGGCGATCGTGTCATTAATTACAACGTGTTGTTATAGTGCAACGGACAACCCATGATATTACTAATCGTGTAAGCAAATATGGGCTTTTATGTTACACTGCTTATGAAAATATCCCAACTGATCATTATTTAAATGCCGCACACGTGGCTGCCTAAGGGTAATGAAAATACAGACAGATGAGTGTGTGTATCACACAGCGCCACTCGCTTCATTACTAGCGATTACCACTCCAGACACCAAGGATTCATCACAAGCATCGTAACCAACCTTAACCTCAATACCGAAGAAACCAGATGTATAAAGAAGAAGCTGTAGAACAAGAAACAGTATATCAACAAAAAGGAGTGGAACAAGATGAAATAGTATACTACCAAGAATAAGGAGTACAAGAAGTAGTAGAAGAAGGAGTAATACAACAACAACAAGAAGTAGTAGAAGAAGGAGTAATAGAACAACAAAAAGAAGTAGTAGAAGAAGGAACAATAGAACAACCAGAAGAAGTAGTAGAAGAGAGAGTAATAGAACAACAAGAAGAAGTAGTAGAAGAAGGAGTAATAGAACAACAACAAGAAGTAGTAGAAGAAGGAGTAATAGAACAACAAGAAGAAGTAGTAGAAGAAAGAGTAACAAAACAACAAGAAGAAGTAATAGAAGAAGGAACAATAGAACAACAAGAAGAAGTAGTAGAAGAAGGAGTAATAGAACAACAACAAGAAGTAGTAGACGAAGGAGTAACAGAACAATAAGAAGAATTAGTTGAAGAAGGAATAATAGAACAACAAGAAGAAGTAGTAGAAGAATGAGTAGTAGAACAACCAGACGAAGTAGTAGAAGAGAGAGTAATAGAACAACAAGAAGAAGTAGTAGAAGAAGGAATAATAGAACAACAACAAGAAGTAGTAGAAGAATGTGTAATAGAACAACCAGACGAAGTAGTATAAGAGAGAGTAATAGAACAACAAGAAGAAGTAGTAGAAGAAGGAGTAATACAACAACAACAAGAAGTAGTAGAAGAAGGAGTAATAGAACAACAAGAATAAGTAGTAGAAGAAAGAATAATAGAACAACAATAATAAGTAGTAGAAGAAGGAGTAACAGAACAACAACAAGAAGTTGTAGAAGAAGGAGTAATAGAACAACAACAAGAAGTTGTAGAAGAAGGAGTAATAGACCAAAAAAGAAGTAGTAGAAGAAAGAGTAATAGAACAACAAGACGAAGTAGTAGAAGAAGGAGTAGTAGAACAACAACAAGAAGTAGTAGAAGAAAGAGTAATAGAACAACAAAAAGAAGTTGTAGAAGAAGAGGTTGTAAAACAAAAAAAACATAGCACAAGAGGTAGAAGAACAAGAAAAAGATGTAGTAGAAGAAGCAGTAATAGAACAACAAGAAGACGTAGAAGTAGAAGAAGAAGAAGAAATGGGTAGTAGAAGAAAAGTTGCAGTAGTAGAAGAGGATTAGATAAACCGTCTTACTTCCACAAGCCATTTTAAGGATAACATTGGCTAGCGCCGTGGCGGTTGAGTTGTAGCCAGCTCGGAACTGATGCTCATTAAATGGAAGACTCGTGAACGGGTTGAGCAATATCGCCGCGCCAGCGCCAATGCCTGCAACCAACAAACACAAAATAATGAATGTTTTAAAAATCACATCCTTTACAAATACGATGACATGTTGAGTTGGTTCTGCAAATACAACTGTCCAATATTACACATTCCGGGAGAAGCTGAACACGAGAGAAACATGTTCGTATTATAATAAATCTACCGATATCTACAGATTTTATTTCTTTTCCGGAAGAATGGAGTTATAGAGAAGTATGTCAGTTTTGCACGCACACGCGCACACGCGCACATGCGCACACGCGCACACACGCACACACGCACGCACGCACATCCGCACACACGCACACTCAGACCTACACACAAAATAATAGAGAGGGACGGGGAGGAGAATGATTGGTAGTGGTTACAAGGCTAATGGTTGTCCTCATGACTCACCAACAGAGAACATTTCGACGCCGTCCTGTTGCAGTGCTTGGGACCTTTCGTTGGCACACGCCTCGAGTAACATCTGTTCTCCGTCTGTTAGGAAGACGGCTATTTTGGGTACGTTCACAGAAGACTCAAACAGATCAGCCACTGACGTTAGACTGTACGCAATGATGCCCATGCCGCCTGCAAAGATGGAAGCAGCAATGTCAGTATCAGTCCCATACAACATGCTTCCTTTTGAACAAGCTCAGGCTCGTCAACAATTAAAAGTAATCTCGCGATATGAAGCTAACGTAGAGTATACCTGTGAACTTTGTTCCGAGGATGTCGCTGGCAGACGAGTTGTTCGTGAACCCAAAGACGGTCGACGCCTCGCTGGAGAACGACACCATGGAGACCCGCACACTGCCGCCCGTTGGCAGCATGCTGACGACGTCACTGATGAGCTGTTTGTAGATCTCGAAACCGTACTCGGTGATACTGGACGACTTGTCGACGACGAACACGATATCAGCCGCACCGTCGGGGCAGTCCACTGAATCGAGATGTGTGTGTGTGGATTAACATTACAACACGATGTAACGTATTTCAACACGTATGTAATAATTCCTTCGATGAATGACCTGAGTTGACTAGTCGAATAATTGTTCCATCTTCGACTGCAATGTGTCACCGCTAACTAAAATAACAATAATACTATTTAATGTTTTTACATTCGTTAAATCTCAAGAATTGATTTTGGACGGTACATTCGTAAACTTGTCAAATCTAGGTTTCAGATCAACAATCAGCATTTAACCCACAGAATGTGTCAGTCACGTGTTTTTAAGAAAAGAAAAGAAAACAAGGACAGTCGAGATTATCACTACAGAAACACGTGAGTAATTCACGTGAATTGTCTAATTTCGATACTCACTTCAATTGAGATACCAGGAAAAAACAAATTAAAATGTTGTATGATGACCTTAGAAGAAACACTACTAGTACAAAGAATTGCCAAAAACGAGCTAGCACCTTTTTGAATGAATACAATTGTGCTTTGTTTTTTCCAAAGATAAATTTGAAAAGCAACGAGAGAAAAATCGCATTGAAGATGCCTCCTTAAGGGAGCTAGAATAACAGCACTAACCTGCTTCACACGTCTTCAAATTACAGGACATTTTTTCCAGTGCGCCAGTCTGGTTGGCGCGCGATTGCGTTCCAAAGCCGCAGTTGGCGCTGCAGTCGGACCAGTCGCTGAATTCGGCTGGTAGATTAGAAAACAATGATTGATCAATCATCATCAACATTAATGGAAGAAAAAATACTACCACACAATGTCGTCTTGCGCTAAGGTATACAACGGACCGTTTCATTTCGGTGAAATGCTCTTTAATTTGATTTGAAAGTGTTGCCATTTAACGAGACAACCATCTGCTGCTATACATTCAGTCAGATATTTCATTCTACGTCTTTGTTATTTTGACAATATCATTTACACAGTTGGCGGATTACTTGCGGTAGTCATTTTATCTCGTGTAAAATTGAATACACGTAATTCTTTATTTTGTTTAATGTCGTTTTCGTTATACATTTCGGTAAAACGTCGTCCTATCGACTTCTTCATAACAATAGCAATACAGTCCGATGCTACTAAATGAGCATACACTATATCCGTTGGCATCACGAAACGATTATATTTAATTGGTTTGCCAATACTATCATGCATCCTAAAATATCTGCATTTTAGCTGCTTTCTGAAAATTAACTATTGAAATGTTCCATTTAAATACCAACCGCATACAGTTTTGAAGTAGTGTTCTGGCTACTAGAATTTATTTTTAAGTGAATAAAGATCCTCAAGACGTGTTATAGTGTATCGTCTTAATGTGAGCCTATTACGAGAACTTTTATTCTTAGTTATTTGCCCACGATTTGTCTTTCAATATAGGCCTACTCACCGTTGCATGGAGCGGTATTGCAAGTCACGCTGATCATGCCACGCGGAAAGGCAGCTTCACCGTCAGTCGAGTTGCTCATGCTCGTGATGGCCTGCCGGTTTCCGCCACCGCACTGTGCATCGCAGGGGCTGAAGTCGTACTGATCGCACTCTGCAGCATAAAGCAGACGTTGTATTTAATAACGTTGACTACGCTCTCGTATTTGTGAAATTACACTCGACGGAATAGAAAGAGTGGTACAAATGTATTGCACCCTTATCAACATCAGAACAGGAAACAAGGATGAACAGCAAAATATACAGAAACAAAAACCTCAACAACAGTTCATTTTAAATGTATTTGTTTAATTGCATGTTCATAACTGCGCTGATTAATAGAAAGAGAGAGGGCGAGAGACAGAGAGAGAGAGAGAGAGAGAGAGAGAGAGAGAGAGAGACACACACACACACACACACACACACACACACACACACAGACAGAGAGAGAGAACAGAGAGAGGAATTGATGGCTAAATACATAATTTAACAAATAAACAATCTGACTCTTCATGATAACAAATGTGTGTTTTCACAGCAGACACTAACCAGCGCAGATACCGACTGCTACCATCAGCAACACCCAGGACGTCTGTTGAAGACCCATGTCGTCGTGTTACCTTATTGTCCTGTAAAAGACCATACATGTCAGCCACGTATACCGTTGTAACGGTCCGATAGAAAAGTTCCGCAAGCATCCACCAGGATCGTGCCAGATATGTATGTTACCTAAATGTGATTTATACTAGTAATACGCTTAAAATAAATATTTCGATTGTTAGAATCCAAACTATGACCATAAATTATTGCAACTATTTGCAGGTAAACCTAATCAAACAACAATATGAACAAAACACACTGATGACAAGACAACTATTTGACGGTCAAAGGACGGATAAATATCAAAATGGCAGGTCAAATAATTAGTGTCCATTGCCTTTGTTTACACACACGCAAGCGCAGTAGCAATGGACCGTTTTCGGCACGGAAAACTACTTTCGGCCCATTAACCGCAATATAATTACAGTATATATTAACCTATAATACCAACCCATGCCCTCTGGACATATTTACATTGGCCTATGGAGTTCCCCAACTATTATAATAATTGCAAATTATAAAGAATGGTTTATTCATTAGTAGGCGGTTTATTGTATAATAAAGTTTCTACCAACTCGTAACATTTTCACCTGGCAAGACTCATAACTTACCATATGAATAAATTTATAATTAGCCGTCATGACCATTTTGTTGAGTACGAGTGTTGCTACAATGAACCAGATCCAAATGTGTCTACGCTACAGAAACATCGCAATTACCATATATATATGTTGCAGATTACACTAAGGTGTTTGGTAAACAAAATGGTGTCAGACATCGGGAAAAAATTGATTTCGAATGTGATAAAAGTATCTGCAAAAAGAAAGACCGCTTGCCTACCTTTTACTCTTCAACTTTTGTCCCCAACTTCTTTGGGAAATGCAAACTGTCTTCCCTGTCGTTGACTTCACGTCCCTTGCGAGTCGGTAGAATGACTGAAGATCGTGTAGCTCACCCGTTTTATAAAAGCCACATCGTCGATACTGCGTCATCACCTGCGTCAAAGCAGGAGTGTTTATGGCCACTCCTCTATAAAAAGTCAGCTAAGCTATTGAAGTAAAAACGATATATACATATGACACTTCCTTGTTCTCGCCATAGTGGGTTATGTGAAAACATTGTCGATGTGAAGGATGGTCAGGTATCGTGTGTACGACTGGTTACAGTTACCGCAAATTCGAGATGTACTGTTAGCACGCAGCATGCACGCACGTAAATACGCTACGCACGCACGCGCCCACGCTCGCGCGCACGCACCCACACCCACGCACACACACACACACACACACACACACACACACACACAGCTTGCAATGTTCATTATCTGCAGCTGAAAGAGCTACAGTATTACACATGTCGCTGACACGAACACTTTTGATCTTGTAAAACAAATTATTGATTTTGTACATTTGCCGAAGGCTTACATTTTAGTCCGTATTTTATGACTTTACACCATATATTAGACCCCTAATTTAAAGGTTGCATAAATCGTAACAAGTATTCCGTTTTATTGCGTATGCGTTTACTCTAATGACAGTGTTCTTAATGTCCAGGTGTAAAAACAATAAAATAAAAGAAAGTTATGGTGTTAATAATTTTTTGATAATACATTCAAGTGATGTCGAAAACATAGTTTTTCGTTGAACACAAATAATGTCATGTATCTGTTTCCCACATAAAAACGAGACTTGCGCAGTCGTTGGTTTCATGTTCCACCCGTGTTACAAGCTGACGGGCAAAAGAGATAGCGTTGTGCGTTGATAACTGACTGTTCAATCCGCGCAAGTGTTTTATTATTGTTTCGTCAGTTTATATCTACGGCCAATATGAACTACTGTAAGTGTATAATATGTTTGTACTGTTACATGTTCTCACAAAATGTATCATAAAGGTTCTGAGTTCTGAGTACAACCATTAACCTTGTAACTAGTGCCAACCATTCCCCCCACTCTCTATGCTTTTGTGTGTGTCTGTGTGTGTGTGTGTGTGTGTGTGTGTGTGTGTGTGTGTGTGTGTGTGTGTGTGTGTGTGTGTGTGTGTGTGTGTGTGTGTGTGTGTGTGTGTGTGTGTGTGTGTGTGTGTGTGTGTGTGTGTGTGTGTGTGTGTGTGTGTGTGTGTGTGTGTGTGTGTGTGTGTGTGTGTGTGTGTGTGTGTGTGTGCGTGTGATGTGTGTGTGTGTGTGATGTGTGTGTGCGTGATGTGTGTATGATGTATTTGTGTGTGTGTGTGTGTGTGTTGTGTGTGTGTGTGTGTGTGTGTGTGTGTGTGTGTGTGTGTGTGCTTGTATCTATCTATATATCTATCAGTATGCTACCAATACTATTACCTTTGGAAAAACATGCAACCGAATGGGCTTATTCTTGCTTTTATGACACCAAAAATAGATAAGCGTGCGAAATACGAACAACTGTCACACACTTTTTGAACGATTGCTAGTACCATTACTGGGACTTGAAAATTTAAGCTTTCTGCTATTCAACCTTATAAATGGTTTCCTAATAATCATTCCTAAAATTAATTAAAAACGGACCTACCTACTTGTTTGAGCCTACGCAAATGAGGAAAACTGCGCCACAATGGGAAGATTAGTGTACATCGTTTGGTATCGCACAGAACACCGAAGACGGCATGATTGTAGGTCCGTTTTAGGTGTCCTTTGAATGGTTACTGGGAAATTAAGACGACGCTAGAATAACAAAAGGTGTATCCTTTCAAATGTTACCAAGATCGTCGGGATATGACGAGCCGTGAGGGTGCTACCGACTGTAGATTTCATGTTTTGGACGTGCTCCGAGTTGTTCAATTTTCGTTCGCTTATCTATTTTTTGTATTGTTTTTTGCATTACTCGTTTTGTCACTTTACACAAACTACACGAAACATCATTCGCTATATTTTTAATGTATATCCTAGAAGCACTGTTACTTACCAGGTACCTTGCTTGGTGTATACGCAAGACAAATTTTATTTTTGTGAAAACCACGGTTACGTTTTAGAACGTTTAATTTGGATGTCGTTTTCACTTTCCGTTTGGCAATACATCACCAAAATATCGTCAGCCGTGTGACATGGCGGTATTTTATTGTAGGTTTATTTAACATCAGCACTGGGCGTTGAAAAGCTTGGAAGTCAACAACAATTTGTTTACGATTTATTCATAGTCTGCATTTACCTGTGACATGATGGAGTGAAGTTTTGGAGAAAGAAGTCATCAGCACTCTGAATGTCAAGATATGTATGCCTTTCTTGATGGGTAGATCCGAATTGCCATTTGTGTGTTGCGAGCGCCGAAAAATCTGTCTTTCAACACCTGAGGTGATGCTTGTTATGATATCCGCCTCTCTTGGTAACAACTTATGTTTTTTTACACTGATTATGATAATACATAAAAGGAAAGTTTGAAATATGTTTGAATGCTTCCAACACTGCTACCTTTAATAAAACAGTACATAGGGAAATGGTTGTTCTTGCTTTCACAATAAATATTCAACTCCTAATGATTGCTTGGTTTCTGCACTATCCATTTTGCTGAAATTTAAGCCAAATATCATTCGCTACATATGTTTAATGGGGAGGGAAATTTATTGCCTGATGTATACAAACGACAGACCAACAATGTAAATTTCATTGGTGAATAATTGTGCAAACAATGGAAAATTACGTAAGTGTACCATTTGGATGTCGCAATAAACATGAACATCTCACTGATCCAACAAAATCAACAACTTATTATATAATGGATTTTTGCCTTCAGTTTGGAAATATATCATCAAAATATCTTCAAACATTTTCATTGGATACTTTCTGATTGGCATGCTTAGCACCAGTACTGCATCTTGAAGGATGTTGGAGACAAAACCAACTTCTTCGCGATTTCTGTGTAGTCGCCATATGCTGGCCTTACCTTGAAAAGTGACTACACTGATATTGCTGAGGTAATCTTAGCAACAACAAAAATATCAGCGCCATATTGTACAAACAAATCAATATACTAATACTCAATAAAGTCAGAATCCGAATATATTAGTGTATGGTACCAGAAGTTAAACTGCGCCATTTTTGCATTTGTATTCGATCGATTAGTATTTCTCCTAAGCACGCCCTCCGATCAGTTGTCATGGTGGCAAAAAAGCAGCGGCAGTATATTCGATCATTACGCTAATGGTGAATTACGTAATTATCAGATTCTGGTTAACACGACGACGAAATTGAAATGTGTCTAAATACATTTTTCTTGTTGATTATTCTACTTTCAGAAGACATATGATGTTCCTGTTAGTAAAATGTATTATTGCTGCTGAAATCTTGATTTGAAGCAATGCATTCGAGTTTAGCGTCACTGGGAATGCAGTAATCAGTGATCACAGCATCTCGGGGCTTCAGTGCTGAAATAGTGTTAATTGCGCTGTAGGGGATAATGTTATTATTTTTACAATTATACATTAGCGAATGATATCAAAAGGTGTATATGGAAAGTGCCGAGTTGGTTGATTCAATCTTGACCTGTGACGTCACACAAAGGGTAGACAAGGTATTGGGACATGGCAAGGGGGGTCTATACTGGTACATGTAGGAACAAATAAAGCAGACAGGGAGGGAACAACTGCGATAGTACAGAAGTATAGACAGTTAGTGAGGAAGCTAAAGAAGAAAAGAGTTGAACAGGTTATTCTGTCAGGAATGTTGCCAGTAATGGGAGGAAGGGGGGCAACGTATAGAAACTGCAAGAGGATGGCGGTCAACGCACTAGTTGAGCAGATGTGTGAAGAAGAGGGGGTGGGATTCACATATTTATGGGGATACTTTGTTGGGAGGGAAGATATGTACATGAGAGATGGCCTCCATCTTAGTGGAAAGGGGGCAGCAGTTTTCTCAGAGAACCTGCTGCGATCTGTTGACAGTGGGATAGGTTGCATCTATTTAAACTAGATTCGAAGGGGGGACTCACAGAAAAGCCTGAAAATGGAGACATAGATAAAGACAGCACAAATAAATCAGCAAATAACAGTCTGGAAAACTCTTCTGAAGCTGGATATAAATGTGTTTGTTTAAATGCAAGGAGTATAGTAAACAAAAGAAATGAACTAAACATTATGGTAGAAGATATTGACCCTCATATAATAGGTATAACCGAATCCTGGACCACCACCGATATACCAGATGCTGAATTGGGACAGACAGGATAAGTAATGTTTAGAAAAGATAGAATAGGAAGAAAGGGAGGTGGAGTTATTTTATATATTAAAGAATCTATCCAGGCTTATGAAATAAAATTAGAAAGAGAAGCAGATTGCGAAGAAGCTGTTTGGTGTAACATAGTTACAGGAAACTCAACGTTAACAGTTGGGTTAGTTTATCGAAGTCCAACCATAAGCATAGAAGAGACTGAAAAAATGCAAAATGCTATAAGGCATATACAATGGAAATCTCTTCAGAGAATGGGGAGTGAGGACCACAAGTTTTAATTTTAGTACAAGGTACTTTCCTTTCTCAACATGTCCTAGAACCAACCAGGGGTGAGAATGTGTTAGACATAGTTTTGTCCTCACAGAATGAATTAGTTGACAATGTCAAGATATGTGAGCCACTGGGGAGTATCGATCACAACCAGATACATTTTACCATCAAAATAAAATCAGAAAGGAATAGTAAAAAGCAATATAGCAGAAATTTCCACAAAGGAAGATATAAGGACATGAGGAAATATTTAGGAAATATAGACTGGAATAACACACTAAAAATAAGACAGCAACAGAATGCTGGAATATATTAAAGAGTGAAATTAAGTGCATAGTCGATAAATTTGTTCCCTTCAAAAAACAAGGGAAACGGTCCAAAAAGAAACACTTATCCAAAGAAGCCATTAGAAAAATTAAGTAGAAACAAATGATGTGGAAGTCATATAGATGTACTGGAAATGATGAAGACTACAACAGTTATAAAGAAGCACTTAACCAAGCTACAGTTGAAATTAGAAATTCAAAGAGAAGCTATGAACAACAATTAGCTAGTAATATAAAACATGACAGCAAGAGTTTTTATGCGTATGATCGAAGCAAACAGAAAGTTCAAGATAAGGTCGGTCCTCTAGAAGATAGTGCTGGAAATATAACATCAGAGAGATTTTTAATGGCAGAAGACCTGAATGAGTACTTTAGTTCAGTGTTTACCAGAGAAGATATTAGTTCACTGCCAGTGCCAGAGGCTAAGTTCAAGGGGGGGCAGATTCAGACTATTTAGGACAATTAATTGTAACCCCGGAAATGGTAGCTAAGAAAATAAGGGCTATGAAGGATAATAAATCACCTGGAGTGGATGGGATTCCGCCCAAACTACTATTGGAAATTGTAGAAGAAATTAGCGTACCGCTTGCAACAGTTTTCAATTTGTCATTAGAAGAGGGAGTTATACCGTTATTTAAAAAAGGTACGAGAAACAAGTCAGAGAACTATAGACCAGTGAGTTTAACATCAGTGATTTGCAAATTATTAGAAAGAATAATTAAAGATCACATGGTGGATTTTCTTGTTAAACAAAACTTGATAAACCCATCTCAACATGGTTTTTTTAAAGCGAGGTCATGCTTAACAAATATGTTATGTTTTTTGGAAGACATCACTAAGTGGGTAGACGAGGGATCACCGGTAGATATCGTCTACTTAGATTTTCAAAAAGCTTTCGACATAGTACCACATCAAAGATTTATGCTGAAACTAAAGGCCCGTGGCATAGGAAATGGTATAATAAACTGGATAGAACAATGGCTGATTGACAGAAGACAACGTGTAGTAGTTTATGGGGAGGCTTCAAACTGGAAATCGGTATTGAGTGGGGTACCACAGGGATCAGTATTAGGACCTATATTATTCTTAATATATATCAACGATTTGGATAATGAAATAACAAGCAAGGTGTTGAAATTTGCGGATGATACAAAAGTGTTTAGAAGGATTAAAAGTGGAGATAGACAGCATTTACAAGATGATCTTGACAGGTTGATTAAATGGTCTGAAAAGTGGCAAATGCTGTTCAGTTTTGGGAAATGTAAATGCCTCCACACAGGACATGGGAATGAAGAGGTAGAATATACAATGGGGGGTACTGTACTAAGTACTACTGTAATAGAAAAGGACTTAGGGTTAACCATTAGTGCATATATGAAGGTTTCAGAGCAGTGCGGAATTGCAGCTTCAAAGGGAAATCAAATCCTTGGATTAATTAGGCGAAACATAACGTATAAGGAAAAAGAGCTAATAATACTGCTGTACAAAACAATACTTAGGCCTCATTTAGAATATTGTATTCAAGCGTGGAGGCCATATCGCAGGAAGGACATAGATATGCTAGAAAGAGTGCAGAGGAGAGCAACTAAAATGATACCAAAACTGAGGGATCTTAGTTACGAAAGACGCCTAAAAATGCGGTTTAATAACACTAAAGACCAGGAGATTGAGAGGAGATCAGATAGAAGTGTTTAAAATATTGAATGGTTATGAAAATATTGATAGTAATATTTTTTTTTCAGTTAAGAAAGATAGAAGGACTAGAGGACATGAAGTTACATTAGCAAAGGAGCAGAGTAGATTAGATATAAGAAAGTTTTCATTTTCACAAAGGACTGTAAATGATTGGAAAAGATTATCTGCTGATTGTGTGGGTGCTAGTAGCGTGAATAAGTTTTAAAATATAATCGACATATACCTCAGGCGGGCGGGATACACATAGATAAAAGGGTCGGACTCTCGATAAGCCAAAGGGCTTCCTTGTACACCTGCTACCTAGAGTTAATTCTCTGGGTGGCAATCTTGTTAAAGGTCAGTGTTGGGCATTACCTTGTATTGCATGCACACCAAACCTATCGGAGAGTTTGTTGCTAGACATTGAATGAAATATCATTGTTATGTTGACGACATTAAAATCTACCTTACGGTTGAACGAGAAGAATCCATAGTGGCGACTATGACGAAGGTGGAATTGCGTATAGCGAAAATGTTCCTGTGTTAAAACTAACATAGGAAACTAATTAGAAGCGATCGTCTTTTTGCCAGCGAAGCAACGCGTACCAGCCTGCAGCCGTGTACATTACAGTAGCCGGTCATCGATTTCAATCTTCATAGTGTTTGCGTTGTTTTGTGTGGTATTTGACAGAAACATGAAAATGGAACATAAGATTGGCAACTCTGTGAAAAGTTGATACTAGCAGATCAGAAACATTGGGCGAATTCGGCAACATTTGGCCGAAGAATCATGCAAGACACTTGTTCACGCACTAGTAACATCACGTTTACATTATGGAAATGCACTTCTTTATGGTCTTCCACACTTGTTGACGCTGCGTCTACAAAAGATACATAACTTGCTTGTCGTCTCATTACTCGTACGAGGAAATACGACCACATTACACGGGTGTGGCAGCGTTTACACTAGCTCGTACTTTGGTAACCGTCTTCGAAGTGCTCCTGTTTACCAATTTTGATTTGAATGATTTGACGTCAGACTACTTGGCCGAGTCAATCAACTACCGCCCCGTATATGCAGAACGCTGGGATCTGTTTCACTGCCGGCACTTTTGTTCGTACCGACTTCACAAACAGTCACCAATGGTGATCGCCTTTTCGCTGTTTGCTCAGCCGTTCTAAGGAACAATTCAATTTACCCCCTTAGCTCAGAACAGAGAGAGAGAGAGACGAGAGAGAGAGAGAGAGAGAGAGAGAGAGAGAGAGAGAGAGAGAGAGAGAGAGAGAGAGAGAGAGAGAGAGAGAGAGAGAGAGAGAAAAGAGACTTGGCCAAGTAGCTCCTGATGATGTGTCACCAACTTGATTCATCGGTTTCTGCTAATATTCGCTATAAATTATAATAAAGAATACTTTTGTAAATAATATGTATATATATACATATAATGTTAAAAGATAATGCGTTAACAGTATTTGTGAGAATGGATAGTATCGTATATCCACGACAGCATCGTATACCCAATATACAGGGTAGTATAAAACAATATTTTTGTCGTGTTAAAAGGGACACTCTAATGTGTAAAATTAAAAATCATAATAAGTTACTGTTAAATAATATAACACAGTGCTCTATTGTTTAGTCAACTCTTTAGAGTTACATCCTGAGGTCGTCCGTCTTTTAAACACAAATTTCCAGCGAATCAACATGCCCGTGTATCACTTTCATCTACTCCATATACCGGTAAACGTTCTGTGGTTTACTTAATATGTAATATTAAGGAACAATGGCGCCAACGATAACAAACTATATCGGTGTGACATACGGTTGTTATTCAGCTTGCCGGAACTGTCGATCGGTAATCTTGCAAAAGCATACTTTTGCTAAAGCATACTTTATTAAATACCAAAGTGACACGTACAGTATAAATGTTATAAATGGTAGTTTAATCCTTAATGCAACTTTAACTTTTTGTTATTCCTCCTTCAACACGAGCCTTATCAAATGTAATCAACACATCATATTTGTAGTCATGCCACATCCGAGATATGCAGATATGTCAGATCCCACTACGGCTGTCTGTCGTTTTAACATGGATGTTTGCTTCAAATGTTAAAATCGTGATTAAATACGTGTTTTTTGTAATCGTCGCACAAGAACAATTTCGAATGATAAAAATATAGCGATCTATGAGCAAACACTATCGACGTGAGGCAGATTTTTGACGACAAAAACAGCAGATTTGGTGCGATAGAGAGGGGCTGCTGATTAGATCAGTCCCGGTACACCCTGTCATAGCACCTGGCTATCCAATCTTCTCACTGCCTTTTATATCTCACCGTTTTTGGTTTGCTGCAACCTTGGCCTAGACTCACCCAGTAGTACATGTGATGTTCAGGATCATCAAAGTGGGCATTAAGTTGTAAAATTGTCAAAATGGAGTTCAACACCGTTTTGGATTCCACAGAGCTTTTAAAGTGTACATCATTTGATAAAATATCTTCTATGACTAAGATTTCGATTTAATGCTAAAACAGAAGTACCGTTTTAAACATCGAGGTCATTTTTGTCACATATCCTCCGTCGTTTCTTAATATGCGGGTTCGTGAGTGCGTGCATTTTCTTAGTTTGGGTTTATTTGTCGGAGATAATAAACTGGACTTTGAAAGATGAGATGATTTAGTATGTATTTCTGCCAAAATCAAAGCAGGTGATGGAACGTGACCTAGACAACAATTGCTTGCTAGTGTGCACAGTAGAATAGTGCCACTTAACACACGGTTCGCTGTGACAGATTACTGTCGTCTGTATAAAACACATCACCGATGGTTCATGAGGACGGCCAGTCGTCATAACATGACTGGCATGTCATACTGTTTGCAAGGGTAATCACGGAGATGTCATGGTTGTTCTTTGTTATTCGATGCGGTCGATTGGTTCCTACAACCGCGACCGATGAAGAGAGCGACTGCGGCGAAGAACAACTGATTATGCGGACTTCCGTGTATTGCGTAGACCAGCGGTTCCCACACTGGGGAACTCGTACCCCCAGGGGTACACAAGACGTTTTCCACGGAGTAAATTATCGGTTGGCTGAAAATAAAGATCTTGCCATTTTGTGGTGTTCTCGAAGGAGATAAGTGGCTTCTGTATTCGGCCCTATTATCAAACCCTCAGTGAACATATCCTTTTCATGCAGATATTGTACGCTATTAGAAAATCTCATCACTCAAGTTGTATATTGCAATTCTCGTAGGAGTCGTTTGTATTTCCAACTTATATATCCAACTGTGTTGAGGCCGTTAGATTGTCCTGGGACAATGTGTGCGCTCGTACACAATTCGAGGAGGGATGGGGGAGGTGAATCCTAACACAAATCACTGCAAGTTTCATTAATACGGCTTCGCAATTAAAACAATCCAACCAGAGCTAAGAGCAGTTCTTGACGATGTTGTCAAGATGGTTATTGCAATAAATTCCAGTGCCCTCAATATGCGCCTCATCCACTGTTTAAGCCGAGAGGTGGATGTGGACCAAAAGGCGCTCTTTTTCCACACCGCGGTATGTTTGCTGTCACGCAGAACACAGTGTCTAGAACGGAGTCTCTAAAACGGAGATCATCGAATGTTTTGATCACATTAAAAAGAACAGTCTGAAACTGTTGTCACAAAACTCTCGGACAAAGACTGGCTTTTAAAGCTGACTTGGCTGGCTACTTGTATAACTTAATGTCCAGCCACACTCCATTGAACAACTCATTCCAAGGCCGGTTCACCTCAGTGATTGATTTCTCACAAAGTACGAACATTAATCGAAAATAAAAAAGAACAAAATAAAGAAGAATCTTGGAAAGAAACATAGTTCCACAATATAAATCAGTGCGCCTAACGCGAAATTGCACCAAAATCCGCTCAAGGTGGAGGTGCAGTTTCTACCACAGTTTGTGAACAACTCGCCTGTGCCGCGCTTGCGACTATCCCCATTAGTCTCAGCAATGAATGATTTAGGCAGGACAAAAATGTTAACAAAGCTTTCTCACCTGAAATGGGTTCGTTGGTGGTATGTCTCACCACCAAAAAAACCCACCCGAATCCACCCATGGCAAAACCTCTTTTTCGGCTCAAATCCAAGATGGCCGACATTATGCAAGGTCTAATATTCAAATGGGCCTAATTTGTTTAACTAAGCAACATATAAACACGTTTGAGGTGTCATTTCCAAATAACTTTACGATGTCCATTCGTTTTGTGACACTTTGGAGGTCGTTAGAGGTCAAGGTCATGCGATAAGGTCAAGGTCAAGGAAAAATTTGATAAAATAATCTGGAAATAAGCATGATTCGGACCAAAGTGGCGTGACTTTGCAACGAAATGAAGTTATAAACACATATTTAGGTGTCATTGCAACCAAATTTACAATGCCTATATCATTTAAACCACATTTTACAGGTGATTATAGTTCAAAGTCACGTTTTAATGTCAATATATGCATATTGTCTATTTGCAATCCTGTATGATCCTGATCAACATCCCGGTCATCATCATCCTGGTTCTCCACTTGTGTCACATTCATGCATTTGATGCCCTTGCACTGGCCACATGCTGGTGTGCACTGCAGTCCATTCTTACAGCAGGTGCACGTTTTCTTATCGCAGTGACCACCGCAATTGCATCGAATTATCTTGAGGAGACGCTCCGGTGCCGCAGGCTGAGACATTCTGATAGGCTCGAGACCACCAGAAGATGCTACCCAACCCCAAAGCTCAGGGGAGATATCGTTGCCACGCTATCCCTGCACCTGATGATAATTCCGATGGCTATGGAAGGCGGCTGCATCATTCGTTGGCGGAAGCTTCTCTGGAGACACGTATTGTGTAGAAGTAGCTACCTTCAGCAGGAACTTCGCTACCCGTGCGGCTTAGTGATGTGTGTGGTGCACCCGTACATCACCAATAGGGCATTCTCTCCTGCCTTTTTGATGTCTTCTTTCGAGGAAGATGGAGACATGAAGACGGGGGTGAACTTTTTCAGTGCTGCATACTTCATGACTACAGTTACTTTGCCAATTCCATATGGCCTTGACGTGGTATCACACCCACTGAGAGCGTGCAGAAAGACAGAGCTTCTGAGAGATCCGGAGTTTAAATACGTCTGAATCTTCTGCGACAACAGCTGTGCATGGTCAGGTATATTCACAGATATCTTCATAGAGCTAGTTCTGATGGCTGGCGTTAAGTCAACTGGGGGTCTGAACACACGGCCGTGGCTTCAATGAGAGTACTCATCTTCTCTTCCTGCTCTCCAGACCCGTATGTGCTGATGTCAGCCAGTCCATTTTGGAGATAGCGGGGTTCTCTTCGAATGCAAGTGATGGGCATCGTGACCTGGTAGCATATGCTTTCTGTCTTTCTGTGGCGGAGTACAGGTTCTCCCAGAAGAATCAAGTGAAGACTCTAGCCTCAGTTGTCCATGTGAAAACTGCTTCCAGGGAATGAATCGAGATGGATCCCTAGCATCTATACCAGCGTCTTCTTGTTACGGGTATCGGCGATATCCCTATTCCTGACCTCTTTAAATATGAGTTGTGCCCTTTCCCCCATCTCTCTTCGACAATCACATACGCATGCGGACTGGGGACAAAGCGGAGTTCATACACCATCGCCTGAAGTTTGTTCCTGCATGCGTCGTCTCAGCGACGCTCGACAAGGGCTTGCAGTTTATTGTTGATGGGGGAGGATTGCCCCACAAGTTCTCACAGCCCAAGCACTCCACCTATGCCGAGATCTGCGCTATGTATATCCGGCATGTACGCAGCAGCTATGGTTGTGCGTTGGTTGTGTTTGACGGATATCACGGCTCCAGCACTAAAGACGAAGCCCATCGTCGTAGGACAGGGAACAGAAATGCCTTTAACCATGAGCAAAAAAGCTTTCCTTGCCAACACATAAAACAAGCAGGCCATCAACAACCTCCTTGCAGAGCATATGGTCAAAGCAGACATCACAGTTCAGCACGCAGAAGGGGATGCAGACTAGAAAATATATATGTTGGCATGCCTTTCTGCGAAGAAAACGCCAACAGCTGTGGTCGCACAAGATTCAGACGAATTTCAACTCATGATACATCATGCTGATGCCACAGATAAGAGTAATAAACTGAACATGGTGACATCGAAACAGACTACATTGAAGAAGAATCTGGATCCAGCCCTCTCAGAATATATCTGCTCTTTCTGCACGCTCTCAGTGGGTGTCAAGGCTATATGGAATTGGCAAAGTGACAGTTCTCACGAAGTATGCAGCACTCAAAAAGTCCACCCCAGTCTTCATGTATCCATCTTCCTCGAGAGAGGACATCAAAAAGGCAGGAGAGAATGCCCTATTGGTGATGTACGGGTGCACCACACACATCACTAAGCCTCAACTCCGCACGGGTAGCGAAGTTCCTGCTGAAGGTAGCTACTTCTACACAATACGTATCTCCAGAAAAGCTTCCGCCAACGAATGATGCAGCCGCCTTCCATAGCCATCGGACTTATCATCAGGTGCAGGGATGGCGTGGCAACGATATCTCCCCTGAGCTTTGGGGTTGGGTAGCATCTACTGGTGGTCTCGAGCCTATCAGAATGTCTCAGCCTGCGCCACCAGAGCGACGCCTCAAGATAATTCGATGCAATTGCGGTGGTCACTGCGATAAGAAAACGTGCACCTGCCGTAAGAATGGACTGCAGTGCACACCAGCATGTGGCCAGTGCAAGGGCATCAAATACATGAATGTGACACAAGTGGAGAACCAGGATGATGATGACCAGGATGTTGATCAGGATCATACAGGATTGTAAATAGACAATATGCATATATTGACATTGAAACATGACTTTGAACTATAATCACCTGTAAAATTTGGTTTAAATGATTAGGCATAGTCAACTTGCTTGCAATGACATCTAAATATGTGTTTATAACTTCATTTCGTTGCAAAGTCATGCCACTTTTGTCCGAATCCAGCTTATTTCCTGATTATTTTATCAAATTTTGCATTGACCTTACCTTTATCGCATGACTTTGATCTCTAACGACCTCCAAAGTGTCACCAAACGAATGGACATCCTAAAGTTAGTTGGAAATGACACTTCAAACGTGTTTTATGTTGCTTAGTTCCAAAATTAGGCCCATTTGAATATTAGACCCTGCATAATGTCGGCCATCTTGGATTTGAGCTGAAAAAAGTTTTGCCATGGGTGGATTCGGGTTGGGTTTTTTTGGTGGTGAGACGTCCCACCAACGAACCTATTTCAAGTGAGAAAGCTTTGTTAACATTTTTTTCCAACCTCTATGGACCGCGTTCACTTCGTTGGTGCGACTACATGGCAAAATTCGGGTTTAAGATGAGCTTGCATCGTATCCGACTGTGGATGATGTGCCCGTGACGGGATTGTTGCTACCCCCCCTCCGAGCTATAGCTGTGGACAAGGCTTATCGGTGTCGTTCTGTATGAAGACCAAATTTTGATTGTGTCCGACTGTATGTATGTCTGTCCAAAACAGTTCCCCGAACTGAGGCCCAGTTTTAACTAGGCAAACGCGACACTCGTATTAAGATGATTGCTTAGCTAGCCTCAATTCTGGGAGGTTTTGTTTATCTCGTAATAAAAGCGATCTGTTTTCATTGAATTGTGTGAAGAATGTTGTGTTATCTGTAAATATATTCTTCGTTACAATGATTTGGGTATGGCGACAATCAGCTCACGTTGCAGGGGGTACGCGGGGAAAAAAGATTGACTATCTGCAAGGGGTGGTCTATTACTATAGCTATTACAGTATATAAACATATTGAACAGTGTAATATATAATGCAAAATCTCAATACTGGAACAAACAATTTATAGAATCTAAAAATTATATCAAACAAACATGGTCAAATATTAAAAACATTCCGCATGTCCAGACTAAGTAAAATTTCCCATCATCATTCCAACTCCACAACCAAATGAGCAATGACCCAATAGAAATAGCCAACGCATTTAACGAGCACTTTTTAAAAATTGGCCCCAAGTTAGCAAATAAAATAAACTCTACAAATAGCTATACAGATTACAAGCTGAATCAATTGCCAAATTGTTGTGTTATGGAAGAAACCACTTGTGCAGAAATAAAATATAAAATCAAAATCAAGTACTGGACATGATTACACAATTGATGAGAATATATATGGAAAGTATTGCCTTGCCTATGACTGAAATTGTCAATTCTATGATACGATCTCGTATATTCCCCAATAACCTAAAATTGCAAAAGTGATACCTCTTTGCAAATCTGATGATGCCAGTTTGTTTACAAACTACAGGCCCATCTCACTATTATTAGCTTTTTCCAAAGTTTTTGAAAGATTGATCTATAATCGCCTGTACAGCTTTCTTGATAAGTGCAAAATTCTATTTGCGTCCCGATATGGGTTTCGTAAATAATGTTCAACTGAACATGCCACTCTGGAATTAATCGACAGCATAACAAACGCGTTGAATTAAAAAAATGCTCTATTCATAGACTTAAGCAGAGCATTTCACACTTTAGATCACAATATTCTGCTTGAAAAATTATGGCATTATGGATTAAGTGGGGTCCCACATAAACTTTTTAAAAACTATCTTGAACACAGAAAGCAATTTGTTATAAATAAAGATGCATTGCCTGAATATGAAAGTACAACATGTGTCCCACTGGGATCCATTCTAGGACAACTTTTTTTGATACATATATATATATATATATATAAATGATATACCATTATCATCAAGTACTGCAAATGTCATACTATTTGCTGATAACACAAGCCTACTCTTCAAAAGCAGAGACCTCAATAGTCTCACAATTAATGTTAATACTGAACTAGTAAATTTTTCTCAATGGATAAGTGCCAACAAACTTCCACTTAATATAGGTAAAACTAAATGAATGTTATTTCAAAACACTCAATATCAGTTACATAACCAAGTGAACATTATTCTACATGGTGATAAAATAGAAAATGTTGATCACTTTAAATTTCTAGGTATCTGGATTAATAAAAACCTAAACTGGAAGAAAAATACAAATAAAAAATGCAAGAACATTTCCCACATATTAGCAATAACTAATAAAATCAAGCCACAACTACAATCATGCACATTGAAACAAATATATAATGCATTAATTCAACCCCATTTGCTATACGGCCTACTTGCATGGTACAGTAATATTAATGGTAATGTAACTAATATAAACATACTATTTAAACTTTAAAAGAAAGCAGTACGTTTGATTCACAAAAGCAAATTCATAGCACATACCGATCCCATCTTTAAAATGTATAAAATTCTTAAGTTAGAAGATTTATTTATAATATTCAAGGTGTTCAACAGTATGATAAAATAATAGAAAAGCAAAGCCCAAATTATCTTTTCACGTCTGTCATGAGAAATAATGAAATTCACAGTCATGTTACCAGACAGAATAATAATATTCACTTAGGTGAGATAAGAGCAGAAACCAAAAACACAGGGATTGTGTTATAAACTGCATACTATAATGTTGCATGTCTCAAATGTACTTCACCTATCATTAACTAAAAGGAACAAACTTAACAACATTATTGTAAATACTTATTCAGAGGTGTGCTTAATAAGAAATTGCTATTCTGGTTTTAGCATCAATGATAATTCATAATTGTAAAATTTCTTAATTTAATTTCCCACTTTAAATTGTGCTGATAAGTATTATTCATATATAGTAATAAAATGTTTATTGTATTTATATATATTATTTATACACAGTAATGAAATGTTTTATTTTTTATTGTAATGCACTTCATGACTGTATAACTTTATATAAAATAATATTATGTAGCATCTATGGCGTCCAGTTGCCTCAACTAGTTTAGTTTTACTGGCGTCCTGGCATTCATTGTTACCACGTGTAGCCTGTCTTTTGTATTTCTTATGCCAAATAAACCAATTTCAATTTCAATAGCTCAAGAGGGTGTTTTTGATCTATTCATAATATAATGTAGTAGTCTGGTAGATGGCGATATGTTACTGGAAAAGGAATGCTAAAAACTGGTAAAAACAATAAATTTATGGCAATGCGGATTTATTCAAAATGTGAAGTAATACGTTTGTAATTAAACCAACAAAATGTTGCCTATCTCAGCCTGGTTAGCATACATCGGTATTAAATGTGCATTTCTCCAGGAGAATCACAATTGCGTTGGTCGTCAGTAGCCGTCTAAATGAATATGTATTACACTTTTTACGCTAACCCAAAAAGAATACAACATTCGCGTTATGCAACTATACTTTATTTGAACACACACGAACTACAACATGACATTCTGACATCCAGCAACCCATTGCGGACAAACTGAAACAACCTACGTGGGGTTACCTTAGTTGATTTCACACCGACTGTGTTAGACATATGTCCGCTAGATGTCGCCTTCATAACACAAGCATTAACTATATAGATATGCGCAAATACGTTGTCACCGCATCACGAATGTTGATGTCAAAACCATCATGACGACGATGAAGCGTATTTCTTTATCTGTCTACCAGTCCGATGTTCTACTATCCTGATTTAACGCTCGTGGTGCAGACACACATTGTTGGGTACGATTTGTGTTCTTTAAAATGTGTAATATTTAATTCGGATATTCCGGATGCGTATCGATCTGATCGGTGTAGAGTTGGTGTCGAGTGTTACTGGTTGTTGGCGTAGTAAGTGGCGATTTCCTCGGCAGACAATGCCCTGGTGTACAACATCAGCTACCGAACAAAGAAACAGTTCATTGTATATAAAGTGTGATCGGTATAGTGGCGCCAACTATCGAATGGAACTTAATATATTAATGCACAACTATTGAATGAAACATATATCAATGCACATTGGTGAATATTGAATATTGAATCAGGAAGGGCAATGTTCCAAAAGGAAATTTTTAAAGATAAATAGGGGACATTTAAAGGCATTCGTTTTTAGTTACGATTTCGATCGGACCTGAGGCCATGCGTTCCTGAGCAGCGCACCGTCATGTACACAAACGGTTTCCAAGTGAAACACAAAAATTTCAATTTTAAATATAAAATTAATTGTTTGTAATTTCAAACAACACGATATGGTCCACTAAAGCACATTTCAGCAGTTAGTATGTTATGATATATATAATTATAATTTTTATAACGACGTTAGGTTAACGAATACCATATTTACACCCAGATTAAGCGATATTATTAGTAGCATGATGTAATGTTTTCTAGAAATGACATTATCTTTTCATCTTTGTAGTTATCTGCTTTCTGGCGAAATTGTGTTATTGTATAGTACTGATTATGGATATCATAACATACTAACTGCCCAAATTAATTGACTGAACTATGTGTCTACAATGAGATACGTACGTCGTCGATGTAACCGCGGAAAAATCCCATCTCGTCTTTACAACAGCCGAGGGCGCCGATCATCATTGGGTTTTGTACGTTGGCGATGGCTCCTGCAACGGCGACGTGGCAATGTCAAAAAATGACAATGGACGTAATGTTAATGTTTACTGTAATTGCAATATCTGAACACAATGGTTACTGTTCCATATCTGAAGATAAATGTTTGTCGGGGTCAAATTTGATAAGGCAAAAATAAAAACGGAACCAAAAATAAGGATGACAAAAAAACCTCTGCATTTATGAAAGCATGCCTGCATTAATAGCAGCCTTTTTATTAGACCTAGTTGTTAACTAGGATGTCGTTTATTATAGGTCCCTACGGCTTTTCTTGGAACAAAAGTCCATTTTTAAATGGTACTGATAAGAAATTATGATTCGTTTGCGTTACGTTCCCGAACCGTATCCATAATTCTGTTGTGATACGATGTTTATTTAATGGTTCTTATGATATGTATAAGGACCTATGTGTTTAACGTAATAGTATCGCAACAAAAGTATATTGTTTTATACCATCATAACATTTTGCGTACCCTGCGCAGTTCGCCTTTTGTAACAATGAAGCTATTTCACTATTACATTATTTCCTCATTTAAGTGATGTAATCCGATTAAATCATCCAATCTTATTTAATAGTTAAACATTAATTAAAATAGCACGTAACAGAATATAGTTACCCACAACAAAGTCCACTTAAATTAATAAACTGCTAATTTATGACACTTTTCGATAAATCAATGTATACTACTCGCATAATAATTATGTTGTTTTCCGCATTTACGTCCACCGTACCTGATTTATCTTTCATGTCGCTCAATTGACCGTCAACATATATCTTCATTTTCCTTGAACCGTACACCAAGGCCACGTGATGCCACTCGTCATCATCAACCTGCAATTATAAACTCACTCAAAGTGGCTCCCGCACTGGTTTATGTGAAATACCAAAATGATCCAAAGCGTCACTAAAACATGTGCTAAGTTGGAAGCAGCAGCAACTTACAAAGACAGGGATGATCTATTGAGATATATCACAAAGTCCAACAATCATGATACGTTTAGGATTTATTCAATCACAACCATCCACCCACCCACCCACCCCCACACCCACCCGCACAGCCACCCACTTAAAACAAACACTAATGTGTGTGTGTGCACGTTCGTTCGTGCGTGCGTGCGTGCGTGCGTCCGTATGTGTATAAGCGGACGAATCCACCAGTGTTGAACCGATGCATGTGGCGGTATACTCACGGGTATTGCGTCCGTGAACGAAAGCGAAGAGCCGGTGTCCAAGCCTCCGACGACTTCACTGCCAGTCGCAGTCTTGTCAAGGTTAATGAGGAAGGTCGGTTCGTCAATGCAGTCTCCGTTGTGCACGAGTCCGACATTGCCGCGGTTGCGTCTCGACCGTTTGAACCAGAGCATCACCGTGAACTCAGTCTGGTCTTGGTCCATGAACCAGTTTCGCATGAACGGAACCTAATAAAAACGTTGAGCGTCTATAGTGACTAGGCGATGTCACGTGTTAGAATCTTCAGTGCCGGATTTACGGTATGGCCCCTACAATTTATTGGCCATAACCGATATTTAGGCAATTTCTTTGGGGTCGAAAGGTCCTTACGCTAGCTAGAGTGATTCAGTATGATGGAAATTGGTGTTCTAAATTGACAAAAGTCATATTTTGCAGTGAACTCCCGATATTATAAAGTAATAATGAAGGTGAGAACTATTATGATATGATACTCTATCAAACAGTGGCCAAGGCCCCCACAGTCCTAAATCCAACTGAGCACATTAATGTATTGGCCGCACGCTACAAGGACTCAACCCGTCGGTAAGGGTCATCAGCATAACAGGAACAACTCAGAAACCCCAGTCTGGTATGTGCTGTTTGGCGTACCCGTGGACACAAGGAACATCAGATATAAGGAACTGTTCGACAAAGTCGCAACATGTTCTCGGTTGCGAGCGTGCAGTATATATCTACATTACATGATGGTCGATTTGTGTGTATTAATAATAACGCAAAAAGGACGTTTCCAATCGACTGATCATGCGTATAATGGGAGCGCGATTACGTTGCTTTCTTTGCAATATGCATATCAAGACATATATGTCCCTGAAACTGCCAGGATTAGTCACAGAGAGGCATAAGGGCATCACCTTAATGCTATATAAATAGATCTTAGTCGATGTGTAGACAACTAATGGCGACATAGGCCTACCTCGATCCGAACATTTCCATCCAGATAGACCACCTTGCCACGGTCGCGGTCGTTCACAAGTTTTGCTTGACCGTCTCCGAAGGCGTAGCCCTTGGCATGGTGACACGTTACGTCATCGAAGTTACTGTCGTAAGGGAAATATAGCAGGAGATCGTCACTGCATGATGGTTCGACTGTAAATACAACACAAACTTGGTAATGATAAGCGAAGTGTGGCAGGATGACGTCAATGCAGGATGGTTCGACTGTAAATACAACATGAACTTGATAATGATAACCGAATTGAGGCAGGATGTCGTCACTGCAGGATGGTTCGACTGTAAATGCAATATGAACTTGGTAATGATAAGCGAAGTGGGGCAGGATGTCGTCAATGCAGGATGGTTCGACTGTAAATACAACACGAACTTGGTAATGATAAGCGAAGTGGGGCAGGATGTCGTCAATGCAGGATGGTTCGACTGTAAATACAACACAAACTTGGTAATGATAAGCGAAGTGGGGCAGGATGTCGTCAATGCAGGATGGTTCGACTGTAAATACAGCACGAACTTGGTAATGATAAGCGAAGTGGGGCAGGATGTCGTCACTGTAGGATGGTTCGACTGTAAATACAACACAAACTTGGTAATGATAAGCGAAGTGGGGCAGGATGTCGTCAATGCAGGATGGTTCGACTGTAAATACAGCACGAACTTGGTAATGATAAGCGAAGTGGGGCAGGATGTCGTCACTGTAGGATGGTTCGACTGTAAATACAACACAAACTTGGTAATGATAAGCGAAGTGGGGCAGGATATCGTCACTGCAGGATGGTTCGACTGTAAATACAGCACGAACTTGGTAATGATAAGCGAAGTGGGGCAGGATGTCGTCACTGTAGGATGGTTCGACTGTAAATACAATATGAACTTGGTAATGATAAGCGAAGTGGGGCAGGATATCGTCACTGCAGGATGGTTCGACTGTAAATACAACACGAACTTGGTAATGATAACCGAAGTGGGGCAGGATGTCCTCACTGAATGACGGATTGTTGCATCTATATTCGACACGCACACCACATCGCAAAATGTGGTATAAATAATAATGACAAACTTCTATAGCGCCTAAATCCCCAGGAATCTGAGCTCAGAGGCGCACCATACAAAAATCATTGGGCAAAATCGGTAACAGGGACAAGCAAGAGTCGTCAAGGGACAGCCGAAGGTTAGGGTGGGAATGCAATTTCAAATAAATAAGTCTTTAGTTTTTTACGGAAGGTGTTTATAGTCTCAGATGATTTTAAAGCGATAGGGAATTGATTCCAGATTGTGGGTGCAGCTACAGAAAAAGCACGTTTGCCGATATTAAGCTTGGTTTTGGGAACAAAAAGTCGTTGTGAAAAAGATGATCTGAAATTACTTGGGATATCGAAAAAACGAAGGAGACTAAACAAATATGATGGGTGTTGCGTAGAAAGGGTACGATATGTGATAGTGGCTAATTTGAATTGTATTCGATATGTAACTGGAAGCCAACGCAACTATTTACACTATTTACTTACTATTTGTGTTTTATTTACACACACCTTAAAAAGGCGGGATACATGTAGATAAAAAGTATTGGACTCTCGATAAGCCAAAAGGCTTCCTTGTCCACCTGCCATCCAGAGTAATTTTCTGGATGGCAATCTTGTTAAAAAAAAAAATCTTGTTAAAACTGTTTAAGTAGGGGCAGAGATGGTGAGAAACGAGGTGCCTTTAGTATTACACGTGCTAAACAATTATGTACACGTTGGAGTTTAGCTAAGTCCTTTTTAGCAATATCGTTTAGGAGTTAGTTGCGGTAGCCAAGGCGACTGGTAATTAGAGACACTGATATTGTTTTAGCAGTAGATAAAGACAAATGACGCCGAATTCGGCGGAAATCACGTATATGGTAGACACAGGATTTACATACTTCAGAAATATTCTGCTTAAAGCTGAAATCGCTGTCAAAGATAACACCTAGATTACGAACAGTATCTTATGGTGATGTATCTTTACCAAGCAATTTAACTGGAAAGTAGTTAACAACCTTGTTTCGTTGTTGTTTTGTGCCAAAAATAATTAGATCAGTTTTATATGGATTTAGTTTCATTTTATTTGCTTCCATCCACAGCAAGATGTCAGTGAGACAGTCATTTAAAGTTGATAGAGATGTCTGTGTGTCAGTTGGTGAAAGTGATACATACACCTGTTTGTCGTCAGCATACAAATGATGATTTACATTATGATTAGTTATGACTCGACTAAGGGATGTAGTGTATAAGCTAAACAGAACAAGGCCAAGGACAGAACCTTGTGGGACACCAAATGGAAGATGTTCTGGACAAGACAGTGAGCCAGATATGTTAATGCTTTGGTAGAGGTCTGAAGAATATGAACTAAACCACTGAAGAGCCATGCCAGATATACCAAAGTGTCTATTAAGGCGATGTAAAAGAATGTCGTGATCTATTGTATCAAAAGCAGCTGATAGATCTAGTAAGGTGAGAGCAGTCAATTTGCTATTGTCCACATTGCATACAATGTCATTGTGTATTTTAAGAAGAGCCATCTCAGTTGAATGAAATCGCTTATACGCAGATTGTAAATCATTTGATAAATGCTGTGAATAAATGAATGCATGGAGTCGATTTGCAACAACCTTCTCCAATACTTTCAACAAAAAATTAAGATTTATTTTTAAGGTCATTTTTGCACAGACTTTGTTTTTTTAATATGATAATCGACAAGAGCTTGCTTGAATTCGTGTGGAACAACACCATCCTGCATTGACATATTTATAATATGTGTAATAGGATAAACCAGTTGATCAACTCCTCAATAGAAATGTTGGAAAAGGGTCAAGACCACATGATTTGTTAGGACACTTTTGTTTGATAGTGCGAACTTCACTTGTAGTTGCAGGTGTAAAACAGTGCAGTGTATTATCAACAATCGGCTGTTCAGTAAACTTGTAATCAACGTCATTAATAACAAAACGTGATCGAATGTAAGGAATCTTATCCGTGAAATATTTTGAAAACATGCTGCATAATGTATCCATTGAAGAGGTATCAGGCAATACTTTTGGTTTCTCCCGATGAAGGACACTATTGATGGATTTCCAAAAATAAACATAAAGCGGAGAAACGTACGAACATGTTAATGTTTCTGTGCATATGGTGTAATAATACAACTATTCGCGAGCTTTGCCATATTTGCTGCTTAGGAAGGTATAAACAACTCATTTTAAATTATAAACCGTTTCACTTCTATTATTGTTGACATGACGCGAAGAATTGGATGAGAGAGAGAGAGAGCTGTTTTATACCAAAATTTAATGACAATTAAGAAGTTATCAATGGCCATAATTGTTAAAATATATAATACATTTCTGAAAGCATTTGGGACGACAATACGTACTTTCTGCAACTGGTAGGCAGTCGCACAACATCGGCTCGTACATCATTCCTTTGATACATTCCTGCACAGTACCGTCGAAGATGCTCTTGAACTGTCGCGGACGTCTTCTTACTGGTTCGTACGGACATTCCGCTGTTGCAAAAGGACACCACTTTAATAATTTATTTTCAAACCATCCCCGGTTCATTTTCTGCACAACAAACACTAACACTCGTAACTACGGACAAGATATATTTTTCTCGCATAATGTTTTGTTGTACACATGCATGCGTCGTGTCTGTCAATAATAGACTTTAGAGCCTCGCTAATCCGAACACTTTGATCGAAATATATGTATCGAAATAAAAGAGTTTTCCGGATAAATTAATCATACACATAACGAGGTATATTAGCCTTTGGAAATTACGTTCCCGTGAAATTATATTCGGATGCGTACTTTCGAGTTTCCTAGCATTGGTCAGCATGGATGCTGGACTGGTCGTAATAAAAAGGCTTTATCCTAACAGTGCAGAAACCAACAGTACCTTTGGGTGTAGACGGTGGAATGATTGTTACAGGTGTCTGGTCCAAACAGCCGGGCTGTATCATGGGGGTGCACGTGAGTCTGGACTGGTCCCAGTAGAGAAGACCACAGCTGACGTGATGGTACGTCCAGTACCAGCGGCCGGCCCACGTGTCCACTTTCTCACAGATGAAGTAGTCGTGACAGTTCTGAGAGTCCGGCAGCCAGATCTGACCCTTCGTGTAGTCGCAACGGTTGCAGTCGGGTTCTGCAACGAATTGTGACAAGACGGGTCTATGAGTGGATTTCGCAAAGCTTTCAGTTAACATCCACTACTTTGTACACCAAAATAAAGCTGAATTATATATATATATATATATATATATACAGACCCAACGTCTGCTCAGTACTACTATATTATTCAGAAACATGGAACAAGAAGATTGAGAGCCGCATCAGAGATTTTGGAAGAACACGAATCCTAAGAATACGTCGGGAGCAACATGTGACAAACCAGAGCATCTGGTAACGCACAAACATCAACGTCGTTGACGAAGTGAAACGAAGGCGGTTGAGATGGTTTGGCCATGTTCTTCGCATGGGAAAAAACAGCCTACAGCACGCCGCTCTAAAATGGACAACGGAAAAGAGGCAGACCACTGGGCACCTGGATAAGAAGCATATAAGAAGAAATTAAGCTTATTCCAGTGAGAGCGAAGAAGATGTGTAAGGTAAGGTATAAAGATATAGATAGAAATATTGTCTTAAAAATAAAGAAAGCATTAGAACCAGAGGGCACAAACAAGCATTAGTCACAGAAGTGAGTAGACCGGATATGAGCAAATGGTAATCTTCACAGAGAACGATAAATGAAAGGAACCAAGTTAGTTGTCTGATGGTTGTGTCAATGGAAGCAGTGTTAATATTTTTTTAATATTACCATATCTTATAAGGACGGGTTATGCACAGATACGTTATTGGAGTCCAGATGAACCAAAGGCATCCTTGTTCACTAAACCACAGGTCGTATCATTGGATGCTAATCTTGAAGTGAGGAACTTGGCAAAGAATTATTCATACTAGATTAGACCCATCTCAATGGAGAAACACTCCCCGAACAGCAGTTACAATGTTTTGGTTTTGTTCCCGTTTACTGTTGAGTTTCTACAGTCTCTTATAGCAAACACTTAAATAAATAACAGTAATTGGCTACCTTTCTGTTGTTTGAAATGCATCATCGCCAGTTAGTAGATCAGAGGAAGAACGCGAATGAAAATAGATATAGGCGAAATTGGTCGAGCTATGTTCGAGCTATCGAACTGAGAGGTGTTTTCCGAGATAGCACATCTTTCATATACAAATTGCCAGTGAACTATCATGCCGCATACACTATATATCACTTTCCGAAACACCACATAAACGTGTTTCAAATAACATACAATTATAATATAAAAGACGAAAAATTATATACGTCTATTGTCATACGTCTATTGTTCATGGCAACCGGTAATTATGCATAACCTATCGATTAACATATTAAATATAAAAGTGACATATACGGGAGCAAGTGTGATCAAATGTGCATGTATTGTTCATGTTGTACATATATTTTCTTAAAACGGTTTAGATTCTAGTTTAACTCACAACGCAACTGCAGTAACTGCGTCACGTGTGTTTAATTTCACGAGGCGGTGCTAACCTGTAGGTGGTGACGTAGTCGTTGTCGTTGTCGTTGTCGTTGTTGTTGTTGTAGTCGTACATTCGGTGAAGCAACTTTGGAATTTGAAGGAGGTGATTGATTCTCCATTTTCGCTGGCACACTTCCTTGATTTCTCTTGAGTGCCCTTCTCGCCGCAAGATTCACTGCACGCGTCCCATTTAGACCATTCTGTGCACGACTGGGCTGAAACAAGCGACCGACGATAGCATGCAGACAGGCTGTGGCGGCGGTGGCGGCGGTGGCGGTGGTGGCGGTGGTGGCGGCGGTGGCGGTGGTGGCGGTGGTGGCGGCGGTGGCGGTGGTGGCGGCGGTGGCGGTGGTGGCGGTGGTGGCGGTGGTGGCGGTGGTGGCGGTGGTGGCGGTGGTGGCGGCGGTTGCGGCGGTGGCGGTGGTGGCGGTGGTGGCTGCGGTGACGGTGGTGACGGTGGTGGCGGCGGTGACGGCGGTGGCGGTGGTGACGGTGGTGGCGGTGGTGGCGGTGGTGGCGGTGGTGGCGGTGGTGATGGTGGTGGTGGTGGTGGTGATGGTGGTGGTGGTGGTGGTGGTGGTTATGGTGGTGGTGGCGGCGGCCGCGGCGACGGAAGCAGTGGTGGTGGTGGCTTTGGACATGGCGATGGTGGTGGTGTTAGCGGCGGATGTGATGATGGTGGTGACAATGACGAAGACGACGACTGCGATTACGAAGGCGATACTAATATTGAAGACGCTTACACGAAACTCCAGCCTGCATCAGTCCTGCAGAGTTTGGGTTGGGGGCCGAGTCATCATCTTTAATGACGGTGAGCAGATTGCTCTCTGAAACCGAAATACACACACATGTAACAAGATTAAGCACACTTTAACAAGATTTAAATATACAGAACAATATTTATCAATATTTAACGAGATGTAAAAATATTGTCATCCATATTATAAACCAACATGTCGTGCTTAGAACATAATTGTTGGCGATCGTGTCATTAATTACAACGTGTTGTTAAAGTGCAACGGACAACCCATGATATTACTAATCGTGTAAGCAAATATGGGCTTTTATGTTACACTGCTTATGAAAATATCCCAACTGATCATTATTTAAATGCCGCACACGTGGCTGCCTAAGGGTAATGAAAATATAGACAGATGAGAGTGTGTATCACACAGCGCCACTCGCTTCATTACTAGCGATTACCACTCCAGACACCAAGGATTCATCACAAGCATCGTAACCAACCTTAACCTCAATACCGAAGAAACCAGATGTATAAAGAAGAAGCTGTAGAACAAGAAACAGTATATCAACAAAAAGGAGTGGAAGAAGATGAAATAGTATACTACCAAGAATAAGGAGTACAAGAAGTAGTAGAAGAAGGAGTAATACAACAACAACAAGAAGTAGTAGAAGAAGGAGTAATAGAACAACAAAAAGAAGTAGTAGAAGAAGGAACAATAGAACAACCAGAAGAAGTAGTAGAAGAGAGAGTAATAGAACAACACAAAGAAGTAGTAGAAGAAGGAGTAATAGAACAACAACAAGAAGTAGTAGAAGAAAGAATAATAGAACAACAAGAAGAAGTAGTAGAAGAAAGTTTAACAAAACAACAAGAAGAAGTAATAGAAGAAGGAACAATAGAACAACAAGAAGAAGTAGTAGAAGAAGGAGTAATAGAACAACAACAAGAAGTAGTAGACGAAGGAGTAACAGAACAAGAAGAAGAATTAGTTGAAGAAGGAATAATAGAACAACAAGAAGAAGTAGTAGAAGAAGGAGTAGTAGAACAACCAGACGAAGTAGTAGAAGAGAGAGTAATAGAACAACAAGAAGAAGTAATAGAAGAAGGAACAATAGAACAACAAGAAGAAGTAGTAGAAGAAGGAGTAATAGAACAACAACAAGAAGTAGTAGACGAAGGAGTAACAGAACAAGAAGAAGAATTAGTTGAAGAAGGAATAATAGAACAACAAGAAGAAGTAGTAGAAGAAGGAGTAGTAGAACAACCAGACGAAGTAGTAGAAGAGAGAGTAATAGAACAACAAGAAGAAGTAGTAGAAGAAGGAGTAATACAACAACAACAAGAAGTAGTAGAAGATGGAGTAGTAGAACAACAAGAAGAAGTAGTAGACGAAGGAGTAATAGAACAACAACAAGAAGTAGTAGACGAAGGAGTAATAGAACAAGAAGAAGTAGTAGACGAAGGAGTAATAGAACAACAAAAAGAAGTAGTAGAAGAAAGAGTAACAGAACAACAAGAAGAAGTAGTAGAAGAAGGAGTAATAGAACAACCAGACGATGTAGTAGAAGAAGGAGTAATAGAACAACAAGAAGAAGTAGTAGAAGAAAGAGTAACAGAACAACAAGAAGAAGTAGTAGAAGAAGGAACAATAGAACAACAAGAAGAAGTAGTAGAAGAAGGAGTAATAGAACAACAACAAGAAGTAGTAGACGAAGGAGTAACAGAACAACAAGAAGAAGTAGTAGAAGAAGGAATAATAGAACAACAAGAAGAAGTAGTAGAAGAAAGAGTAATAGAACAACAGACGAAGTAGTAGAAGAGAGAGTAATAGAACAACAACAAGAAGTAGTAGAAGAAGGAGTAATAGAACAACAACAAGAAGTAGTAGAAGAAGGAGTAATAGAACAACAAAAAGAAGTAGTAGACGAAGGAGTAATAGAACAACAAAAAGAAGTAGTAGAAGAAGGAATAATAGAACAACAAAAATAAGTAGTAGAAGAAGGAATAATAGAACAACAAGAAAAAGTAGTAGAAGAAAGAGTAACAGAACAACAAGAGAAGTAATAGAAGAAGGAGTAGTAGAACAACAACAAGAAGTAGTAGAAGAAAGAGTAATAGAACAACAAAAAGAAGTAGTAGACGAAGGAGTAATAGAACAACAAAAAGAAGTAGTAGACGAAGGAGTAATAGAACAACAAAAATAAGTAGTAGAAGAAGGAATAATAGAACAACAAGAAAAAGTAGTAGAAGAAAGAGTAACAGAACAAAAGACGAAGTAGTTGAAGAAGGAGTAGTAGAACAACAACAAGAAGTAGTAGAAGAAAGAGTAATAGAACAACAAAAAGAAGTTGTAGAAGAAGAGGTTGTAAAACAAAAAAAACATAGCACAAGAGGTAGAAGAACAAGAAAAAGATGTAGTAGAAGAAGCAGTAATAGAACAACAAGAAGACGTAGAAGTAGAAGAAGAAGAAGAAATGGGTAGTAGAAGAAAAGTTGCAGTAGTAGAAGAGGATTAGATAAAGCGTCTTACTTCCACAAGCCATTTTAAGGATAACATTGGCTAGCGCCGTGGCGGTTGAGTTGTAGCCAGCTCGGAACTGATGCTCATCAAATGGAAGACTCGTGAACGGGTTGAGCAATATCGCCGCGCCAGCGCCAATGCCTGCAACCAACAAACACAAAATAATGAATGTTTTAAAAATCACATCCTTTACAAATACGATGACATGTTGAGTTGGTTCTGCAAATACAACTGTCCAATATTACACATTCCGGGAGAAGCTGAACACGAGAGAAACATGTTCGTATTATAATAAATCTACCGATATCTACAGATTTTATTTCTTTTCCGGAAGAATGGAGTTATAGAGAAGTATGTCAGTTTTGCACGCACACGCGCACACACGCACATGCGCACACGCGCACACACGCACACACGCACGCACGCACATCCGCACACACGCACACACGCACACTCAGACCTACACACAAAATAATAGAGAGGGACTTGGAGGAGAATGATTGGTAGTGGTTACAAGGCTAATGGTTGTCCTCTTGACTCACCAACAGAGAACATTTCGACGCCGTCCTGTTGCAGTGCTCGGGACCTTTCGTTGGCACACGCCTCGAGTAACATCTGTTCTCCGTCTGTTAGGAAGACGGCTATTTTGGGTACGTTCACAGAAGACTCAAACAGATCAGCCACTGACGTTAGACTGTACGCAATGATGCCCATGCCGCCTGCAAAGATGGAAGCAGCAATGTCAGTATCAGTCCCATACAACATGCTTCCTTTTGAACAAGCTCAGGCTCGTCAACAATTAAAAGTAATCTCGCGATATGAAGCTAACGTAGAGTATACCTGTGAACTTTGTTCCGAGGATGTCGCTGGCAGACGAGTTGTTCGTGAACCCAAAGACGGTCGACGCCTCGCTGGAGAACGACACCATGGAGACCCGCACACTGCCGCCCGTTGGCAGCATGCTGACGACGTCACTGATGAGCTGTTTGTAGATCTCGAAACCGTACTCGGTGATACTGGACGACTTGTCGACGACGAACACGATATCAGCCGCACCGTCGGGGCAGTCCACTGAATCGAGATGTGTGTGTGTGGATTAACATTACAACACGATGTAACGTATTTCAACACGTATGTAATAATTCCTTCGATGAATGACCTGAATTGACTAGTCGAATAATTGTTCCATCTTCGACTGCAATGTGTCACCGCTAACTAAAATAACAATAATACTATTTCATGTTTTTACATTCGTTAAATCTCAAGAATTGACTTTGGACGGTACATTCGTAAACTTGTCAAAGCTAGGTTTCAGATCAACAATCAGCATTTAACCCACAGAATGTGTCAGTCACGTGTTTGTAAGAAAAGAAAAGAAAACAAGGACAGTCGAGATTATCACTACAGAAACACGTGAGTAATTCACGTGAATTGTCTAATTTCGATACTCACTTCAATTGAGATACCAGGAAAAAACAAATTAAAATGTTGTATGATGACCTTAGAAGAAACACTACTAGTACAAAGAATTGCCAAAAACGAGCTAGCACCTTTTTGAATGAATACAATTGTGCTTTGTTTTTTCCAAAGATAAATTTGAAAAGCAACGAGAGAAAAATCGCATTGAAGATGCCTCCTTAAGGGAGCTAGAATAACAGCACTAACCTGCTTCACACGTCTTCAAATTACAGGACATTGTTTCCAGTGCGCCAGTCTGGTTGGCGCGCGATTGCGTTCCAAAGCCGCAGTTGGCGCTGCAGTCGGACCAGTCGCTGAATTCGGCTGGTAGATTAGAAAACAATGATTGATCAATCATCATCAACATTAATGGAAGAAAAAATACTACCACACAATGTCGTCTTGCGCTAAGGTATACAACGGACCGTTTCATTTCGGTGAAATGCTCTTTAATTTGATTTGAAAGTGTTGCCATTTAACGAGACAACCATCTGCTGCTATACATTCAGTCAGATATTTCATTCTACGTCTTTGTTATTTTGACAATATCATTTACACAGTTGGCGGATTACTTGCGGTAGTCATTTTATCTCGTGTAAAATTGAATACACGTAATTCTTTATTTTGTTTAATGTCGTTTTCGTTATACATTTCGGTAAAACGTCGTCCTATCGACTTCTTCATAACAATAGCAATACAGTCCGATGCTACTAAATGAGCATACACTATATCCGTTGGCATCACGAAACGATTATATTTAATTGGTTTGCCAATACTATCATGCATCCTAAAATATCTGCATTTTAGCTGCTTTCTGAAAATTAACTATTGAAATGTTCCATTTAAATACCAACCGCATACAGTTTTGAAGTAGTGTTCTGGCTACAAGAATTTATTTTTAAGTGAATAAAGATCCTCAAGACGTGTTATAGTGTATCGTCTTAATGTGAGCCTATTACGAGAACTTTTATTCTTAGTTATTTGCCCACGATTTGTCTTTCAATATAGGCCTACTCACCGTTGCATGGAGCGGTATTGCAAGTCACGCTGATCATGCCACGCGGAAAGGCAGCTTCACCGTCAGTCGAGTTGCTCATGCTCGTGATGGCCTGCCGGTTTCCGCCACCGCACTGTGCATCGCAGGGGCTGAAGTCGTACTGATCGCACTCTGCAGCATAAAGCAGACGTTGTATTTAATAACGTTGACTACGCTCTCGTATTTGTGAAATTACACTCGACGGAATAGAAAGAGTGGTACAAATGTATTGCACCCTTATCAACATCAGAACAGGAAACAAGGATGAACAGCAAAATATACAGAAACAAAAACCTCAACAACAGTTCATTTTAAATGTATTTGTTTAATTGCATGTTCATAACTGCGCTGATTAATAGAAAGAGAGAGGGCGAGAGAGAGAGAGAGAGAGAGAGAGACACACACACACACACACACACACACACACACACACACACACACACACACACACACACACACACACACAGACAGAGAGAGAGAACAGAGAGAGGAATTGATGGCTAAATACATAATTTAACAAATAAACAATCTGACTCTTCATGATAACAAATGTGTGTTTTCACAGCAGACACTAACCAGCGCAGATACCGACTGCTACCATCAGCAACACCCAGGACGTCTGTTGAAGACCCATGTCGTCGTGTTACCTTATTGTCCTGTAAAAGACCATACATGTCAGCCACGTATACCGTTGTAACGGTCCGATAGAAAAGTTCCGCAAGCATCCACCAGGATCGTGCCAGATATGTATGTTACCTAAATGTGATTTATACTAGTAATACGCTTAAAATAAATATTTCGATTGTTAGAATCCAAACTATGACCATAAATTATTGCAACTATTTGCAGGTAAACCTAATCAAACAACAATATGAACAAAACACACTGATGACAAGACAACTATTTGACGGTCAAAGGACGGATAAATATCAAAATGGCAGGTCAAATAATTAGTGTCCATTGCCTTTGTTTACACACACGCAAGCGCAGTAGCAATGGACCGTTTTCGGCACGGAAAACTACTTTCGGCCCATTAACCGCAATATAATTACAGTATATATTAACCTATAATACCAACCCATGCCCTCTGGACATATTTACATTGGCCTATGGAGTTCCCCAACTATTATAATAATTGCAAATTATAAAGAATGGTTTATTCATTAGTAGGCGGTTTATTGTATAATAAAGTTTCTACCAACTCGTAACATTTTCACCTGGCAAGACTCATAACTTACCATATGAATAAATT
>CM034542.1:13108818-13113031 GCA_020002185.1 Paraescarpia echinospica
TAGGAACAAATAATGCAGACAGGGAGGGAACAACTGCGATAGTACAGAAGTATAGACAGTTAGTGAGGAAGCTAAAGAAGACAAGAGTTGAACAGGTTATTCTGTCAGGAATGTTGCCAGTAATGGGAGGAAGGGGGGCAACGTATAGAAACTGCAAGAGGATGGCGATCAACGCACTAGTTGAGCAGATGTGTGAAGAAGAGGGGGTGGGATTCACAGATGTATGGGGATACTTTGTTGGGAGGGAAGATATGTACATGAGAGATGGCCTCCATCTTAGTGGAAAGGGGGCAGCAGTTTTCTCAGAGAACCTGCTGCGATCTGTTGACAGTGGGATAGGTTGCATCTATTTAAACTAGATTCGCAGGGGGGACTCACAGAAAAGCCTGAAAATGGAGACATAGATAAAGACAGCACAAATAAATCAGCAAATAACAGTCTGGAAAACTCTTCTGAAGCTGGATATAAATGTGTTTGTTTAAATGCAAGGAGTATAGTAAACAAAAGAAATTAACTAAACATTATGGTAGAAGATGTTGACCCTCATATAATAGGTATAACTGAATCCTGGACCACCACCGATATACCAGATGCTGAATTGGGACAGACAGGATAAGTAATGTTTAGAAAAGATAGAATAGGAAGAAAGGCAGGTGGAGTTATTTTATATATTAAAGAATCTATCCAGGCTTATGAAATAAAATTAGAAAGAGAAGCAGATTGCGAAGAAGCTGTTTGGTGTAACATAGTTACAGGAAACTCAACGTTAACAGTTGGGTTAGTTTATCGAAGTCCAACCATAAGCATAGAAGAGCATGAACAAATACAAAATGCTATAAGGCATATACAATGGAAATCTCTTCAGAGAATGGGGAGTGAGGACCAGAAGTTTTAATTTTAGTTCAAGATACTTTCCTTTCTCAACATGTGCTAGAACCAACCAGGGGTGAGAATGTGTTAGACATAGTTTTGTCCTCACAGAATGAATTAGTTGACAATGTCAAGATATGTGAGCCACTGGGGAGTAGCGATCACAAACAGATACATTTTACCATCAAAGTAAAATCAGAAAGGAATAGTAAAAAGCAATATAGCAGAAATTTCCACAAAGGAAGATATAAGGACATGAGGAAATATTTAGGAAATATAGGCTGGAATAACACACTAAAAATAAGACAGCAACAGAATGCTGGAATATATATAAGAGTGAAATTAAGTGCATAGTCGATACATTTGTACCCTTCAAAAAACAAGGGAAACGGTCCAAAAACAAACACTTATCGAAAGAAGCCATTAGAAAAATTAAGTAGAAACAAATGATGTGGAAGTCATATAGATGTACTGGAAATTATGAAGACTACAACAGTTATAAAGAAGCACTTAACCAAGCTACAGCTGAAATTAGAAATTCAAAGAGAAGCTATGAACGACAATTAGCTAGTAATATAAAACATGACAGTAAGAGTTTGTATGCGTATGATCGAAGCAAACAGAAAGTTCAAGATAAGGTCGGTCCTCTAGAAGATAGTGCTGGAAATATAATATCAGAGAGATTTTTAATGGCAGAAGACCTGAATGAGTACATTAGTTCAGTGTTTACCAGAGAAGATATTAGTTCACTGCCAGTACCAGAGGCTAAGTTCAAGGGGGGGGCAGATTCAGACTATTTAGGACAATTAATTGTAACCCCGGAAATGGTAGCTAAGAAATTAATGGCTATGAAGGATAATAAATCACTTGGAGTGGATGGGATTCCGCCCAAACTACTATTGGAAATTGTAGAAGAAATTAGCGTACCGCTTGCAACAGTTTTCAATTTGTCATTAGAAGAGGGAGTGGTTCCTTTAGAATGGAAAGAGGCAAACATTATACCGTTATTTAAAAAAGGTTCGAGAAACAAGTCAGAGAACTATAGACCAGTGAGTTTAACATCAGTGATTTGCAAATTATTAGAAAGAATAATTAAAGATCACATGGTGGATTTTCTTGTTAAACAAAACTTGATAAACCCATCTCAACATGGTTTTTTTAAAGCGAGGTCATGCTTAACATATATGTTATGTTTTTTGGAAGACATCACTAAGTGGGTAGATGAGGGATCACCGGTAAATATCGTCTACTTAGATTTTCAAAAAGCTTTCGACAAAGTACCACATCAAAGATTTCTGCTGAAACTAAAGACCCGTGGCATAGGAAATGGTATAATAAACTGGATAGAACAATGGCTGATTGACAGAAGACAACGTGTAGTAGTTTATGGGGAGGCTTCAAACTGGAAATCGGTATTGAGTGGGGTACCACAGGGATCAGTATTAGGACCTATATTATTCTTAATATATATCAACGATTTGAATAATAAAATAACAAGCAAGGTGTTGAAATTTGCGGATGATACAAAAGTGTTTAGAAGGATTAAAAGTGGAGATAGACAGCATTTACAAGATGATCTTGACAGGTTGATCAAATGGTCTGAAAAGAGGCAAATGCTGTTCAGTTTTGGGAAATGTAAATGCCTCCACACAGGACATGGGAACGAAGAGGTAGAATATACAATGGGGGGTACTGTACTAAGTACTACTGTAAAAGAAAAGGACTTAGGGTTAACCATTAGTGCAGATATGAAGGTTTCAGAGCAGTGCGGAATTGCAGCTTCAAAGGGAAATCAAATCCTTGGATTAATTAGGCGAAACATAACGTATAAGGAAAAAAAGCTAATAATACTGCTGTACAAAACAATACTTAGGCCTCATTTAGAATATTGTATTCAAGCGTGGAGGCCATATCGCAGGAAGGACATAGATATGCTAGAAAGAGTGCAGAGGAGAGCAACTAAAATGATACCAAAACTTAGGGATCTTATTTACGAAATACGCCTACAAATGCGGTTTAATAACACTAAAGACTAGGAGATTGAGAGGAGATCAGATGGAAGTGTTTAAAATATTGAATGGTTATGAAAATATTGATAGTAATATTTTTTTTCAGTTAAGAAAGATAGAAGGACTAGAGGACATGAAGTTACATTAGCAAAGGATCAGAGTAGATTAGATATAAGAAAGTTTTCATTTTCACAAAGGACTGTAAATGAATGGAAACGATTATCTGCTGATTGTGTGGGTGCTAGTAGCGTGAATAAGTTTTAAAATATAATCGACATATACCTCAGGCGGGCGGGATACACATAGATAAAAGGGTCGGACTCTCGATAAGCCAAAGGGCTTCCTTGTCCACCTGCTACCTAGAGTTAATTCTCTGGGTGGCAATCTTGTTAAAAAAATCTTGTTAAAGGTCAGTGTTGGGCACTACCTTGTATTGCATGCACACCAAACCTATCGGAGAGTTTGTTGCTAGACACGGAATGACATATCATTGTTATGTTGACGACATTAAAATCTACCTCACGGTTGAACGAGAAGAATCCATAGTGACGACTGTGACGAAGGTGGAATTGCGTATAGCGATAGTGACGGCATGGACATGTTCCTGTGTTAAAACTAA
This sequence comes from Paraescarpia echinospica, assembly GCA_020002185.1. Lineage (NCBI taxonomy): Eukaryota > Metazoa > Annelida > Polychaeta > Sabellida > Siboglinidae > Paraescarpia > Paraescarpia echinospica. The sequence continues at coordinate 13,112,317 of CM034542.1, forward strand.
CATAGGAAACTAATTAGAGGCGATCGTCTTTTCGCCAGCGAAGCAACGCCTACCAGCCTGCAGCCGTGTACATTACTGTAGCCGGTCATCGATTTCAATCTTCATAGTGTTTGCGTAGTTTTTGTGTGGTATTTGACAGAAACATGAAAATGGAACATAAGATTGGCAACTCTGTGAAAAGTTGATACTAGCTGATCAGAAACATTGGGCGAATTCGGCAACATTTGGCCGAAGAATCATGCAAGACACTTGTTCATGCACTAGTAACATCACGTTTACATTATGGAAATGCACTTCTTTATGGTCTTCCACACTTGTTGACACTGCGTCTACAAAAGATACATAACTTGCTTGTCGTCTCATTACTCGTACTAGGAAATACGACCACATTACAGGGGTGTGGCAGCGTTTACACTAGCTCGTACTTTGGTAACCGTCTTCGAAGTGCTCCTGTTTACCAATTTTGATTTGAATGATTTGACGCCAGACTACTTGGCCGAGTCAATCACTACCGCCCCGTATATGCAGAACGCTGCGATCTGTTTCACTGCTGGCACTTTTGTTCATACCGACTTCACAAACAGTCACCAATGGTGATCGCCGTTTCGCTGTTTGCTCAGCCGTTCTAAGGAACAATTCAATTTACCCCCTTCGCTCAGAACAGAGAGAGAGAGAGAGAAAGAGAGAGAGAGAGAGAGAGAGAGAGAGAGAGAGA
>CM034542.1:13114031-13151531 GCA_020002185.1 Paraescarpia echinospica
CGTTGTCAGCCGAGGATTACTGTAACGACAACCAATAACAAGTTAACTCCACGCCAATCAGTTCGATACCTATCCGAAATATACAAACTAATTATTTTATATTTGTGAAGAGCATAAATCGTATCAATAACGTTTCTGCACAAGAGCGTTAAATCAGGATAATAGAACATCGGATAGATAGATAGATAGATAGATAGATAGATAGATAATGAAATAAGTTTAATCGTCCCAATGATGGTTTGACATCAACATTCGTGATGCGGTGACAACGTATTTGCGCATATCTATACAGTTAATGCTTGTGTTATGAAGGCGACATCTAGCGGACATATGTCTAACACAGTCGGTGTGAAATCAAATAAGGTAAACCCATGTAGGTTGTCTCAGTTTGTCCGCAATGGGTTGCCGGATATCAGAACGTCATGTTGTAGTTCGTGTGTGTTCGAATAAAGTATAGTTGCATAACGCGAATGTTGTATTCTTTCTGCGTTAGCGTGAAAAGGGGAATACTTATTCATTTAGACGGCTACTGACGACCAACGCAATGGTGAATCTCCCGGAGAAATGAAATGCACATTTAACACCGGTTTATGCCATAACCAGATTGATGCAGGTAAAATATTTGTTGGTTTAAATACGAACTTCAAATTCTATTAAAAAAAAGTATTCGCATTGCCGTAAACTAATTGTGTTTTTACTATTCCAATCACACATCGCCATATATCAGCGACTAGGTATATAATTATGATTAGATCAAACCAACCTCTTGAGCTATAGTACTACACTACCCCTGACAGATAGTCTACACAATACACATAAATTCGCTGATTCAGTTGTTCTTCGTCCTTGTAGCTGTCTTCGTCCATCGCGATTGTTGGAACCAAACGACCGCGACGAATGTCAAAGAACAACCATGAAATCCCCATAATTACCCATTGGACCATTCTCACGAGCCAGGGTTGACATGACGATTATTTTTCTACTATCTGCTTCCACCTGCCGAACATCAAATGGAATATGAGTTTACGCAACGATTGGCCCAAACTCAAAACGGTCGATTCTAAAATGCATTATGACAGGAGGTGCCGAGACTAATCTAATCATTAGCCCCTCTTTCGCAACAAATCTGCTGTTTTTATTGTCAGAAATTTGTCTATCATCAAGAATACTTGCCCACAGATATCGCAGCAATATTTATCATTCCAATTTTTATTTGTTCGACGGTTACAAGAAAGCAAGTATTTTATGACGATTTTTACTTTTGAAAAGTAATTCCATGTTAAGATTGGATGCGCTTGTACTCTTTCAAAATTCCAACGAAATCCTATTTTGTGAATCTGTGAGTTCGTCAGTTAACCTCTGTGCTACCCAGGGTGTGATGTAAGGCTGAACACAACAGTGAGCAGCCGGATATGTAACTTAAACATGTTTTGTTCTTGTTACCGTTGGGATCAAGTTGAATTTATATTGAGTAAAACGCATTTTTAACCAGGATACTTTGCTTAGGGCCGAAATTAACCGATCTGCGAACAGATCAACGCCATCGGCGTGTCTACCATTCGTGCGCACGCATGCATCAACTTCAGGATCCAGTAATTTGTATTGATCTCAGTCGCGATCCCAGACCGTTTACACAATTATATAATTTAAGTGTTTTATTATATATTTAAATTTTATATAGACTGCGATTCTGATCGGAGTGAGCCATGTAAGCAGGGTATTAGTGTACGTTCTGTTCCGAATAAGTATAGTCGCGGGCTAAATGCTAGCACCGCATTCATTGTTTATGTTTATGGTAGAACCACGCTAAGCGTCTACGAAGCTTCTAAGATATGTAACTAGTATATGGCGCTGCAGCGCACATTGAAAAGGAGGTTCCGTTCGTTGTTGCATAGCAAGGAAATCTGCTTCAGATTCACACTACTAGCACCCACACAATCATCAGATAATCTGTTCCATTCATTCACAGTCCTTTGTGAAAATGAGAACTTTCTTACGTCTAATCTACACTGCTCCTTTACTAGTGTAACTTCATGTCCTCTAGTCTTTCTATCTTTCTTAACCGAAAAAAAAAAAATTCTATCAATATTTTCATAACCATTCATTATTTTAAACACTTCTATCTGATCTCCTCTCAATCTCCTGGTCTCTAGTGTTGTTAAGCCGCATTTTTAGGCGTCTTTCGTAACTAAGATCCCTCAGTTTTGGTATCACTTTAGTTGCTCTCCTCTGTACTCTTTCTAGCATATCTATGTCCTTCCTGTGATATGGCCTCCACGCTTGAATACAATATTCTAAATCAGGCTTAACTATTGTTTTGAACAGCAGTATTATTAGCTCTTTTTTATACGTTATGTTCCTCCTAATTAATCCAAGGATTTGATTTCCCTTTGAAGCTGCAATTCCGCACTGCTCTGAAACCTTCATATCGGCATTAATGGTTAACCCTAAGTCCTTTTCTTTTACAGTAGTACTTAGTACAGTACCCCCCATTATATATTCTACCTCTTCGTTCCCATGTCCTGCGTGGAGGCATTTACATTTCCCAAAATTGAATAGCATTTGCCACTTTTCAGGCCATTTGATCAACTTGTCAAGATCATCTTGTAAATTTTGTCTATCTCCACTTTTAATCATTCTAAACACTTTTGTATCATCCGCAAATTTCAATACCTTGCTTGTTATTTCATCATCCAAATCGTTGATATATATTAAGAATAATATAGGTCCTAGTTCTGATCCCTGTGGTAGCCCACTCAATACCGATTTTCAGTTTGAAGCCTTCCATCAACTACTACACGTTGTCTTCTGTCTATCAGCCATTTTTATATCCTGTTTATTATGCCATTTCCTATGCCATGGGCCTTTAGTTTAAGCAGTAATCTTTGATGTGGTACTTTGTCGTAGACGATATCTACTGGTGTTCCCTCATCTACCCACTTAATGATGTCTTCCAAAAAACATAACATATTTGTTAAGCATGACCTCGCTTTAAAAAACCCATATTAAGATGGGTTTATCAAGTTATGTTTAACAAGAAAATCCACCATGTGATTAGTCTTTCTAATAATTTGCAAATCGCTGATGTTAAACTCACTGGTCTATAGTTCTCTGATTTGTTTCTCGAACCTTTTTTTAAATAACGGTATAATGTTTGCCTCTTTCCATTCTAAAGGAACCACTCCCTCTTCTAATGACAAATTGAAAACTGTTGCAAGCGGTATGCTAATTTCTTCTACAATTTCCAGTAGTAGTTTGGGCGGTATCCCATCCACTCCAGGTGATTTATTATCCTTCATAGCCATTTTTTTGTAGCTACCATTTCCGGGGTTACAGCCTCTGGTACTGGCAGTGAACTAATATCTTCCCTGGTAAACACTGAACTAAAGTACTCATTCAGGTCTTCTGCCATTGAGAATCCCTCTGATATTATATTTCCAGCACTATCTTCTAGAGGACCGACCTTATCTTGAACTTTCTGTTTGCTTCGAACATACGCATTAAAACTCTTGCTGTCATGTTTTATATTACTAGCTAATTGTTGTTCATAGCTTCTCTTTGAATTTCTAATTTCAGCTGTAGCTTGGTTAAGTGCTTCTTTATAATTGTTGTAGTCTTCATTATTTCCAATACATCTATATGACTTCCACATAATTTGATTATACTTAATTTTTCTAATGGCTTCTTTCGATAAGTGTTTCTTTTTGGACCGTTTCCCTTGTTTTTTGAAGGGTACAAAATTATCAACTATGCACTTAATTTCACTCTTTAATATATTCCAGCATTCTGGTGCTGTCTTATTTTTCAGTGTGTTATTCCAGTCTATCTTTGCTAAGTATTTCCTCATGTCCTTATACCTTCCTTTGTGGAAATTTCTCCTATACTGCTTTTTACTATTCCTTTCTGATTTTACTTTGATGGTAACATGTATCTGGTTGTGATCACTACTCCCCAGTGGCTCACATATCTTGACATTGTCAACTAATTCATTCTGTGAGGACAAAACTATGTCTAACACATTCTCACCCCTGGTTGGTTCTAGCACATGTTGAGAAAGGAAAGTATCTTGAACTAAAACTAAAAACTTGTGGTCCTCATTCGCCATACTCTGTACATATTTCCATTGTATATGGTCGTGTTTAAAATCTCCCATAATAATACAGTCCCGTTTGCTTACTTCCCTTATAGCGTTCTGTATTTTTTCATTCTCTTCTATGCTTATGTTTGGACTTCGATAAACTAACCCAACTGTTAACATTGAGTTTCCTGTAACTATGTTACACCAAACAGCTTCTTCGCAATCTGCTTCTCTTTCTAATTTTATTTCATAAGCCTGGATAGATTCTTTAATATATAAAATAACTCCACCTCCCTTTCTTCCTATTCTATCTTTCCTAAACATTACATATCCTGTCAGTCCCAGTCCGGCATCTGATATATCGGTGGTGGTCCAGGATTCGGTTATACTTATTATGTGAGGGTCAATATCTTCTACCATAATGTTTAGTTCAGTTCTTTTGTTTACTATATTCCTTGCGTTTAAAGAAACACAGTTATATCCAGCTTCAGAAGAACACTTTTACTGACTCGACCACGACAACACTGTCTGGCAGGGAGTCCTATGCTACAATAGTCGTTGATAGGAAGGCGAACTTGTCGGCGTCCACCTCGGGATCCAGTGTGACGAACTGTCTGTCTCATGTAGCTGATTTCAAGAAACCACGCGGTTCGGGAGGGGATTCATTTTTAGGATATGGAGATCGTAAAAAGGGTTTGCAATAGAGAAGTCTGTGTTGGCCAAAATTATATCCATTCATATGGTTTCAAACGGCGCGAACATTTTCCTTTCGTGTAGCTGATTTAGCTGGAAAACGGATTGTTGTTCGAGCGACGGATTTGGTTTTGGAAGTTCTTAAGAAGGAGGGTTTGGACGAGCTCCGTCGTTCAAGCCTGGAACTAGTTCATACACACGCAAACGTCTGTAATTTAATATTCGACATTATAGAGTTCCGTGCAACGTCAGTTGCTTTGTATGTTCTATAATTCGTTCTGATATTTACGATATTTACATATAACGAGAGAAAGAAGTTATTAATTATGAGACAAAAGAAATGGCGACGACGTTTAGAAGAAACCTTGATGTATCAAATCGTGGAGTAGTGACACTTCACTTAGGGACCATGAATTATATACTTGTTTTGTGAGAAAAGCTGAACAATATAAATAGTTTTCTACTTCCGATAATTTTGAAAAATGGCCGTACTCAAAATGTGACCTACTCTTTTGCATTATCATCGTCTGCGCCACAGCAGCAATAGAAACACAACATGTATTCGGTATGCAACTACAATTTATTCGAACACTGACAGTACAGTATGACATCCTGATATCCGGCAACTCACAGCGGACATGTTGCGCTAAATACTACTGTGAATTCAAACTCTCAATTATGATATATATGTATATACAAGTGCGGTAACATATTTGTTGATAATGCTATTGATATATTTCCCGCCCTATTGCCCAATAATGTGTGTGTGTGTGTGTGTGTGTGCGTGCGTGTGTGTGTGTGTGTGTGTGTGTGCGTGCGTGCGTACGTCGAATGTCCGTCAGAGAACGCCTTCATAACACATACATCAATCTAGTAACACACACACAATTGAAATCGCAACAACTCACACGATGCAACGCCTTTCCTGTAAAATGGGCAGACGTAGCCTTTCTCGACTTAATGCATGTGATACAGGCGCCATGTTGATACCGTCTGCGGTTTTTGTAAATATCTAAGACACAACTTGTAGAACTTCGACACTCTTCAGAGAGACGGGCATAATTGTCAACATAAATTCAACGCCATCGCAACTAAGGTGGAACGGCCCGGGTGAAGACACGCAGCTGCGGATAAAAAAATACGTTGCATTTATATATTACAATTACTATGATTAGTTTAATAATAGTTATCATCATCATCGTCATTATCGTCATCGTCGTCGTCATCATTATCGTAATCACAAAGATGTGTCATGCAAATAAAACGTTTGTGGAATGCAAACAACTTTAATAATAGTGCCATAAACTGATTTTTAAGCTATTATTTCCGTTAAAGTTTGGAGATTTACATAAATACTCACGTCGTCGATGTATCCTTCGAAGAAGCCCATCTGACCCGCACAACAGCCGAGAGCTCCGATTATCATTGCATTCTGCACGTTATCGATGCACCCTGTAACGGGAAGACGCCTTTCGTGGGGTTTCGAGTGCATTGAGCTTATTGCTTATTACAATGACAACTTCCAAAACAATTTAATTTGCGTTGTGATTAACGTAAAATGATTGAACGGTCATAGTCAGGATATACATAGGGGTGAATCCATTGTTTGTGAGGTATAATGATGTCCACGTGGAACACAGACAATGCCAAGACAATACTGTTAACGCTAGCTATAAAGCATGCTATTTGATAAGCATGACTTCGCTCTTAGGAATCCATGTTGAGAAAGATTTATCAAGTTATGCTTAACAAGGAAATCCATCATGTGATCTTTAATTAAGTTTTTTAATCAATACAAATCACCTCAGACGTACCTGATTTTGGTTCGGTTTCAGCTAAGCTACCGTCGACATACAGACTCAAGGACGCCCCGTCATACACCAGCGACACGTGGTGCCATATGCCATCACTAACCTGAAACAACGACGTCATCAGTGGTTGTTGCGTGGAAAGTACTGTTCACTGCTCACGGATATTCGCAAAGATTTTCAGCAATATTGAATTAATCATTTAATTACATAATATGATATTCCATATACAAAAGCAAAAACTCATTGTGCGTACTATAATTACAAAAACATAATACACACTTGTACAAACATGTATATTACACTTTTCTAATTAAAGAAAAATTTAGGGTACCAGTACATTGTGTACCAATATCTCCATATATTGAATCCAAAGCAGCATACTACAAATGACAAGTGGACTCAATCGACATATCAATACGCTGCAAAGTGTACAAAATACTGCTGCCGGCTGGTAGTCCGCTGCCACAGATAAGACATCACACCGATACTGAAGAAGCTCCACTGGCTTCCCGTAAAGCAACGCATTCTTTACGCAATTCTGCTACTGATGTTTCGTGCTGAACACGGACTGGCACCAGCTTACATCACCGACCTACTCCATGAACAAAGAGCTACTCGAGTGTTGCGTTCGGCTAAAACAGTGATTTGTATGTGCCGTTATCTCGGCATACATATTATTACAAATATGTATTTTAAGCGTTTCCGAATGGATTTAGTTACATTCATGACGCAATATAAGTATTCTTATTCTTCTTATTGTTATTGTAATACGTTTATTTTCAACATCAGGCGATATATATATATATATATATATATATATATTATATATATATATATATATATATATATATATATATATATATATATATATATATACATACATGTACAATCATTGTTTGTTGCACTTAACATATTGATTATGTATGAACAGTGGCATACTGAAGAAACTTCTTATAATTGTATACCCCTATGGAGGAGTATTGCACTTTTTGCGTGAAATCTTCGCGTACATCATAATATTATTATATCAGGCCCGTAGCCAGCTTTTCAAAACGGGGGGGGGGTCATTTTTTCCCAATACAGACTCCAGCGGGCGACACACGTTCGTGTGGGGTTATATTTTATTTTTCACAATGCAGAGGGCGCCACATGTTCACGTGGGAGTTCACCCCTTCACCCCCATAATGCAGAGGATCGGGTTTCTAGCTGAAAGGACAATAAAGTGGGGTGTGGACCGTATGGTTTCATCTTACATTGAAACACCGCATTACCATCACCAGCAGGCCATTAGCGAGGCTGTCCCATTTTGTTGCTAATTAAACATAATCTATACCCAATTTTGTTCATAAAAGCCAACAGGCAATTATATTGTATTATTAACACAATGGAATTATTTACTAGAAACACTTCACCATATGTGCAGTTATATATATATATATATATATATATACACATAATAATGTCATAAACGAGGCACTGTGGAGTGTGAATGTGTCTAAGTTTTGTTAAGAGTAAACACTTAGTGTTACAATTTGGTGACTTTAACAATGTGGTTTTCAGTCAATTAATAAATTATATATGTAACTGATCTGCAGCGCAAAATGTCCACAATTTATCGGTAGCATAATTCAATTAGTACTTTATTAAACCTTTATAAAATGCGTACTATATACAGAAGATTAGAAAACATTTCCCCTGGTGGAATTTGAATTAAATTATAGGTATCAAACAATTGAGTACCGTAACCTCCAGGCCACACTGACTGCAGGGAACGTTCTCTGTATTTGGCGGCTAACAAACAAAATGAACGTAATAATTGAGAATAAAGCTTCTTCACACTTTCTTGCCGCGATTAGGCCCTCCTTTCTGAGATCTATAAATATGCAACCAACAAGAATACGATTTCGGCAACCACAACTAAGGCCACATAATTCACGGTTTCTCAACAGCACGCGCATTCTAAAATAGGTGCTGTTAAACTTTATTTATTATTGTTCATATAAAAACATTATTTCTCTACAGGTTTGCGCTTGTACGAAATGAACTCGTTACTCATCTTAGTTTGTTAATTGCTGAGAATGCCACTTTGATACTCGGTAGTTAGCTCAATCAGCATACTAAACACAGCACCCATCATTTACATTTTAACAGAGTTCCGACAATAAGCAAAGAATTACTTGGCCCAATACACTGCATCGCTGCTCGAATTTGGTCTTTAATCAATTTTAAATCATTGTTACCCATTTCACCCACTAGCATTTAACACGATATTTATGAGAACCATTGTTAATTTGCAGTGAAATGTCAATATCAAATTGAGTCACTCACATAAATCCTTTAGTATAACTCTGTCTGTTTTGTCTGCATCAGTCGCTTCTGACTGACTACAATTTGGAGTCATGTACATTTAGAATAAAATTGGCTTCTTGTGTATTTGTTATCCCTTTAACAAATGTATCAACCAGGCTGCCCTGGCATGCTGGGTAATGTTTGAGCAACATCCTGCAAGTTTTAGGAGGGGTTCACGCTTTTGGGAAACAGGGAATAATCTTAACATAAACAATTATGGGTTCACATCTTAAAGAAAAAATTTGAGGGGGGCTTTTTAAGAAAGGTGGTTTAAAAAAGGGGGGTTCGCGTGAATCATGTGAACCCCCTGGCTACGGGCCTGTATATATACATGCGTGCATACTTACAAGTGATGGGTTTGTAAACATCAGCCCAGAGCCGACAGTGTCCACACCACCAACGACCTGCTTGTCATTCAACGGACTCTCGTCTCCTTGGACCAGGAAGGTTGGTGGGTCGACACAATCACCGTTGTGCACGAGGCCAACTTTGCCGGAATTGCCCGGGTCACGTTTGAACCAAAACATCATCGTGAACTGCCTCGTGCACTGGTCTTTGAACCAGTTACGCATGAATGGAACCTGCAGCATAAGAGAACACCGCGTGAACTATAATCCTCCGGATCCTACCTTCGGTGTACTATTCAAAGTGTTCAAAGACACGACATTGTAAATACTTAAGAGAGAGAGATAGGTTTTGACTAACTGAAAGGTCATGTTCCAGATTATTTCGACTCTATAGAATTTATATTGTATTATTTTGATGAATAACTGCTAATATATCTATTTATTTACTTCTTTATTTATAAATTCTACATTATTCATTATGTATGTATTTGTTTATTTATTTTATTCTTTACTACTTATATTTATTGTAAATTATTATACATATACATATTTATTTCAATTCTAACATTTTATGTATTTTAATATGTTGTGAAATGCGACGAAAAATACTGGATGTGGCGCTATACCAAATAAAATATATTATTATTATTTATTATTATGATATTGCAAACCACAGTGGAAACAACAACTCGTCATGTCACCACGTTACGCGGATGACATAAGTAAGTAAGTAAGTAAGTAAGTAATTATATTGCAATGTATGTTTGATGTAATAGTAACAATGGTAGCTACGAATACCTACGGAACATTGGGTTTCGTCAAAATTGGTGACAGTTTATCAATTTGAGACAGTATTATTATTTCCTGAATCTTTAAACGACTTCGCATCACGCACACACACACACACACATACACACACACACACACGCACACACATGCACACACACACACATAAACATGCACACGCACACACACACGCACGCACGCACACACACACACAAACCCTACACCAATCTTAGCTTTCTTTAAACAAATTGATGTAGGTTTAGACAAGTTACCTCGATCCTAACGTTTCCGTCAAAATGAACAACATTGCCCCGATTAATGTCAGTAACAATAGTAGCTTTGCCGTTTCCGTAAGCGTAACCCTTGGCATGGTGACACGTGACGTCATCGAAGTCAACTTCATAGGGAAAGTAAAGCAGGAGGTCGTCACTGCAGGTTGGGTCAACTAAAACCAAAGACACCGACTAGGTAATGACAACCGAGGTTGATCAAGAGGTCGTAACTGTAGGTCGGGTTGACAAAACTACAGACTTGGACTATGTAATGACAACAAATTATTTAAAGAAAAAAAAAAAAAAAAAAAGTATAAGCAGAGCTTTTCAGCTGTTCCCAACTGCCACCTTTGGCAAACAGTAATTTTTTGAAGGACACGCAAAATTCAGTTTGTGTATTATAAAATATTCGTTTCTAACAGAGACGCAACTGAAAGTAATATCATCTGCAGATCGTTTGGGAGTTTGCTTTGGATGGCAGTCTTGTTGAATCTGATTAGCTCTTATAGGAATGCATTGCTGAAGAGAGTGTACAGACTAGGCAGACGATACACGCAGTACACAGGAAAGTCCGGTTCGGATCCGGCAAAGGAACGAGACAATTTTGGGGGAAATTAAACTTACTAGATGAAACTTGAAGACAGCCACATATGAGAGGTTCATACATCATCCCGTCAACACATTGTTGCTCTGTTCCGTCTGCGATGCTACGGAACTTGCGCGGGTATCCAGCCACGGGTTTATAGGGGCACGGCACTGTGGGGAAATCAATGTTGGCTTACGCATAGATAATAATGATATACTTTATTTTAACACTCATATTCAAATGGTAATTAATAAATAAATAACAAAAACTGTATACTAGTATAAAGGTAAACACTTTAAATAATAATAATAATTGTTAAATAATGATAACAATACTAATAAATATTGTGAATTGCCTAAGCGTCACGTTGAACTAGACATTAAAAGCAAGTTTGAAAAACAAGTCTTAAGACGTGCTTGGAAAGTGTTCATGCACTCGACCAGGCGCAGGTCTTCGGGTAGCCCGTTCCAGTGAGCCGGCCCCGCGCGAAAGAACGAACGGCGGCCGTATCGCCCGAGGTTGTAACGCGGATAAAGATGAACGAAGGACAACAATGCATTATATGTAGTTCGAAGGACATTTTTTAAATGTTAAACACAACATCACTGCAAAAGGCGCGGTCTGGCGCTTTCCACGTCACCTGCTGTTTCTTGGATGTTCTGTGTGAATGATTATTATGTTAATAGTGTAACAAATCTGCCTAGATGGTATCTTGTTAAACATTGTTCGGCGTCTAAGAAGACGTTTGCAAAGGAGACAACAATTATTTTAACAAACTATCACAATTAAGACTACGTTGTGATACTGTATTTTAACATTTACATATGCCATCATAAGGCCGTTATGTAAGCGTGTGAAATGTTCCAATTTACCCGATCTCATTTGCTATTTACCCGGTATGCTCATGACACCTTCATTGCACATGCGTTGGTCTTTGACGTCGGAACGTGGTGAATATTCAGGGGGCTAAGCCTCTCCGAAAATCTCCAGCTGCGCCCCCGTGATGCCCGCAAATACTCAAACTTCAAATTACATTCCATCACTTGCTCGTTTTTGGGAATATAAAAACAAGTTATGGTCCGACACCCGATCATGGTATCTAAAAATACAAATATCGTTATCCATAGACCAAAATACCGACAATTTGAAAAAAAGAAAAAACGTTGCGATTTTCAAAATAAATCGTTCCAGAAACGGGATAACGGTCTCTGGCAAAGGGTCTGCTTCTAATGGCTCGAAGGCAAAGCATCTGTTTGGAACAGCCCCTGTTGACGGACCTGGACGTACACTGATCAGTATAGACTTTGCACATACCTCCAGACAAGTCCGGCTGCGGTATATCGTTGCCCGGCTGATCCTTACAACCGGGTTGTATCATCGCGGTGCACGTGAGTCTGGACTTGTCCCAGTAGAGGAGACCACAGCTGACGTGGTGGTACGTCCAGTACCAGCGGCCGGCCCACGTGTCCACTTTCTCACAAATGTAGTAGTCGTGACAGTTCTGAGAGTCCGGCAGCCAGATCTGACCCTTCGTGTAGTCGCATCGGTTGCAGTCAGGTTCTGTAACGAGCCATACGCGAGTAAATTGAACAATGGAGTAGTATCGGTATGCAGCGGACCACCTCTACAAAGGTAACTGTAAGTTCTTATATAACATGGAATCCAATCCTTATTACAGTTCAAAACGCTTAATATGTCGGACCTGTTCATTCGAACACCAGCTTGGCGTCTCTGGATAATATCTACAAACAATGCAATTACTGCGTGAAGACTGCGAATAATACTATCTACCAATATATTTAGTAGCCAGGTACTAAGTTATACAGTTAACTCAACTTTTCAGTTGGATCAACTATTCGCAAGCACAAATATTATATCCACCAGGGTCTATACCGTGGGAGGTACTCAGCTGAGTGAGCTGAAGCAAAGTACAATGGATGGTATTGCCGAAGCTTCGAAACGATAGCGAGATATTTCGAAACCGGATTCTCTCGGTATAAGGAACACATTACGGTTTGGTAAAACGTTCCCGTGTATCCGATTTTCCTGACATCTACAGATACATGGCACACTGCATGGGATTTTAAAGTTGCGACCGTCCAGTTCATATTAGAACAAGACTTAGACTGACTAACAACGTCGATATCAATACTACTCGTCTACTGCAAAGAAAATACGAACCATTTGTAGGTTCGGTTGGACAGACGTTGAAGCATTCGCCAAACTTATATGTGATTACTATCTCTCCCGACATGTCTGTACATTTCTTGAATCTTTGTCGATATCCGGTCTTCCCGCACGATTCACTGCACTCGCTCCACGCAGACCACTCAGTGCAACTCATCCCTAAAATAATAATAATAATAATAATAATAACAATAATAATATTTAAAAATAAATAATAAATAAATAATAATAAATGATAAATGATAAATAAATAAATGAATAATGAATAATGATAAATGATAAATAATACATAATACATAATAAATAATCAATAATCAATAATCAATGATCAATAATAAAGAAATAAGAAATAAGAAATACTGCTACTACTACTACTACTACTACTACTACTACTACTACTACTACTACTACTACTATTACTACTAATAATAATACTATATTTTATTTGATATAGCGCGAGATCCAAATTTGTTAGTGGCGCATCACAACATTTTAAGATACATAAAATAGTGTAGAACTAAAAAATAATAAATAATGTATTAAAAGAATAATTTAAAATAAATACAACAATAATACCACAAAAGTAGTTCGCAAAGAGCACAAACGTAAAGCGTTTAGTGTATAATGTATAATAAATATTCGCCTGTGAGCTCTGATTTTCCGAGGATATTGGCGCTAAAGAAGTCATTCCAAATACACGGAAACAGTGGTTTCACTGAATTAGTAACAGGAATAATTGTTATAGACGGCGGCCAAGGACGAGAAAAGTACTCAGAAAAAATTCGTAGGCATTTATTAGTACAAGCAGCCAACCATTTTAGATAATCTCAAAATACGTTACTGGTTATAGTATGGGTTATTAGATTTTCAGATTTTTTGTTTTTATATAAACAAACGGGTTTTATGTGAAATTTGACATACATTTGGTCAAAACCGTATTGTGGCTCTATAATTAATACATAATAACGATGTTTCATGTTTCCAAATCAGCTTAAGGTTCCTCTACATCAACCACACATTACACAATCGGAGTTTTTGCCGGTCTAATTTGGGGTTTTGGCCATGTATGGGCCATTTTTGTTCCGAAAAACGCGTAATTTTACCTAAATGTAGTTAAGAAATTATGTTATCTATTATTTTTCAGAATGAAATCAGTGGGTTACAACTTTCCTTCCACTTTAAATTTTGTCCACATATATCAACGGTTATCGTACATGGCGTTTGCTAGAAACAATTAGATTTTTTTTTAAATTATGGGTCATTTTTGCTTAATATCCAATTTCACAAAAAAATTAGTCTAAAGCTTATTTTGTCTACATGAGTCTTACTACCTATGTTAAAATTCGCCAACTAGGCATAGGTTCTGTACATAGGTTACTGGTTATACAGCAGGCGGTGAGGTTTTGGAGTTTAGGTTAAAGATGGGTTATTCAAAAAAATAAAAAAAAATTAGTTATATGACCATTATATTTCAGGGTGTAATCGGTGTGATTCAACCCTAGCATTTGGTTGGCCACATGTTTCAAGGTTTACGATGAAGCAAAATTGTCTCAGCGGAGGGGTTCATACGCACCCATTGAACCATCTTATATGATACGGGCCTGCATTGGGCTACTCCAACTGCAGCTGCGGGAGACAGTACTGCATTTGAACTCGCATCCTCAAGTTACAAGCTTACTAAAGATATCTGGACTTGCACCTTTTTTTTTACCAAACACCCGCCCACCCCGTGTATATAATAATTCAACTGTTTGCCTCAGCCCAGCGTTCTGGGTAGCCGGACCTTACGTATCACATCTTTCAAAACGTTTTTACGCCGCAGATTTCTCCGTTTCCCCAACAAAATCCAATTAGTTTGTTTAGGTACGATGTCCGCACTACTGGTGGCGTCTCGTTTTGATTTACCAAAATTACATTACATCACCTTTAAATACGGCCTGGGCGATTTATTGGCGACATAATTCAGTAAACGTGCGGAATTCGTGAGCGTCGCGTTTTGCGATAACATTCAGGGTAATTATTTTTTATCAAGAGTTTGGTTCTTATAACGGCCAATTTTAACGATTAGCTCACGACAGTCACACGGACATGTAACTAAAAAATGTTACTGACCCGGCAGAAAAATAGGTGGTTAGTGAGTCAGCGTATAGATCAAACACTACTATAGCAATGGCATTTGACACCTACACAAAACAGTCAGTTAAAGAAACAGTCAGAGAGAAATGAATTGCCAAGAACAGTCCAATACGTTAGTTAATTCAACGAGGTTGGTTTGCCGTTGCCTAACGTGTGGAGTCAATTCATGTCCCTAGATGAAAACAAGCCTATTGTGAACGCATTATGCTGTAACCATTAATGTAAGTAAAACAATCTGATATCGTTGTCAGGTTGTAACTCACTGAAAAAAATATCCTGAAATATGAAGTTTAAAATGGTTATTTAATAATATTTTGCTCCAATGTTGCAATTTGTAAGACCAAAATGGCTCATGTTCGACCAAAAACAAAAACAAATTGGCGGCTAAAGCCTCATTTCATAATCAGTGACTTGTGTATAGAAATATTAAACAGGTTGGCGTCTTGTAATAAACATAGTAGGCCTCATGTAGACAACATAGCTTTTTGACCAAAGTTGTGTAAAATTTGATTTTAAGTGAAAAAAATAATCCGTAGTGCACAAACATCACATAGAAACGTTAACCTACAGGTCGTGTGGTGGGTACACCGCATCTACGTTGAGGTGCTAATTAAACCGGATATGATCTGTTTGAAACGTGGCCCCCAGGAGCTGGATGTCACTAACAAAAGGAACATCATAAAAATAGGCCTCATTTGGGAAAAATAGCATTTTGACCAGTTTTTGTTAATTTTGATATTAATACAAATGACCCACAATTAACCACAAAATCTAAATCATGTCTTGCAAACGCCATATACTATAACCAATGATATGCGTGGACAAAATAAAAATCGATTTGACAGTTGTAACCCACTGATTATATCCTGAAAAATAATGGTTAACATGGTTGTTTAACTTAATTTCGGTCAAATTTTGCATTTTTCGGGACAAAAATGACCAAAAATATGACCAGTAAAAACTCCGTTTGTGTAATGTGTGGCCTATGTAGAGAAACGTTAAGCCGATTTGAAAACAAGTAACTTTGTTAATATGTTTTATAGAGCAATAACACGGTTTTGATAAAATGTATGTCAAATGTTACGTAAAGACCCGTTTTCTGACCTAAAAATCCAAAATCAGAAAAGTCCGACAAACCAGTGACGTATATAGAGAACATCTAAAATGGTTGGTTGCTTGTAACAGGAAATTCCGCTGTTCATCGCCTTGGCCGGCCGCCCGCCTATTATTATTGTTGGAAACTCGCTTTACTAGCACGCTATCATGGCTTCCGTGGCTGCTGTAGCTAGCGTCGTTGTTGACGCTATCGTCGTTATTTTCACTATCGCCGCTATAGTCATTATCGTCACTATCGCCGCTATAGTCATTATCGTCACTATCGCCGCTATCGTCGTATCGTCGTATCGTCGTATCGTCGCTATCACCACTACCGTTGCTATTGTCGCTGTCGTCGTTATCGTCACTAACGTCGTCGATATCATAGCTATCGTCGCTATCGTCACTATCATAGCTATCATAGCTATCGTCGCGATCATAGCTATCGTCGCTATCGTTGCTAACGACACTGTGATAGTTATCGCAGTTGTCGTAGTTATGGTAGCTCTCGCCATACTCAATGGAAGTATGATTATGACTTGAATATACAGAAACAGTTGTCGTAGTTATGGTAGCTCTCGCCATACTCAATGGAAGTATGATTATGACTTGAATATACAGAAACAGTTGTCGTAGTTATGGTAGCTCTCGCCATACTCAATGGAAGTATGATTATGACTTGAATATACAGAAACAGTTGTCGTAGTTATGGTAGCTCTCGCCATACTCAATGGAAGTATGATTATGACTTGAATATACAGAAACAGTTGTCGTAGTTATGGTAGCTCTCGCCATATTCAATGGAAGTATGATTATGACTTGAATATACAGAAACAGTTGTCGTAGTTATGGTAGCTCTCGCCTTATTCAATGGAAGTATGATTATGACTAGAATATACAGAAACATCTCGATTTGTGGCATACAAACATTATATATATAAATGTGTTTACCTGAAAGTTTAGATTGAGCCCCAGTGGTACTGGAACTGGCACCTATTTTCATTACAGGTGTAAAACATACCGATGCAAGTTTTAGTCATTATAGGTTGTTGATGTTATTTTTGTTATTAATACCACGACGACGTCATGTTTACCGTAGATTCCAGCATGCATCAGTCCAGCTTTGTTCGGATTGAATGTGTTCTCGTCATCGTCAATGATGGTGAGCAAGTCGCTCTCTGAAATCACAGAAACGTACACACATTACGTGTGTGGGTGTGCATGTCGGCCAGGGCTGGAAGGCAGTACTTTGGAGTATACTCCAGAACAAGTACAACATAGTACTTTGGAGTATACTCCAGAACAAGTACAACATAGTACTTTGGAGTATACTCCAGAACAAGTACAACATAGTACTTTGGAGTATACTCCAGAACAAGTACAACATAGTACTTTGGAGTATACTCCAGAACAAGTACAACATAGTACTTTGGAGTATACTCCAGAACAAGTACAACGTAGTACTTTGGAGTATACTCCAGAACAAGTGCAACATAGTACTTTGGAGTATACTCCAGAACAAGTACAACATAGTACTTTGGAGTATACTCCAGAACAAGTACAACATAGTACTTTGGAGTATACTCCAGAACAAGTACAACATAGTACTTTGGAGTACACTCCAGAACAAGTACAACATAGTACTTTGGAGTATACTCCAGAACAAGTACAACATAGTACTTTGGAGTATACTCCAGAACAAGTACAACATAGTACTTTGGAGTATACTCCAGAACAAGTACAACATAGTACTTTGGAGTATACTCCAGAACAAGTACAACATAGTACTTTGGAGTATACTCCAGAACAAGTACAACATAGTACTTTGGAGTATACTCCAGAACAAGTACAACATAGTACTTTGGAGTATACTCCAGAACAAGTACAACATAGTACTTTGGAGTATACTCCAGAACAAGTACAAGTACCTGTTGTTGAAAAGACTGAAATCATGTTTATCATGGTTTTGGGAAAAGTACTTACGTATATATATATATATATATGCGTGTGTGTGTGTGTGTGTGTGTGTTTGTGTGTGTGTGTGTGTGTGTGTGTGTGCGCGCGCGCACATGTTTTATGTTGATGTCATTATTTTGCGATCTCCAGTCTACTAGGTCAGTCATTTTATAAAAGTAAATCTTTGTTGTTAACGGATGAGCCTAAAGGGAATTTTCTGTTTTATAATGTATTGTTTTAGGACAGACAATAAAGTATTTTTGATTTGTTTTTGATTTGATTTGCAGAATTAAACAATACTATACACATCGACAACAACACTAAACAATCTTTATTATCTATTCATATGAAAATTAATAAAAAAATCAACGCGTTTACACGTATGAACCCGTAAATTAATACTAATTAATTAATTAGTGGACATAATGAAGGTAAGTCGCCTTACGTCCACAGGTGATATTGAGGATGGCGTTGGCCAACTTTCTGGCAGTCGAGTTGTACCCGGCTTGGAACTGATGCTCATTGAATGGTGGGCTCGAGATTGGGTTGAGTTTCATCTTGTTACTAGCGCCAATACCTTTTACAGTAAAACACCTCAATAATGATTGATAAACATATTATATATGTACACACACACACACACACACACACACACACACACACACACACACACACACACACACACACACACACACACACACACACACACACACACACACACACACACACACACACACACACACACACACACACACACACACACAATAAACCATCGTTATAAGGAGTATATTGCTATTTGATAATATTGTTATACGTAAGATTTCACAATATATAAAAACTTTGGATAACAATATCACGTCTAATAAAGCATAGTAATTTGCCAAGCACGTGTCGATTAACCAATTCAAGAAGATACGAACGTTTACAGAAATGGAAACGGCCGTAATATTCAATCCTAATATATGCCATGTCATATTATATAAAACGGGACGAGGTCACACATATTGAATGGACGGAGCTCACTCACCAACGGCAAACATCTCCACGCCACGTTGCTGTAGTTGTATTGACAAGTCGTTCGCACAAGCTTCGAGAAGCATTTGCTGTCCGTCCGTCAGGAAGACTGCGATCTTTGGTATATTCACAGAAGACAAGAACAGGTCCGCCGCTGTCCCTAGGCCATATGCGACGATACCCACGCCGCCTACAATAGGAGAAAGCATTTTTATGCTTCGAGTCTCAGTGAATTCACTGAATTGATTTGCATTTAGAAATTAGGCGTCTTTGGTATGTATTGCCATTGTGGTTAAGTATTGTTCCAAAGTAACTGCATGGACAGGACGAACACTTTTTAGAATAGTACGGCTTCTCACGGGAACATAAATTTTAAGCAGTTAGAAAATGATAACCAAAGCACATCGTTGCATTACCTACTGTAATAATTCTGAAAGTTTTCAACATTCTCGCAATAATGTATTACATATTTCAACAAGATGTTGAACATTCGTCGCCATTAATCCCGCATTATGACAAAAAATTGATCTGAACGGCGTTTAACCCATAGCCAACTTCTGATATTGATACATCTTCCACAGACACTATATTCGTTGGCATCGCTTCACTAATGACATTGCTACATAAGCTGGGTTATTTTGGTTGGAATCCTTATTTATTTTTGACTTTAAAATCTGCATATTGAAAACATAATAAAACAGGTAAGTTAGTTTTCAATGGCTAGTCGGACAATAACCTATTAATTCCGATGGAATGTCACCAGCTGATGTTTTGTTTTTAAATTGTATCAAAGCAAAACAGCATTTGACTGCAATAATGCTTCAATTGAGTATTTTTCGGATAGAATATGCATACATTATCGCGGCGTATATTTCAGTAAATTTGAGACAAGTCTGAATATAAACTGTATAGAGCCGTATTCCTTCCAAACCCCTAACAGTTTGTGTAGACGACGAGCAATCCGCACTAAATGCATTGTGTTGCAACTGCATGCCTGTGAACTGTACTCCGAGGATGCCGCTGGCGGACGGGCTGTTCGTGAACCCGAAGACTGTCGACGCCTCGCTGGAGAACGACACCATGGCGACCCGCACACTGCCGCCCACTGGCAGCATGCTGACGACGTCACTGACGAGCTGTTTGTAGATCTCGAAACCGTACTCGGTGATACTGGACGATTTGTCGACGACGAACACGATATCAGCCGCACCGTTGTCGCAGTCCACTGAATCAACAATGTACATGGATAACGAAGCTATTATGACGGAAACTTTGATAGAGAACATAACAACTCATGTATGCATAACATAGTAACGCAATGATCTATGGGTAATGCCTAGTAAACGACATCACACATACCAACGTAACTGTATATGCAATCAAAAGACAATTATGAAGCTTGCAAGTTAATAACAGGACGAACAACACACAGGCCAAGCCAGTCGGAAAAACCTTGATTATAAATAATAATGTGTTTGTTTTCCGACAGTCAATCTTGACTAGATCCCATGATAAAACGCGTATCGTTTCCCCGAGGCGAACCAGTTTGTGCCTGTTACATATAGGCTCTCTACATAATATTATGATTAAAATACGTTATTGCAAAATAGCCACTTGTCTACATGTAATGTTGTTTGCACACTTTCTAACTAACGGCATGACTAGCTGTGGGCTTCATGCACAATATCAGATTAAGTTATCAATCGTTACCTCGCGTAGTAGAATGAAGAAAGTATACAGGTGTATTAAACATCACAAAGGTCTTATTGTGTATTTCGTGTGTACGTGACGAATTACACAGAAACATAGGTCTAATTAAGGCTAAGACAAACACGAAACACAAACCTGGGTCACAAGAAATCAAATTGCAGGACATCGTCTGTACGAAACCGGATGTGTTAGTGCGCGTGCGCTCTCCATAGCCGCATGTGGCGCTGCAGTTGTTCCAATCGCTGAATTCAACTGTCGACCGAAAACACGCAACAAAAACTTGGTTTAGTGGCAGTGATGTGCATTGCCTCAAATATACACAACAAATAATACAAGGAATAACACCTTAGGAGCAGTCATGTTATCACTGCATTGGCAGGGTGACACCGGTAACGGATATTTTGGGGTATGTTCTGTATTCTGTTTTGCACAATACATTACAATAACACATTTAAAAAACATATTGTATTGTGAATATACTTAACTTTCCCACACTAACGTGGACTAATGAAATGTGAATATACTATCGTCATCTGCCATGTCCTTTTTGACTCACCGTCACACGGGGCGTTGTTGCAAGCAACGGCAATGACCTGGCATGGATAGGCGGCGTTACCGGAAGTCGAGTTGCACATGCTCGTGATGGCCTGCTGGATTCCGCCTCCACACTGTTCATCGCAGGGGCCGAAGGTGTACAGATCGCACGCTGCAGTTTGAGCTATGTTTATATATACATCGTCATACACGAGTTTAATATTTCTGATCAGTACAGTGTGTGTGTGTGCACGCGTGCGCTTGCGTGTGCGTGTGCGTGCGAATGTGCGTGTGCGTGTTTATATGTGTAACTGTGACGCGCTTGAAAACATCTTCATGACACTGAGCATCGAATGATTGATATCTCATTTTATAGAACGTATATTTAATGTCCTGATATGTTAATGCATTTTTAAAATATATAAACAAATGTGTTCTTTTAAGAGCGATATATCTATATTCCTGCATACAGTACATTTCCACGTAATTGATTTCCACGTATTTACTGGTCAACAGAATTGCCCGTGCATGACAAATACCCGCAGCTGTATGTGGCTTGCTTTTCGTTCAACCTGACATGAGCTTAAGAAAAGGCGCAAAATAGTTTTGTTTAACAAATAATAAATAGAGATACATGGCATCCTACGCCTACCAAGAGAGAGAATAGCACATGTAGCAATGGGATGGGTGCCTGAAGGTGGAAACAGAAAGAGAGGAAGGCCGACTAAGACCTGGCGCAAGACATTTAAAGAAGATCTGGCAGAAATGGAAATTACCTGGAATGAGGCCAAAGAAATTGCGAAAGACCGTAATAGATGGAGAAATTAAGCTCGTCGCCCGATTTCCCGAAAGGAACAGGAGGAACAAAGTCCATGTAAGTAAGAGATAAATGCAGACATTTAGCAAGAAGAAAATACATTCTGAGCTGATACTTGCCGCTGGAGGTCCCGAGTATGACCAGTAGAAGCAGATAGGAAGTCTGGAGTACTTCCATGTTGCCTTGTCAACGTTCTGCAAAGCAAGACAAATAGTATTCAAGAGGGAATGTTTTAGACACCTTGGTTATGCGTCATTTACGCGGTTCGTCTATATGCCATCTTCGTACAAAATCAATTGTTTGACTTGAAATCAATGAAAATTTTATTTAAGAGGAAACAAGCTATAAAATACGTGTCATTGTTATCTTGAATTTAATTCATGAGTATTAATGATTCTGTATACGTTTTGCCAGCCTCAATTCATTCCACCACTGTAGCAAAGCACAGTTAACAATTCAGTGTTTCTGCACGTCACATGTGATAGTCTGCTTCTGTCGTCCAATGGAAACACATAGCAAGTCACATTTTCATAGACAAATAAAAACGCGAAAAAACTACCGAATGCAAGAACTCTCTTGGATTAATCATGGCGAGCTTTAATCTAGCAACACCAATTTGACTTACCCTATCATAGTTGATGAATTACAATAACGTGTGTCGATGTTTTTATAGTTTGTATTGACTAGCTAGGTATTTTGAATCGGTACCTGTTATGTTCTGACATTGCAATACAATAAAGTGCTTTTATAATTGCTAGAACAGGTAAATT
The DNA here is from genome assembly GCA_020002185.1 of Paraescarpia echinospica. Lineage (NCBI taxonomy): Eukaryota > Metazoa > Annelida > Polychaeta > Sabellida > Siboglinidae > Paraescarpia > Paraescarpia echinospica. The sequence continues at coordinate 13,137,173 of CM034542.1, forward strand.
AAAAAACAAACTCAGATTTGTTTTTTAAACTACCTAGTTTAGTTTTATGTTGCCTGTGTAAATCGTTTTGTTAGACCATTGAATACAGTAAGACCGTCCGGCATGTCCCGTTATAAACACTTTTGCTTACCTCCCTCTGTTCAACTGGTGTTGCCTGGCGACGTCTGTTTCTTCTTCTGTGTAGAAGTCTCTCTCTTCGGCCAGTATCCACAGACTGTTGCCAGTTGCCCAGTTCGTTGAAGTATAAATACACATCTTTACGTCTGCGTCAGAGCATGAACGTGGCAAAACACACATATTTCTCACCAATCCCTGAAAATTCGGGTACTATAATTACACTAAATATAACACATATAGTTGTTTTTCTTACAGCGACCACAAGGTGTAGGAAGATGCTAAAATTTTGTTTACGAACTTCAGCAGGAAAAACAATTTCCGAGTGTCTTGTTTCCCTTGTTTACATAACGATGAAGTTTGGTTATCGCATCGATCAATTGCCTTTATGTTGTCGGCAACAAAGACACATTGTGTCGTATTGAATCGTATTGATTTTGGTTTCTTTCGGTAAAATTGTAAATACAGGTACTAAAGACATGGCCAGGAAGATATCGAACAAAACCGTATGTATTGGGAAACACTCTTCACAATCGTTATACGTAGGTGTGTAAGTGTGAATGTTGTGTGTGTGTGTGTGTGTGTGTGTGTGTGTGTGTGTGTGTGAGAGAGAGAGAGAGAGTGAGAGAGAGAGTGGAGAGAGAGGAGAGAGAGAGAGAGTGTGCGTGTGCGTGTGCGTGTGCGTGTGTGAGTGTGTGTATTTCTTATTTTGTGGGTGTATGTGTGTATGCGTATATAAATGTTTGCGTGTTTGCGCATATGCGTGTATGCGTATAGTATGACATGTGTGCATGTCTACGTGTGTACGTGTGTAAGTTTCTGTGTTTGTTTAATAAGATGTAACAAGATTGCCATCCAGAAAATTAACTCTACTCTAACTCAGGTGGACAAGGAAGCCCTTTGGCTTATCGAGAGTCCAACCCTCTCTAAGTGTATCCCGCCCTTTTAAGGTATGTGTCGATTTTATTTTTAAACATATTCGCGCTACAAGCACCCACACAATCAGCAATAATATGTTCCATTCCTTTACAGTCCTTTGTGAGAATGACAACTTCGTGTGTTTGTTTGTTTGTGTGTTTGTGTTTTGTGTGTGTTTGTTGTGTGTGTGTTTGAATCTTGGGCAATTTCGTTCAGCCTACATTGTTTGTGTCTTTTGGAAGAGACACCATAAGCCGCTGGTTCCTTCTACCAGGTGTCTACGCCAGCGGAAGTAAAAGACGCCATACAAAGAATGGAAAAAAACGGCCGCGGACTCACTGAGCGGTGGTCTCATTCTCAAACCAATATGACAATAGTGGTCAACTGTTTGACCGATGGTCGATAATGGATGAAGAAGAAGAAGGCCTGTGTTGGAGATCACTCATCGGTTGAGTCCATTGTATTACACACTTCGACCAATAATAAACATCAAGTAAAGGACGATTAGACTCAATCACAAATGTAGCCTACCTACACCGGGATGCCACCGAGTTCGTTACATAATGAAGTAAAGTAATCGATGTTTTGTTATTACATTAACAGTCCTAGTCATACTATGGCATTTTCTACGTGTCCAAGACATGCGTTTCCCGTATGATGATGACACTGGTAACATAATACTACAGTATAGTCATGCCATGTTTTAGTAGCTTTGGCCGGCGGGCGCACAAGTGCAAATATTGAAAACAAGTATAATATAGGTATACCTTAACGGCATTAACGTTTACATTATCTTACTACAATCGAGCAAACGTATGTCTCCATGTATATATGCTAACATTTTCCTGCTAGACTGCTTCGACCTCGGGATCAAACTTTCAGGGGTTAACCTATGACCCCACCATTGTAACGTAACACATTTATTGTTTTGAAATACCACATACTCGTCAGGTTTCTCACCTTTTATTGGGTATCTCCAATGTTCGGGACGTCAAACGTAATGCCCGTAATGCGTAAAAAATCACTTTACAATCGCGGGAACCACGCGCGTGTGGCAAATACTTCGGGACACGGACTTTGAGTCATGAAGTAGGTTGCTTGGCAACACCAAGGGGATATTAGTAAAGTAAGCTTACATCTACTCTCATGCCAATACCATCATAGCAGCAATACGAGCGTTATTTGATAAATCTACACTATCACGACTAGGGTCTATCGATGGACATGAACTTAACTTTCTCTCCGATCGTCGTCATTTTGAACACGCAGCGAGCACTGTTGCACGTTGCGTGTTTTTGCTACTAAACTTAATGTTAATAACTTATAGAATTCGGGAATCATTCAGTCCATTCCATAATAACGTACATAACTTTCAATAAAAAAGTCGATTCAAAAAGGCGTGTTTGGATTGCAGTGTAGGATTGCAGTGTGGGATTGCAGTATTGGATTGCAGTATTGGATTGCAGTGTTGGATTGCAGTGTTGCGGTGCGTGATACACACGACAAGGGATCTATCACTATGACGACACGGCGTTGCCTGAGACGATGCAACTCTGTGCGCAGTCAGCCGCAGAGACAAAATGGATGTCGGCTGGTCGTTACAACTGAAGGTGATTCACCAAATCCGCACGTGCGACGCCGCCTGGTACTCAGAACTCAGAACTCAGAATCAGTTTATTTGACCTATAAATACGATATATACACAATGAATAACATGAGTACTAGATAAGGTCGGGAGACTCCCATTAAGATATACAATATCGCTAGCACAGGAGCCACCCCATAAATATAATCAACATCAAAATTTACATGTCACAAATCAGAATAGCATATGCCTTGTTTTACAGTTGATAATTCTCAGTGTATCAACATACATACATAATACAAGGACTGATTAAATGTACTCTTGTACAAATTGACGTACACATGGATACTTAGGAATACATTTCAATACGTATTACGAATTACATATAAAGCAATTATGAATACGACAACAGGATTCATAATTTAATATAAACAAGTTTTTTGTGTATGTTGAAAAATCATACAGACTGTGGGTGTAAATTTTATTAATGACAATACTTGGTGTATTGTTAACTGTCTCAACTATGTTATGTATAATGCTTTTTTTGGCAAATTCATGTTTGAATCTGGACATATACAGATTATTTCTTTCACGTGTGCATTGCTGATGAATATTATAGATGTGTGTGTTTGGAAAAACATTGAAGTAGTAGGGTAAAAGATTATTAATTAATTTATAGTAAAATTTTAATTGTTGGATTTTATAAATGTCATCCAACTTTAGCAACTGAAGTCTTTTAAAAATAGGACTTGTGTGAGCATTATATTTACTTAAGGATATTATTCGTATTGCTTTTTTCTGTAATTTGAAAATTCAATGTGCCTGGTGACCCCATAAAAGTAAGCCATAATTAATATGAGGGAGAATAAGAGCATTGTACATAATATATAATGTATTAGGTGGTAAAAAAAATTTAAGTTTATTTAGTATGCCTATTGTTTTAGAGATTTTATTTGCTATTTTGTTTGTATGACTCTGCCAGTTTAAATGGTTATTTATTGTGATGCCTAAAAATTGAAATCGTTTACACATTCGATGTGTGCCCCATCTATTTGTAACACAGGGTATTCTATTTTCTTTTGAGGCATATGAAAAATCATGAATTTAGTCTTGTTGGCATTTAGTGACAATTTATTAGCTTTTAACCAATTACTAATCTTTGTTAGTTCTTTGTTAATATTTTCACTTCGCATTTGGCCTTTTGAATCATTAAATGTTTTTAGTGTACTAGTGAGGGTGGTGTCGTCAGCATATGTTATGAATTTGAAAAGGTCACTAGAAAGTGCTATATCATTTATATATATAATAAATAAGAGCAGCCCTAAAATTGAACCTTGAGGGACACCAGTGTTGATGACTATTCCTTAGACTTAACATTTTCTATTTCTACATACTGCTTACGATTTTGTAAATAACTCTTACAAAGGTCCAGAGCCTTGTCATTTATTCCATAGTAATTTAACTTTTGTACCAATATATTGTGATCAATTGTGTCAAATGCTTTTGATAAATCAAGGTATATATTTATTGGAGTAACCGATTTATCAAGTTCTTGCATAATTCTGTCTATGATTTCGAGTGTAGTGACTATGATTTCGAGTGTAGTAAGCTCAGTGGTAGATTACGACATCTGGAGTAGTATTGGTTTGCACCCAATATTTCGTTTTGTAAAACCAGAAAAGACGATTCTTTGGTGTCTGAATTAGTAAGAAAATATTCAGAAATCCCTAAGAAAATAACTGGTTCATTTGTAGCACGCATGCACACAAGCGAGTGCTCATATGCGCATGGACATACACGCACACACACGCGCAAGCGCACACGCATACGCACACGCACACGCACACTCCCACACACTCGCGAGCAACCCTATATATAGGCATCCTGGTTTGCGATCCCGACGATGTCAAATTCTAACAATAATGTGAAGTTGTAACGTGAGCATCTGTATTGTTCGGTTGCACGGGTATACGTGCGTACATGCATACTAACAAAAAATAAAAATACATGCATACATGCAAACATGCATACATACCATAAAGAGGAATATTAAGCTTACATACATACATACATACATACATACATACATACATACATACATACATACATGAATGCATACATACATACATGCATACATACTTACATGAATACTTACATGAATACATACATACATGAATGCATACTTACATGAATACATACATACATGAATGCATACGTACATGAATACATACATGCATATATACATGCACACATACATACATACATACATACATACATACATACATGCATACATGCATACATGAATACATGCATACATGCATACATGCATACATGCATACATGCATACATGCATACATGCATACATGCATACATGCATACATGCATACATGCATACATGCATACATACATGCATGCATACATACATGCATGCATACAAGCATATCTACATGCATGCGTGCATCATACATGCATAGTTACAGTAAAAATGGAGTTGAGAGTATACAAAGCATGCTAGTCCACAATAAAACTTTGAAGGCATTGTTTTATAGAAACATGTTCCACCAAACCAATGGAGACAGTACAAGACGAATTACCCGTCAGAGTTTGTTTTTAAATCGTTCAGGTATCGGTGTACACCGTTGCTGAAGCATTGGGAGGAACATCAACAAATGACAACCATTGAATACTTATGTAAGTGATAAAAACACGTTCTATGTAGTACTTTTTTTACAGAGTTTCCTTCCATATTGTGGACCGAGTCTCTCATTGGGTGACTTCTGTCTCGAGAGACAGTATTATGTAATGGTCGTCGTGTTGCCATTGGCGTCGTTGTCTTGTTTTTCTGGGCCATTGTCACGGCCTGTGTGAAGCCTAGCCCGCCGGCATGGCCTGTCCATGTCACTAGTAGTGCATATTTAAGGTGGAATTTCAAAAAGATTTTGTCTTATTTGGGAACGCCTTTACAGCGAGTGTGGATCGAGCAGAATACATTTATTGTGTTTGCTTTAGGTTGATTTCGACATTTATTTGTGGGGTGCAAGTAGAATGGAGTCGCGGTTTGACCCGACGAATGGCCGATTTCAATTCTGTCCTTGCACCGGATTTCTGAAGAATAATAACTGCTTTTCACAAAAATGCATATTATGCAAACAGCATTAGTAAATAACCACATCGCTAGTGCGGAAGAGTTGTTATATTAAAAAAATTATGTTTATTAAACATTCGATCTGTTTTTCATTGTATCAGTTGCACATAATGAGAACCGGATTTGTTTGCATCGTCGAAACATAGCTATTCAATTGCATAAATAAGATGCTGCGTAGCAACAACGGTAACACATATGGTTCGGGATATTATATTGCATCAAAAGGTGTGATGACGGCATGAAAAGTATTCTTTCTTGATTTACGTGTACTAGATAATATCAGATTTCTATGAAGTTACGTTAGGCGAAATTACTAACAGGACTTCGCAAAGAACAATTCATATTAATGACATCTCTGATATAAACGGGTTTCACCAAGTCAACGGCGACAATTCAAGAAGAATCAACAGTTAACAACTTCGCGCGGTATTCATCAGCATAATGATATTCTAGGTATGTCACATGACCACTGTCATGTCACACACCCGGAACCTCGAAATATAGAAATCGAAAAAAGAAAAAAACTACTATTTTGAGAAGAGAGGTAGATATATAAAATAATAAGAACAACGAAACCTGACCATCAATCCATTCAAAGAACAGTCAAACAGTGTTTTTTCGAAAAATTATACGCAACTAATAAAAATGGAAGCATTGGTTATTGAACATTTGTCACGGTGACGTTCCATATTTTTGAGCTCACCAAAGCCTCCAACAAAAACCCTCCAACTGTAAAATCTACAAAAACATTGCCAATATATTGGGAGCTAATCTTCTCTCCAACCTCCTCCCGCCAAAATATTGGGGGCTGTGTCTCTTTGTTCCGGCGGCTGTGGATGGTAACAGCAATCATTAGTTAACAATACAAAAACACACTAACACTTTGGATGCTTATGCAATAAATAAACTAATCACATAACTACTACGATTTTGGAAGGTCACTTGTTTTACAGGTACTTCAAACAAATATTACGACATAAAAAGGCACACTTGGTAAATATCCATTCTAGAAGGTGTGGGGTGTGCTTTACATTGCTGGTTATTCGTTATGTATTCAAGTCGTATCCTTGTCGCTATCAGTTACATGTAATGAGAACCGGAATTAACAGCAACGACAAAACAGAACAGTCAATCGACACACCTACGATGTTGTGCAACGACAGTAGGAAAGAAGTGTAGCGCTGGATAAACTATTGCATAGCAAGGTGTGGCGGTATGAAACGTTTTTATTTTTCACACAGTGTTTAGAAGTTATGACAATTTGAAGCTGTTGTGTTACTGTAGTCCAACTGGACAGCTGTGCCACCCTTGTCGTGTAAAACCGTTATGTTATTAACAGTTGACATCACAGGTCACGGTGACACCTTCCATGTGGACCAGCACACGTAGACACGTTTACCGGACAAACTGGACTTCCACGCGTATGCTAAATTGACCTTTCGCTGACCTCGTGGATGTCACGCCCCTCCAATTAATCATGCTTACCTCTCTGCTCTCTATAGTGGAAGGCTAGTGCATGTTTGGTTTGGTCGTTCCATCTCTTCAGTGGCCGTCCTCTCTTTCTAGGTCCGTTAAAGTTTTTTTTAAAAGTTAGGTTAACGAGTTTATCACTTGATATCCTATTCGTGTGATACAAACTGAGATGAATTTCACTGCCAACAAACAATATGTGATATTTAACACAATACATTAAATACAAATATAATATACAGATGAAGATTCAGTATATATAACAGTACAAGGGATTGTCGGTATGTTTTATAACACGCAGACACCAAACACCACCGAGAGACATACATATGAATATCGCACCTTTGGAACGATCTGCCGATATCTCTGTGTCGTTGACTCACTCAATCTAATTAAATCTCAAATTAAGGCACATCATTTAAAGATCGCCTTTTATAATTATTTATAGAAGTTTTATTACAATAACTATTACAGATCGTCGTTGACGTGGCTTATCTTTTATTGCATGTTAATTATTTATTTAATGTTATTACTGCAATGATTATAAAACAGTGACTAGATTTCAAAATATTTTTTTAATACGCTAATTCCCACTTGGTGGATCGATTCGTTGACAAATAAAACATTAATATATATATATATATATATAAATATATATATAATTATTGTAGTAATCTACAATACAAATACACATATAGTACACACATGTAAAATTAGAAGAAAAAAACCCAGTAAAACCTGGTAAGACAGTTAACATTAATTAGTTCAGTAATGTCCATCACGATAACACACACAAGCATGAGATTAGTTGAGATACATCTATATAAAAAGTATTAAGAAGTTGAGTCTTTACATATTTACTCAAACAAGTCTGTTGTGGATGAGAGAATGTCTGCTGGCAGTGCATTCTACAGCCGTGGAGCTGTTGCACCAAATGCCGAGTCGCCGATACACGTCTTGGTGACACATTGGTTCTGGTGTTGTATACGCCAACCACGAGTTCTTAATTAGTTGTAACAGTCCCACCAAGAAAATCGGCGCCAAACCAGGCACACATCGGCAACACCAACACCTTGAAATTGATGCGATCCGCTGCCGGTAGCCAACGCAACTCCATTAACACGGGTATGATGTGCTCATGCCTGCTGGTGCGTGTCTCCTGTCTGGCGACATTGTTCTGCACTCGTTGCAAGCGAGCTTTCTGGGATGAGGTTAGGTTGCGCAAGATTGAGTTGCAGTAATACAGACGAGAGGGGGCGGGTTCGTTGACAGCACTTTTCGCGGCATCAGTTGTAAGATAGTGCCGTATTGATGACAGTCTGTACAGATGGTAGTTACATGCAGCACACACAGCAGCCACGCGATGCACACACACACAGCAGTCACGTGATGCACACACAGCAGTCACGTGATGCACACACAGCAGTTACGTAATGCACCAGTTGTTGGTCTATGTGAACTCCCAAATTTCGTATGCGGTCTACTGCATCTCCAAAGGTCATAGAACAACCTCTGTGTAGCTCGATATGATGTGTTAATATAATTATGATGTATAAAGATCTCAGTTTTGTATCATATCCCTTCAGCATGCGCAGTGCCAGCCACAGTCTGACATCGCAAATGCAGTCTACGATTCTTGCTGTTTCCACAATAAAAACATAAGTTGTTTATTTATATATGCATATTTAAATTTATCATTCTTTAAAAGGGTTATTACAGTGATTATATTTTACCAATGTTTTATTTATAGAGTCTCGAACAGGTTTCTCGTCAGAATACACGGCGCTGTACACATAACAGATAAATTATTATTAGTAGTAGTAGTAATGTTTCAATGTTACTACCCAGTAGGGGGCGGCACGTAGGGAGCCGTATGTAAGCACTATCTGGTTGGGAGCCCTGCGTTGCATCTGATAATTTTAACAAAAGAACACCTCTTATAACTGCGTCTGCAGCCATATACATTGTTTACTTGTTACAAAAACAAGAACAAATTGGCCACACTTGTCCTATGCTGCGTCCATCTACGACACGTATATATTGTTCGCATGCGACGAAAATGTGACAGGGATGAGTAACGGATATAGGGGCCTATGAAAAAAATAAGATGGGCAGACTGAACGTCAGAGACCGGGGGACCAAATTAAATCAAAGTGGATGAACACAACTGATAAACACACCCAAAAAAATCAGCCAACCCTATGTGCGAAGCCAACAATAAAATATATATCAAAAAGTTGTTTTGAAATGTTCACCCTGCTAGCGTTTATGCAAATCAGCAGTTGTCGCACTTCTACATATTTCTTCTTGTAAATTCGCGAATTCCAATTTGTTATTAAAAATGCGTATTAAAATAACATTATACGCTCTTCATTAGATTACCTTTGTTTGTTGGTCATCTTGACCTATTTGAGAACTAACTGTAGAAACAATAAATATTTTCCTACGAAACCATTCCCTGACCCTGTAAGATCGCAGGTGCCATTTATAAAAACAACACTAGTGAAACGTTATAACAATTTAGTAGTAGAATATATGAGTTTTTACTATTGCTTCACCCACTGGAAGTACACATGGTCACTGAAAGCCATCTGGCATCGTTTTGTTGGTGAAAGGACTTATTTATTGTCTCCACACCACATTTACATTAGTAAAGGAGACGTGTAGATTAGATATAAGAAAGTTTTCATTTTCACAAAGGGTTGTAAATGAATGGAACATATCATCTGTTGATTGCGCTACAAAGAGTACAGAGGAGAGCGACTAAAATGATACAAAAACTGAGGGATCTTAGTTATGAAAAACGCCTAAAAGAATGTGGTTTAACAACACTAGAGACCAGGAGATTGAGAGGAGTTCAGATAGAAGTGTTTAAAATATTGAATGGTTATGAAAATATTGATAGAAATATGTTTTTTTCTGTTAAGAAAGATAGAAAGACTAGAGGACATGAAGTTACATTAGTAAAGGAGCAGTGTAGATTAGACGTAAGAAAGTTCTCATTTTCACAAAGGACTGTGAATGAATGGAACAGATTATCTGATGATTGTGTGGGTGCTAGTAGTGTGAATATGTTTAAAAATAAAATCGACACATACCTCAGAAGGGCTGGATATATGTAAATAAAAGGGTTGGACTCTCGATAACCCAAAGGGCTTCCTTGTCCACCTGCCATCTAGAGTTAATTCTCTGGATGGCAATCTTGTTAAATCTTGTTACCCAGTAAAGTCAAGAGTGCTTACATTGTCATACAAACGCATATTAAGAGTGTAACTTTACGGCAATTCTCACTTCTTCGAGAAATAAAGTAAAGAAAAGGTAACTTATTATACAGCGCAACATCCAGTCCTGGGAACTTCTCAAAGCGCTGTACACCTATAGCGCTTGGCAGACCTGTTCAATCGAATTCCATCTCGACTTATCTGGAAAGCATCCAGCTACGCTGCAATGAATACATGAAGACTATTTGTACACATATATTCACTCAGGTACTCATTCAGTGAACTGGAGCAACGTAGAGTGAACGAGCTTGCCCAATATTCGCACTGCAGCATAAAATTCGAACCTGGTATTTCTCGATTGAGAGTCCGATGTTCTAGCCATTGATCCGCTAAAATAGCAACCGAATTTTGCTGAGTTACCTCCTTGCTACATGGCCCCGTCAGAACAGATTACATGTCCATGTTGCACGTCGATCAAGATGTTTGCAATTTTGTAGGCGTGTCGCTTGGTTTAACAATATTTAACAAGATTGAACAAGATTGCCACCCAGAGAATTAACTCTGGATGGCAGGTGGACAAAGAAGCCTTTTGGCTTACCGAGAGTCCAACCTTTTTTATCTACGTATATCCCGCCCTTTTGAGGTATGTGTCGATTTTATTTTTAAACATACTCACATTAGTAGCACCCACACAATCAGCAGATAATATGTTCCATTCATTTACAGTCCTTTGTGAAAATGAAAACTTTCTTATATATAATCTACACTGCTCCTTTACTAATGTAAATGTGGTGTGGTGTGACGTCATCGAAATCAACGTCATGGGGATAGTACAGCAAAGGTCCTCACTGCATGTTAAGTCGACGCTAAGCAAAGCAATAATCATATCCAACATGGAAACTGGACGACGACGAACTATACTACGTTTAATTACACGTATTAAGGCCGGGATACATTGGCACTTTTCGCCCGACCTGACCTGACCAGACCAGACCAGACCAGACCAGACCAGACCAGACCAGACCAGACCAGACCAGACCAGACCAGACCAGACCAGATCAGACCAGACCAGACCAGACCAGACCAGACCAAACCACGTTAGAACACATCAGACTACTTCAGACTGCAGTGTATCCGCTACATCGACCAGCACCGATCTAACAAGCCAGCGTGACGTCATAAACACGTAAACTTGACAATTTTCGAATACGTCAGACCGACACCGACTATAGTCGACGTAGTGGAACATTTTCAAGTTTACGTGATTATGACGTCACGTCGTCTTTAAGTATGACAAAATTGGTGCCGGTCAGTGTAGTGGATAGACCGCAGTCTAACGTAGTCTGATGTGGTCTGACGTTGTTTGGTCTGGTCAGGTCGGGCAACGTATCCCGGCCTTTACACACACGTCGCACACACACGCCCACGCCCACGCCCACGCCCACGCCCACGCCCACGCCCACGCCCACGCCCACGCCCACGCCCACGCCCACGCCCATGCGCACGCCCACGCCCACACGCACAACCCCACGCGCAATTACGTATGAGAAACAAACTAGTTTACGTTGACTTATAATATTGATATTGATGATGATGATGGGGAAGAAGAAGATGATGACGACTGGGCGATTTGTGTCGGTAGTTTATGTTTTTTTAAATGTATGCCCGTTCAACAGTGATAATACGTTGTCTTCTGAATGCAACTATGCGCTATAAGATTTAGCACTAAGCAAAAATAATTTATTATCTCCAGCAGGCATGTGAGGTTAGAAGTCCACAGCGTACCGATAGTTCAACTATTGTTACGTAAAGTTAGTTATACATGATGTAAAATGTCGAGGGTGAAAGGTTCTCCAGACGACAAACAAGTACAATCAAACTAATGTTGTCAAGCAAATTACACTATTAATATATATATATATATATATATATATATATATATACATACATACATACATATATTCATATATTCAGTAAATGTGAAATTTTCCATTGGATGGCGTCTGTGTAATGGATATCATTTCTTGTTTAAAAGTACAGTAATAATATAATGTTTTGTTATCGTTCTACTTTGATACTTGGCAAAAAGGTAAGAAAGTAAATAGAAATGATTATGAACGCATGTCGTATCCCAGGTTTTCCAGCTATGTGCACGATAAAATACAGTAGGAACTCCAACGTACTAAAGAATATTAATGATTCGAAAATGCAGCGTTTTGTGAAAAGATCGTGTTACCAACCATTGGTATTTTTGTTGTAAGTGCATGACGTCATTACGTGGATGCAGTTAATTCTGACACATTACTGACTAACGCTAGACTATTGATTACGCTAATAGTATGAACACGCCCTTTTCGGCTCAACAAAAACGCACTACTTCATCATGCAATCTTCTGGCTGAGGCACAACAAAAGGTTTTGTTTAGGAATTATGGCTGTCCTCATTCGGACGAGTTGTGTATAATACAACAGTTGCCAGAATAAATATATCGTGAAGCTTTAGTGTGGCAAAAAGGTAGACGCAATATGGCTGTAAAGCCGTTGACTCTCACTTGTCAACACTCTCTCCCTAGGTGTCGCTGATGGCCATCGTTTCATATTACGTTCATGTCTACCGTCTACCATAATACATGTGGTTGCAGATTCTGAGAATATATTGCCTAACATATTTTCATGTGCAAATCCAAGCCACCGGCTGATGTCCATCAAATTAAACAGTAACCGATAGAACATCACCCAAATCGAAGTTCCCGACCAACGATATAACTATCAAGTAAGCTATCAAATATCATCCTAATAATTGCAATCTTCTCATGTTATAGTGCTTACGATGCTTTATGTGGTGGTCATATATCTGTCCTTGAAATATATAAGCAGCTGAAAACAGCTAGAACAATATAAAGGTAACGTCGTCTATGTGATATCATGCTAATCACATATTTTCTGGACTAGAACACATTAGAGATCGTAAGATAATGACGACTACGTTTGGCAAGGCATGTGATGCGACGTTGTCTTACGATCTCTAATGTGTTTTAGTCCAGAAATATGTGATTAGCATGGTATCACCTAGACAACGTAACCTTTATATTGTTCCAGCTGTTTTCTGCTGCTTATATATTTGAAGGACAGATACATACCACAACGTCAGTCACAAAACTGTGGAAACAGCCCATCGTGTCAATATGCTAAGTGGATGGCATAAGTAAGTGAGTGAGTGAATGTGTGAGTGAATGAGTGAGTGAGTAAGTAAGAAAGTAAATAAGAAACTAAGTAAGAAAGTATTGCGAAGGTTCATCAATGACGTATGAAAACCATGGCAAACGTGCCTGTAAGGAAATGTTAAATATCATTGGCAAACTTGGCCAGAGTCGCAGTATTTATTTTGATATATCATAAATCGCGAATTCAGCATCATTAAATGAAACATCAACCTATACCGATGTATGTTTAAAGATTTGCCAAGGAAAATCCGCAAAAAGCGAATGAAGATATTTATTAAGCAATTACATTGCGCACACGTGTTATGTTTTAACATAACATTATGCACACTAATATTGCATAGACACACAAATAAGTAGGTGGACATTAGCCATTTTTTATAACCAGCCACACCTTTAGGATCGTGTACGCCGCTTCACACGATTGTAAAAAAAAATAATTAATGAACAAAACTGATCTTCGTATAATTAAGAAACGTACGTCAGCGGATGTTAGAAGTTGCTGATTGGCTAGAGATAATCAGGGCCTGCCCATGACGTAGATGACGACATGTGCGCGAACGTGTATATATATGGGCTCTCGACCAAGAGTTTGCACACTTCAGTCGAGGATCCTGGCGCCAGCAACAGAAGGACAGATACAGATTTTGCGAAGAAGTTTTAGTCCTTAGTGGGACAGTATCAGG
>CM034542.1:13156531-13184031 GCA_020002185.1 Paraescarpia echinospica
TTCATGTTAGGACCGTCTCTAGTAACTAATTATGTCACGACTGTTCGTACTCTTACAGGCGGCTCGGGAATCATTGGCTACGGTGTACAGTCAGTAGCGGCACTTTTTGAGTCTTCTGTGAACGTACCTAAAATGGCCGTCTTCCTAACGGACGGAGAACAGATGGTTAAAGAGCTCGAGGGTTGTACTTACGAGTTGTCACAGCAACTGCAGCAGGACGGTATCAAGCTATTCGCAGTCGGTGAGTTCCTTGTTGAACTCCTTCCGCTTTAGAACGCTTTAATTGCACTGCTTTTTATTATAATGATGCCTTTACACCATTGCTTCTAGAAGCATGTACAACTTTGCTTTGCGTTATAATTATGCCGTTACACTATTGCTTCTAACAACATTCACAGCTTGGATATCGTATATATGTATTTCCAGCTACTTATCCAGCACAGTTATTCGATGTTGCAAATGTAATGATTTGTATTGGGAAATGTGCAGTACAATTAAACATAACGACCAACAGATTGTTATTGGACTTTACGCATTATTTTTGCATGAAACATTTAATCGACTTGGCGTTTTGTGCGGTCGTTTTATTTGCGGCTATCTCGTTTATAAAACGTGTATAACTTGCAGGTATTGGCGTTAGTAACCCGTTGAAACTCAACCCAATCTCAAGCATGCCATTTGAGAAACATCAGTTCCAAGCCGGCTACAACTCGACTGCCACAAAGTTGGCAAACGCACTCCTCGCCACAGTTTGTGGAGGTGAGACATTTTACCTATTGTCAGTCCCTCTACCTGGAATTAGCGGGCGTAATAATTTGTAAAAGGACATATGCTGTGTAGATCGTGGGAAATGGGACATCGTTGAACACCAAAGGGTATAGCAGTTAACTCGATCAACGCACTAGTTGAGCAGATGTGTAAAGAAGAGGGGGTGGGATTCGTAGATTTATGGGGATACTTTGTTGGGAGGGAAGATATGTACATGAGAGATGGCCTACATCTAAGTGGAAAGGGGGCAGCAGTTTTCTCAGAGAACTTGCTGCAATCTGTTGACAGTGGGACAGGCTGCATCTATTTAAACTAGATTCGCAGGGGGGATTCACAGAGAAGCCTGAAACTGGAGGCATATATAAAGACAGCAGAAATAAATCGGCAAAGAACAGCCTGGAAAACTGTTCTGAATCAGGATATAAATGCATTTGTTTAAATGCAAGGAGCATAGTAAACAAAAGAAGTGAACTAAACATTATGGTAGAAGATATTGACCCTCACATAATAGGTATAACCGAATCGTGGGCCACCACTGATATATCAGATGCCGAATTGGGACTAACAGGATATGTAATGTTTAGGAAAGATAGAATAGGAAGAAAGGGAGGTGGAGTTATTTTATATATTAAAGAATCTATCCAGGCTTATGAAATAAAATTAGAAAGAGAAGCAGATTGCGAAGAAGCTGTTTGGTGTAACATAGTTACAGGAAGCTCAACGTTAACAGTTGGGTTAGTTTATCGAAGTCCAAACATAAGCATAGAAGAGAATGAAAAAATACAAAACGCTATAAGGGAAGTAAGCAAACGGAACTGTATTATTATGGGGACTTTAACCATGGGCATATACAATGGAAATCTCTACAGAGTATGGGGAGTGAGGACCACAAGTTTTTAGTTTTAGTACAAGATAGTTTCCTTTCTCAACATGTGCTAGAACCAACCAGGGGAGAGAATGTGTTAGACTTAGTTTTGTCCTCACAGAAAGAATTAGTTGACAATGTCAAGATATGTGAGCCACTGGGGAGTAGTGATCACAACCAGATACATTTTACCATCAAAGTAAAATCAGAAAGGAATAGTAAAAAGCAGTATAGGAGAAATTTCCACAAAGGAAGGTATAAGGACATGAGGAAATATTTAGCAAAGATAGACTGGAATAACACACTGAAGAATAAGACAGCAACCGAATGCTGGAATATCTTAAATAGTGAAATTAAGTGCATAGTCAATAAATTTGTACCTTTCAAAAAACAAGGGAAACGGTCTAAAAAGAAACACTTATCGAAAGAAGCCATTAGAAAAATTAAGTATAAACAAATGATGTGGAAGTCATATAGATGTACTGGAAATGATGAAGAATACAACATTTATAAAGAAGCACTTAATCAAGCTACAGCTGAAATTAGAAATTCAAAGAGAAGCTATGAAAAAAAATTAGCTAGTAATATAAAACATGACAGTAAGAGTTTTTATGCGTATATTCGAAGCAAACAGAAAGTTCAGGATAAGGTCAGTCCTCTAGAAGATAGTGCTGGAAATACAATATCAGAGGGATTCTTAATGGCAGAAGACCTGAATGAGTATTTTAGTTCAGTGTTTACCAGGAAAGATATTAGTTCACTGCCAGTACCAGAGGCTAAGTTCAAGGGGGCAGATTCAGACTATTTAGGACAGTTAGTTGTAACCTCGGAAATGGTAGCTAAGAAAATAAGGGCTATGAAGGATAATAAATCACCTGGAGTGGACAGGATTCCGCCCAAACTACTATTGGAAATTGTAGAACAAATTAGCGTACCGCTTGCAACAGTTTTCAATTTGTCATTAGAAGAGGGAGTGGTTCCTTTAGAATGGAAAGAGGCAAACATTATACCGTTATTTAAAAAAGGTTCGAGAAACAAGTCAGAGAACTATAGACCAGTGAGTTTAACATCAGTGATTTGCAAATTATTAGAAAGACTAATTAAAGATCACATGGTGGATTTTCTTGTTAAACATAACTTGATAAACCCATCTCAACATGGGTTTTTAAAAGCGAGGTCATGCTTAACAAATATGTTATGTTTTTTGGAAGACATCACTAGATGGGTAGATGAGGGATCACCTGTAGATATCATCTATTTAGATTTTCAAAAAGCTTTCGACAAAGTACCACATCAAAGATTACTCCTTAAGC
This sequence comes from Paraescarpia echinospica, assembly GCA_020002185.1. NCBI lineage: Eukaryota > Metazoa > Annelida > Polychaeta > Sabellida > Siboglinidae > Paraescarpia > Paraescarpia echinospica. The sequence goes on from CM034542.1 coordinate 13,159,478, forward strand.
TAAAGGCCCATGGCATAGGAAATAGTATAATAAACTGGATAGAAAAATGGCTGAAAGACAGAAGACAACGTGTAGTAGTTGATGGGGAGGCTTCAAACTGGAAATCGGTATTGAGTGGGGTACCACAGGGATCAGTACTAGGACCTATATTATTCTTAATATATATCAACGATTTGGACGATGATATAACAAGCAAGGTGTTAAAATTTGCGGATGATACAAAAGTGTTTAGAAGGATTAAAAGTGATGGAGACAGACAGCATTTACAAGATGATCTTGATAGGTTGATCAAATGGTCTGAAAAGTGGCAAATGCTGTTCAATTTTGGGAAATGTAAATGCCTCCACACAGGTCATGGGAATGAAGAGGTAAAATATAAAATGGGGGTACTGTTCTAAGTACTACTGTAAAAGAAAAGGACTTGGGGTTAACCATTAGTGCTGATATGAAGGTTTCAGAGCAGTGCGGAATTGCAGCGTCAAAGGGAAATCAAATCCTTGGATTAATTAGGCGAAATATAGCGTATAAGAAAAAAGAATTAATAGTACCGCTGTACAAAACAATAGTGAGGCCTCATTTAGAATATTGTATACAAGCATGGAGGCCATATCGCAAGAAGGACATAGATATGCTAGAAAGAGTACAGAGGAGAGCGACTAAAATGATACCAAATCTGAGGGATCTTAGTTACGAAATACGCCTAAAAGAATGTGGTTTAACAACATTAGAGACCAGGAGATTGAGAGGAGATCACATAGAAGTGTTTAAAATATTGAATGGTTATGAAAATATTGATAGAAACATTTTTTTCTCAGTTAAGAAAAATAGTAGGACCAGAGGACATGAAGCTACATTAGTAAAGGAGCAGTGTAGATTAGATATAAGAAAGTTCTCATTCTCACAAAGGACTGTAAATGAATGGAACAGATTATCTCCTGATTGTGTTGGTGCTAGTAGCGTGAATATGTTTAAAAATAAAATCGACACACACCTTAAAAAGGCGGGATACATGTAGATAAAAAGTATTGGACTCTCGATAAGCCAAAAGGCTTCCTTGTCCACCTGCCATCCAGAGTAATTTTCTGGATGGCAATCTTGTTAAATCTTGTTAAACTCAGCCCGACTCGGCCGTATTGCCAATAAACCTTGTTTTGAAACCGGATGTTTTGTTTACTATTTGTCCTAGCTCCGGGGTCGTCCCTTCCAAATTTAGTAAACCCATAACCTTTTACTAAACTTTACTAAACACAGTTTGACGGGCAGTTTACCTTCAACATAGTTAGTATAGTCTTAAGGACATTATATTAATTCATTATTTTAAATTGCGAACACAAATTAAGCAGATATTACATTTATTTGTTTCAACATATAATGTATTGTGCTTCGTTTTCAGAGAGCAACCTGCTGACCGTCGTTGAAGATGACGAGAGCGTGTTTAACCCAAACAAGGCGGGACTGTTTTTAGCTGGCGTATCCGGTAAGTGCAGCTGTCATCTTCACCTGTGCCAGTGCCAGTGCCAGTGCCAGTGCCAGTGCCAGTGCCAGTGCCAGTGCCAGTGCCAGTGCCAGTGTTAATACAAATGCCATTACCAATATCATGTAATTCGAGAGATACCCGACAAGCCGTTACAATCACACCATCAATCTGCATCCTATGCATTTATAATAACGTCAGTCGCTACCCGCGAGTTCGTGTGCATGTGTTGGTTTGCAAAATATATAAAACCAGATCGAGTATTCATTTTTTATTAAATGACTGTGGAAACAGAATATATTATACGGAAAATATATGCAATATAGTAATTGTTCTTTCGTAAGAAGAATAAACAAACGGATAATAATTATAACTAGCTTACCTAATATTATGATATATAATTCGTTCATGCTGACTGTAATTTTATAATAATTTCTGCTATTGCCAATTACGACATTGCATGCAGCCGGTGATAATATTCATGAAAATCGAGAACAAGAACAAAAGGGAACTTACTGCTACACTGGCGCCGCCTACATGGTGATGCACCACCTAATTCGTCGGCTGGAACAAGTAAATAACTAGCGTAAATAAGTAGTAAGAAACGAGGCTAGTGGATCTTGACACCTGGGTGGAGATGCAGTTAACATGCCCCAAAGTTAGCATATGAATACGTAGATGTTCAGCTCGCGGCGGTGCTTCCTTCACCGTTATGGTGGCTTCCAGGCATGACGTGTACAGAGTGGCCGGACGAGTTTGGGCCTTGTGATCCACTATGCGGAGGAAAAGGCTCGCAATTCATGGTCAGGGTCTGCAAAAGCGAAAGCGGGGAGACTATAAAGAAATTCAAATACAGGCCTTGCAATATCCCGTGTCCGACAACTACAACGACTACGACTACGACAACAACAACGACGACGACTACGACAACAACAGCGCCTCCTCCACCCAATGGTAAGTGGCATTGCTGCCAATACTAGTCATTCCTTTTGTATAGTCACCCATTATCATCATCGTTATCATAATAATTATAACACTAATCATCATCATTGTCGCTATAATCGTCATCATCATTGTTGCAATATCACCATTATCATCATCACTGCCAACAGCAGCACCACCTACATCATCATGAACAGCAGCGGCAGCAGCAGCAGCAGCAGCAACAGCAGCAGCAGCAGCAGCAGCACCACCACCACCACCACCACCACAGTCACCGCCACCACCACCCACCACCACCCACCATCAGCCGTCACATATTGTGTAATGTCCTTGTTTTTGATCATTACAGAGCCCGACTGCACACGTTGCGACTACACTAAAGGCCAGATCTGGTTGAAGGATTCATACAACTGTCACTTGTACTACATCTGTGAGAAAGTGGACACATGGGCCGGCCGCTCATACTGGACCTACTACCACGTCAGCTGTGGCCTTCTCTTCTGGGACCAGTCCAGACTCACGTGCACCACCATGGTGCCGCCAGACTGCGAGGTGAAGGACGGAGTTGTTGTCATTCCGGACCAGGGACCAATAGGTATATACAAGCAATTTAAAACAATACATGGAAAACAATACTGATAAAGTAATCGTGACCATGTGACGTAACGTAAAAGAACCTGACTACTAACGAAACGTTATTGTATTGAAGGAAGGATGTGAGAGAGAGTGTGTGTGTGTGTGTGTGTGTGTGTGTGTGTGTGTGTATGTGTATGTGTGTGTGTGTGTGTGTTTGTGTGTGTTTGTGTGTGTGTGTGTTTGTGTGTGTGTGTGTGTGTGTGTTTGTGTGTGTTTGTGTGTGTGTGTTTGTGTGTGTGTGTGTGCGTGTGCGTGTGCGTGTGCGTGTGCGTGTGCGTGTGCGTGTGCGTGTGCGAGTGCGAGTGCGTGTGTGATCTCAGACTTGTATTGCATGTAATAGCAGGCTACTTATGGAGACCACCGCAGAAGATTATGCATAGGACGATCATTCCATCATTCTTATAGATGTTTATATTCAGAGAACAGACGTTAAACCCAATCTATTTTGGTAAAGTTATCACCACGCCAACGCACAATGCTCAGTTCGTGAAACGATGCAGCGTTTTGGTCGCATCAACCAACATTCACAAAGAAATGCTTCGGTAGGTTGAAGTAAGACTTTTCTCTCCTTCTATCCCCCAGCGCCCTGCTTGTACAAGCCGGTGCCGGGAGCTCCTCGGCAATACGTCAGCACCGTGGATGGCTCCGTGCAAGAGTGCAACGTCGGAATGATGTTTGAGCCGATTATCTGCACTTGTCTTCAAGTTAGTAACAGTGAGTATCGTTATTACGTAAATCGTAACACTCCCTTGTGGGAATATCCACATTGCGGACTGCATGTCCCTCGCCATGTAATCCTATTGTCAGCCGCAACTATTTTTACGCCCCGCCTTAAAGCGGCTCGACATTCGCAGTTGAATACAACATCCATCGATGGGCGTTTTTGTTGAAGCTTATTCATATAAATTGTACAATTTTGTTTGCCCCCCAAATATCACAGTGTGTCAACTAAATCCTCGAATTCCCAATGTTCATTTGATGTTATTTGTAAGTCGAAGGATGTGGAAGATATCATGGTTATCAATTCGGATGTGTTACGCCTGTGGGCTCGTGAATGTGTAGGTGCTATGTTTTCTTCTCCCAGCTTGATTCCTTGCTGGGTAGGGCAAAATCACTTACTCTGTTCCGCCATATCCTGTTGAGTCGTCTTCCATTCTCATAATCGTCTGCCATTCTCTAACAGTCTTGGTTGGTCACCCCGGCTCTTTCGAAGTCTCTCTTCTCACTAACTCTCCATTTAGTGTCCGTCTTGCTGATCTCTTTCTACCATCATTTTTACTGTTTTTCTTAATTTTTCGTGTTTGCCTCCTGTCCGTCGCAGCATGTATCCACTACGTTCACGTTCCGATGGTTGTTCATACCGATTTGGTCTACTTGTTTCCACATCTTCCGTGCATCTTCTCGTGTGATTTTACAATTGCTCATTAGATTGTGCGCTATGCAAATTGTATTAATATTTAAAATCTTGCTCCACTTCAATTATCATTAACCTGTCCATGTTTGCTTACAGTCGACCCGACCTGCAGTGACGACCTCTTGCTCTACTTCCCGTACGAAGTTGACTTCGATGACGTCACGTGTCACCATGCCAAGGGCTACGCCTACGGAGACGGAGAAGCATGCATCGTGGACGACGCTGAACGTGGCAATGTGGTTAAATTCGACGGGAACGTTAGGATTGAGGTAAGCTGCTTGTACGACATTTGCTCGGGATCTAAATCTATGTAAATGCGTTTGTCGATCGAAGATACACCATTGTATTGTTAATAGAACGACTTAGTTTGCATTTGTTTAATTTATTTAATTTATTAAATATGCTTAACTATGTTTAGAGTACATTTCTGTGCCACAAATGTGATTTACCGGTTTAATAGCAGCTACGTTCGATTTTGTTAATTTTGTTTCATCACACCCATTGGCTGAAACTCGGGGATTGTCGTTGTCATAATCAGCACCTCTTGCTGCCGTTTCGAATTATCGACAATTCCGTTAACTCCACGTTGCTCCAGTTCCCTTAGCTGTACAAATGAGTACGTACATTTATTATAGACAGTGGTAGATATATCGTATCAGTTTTCGAATACCTTTCGCACATTAATTGCAGCGCCGCCGAATACTTCTCAAAGATGTTGAGATAATATTCGAAAGAACAGGTTTGCCAATGGGTGAAGTGCATAGCGCCTTGAGCAGTCCTATGGACTGGGTGCACTTAATGTACGGTGATACTTCAACCTTTTTATCGTTAAAAGTAGCTCTGTCGATATCTGAAATGCCAAGACATCTGTGGGAAGACGTGTCGATGCTGCGAAGACAAAGAAGTGGTCTCATAAGCTCGCAAAGACCATAAAAGCGGCCCTTTGACGTGCTGTAACGATCCAAAATGGCTATTTGCGCTAATTAGCATTAACATGTATTTCATTTGTGCGCCACTGTAGTAGCATTTCCCCCACGATACGCTGTGATGACCAAACCGCCACTATGAGCAGTGATTAACGTATTTTGGGATTTTGCGAAATTTAGCAAACACCTCTAAACCAGTATGGTGTCTGATGAGAATAGGTACGCTACCGGATGTTCGTGGGTGGTTACATTTTCTTCTTTTGCAGGTTCCGTTCATGCGCAACTGGTTCAAAGACCAGTGCACGACGCAGTTCACGGTGGCGCTTTTCTTCAAACGCGACCCGGGCAATCCCGGCAAAGTTGGCCTCGTGAACAACGGAGATTGTGTCGATACACCGACCTTCCTCATCAATGGAGACGAGGGTCAATCTGTCGTAGGAGGTCTAGACACCGACGGCAACCCACTTACGCTCACAGAAAACGTACCCGTGAGTGTTAATTGAGTTCAACTTCTTCTTCGTTTCCCCTTGCTCTCTTGCGGAGTGAGTTTTGCGTGGCTTTTTCAGATTTGCTTCTTAATAATCTCCATCTTCATTTGTCTTCTGTAACGGTCTTCCACTCTTTGGCCATTCGCACATGTCCTAACAAGATTTCGTTACTCGCTGCTGTTCCATCTCAGCTGTGGTCTTCCTCTTCGTCTGCAGTAACCCTCTGTTTTCATTTTTATCAGTCTGTCCTCATGTCAAGCTTATTAAGAGATGCAAATGTATATGAATGAAATTGGGGGGGGGGGTGAAGTAGGAGTTTAGAGGCTGATAACCCTGCGACACTCCCCTTATGAATGTTGACCATTTAAAAGAGCACCCTACAGCAGCTGTGATTTTACACTTGAAGGCTTACCCTAAGCAGTTGCATTTGATTGCGGCCCATAACAATCGAATGTTCTCTTGTCCACTCGTTTTAACTGTTGGTGTACTTGCATGCCTGAGAAAGCACTACTGTTTGATTCTACACTTGATATAATGTTATATTATTACGTAACAGACCTCTTCTTGTGTACTATGTATAGTTATTTGACAGACTTGGTCCTCTTGACAATCTACTTTTAATAAATAAATTTAATTTATAATACAATGACATATCTCGAATGCACTAACAAAATGCATAACAGAAAAATTTACAAAATTGTAGTTGCATTTACATTTGACTAAACCGAATTATTTGTATTTGCACCGTGGTGCATGTTCAGGCCGGGATCTCAATTATGCTTTTTGTCAATACGCATGTACCACAAACAGTAGAACCCGGATGACAATCACTGGTGATGACGTCGTTGTTTCAGACCGAGGCTGGGGTGTGGACCCACGTAGCCATGGTGTATAACGGCGTGTGCATGAAGCTCTACGTGAATGGCAAATATTGCAACGAACGCCCGTTAGAAGGTACTGCGAAAGTCCGTGACGTAACATTTCATACACAAGTTCAGCGAGAAACCACAGTATCGCTAACCTTCTTCACAATAAATATAACATTACTCTCACCAGCGTGTGTCTTGTGGCACGTATTTCTTTGGTGTAGTTTAATTATCAGTACATCCGACATTTGGGTTACGTGGGATAATTGTATACGCAGCACGCATACAGGCAAGCTCTCGCGCTCTCACGCACGAACGCCCACATGCAGTCGAGCACAAATCATGCGTTTGTCTTGGTTTCTTCTAGAACGACCACACATACTATACTGGAGTTAAGAAGGAGATACATTTGGTATCAGCACAATCTGATGATCATTTTGTCCTTATCACCTCCGTGTTCGTCTTGTAGGATTTATCGACAACGTGCAGAACCCAATGATGATCGGCGCCATCGGTTGCTGCAATGGGCCCATGGGATACTTCCGAGGTTGCATTGATGAAGTGAGTATCTCGTGGTACGCGAGTCTTCGCACGTTTAAAGGAGGCAGTCTTTTCCTAGTTTTTCATATATTAATTAACATAATGTGTTTTTAAGAATATAATAATTATGTTGAAGGTATATTTCACGCCAAGTTATGTTTAGTAAGTCCGTTACATCGTTCGCAATTTGAAAGGAGCATGCGTAAATGGTAAACAAACCAGCCAGTTTCAAAACAAGCTTCATTGCCAATATTACTGAGGCCGGCTAAGTTAAACCCAATATCCTTTGATGGTCAAGAATTTCCCATTTACCACGTTCAACCCAGCAGACTTCCTAGTACTAATTACTACGCTGCCCAATTTCGGGTAGTGGACCAGACTACATCCCTTTAGTGATAAATACGGCAATATTACTCACTGGGTCATGTCAATGTTGCACAGAGACGAGAGCTGTCCAGAAAGACAGCATTGATTTATTATAATAGTGAGCTCAACCTGGACGCCACATCCCGGGTGTCTTGTTTCGCCTGTGTTGCTTAGAGCAGCGTACACGGAATCGCGTACAATCTCGGTCCACCATTGACGCCAAGATCTTTTATCAGCGATTGATACATCCATAAAAAGTACCTAATCAGAGTAGAAAGACCCGCTAGATCAGACCTTCGCTGAGACCAAACAGCAGGAATGAAGTACTTATACACACATGCCGCTCACGCACGCACGCACGCACGCACGCACGCACGCACGAACTGCCGTCATATCTAGTATCCCGCCTGTCAGTAGACGTACACTTTTCGAAGATATGTGCGTTTTAAATAGTTGTTTATATTGTGTAGTCTATGCATGATCCTCGTCATTAACATAACCGTAAAAATATATCGAATTGTTTTAGATATTGCCGGCGGATAATAATGATAATAATGATCTGACCAAATAGTGTAATCAATATGTAACGAATATTCAATTTATCTTCGACAGTTACGAGTCTACACGAGAGCTTTGTCTCCCGAGGAAATCGCTGTCCTTGCCGCTATGTAAACTCGACGACAAACGAGGAAGTAGTGACCGGAAACGAAACGCTTCCTGATCTGTGTGATATTCAGTCGGACACCTGCTCGAAGTATTCCAACTGATCTTAGATAGTTACGACGAGCGCAGATCATGTCAACAAGACGTCTGATTCACAAGTGTTATGTCGGTATAGGAAAGTATTTGGTCGTGTGTTATACGAACGCACTCGTCATGTGAAAACAACAGTGACATTGGCAATTGATGACACAGCGCCAATGCAGGTATGTGGAACGGTGTAGTTAACACTTGTGTTATGAAGGCAGCATCTAGCGGACTTCCTACCAATACGGTCAGCATAATAGAATGCCGTACTTCGACATGAAACAAACAGTATTACGCAGTACTGTGATCAATGCACAATATCATTGACTGGCACATTAAATACGTAGTTGCCACAATACGTCCGTTACGAGGTGCCAGATATCAGAATATCGTGTTGTGTTATGTTTGTGCTCGAATAAAATGTAGTTGCATACCTCGCGTTGTTGTGTATACACCAGTGGTCAGAGTAGTTCATTTTATAACACATAATAGATTCTTTGGTATATCAGTGAAATACAAAACGATGAACTGATAATGCATGACCAATTGACGTTGACCCCACTGATTCTTCACTAACGGGAAACCGTCGTCAAAAAGCCGTCATTTCACACCATAAATGTGCAAATGTGTCTTCATAGCGCGTAAAGGTGTCTGACGTCAGTTTTGCTTCTATTTTGATTTCACATGTCAGGATTGTTAATATGTTTGCAACAAACGCTTATTATGAAACATATGCTGCTTTGCCTTATAAACAGAATAAACAATATTTCGTAATTTTGTAGAAAGAAATCAAACTACGCAAATATATGCCAACTGCAAGATATTTAACATTGGTGACAACCAAAAACGGATCCAATGTTTTCTAATACACAAAACGAGGTGACACAAAATAAGCATGGGTTTTGATCCCGCATCACATGTAAAGTTTCGTTAAATACCATATCGACAAAGTGTTTCAAGTGGATCGATGCAGATGAAGTTTGTTTCTTGCTTGTGTCTAGTCTTATCAAAGGATGACCGCATTTCGCGCGTTAATCAGTATACATCTTCCTAGCAGTTCGATCGACATCAACCTTGATTTCCGCGATAGAAAACAACAGACGCAAAACACAGAGGCTATCCGGAGTAGCGTGTTTCAATCGGCAGATGCGAAAATGTAAAATGTTAACAAGATTTGTTTGAAAGATTTGTGAAACGCACGTGGCTTATGCTGTCGGTAATGTGTTAAAAGTATGTGTGTGAATGTGTGTGTGTGTGTGTGTGTGTGTGTGTGTGTGTGTGTGTGAGTGTGTGTGTGTGAGTGAGTGTGTGAGTGTGTGAGTGTGTGAGTGTGTGAGTGTGTGAGTGTGTGAGTGTGTGTGTGTGTGTGTGTGAGTGTGTGGGTGTGTGGTGTGTGAGTGTGAGTGTGTGAGTGTGTGGGTGTGGTGTGTGGGTGTGTGGTGTGTGAGTGTGTGGGTGTGTGGGTGTGTGGGTGTGTGGGTGTGTGGGTGTGTGGGTGTGTGTGTGGGGGTGTGTGAGTGTGTGAGTGTGTGTGTGTGCGTGCGTGCGTGTGTGTGTATGTAAGTGTGTGTGTGTATTTGTGTGAGTGTGTGTGCATGTGTGCGTGTGTGCATGCGTGCGTTCGTAATGGATATCCGATGGCGCCTCTTTGGCCAGATCCGACGCACGCGACGCTCGAAAACCTAACCATGTATCTACTATTTTGCGACGTACGAGCTGCAGGAATATCATGGCCGGCCCAAACCATAAAAAATCAGAAACGAATGGCGGGAGTTAGAACGAAAAACCGTAAGAAACTGGCACTTCTATTCAGCCAAACCCATCCCAAAATAACCACTAAAAGCTGCATTGTGTGGTGGCGCTATCTAGTGGATAGTTTTGAAAACACACAATCTGACTGTGAAAATTGCGAGACTCAACATTTAATTGAAGATTTAACAATATTTTTTAGATGAGGGAGACTCCCACTAAGGCTAAAAAGTGTATAATAATGATGGCATAGATCGGTAAACAGAATAAGTCAGAGAAGCCTTAGAACGTGGCATTTTATATGATTGTGGTTTGAATGGTTATTCATCCAAACAGATACACATAGCAGCTTATTCGTATTGTTTGTTCACTCATGATGGCAGATGTAACAATGTCTTAACGAACATAGAGGCAGATAAGTCTGCAAACAATTATATTTAACATACATTGCAAACCTGTGTAAGCTGTGAGTGTAGATTTTACTGTCTCTTATTAAGTAAGGTGCATTAGTGATAGTGTGTGGCAAATTGTATCACGTTTAAAGTGTTTTATGTGCTGCCACCAAGTTGATTCTGGTGGATTCAAACTTGTCTTGCAACTTTACTGACCGAATACACTAAATCTCTCCTATTGGGATTACATGACCTAAATAAGTACAGCGGAATATCATTTATATGGACACTTCGGTTCCCAGTATTATGTGTCGGGATTAATGAGGTTTCCTGATTAACGCATACCGGGGTATACTAGCTGTTGGAAAGTCCATTCCCAATTAATGATGTCAGGATGCCGAAGTTTACGGATTATCGAAATCAGAATTTATGAGGTTTAATTGCAGAGACGAACCTCGTTTTACGGCCATCTCAGTTACATAGCCACCTCGTAATTATGGTCACCCTAGCACAGTCCTAAATTATTTCCACATGCACTAAAGTATAGCAACTATGTCCCACTAATACGGTCACCTCGTTATTCAGACCACTCTCGAAGTTCCAAAGTTGATCTTATTAGTATGGTTTCACTGTACGTCAGCATTATTGTTCACATTATAAATCATTAAAAAGGTAAGTTCTTATATAGCGCAGTATCCCGTTCTCACAACTATTCAATGCGCTTTACACTTCATTTCCTGGCAGACCTGTTCAATCGAACACCATCTCGACGTCTCTGGGAAGCATCCAGCCACGCTGCAATTAATGTGCAAAGACTACTCGTACACAAGTATCCACCACCACTGTCTACAGCCAGGTACCTCATTCATATAGTTGAGTGAACTGGAGCAACGTAGAATGAACGAATTTGCCCAAGGTTAGACACCGCAGCATAGGATTCGAGCCCGGGTTCTCTCGGTTGAGAATCCGAAGCTTTAGTCACTGCATCACTGCGCTTCACAAATCCAGTCCTTTCTGGGCTCGCCTGGGTTTGCTAGGAGGATGGAGATGTCATTGATCAGAGCAGTTAATGAACATTTCACTTTCTGATTACTTGACAAGTTCAGGAGTCTCCACCGAGCAAACAAAGAAATTAAAATACAACATCCTTGAGCATTGACCTCACATGACTTATTCGTTTCTATGAGAAAACCAAGACCGTGATCAAACTGTGTATCTTAGCAGACCTGCTCAATTTTTCAGTCTTACAATGGAGCGAGCAGTTACTGAAATGTATACATTTGCAGCGCGCATACTAACAACTGCATCACTGTTTTAATATTGTTCTTATACACACGTTGACAAACATGGACATGCCCTTGTGTTCATATCGTGCGTAGAAATGAGCAAGGGAAACGGTATTCACAGGGGAACTTCCGGTGGTGAATTGGTTTGAATTTGGTGAAGCAAACTTGCGAAAATATAAGGATATTTGATCAAGATAAGTGATATTATTGAGTGTATAGCATACATAACGTAATTATAGATATATACTAAGCAATATTTTTTGTTAACAGTTAGCAAGATTGAGTAATCTAGGGTAGATTAAAAGTAGGCGATTTGCGAGCGATAATTGGGGACGTTAATGTAATCGGAACGTTGTTTACAAAGTAGGTCACTGGCGAAGTTAACGTAACGTGAACGACAATAGAAGAGCGTTATTTGAGATAATCGATGTAGTTAGATGAGTAATTAAAACCTGTAATAACAACCTTTTAAAGTGTATATTAGTACACAAGAAACAGTCTTTGTAAAGACTACCTTGTATCTAAGCTTAACTTGAATACATTGTCATCGACATCGTAACTAGGTAAGGCACGGTGTGTCACTGTGTGTTAACAAACTACAACCTAAACAATCTGGTGTAAATTGTACACAGAAAAAGTCTTTTCAAAGACTATATAAAAACTATTTTGAACATAAATAAATTCTGATATGGCACCTTTCAAGCGGCAACTCAGGGCAACACGACACTTAGTGTGCAACGACTGCCAGAGCTGGGTGGATTTTGCGTTGTCTGGCAGAGACCAAAGATGACGGATTCACCTTGAAGTCTGATGAAGGAGGTGTGTAAGTTGACGGATATAGTGAAGGAGATGGAGGTGAGACTCAACACGGAAATAGATGGAGCAGAGAGGGATGACGCGGAGAGAGTTGAGAATTCTACAACACAGAAGGAGCAGAGTTGTGACACGGAGACTGAAGAAAGGAGACTGACAGGAGGGAAGGTGACCGGTGTGAAGAAACAAGAAATTGAGAAGACAGAGGGTCGGAGGAAAAGTGTTTGGCAGAGGGAAAGAAAACGGGTCAGTGGGGATAGATCAACAGGTAGTCAGATTGTAGAGAACGAGGAGAGACGATACAGGTGGTGAAGGGTAGATACCACAGAGGCAGTTGGTAAGACTGTGAGACAGAAGGCTGATGGAAGAAGACGGAGTGTTCAGCAAACAAAACCAGAAAACATGACAGGCGTGAAGGTGACAGGGGAGAAAATGAACGTAGTGAAGGAGGTAGCCGGGGAAAAGGGACGGGAGAGAAGAGAAGAAAATGTGATGCTAGAAGAGAAGACGAAAGGAGGAAAGGGTACAAGAGAAAACGCGACAGGAAAGAAGGGAATGGAAGAGAATGTGACAGGGGAGAAGACGGCAAGAGGAAAAGACAACAACCAGACATATGCAAACCGGAGGAGCTACTCCGAGGCAGTGATTGAGTGGGCAAGGAGAAGAGAGAGAGTGTTTATGGGAGATACAATTCTGAGAAAAACAGACAAGACTATATGCGAGGGGAAGGACGTTGTTGTATGTCTACCGGGGGCTAGGAAAGAGCATGTGACCGAAAGGATAGAGAAGGTATTGGGGCATGGCAAGGGAGGGTCTATACTAGTACACGTAGGGACAAACAATGCAGACAAAGAGGGAACAACTGGGATAGTTCAGAAGTACAGACATCTAGTGAGGAAGCTAAAGAAGACAAGAGTGGAACAGATTGTTCTCTCAGGAATATTGCCAGTAATGGGAGGAAGGGGGGCAACATACAGAAACTGTAAGAGGATGGCGATCAACTCACTAATTGAGCAGATGTGTGAAGAAGTGGGCGTGGGATTCATAGATTTATGGGGGTACTTTGTTGGGAGAAAAGATATGTACACGAGAGATGGCCTCCATCTAAGTGGAATGGAGGCAGCAGTATTCTCAGATAATCTGCTGTGAACTGTTGACAGTGGGACAGGTTGCATGTAGTTAAACGAAATTCGCAGGGGGAACTCGCAGAGAAGCCTGAAACTGGAGACATAGATAAAGACAGCAAAATAATTCAACAAAGAACAATCTGGAAAACTGTTCTGAAGCTGGATATAAATGTGTTTTTTAAATGCAAGGAGTATAGTAAACAAAAGAAATGAACTAAACATTATGGTAGAAGATATTGACCCTCACATAATAGGTATAACCAAATCATGGGCAACCACCGATATATCAGATGCCGAATTGGGACTGACAGGATATGTAATGTTTAGGAAAGATAGAATAGGAAAAAGGGGAGGTGGAGTTATATTATATATTAAAGAATCTATCCAGGCTGATGAAATAAATTATACAGAGAAGCAGATTGCGAAGAAGCTGTTTGGTGTAACATAGTTACAGGAAACTCAACGTTAACGGTTGGATTAGTTTATCGAAGTCCAAACATAAGCATAGAAGAGAATGAAAAAATACAAAACGCTATAAGGGAAGTGAGCAAACGGGACTGTGTTATTATGGGGGATTTTAACCATGGGCATATAAAATGGAAATCTCTACAGAGTATGGGTAGTGAGGACCACAAGTTTTTAGTTTTAGTACAAGATAGTTTCCTTTCTCAACATGTGCTAGAACCAACCAGGGAAGAGAATGTGTTAGACATAGTTTTGTCCTCACAGAATGAATTAGTTGACAATGTCAGGATATGTGAGCCACTGGGGAATAGTGATCACAACCAGATACATTTTACTATCAAAGTAAAATCAGAAAGGAATAGTAAAAAGCAGTACAAGAGAAATTTCCACAAAGGAGAATATAAGGACATAAGGAAATATTTAGCAAAGATAGACTGGAATAACACACTGAAGAATAAGACAGCAACAGAATTGTGGAATATCTTAAAGAGTGAAATTGAATGCATCATCGTCAAATTTGTTCCCTTAAAAACACGGGAAACGGTCCAAAAAGAAACACTTATCAAAAGAAGCCATTAGAAAAATTAAGTATAAACAAATGATGTGGAAATCATATAGACGTACTGGAAATGACGAAGACTGCAACATTTATAAAGAAGCACTAAACCAAGCTACAGCTGAAATTAGAAATTCAAAGAGAAGCTATGAACATAAATTAGCTTGTAATATAAAACATGACAGCAACAGTTTTTATGCGTATGTTCGAAGCAAAGAGAAAGGTCATGATAAGGTCGGTCCTCTAGAAGATTCTAAGGATTCTTAATGGCAGAAGACCTGTATGAGTATTTTAGTTCAGTGTTTACCAGAGAAGACACTAGTTCACTGCCAGTACCAGACGCTAAGTTCAAGGGGGCAGAATCAGACTATTTAAGACAGTTAATTGTAACCACAGAAATGGTAGCTAAGAAAATAAGGGCTATGAAGCATAATAAATCACCTGGAGTGGATGGTATTCCACCCAAACTACTATTGGAAATTGTAGAAAAAATTAGCATACCGCTTGCAACAGTTTTCAACTTGTCATTAGAAGAGGGAGTGGTTCCTTTAGAATGGAAAGAAGCAAACATTATACCGTTATTTAAAAAAGGTTCGAGAAACAAGTCAAATAATTATAGACCAGTTAGTTTAACATCGGTGATTTGTAAATTATTAGAAAGACTAATTAAAGATCACATGGTGGATTTTCTTGTTAAACATAACTTGATAAACCCATCTCAACATGGGTTTCTAAAAGCGAGGTCATGCTTAACAAATATGTTGTTTTTTTGGAAGATATCACTAAGTGGGTATATGATGGATCACCAGTAGATATCATCTACTTAGATTTTCAAAAAGCTTTCGACAAAGTGCCACATCAAAGATTACTGCTTAAACTAAAGGCCCATGGCATAGGAAATGGTATAATTAACTGGATAAAAAAATGGCTGATTGACAGTAGACAACGGGTACTTAGTTGTTGATGGGGAGGCTTCAAACTGGAAATCAGTTTTGAGTGGGGTTCCACAGGGATCAGTACTGGGACCTATATTATTCTTAATATATATATAAACGATTTGGACGATGATATAGCTAGCAAGGTGTTGAAATTTGCAGATGATACAAAAGTGTTTAGAAGGATTAAAAGTGATGGAGATAGACAGCATTTACAAGATGATATTGACAGGTTGATCAAATGGTCTGAAAAGTGGCAAATGTTGTTCAATTGTGGGAAATGTAAATGCCTTCGCACAGGACATGGGAATGAATATGTAGAATATACAATGGTGGGAACTGTACTAAGTACTACTGTAAAAGAAAAAGACTTAGGGCTGACAATTAGTGCTGACATGAAGGTTTCAGAGCAGTGTGGAATCGCAGCTTCAAAAGGAAATCAAATCCTTGGATTGATTAGGCGGAATATAAAGAAAAGGAACTAATAATACCGCTGTACAAACAATAGTTAGGCCTCATTTAGAATATTGTATACAAGCGTGAAGGCCATACCGCAAGAAGGACATAGATATGCTAGAAAGATTACAGAGGAGAGCGACTAAAATGATACCAAAACTGAGGGATCTTAGTTATGAAAAACGCCTAAAAGAATGTGGTTTAACAACACTAGAGACCGGGAGATTGAGAGGAGATCAGATAGAAGTGTTTAAAATATTGAATGGTTATGAAAATATTGATAGAAATATGTTTTTTTTCAGTTAAGAAAGATAGAAAGACTAGAGTACATGAAGATACATTAGTAAAGGAGCAGTGTAGATTAGACGTAAGAAAGTTCTCATTTTCACAAAGGACTGTGAATGAATGGAACAGATTATCTGATGATTGTGTGGGTGCTAGTAGTGTGAATATGTTTAAAAATAAAATCGACACATACCTCAGAAGGGCTGGATATATGTAAATAAAAGGGTTGGACTCTTTGATAAGCCAAAGGGCTTCCTTGTCCACCTGCCATCTAGAGTTAATTCTCTGGATGGCAATCTTGTTAAATCTTGTATTGTAAAAACTATGTTAGTATTTTTCAGGAACCATTGCATGAATGATTGGGCTTTTGTAGTATTCGAGGCTACACGACTGTGTATACTGCGGAATTGGCATAATATACAACCATCGTTAGTCACAGACAGATGAACACATGTTCGGCTTTCAATAAGCGAATGGCTTCCTTGTCTTTTTTTATATTTTTTGGAGCTTACTGTGTGTTATGGCGATATTGCGTTAACATGTCTCAACCACGACTATTCAAACGGTATGACGTGGAAACGTGTCAACATGTTATCATTAAGTTACTGTGTGTGTGTGCGCGTGTGCGTGTGTGCAGCATTAATACCGTGTTTCAACAATTGAGTATTCTGCGATGAAAGACAACAACAACGCGATATATGCAACTACGTTTTATTCGAGCACATACATAACAACATGACATTCTGGTATCTGGCAACTCATAACGAACGGATTGAGGCTGCATCGCTAGGGTTCTTTAACGTCTTCTTGCAGGTTTCCGTGGATTGATCAACATTTATTCACAATTGTCATATATTATATAAAATAATTATTGTGTTCACGGTTGATCTTAATAAATTTCTCTCTGAGGCAATTACTGCTTCGACATATCAGTCAATAATATCGTTTGTTTGGTACCGCCCTACGCCTTAACGTGGTGGTTGGATGTCCGCTAGATGTCGACTTCATTGCACAAGCATTACCAGTTCATTTCCGCACACGTGCATCGACATTGCTCCCCAAATGCCAATGTTGCTGTTCTTTTTACAAGCATTTGTATAAGACACGACTAAGTATTCCGTTGTAGCGACATCACACTCGTGGTCCAGACGTCGTGTTGATACGATCTACGCTCGTAATAAACATCTACGAATCAGTTGGAATACGCCTAGCAGTTTTCTAGCTGAGGAGAACAGAAATAAGGAAGAGTTTCATTTCCGGTCAACACATCTTCACATTGGCGTTACGCTTACATGTTCGCAAGTTCGGCGACATCCGCAGCAGACAACGCTCTCGTATACACCCGCAGCTGTTGAAAATAAATGAAATTCGTTACATATTTATTATATTAGTTTACAGTTATTACAATAATTGTCGTCATTACCCACCGACAACATTTTCAATAATTAAATATAGTAGCAAAGCAAATCGTACTGAATACGATATGTGTAATGATTTATGACACCTGTATGGATTTATTAATAGTACAAGAGCAATTATGTATTAACGAATTTTAACAAAAATACAAACATTATTATTATTATAAATATCACTAATAATAATAACAACAGTACACACGGAGATGTCAATGTCAGTTGATGTAAGATACAAGACTGTATTTGACTAACAGAAGCAAAGTCTCAGCTCTTAACACCGCGGAATTGAAAATACTAAAAGCTAGTGATACTTCGAAGGGAGCAACTCGTGGAGACGATTAACCACCACCTAACTCGACAACAAAAGAAGTGTAGTATCCACGTATTGGTACATTATGCTCTTGATGTTATCGACACGGCAACGTGTTCCATAGCCATCGTAGTGGCGCCACGCAACGGATACATTATAACTACAATCAAGCTAGCGTATCCATGTACGTGTATGTTACGCTATTTCTCCTAGGTGCTTTCAAATGTCTGTAACAAATAGTTCAAGACACCGTCATCTACTTCTATCTGTATATGTAGAACGCTCTGGCGCATCGTATCCAACTAAGGACTGGACTGCTTGGATTCTGGCCGCTTTTGAGCAGTCAAATTATTTTTTCCTAGAAATGTTAATATAGCATATAACTCTTTACAAACGCCCACAATAGCGGGTGTTTTACGTAAGAATCTACCTCGTGTGAAGTTTATATTATTGATTTCGTGAACTGATGGATTTTCAACGAATTATTGGTGACGCGTATTGAAGAAGTACGGCTAGCGACAAAAGCAGATGTCCGGAGAATAGAAGGTAAATAGACGAGGGTGACGACGACAACGTTGGGAGGATTGTGTAAAGATTGATTTGGAGGGATTGGGAGAGGAGTGGAAAAGGAGAGTGAAAGGTAGCTAGGAGTGGAGACGGTAGGTCGAAACATCAATGCAAAAAACATTGGGGGGGGGGAGAAAAAGAAAAGAAAACAGAAATCGAAGACCAGTATAGAGGTGAACCTCATTCCGGACATACATATAGAATGGGAGAATAACACCCTGTTTACTGCCTTCCTCCCAAAGACCAGTATCGAGGTGAGCCTCATTCCGGACATACAGATGGAATGGGGGGATAACACCCTGTTTACTGCCTCCCTCCCAAAGCAGGTACAATAGTTACACACCCGTGTTCTACGTTCTGTTCATCATCAACAACATACATATTTACAACACACGGAAGGTCTAAGAAATTGAATAGAGTAAACGTGTCTACAGCCGCTGAAGCTCATCGTGAGGACTTGAGAGGGGTCGCACAGGAGTGGAACAGGAATTAATTTACTCCGTTATACCTTATTCCTTGCATAATCACCCGTAACACGCCTAATGCTAGGCACACACCAGCCGATTTTCGGCACTCACCAACCGACTAGTCGGCGTAAAAACCGTCGGCCGACGGCAGTCGGTTGGTGTGTTCCGAATTTAAGCCCGACGGTCGGCCTTATAGCGCCAACTAACGCCGATTCGAATGTTGAATCGGCGGTTGGCGTTAATCGGTAGTCGGCGTTAGATAAGGAGGTATCCGGTGACAAGTTGGCGCATATCCGATGACGAGTCGGCTGGTGTGTGCAGGTTTTTTGTCATAACACAACGGTCGGCGGTAACTTGGCCAATAAGAAATCATAGCGCGATGATGTAATAGTCCTCGATACAAGTCAAGGCTAAGCCCGGCGTCTTTTTTGAGTTTTCAAACCATTTCGGGCCACATGCTTTCATTTTTTACTTTCATATTTTACTGACCTGGCGGGTAACCAACGTTTCAGAAATTGATTATTTGTTATCCTATTGCCATTGATCATCATCATTTTGTTTCGCTTGTTCTTAAAACAGGCGCCATAAATAAACCTAATTTCCACTTGTAAGTTTGTTTCACGCTTCCGACAGGAATCGCCATTTTGTTTTGTAAAAACGCTACCTCTGGTGGCGCCGCTACCGGGCGCATATATATTAAGCCTTAGAAATCCGCAAAGCGGCGCTAGGGGTGGAAAACGTTTTTGAGGAATTCGTTGAGTGCGACTGATTACACTTCAACATAACTGTTAACTGAAACGACTGAAACGGTTGGTGTGTGCCTAGCATAATAGAATACCCACTCCAATAAACCAGGGATATTGGCGTCTCCGTGGAAAGCTTTTAAAATCCCATTGAGTCATACTGGCGTATCCAACATTAAATTACACTGGTTGGCGCATAACTAGTTATTTACCTCGTCAATACATCCGGTTAAGAAGCCCATCGATCCCTTGCAGCATCCCAAAGCGCCAATCATCATTGGGTTCTGCACGTTGTCGATGAATTCTGCATGGAAAAACTGCTTTACTAAGGAATACATGATCAGGAGACTTGTCTGGCCTTGTTAATTCCAGTGTAATATTATAGATGTGGTCTAAACACGGTGTTGGTGCTCTCGTGTGTGTTTGAACGAGTGTGTATGCGTATATGCGTGTATGCGTGTATATGTGCATTCGAGTACGCATGTGTGTATGCAGGTAACGAAGAAATAGCGCACATACAGAAAATACAGACAATCACGTAGTGTTGAACATCCGATGATTCAATCATCATAAAACAAATAACTGATCTAAGACACATAAAGGTGAGCTTATTGTTATATTTGTTGTGGAACGTAAACAAGGCACATTGGTATGTAATACTGCCTTTTTACCTGGTTGTTTACGGTTTCGCGGTGAACTTGTGTGAGTATGTGTGCGTGTGCGTACGTGCGTATGTGCGTGTGGGTGTGGGTGTTTGCGCGTGTGTGTGTGTGTGTGTGTGTGTGTGAATGTGTGTGTGTGTGCGTACGTGCGTGCGTGCATGTGTGTGTCTGCGCGCAGTATTATGCCACCTGAACTTCCATTCACAGTACCTGACAAAAATTTTGTGTTGCTATACACCCCATCTACATAGAGTTTCATGGACACCCCGTCATACACCAGTGCCACGTGGTGCCATTCGCCGTCGGTTACCTGAAACAACGATATCTTCACCGGTGAGTGCCGTCAACGTTCTGCTGTTTATAACACATCTGCAGACGTGCCGCCTCGTACAGATTTCCCGTATATAACAACACACTTGGGAGTTTGGGGGATACGGCAATATCTCGTATTCATACATATTTGCTTCAATGGGAACAACTCACGATAAAGCAAATGTATATTGTTTGTGTTCTCCACGATAACACGACAAACGTATTGCCTTCGAAGATAACATACGTTTGATGATAGATATATTCCCGATAAATCCATAAACCAAGCACATTTGACCGTGTCATAGACTGAGAGAGTACCAGAGTGATGGACAGAGAGACGGGCATATGTGCGTTCTGAATTAAAGAGGCCATCTGTGTCAGAAAGACAAACCCAACTATGAAGAGAAACGGGGAGGGGGGTACGGCTGGAGGCACGTGTGGTACCGGCTGTTCGCCACGCATTTGGCGAGCAGAGAAAGAATAGTTCCTGTTGAAGGCCGCCGACGGTGGACGAAATGTCAATGGTCGATGTGAATTTTGAAATTATAGTTGCCTATTAACACAAATCGTTATTTTAGTTATTCTTCCAACATGATAAACATTGTCACGAACTAGACAATTTGGTTTGATACATATATCTGTACTAGCTACCTTGACAGATTGGGGAGGGCTAAATGTATCAAGCTACCCCACCAGAAATATTGAGGGATACAGCCTCCACGCCCCCCAGTTCCGAAGCCCGTAGCCGACTGTTTGGAGTTGGAGATACTCCACCACAACATGTCTTGTTATCGAATACGAGATGTTGTACAGACCGAAACGGATTTATACAGAATCTCAAGTCTAAAATGTGGATTTCAACGAACAGGTGTGACACGTCTATAAATGATACAATCACAATTTAAAAGGAGGAAGCCTGTTCCTAGTTTTTCATTTATTAATTAATAGTCTTCTTAGTAAATAATGTTCTTAAGACTATAATAACGATGTTGAATGTATACTGAGCACCAAACTATGTTTAGTGCGCCCATTACAACGGTCGAAATTTGGAAGGCACGACCCCGGAGCATGTTAAAATAGTAAGCAAAACATTCAGTTTCAAAATAAGCATCATTGGCAATACGGCCGGGTCTGGCTAAGTTAACTCCAATATCCTTTCGTGTTCAACGATGTCCCACTTTCCCACGTTCAACACAGCAGACGTCCTGTTACAAATTACAACGCCCGCTAATTCCGGGAATAGGAACTGACTGGCTCCCTTTAAGACGCACTCACGGGTACGGCGTCTGTGAGAGTGAGCGGGTGGCCGTCGGTGTCCAGACCTCCGTAGACAGTTCGTGCAGAGATATCATCGCCGCTTTCGATGAGGAAGGTCGGTGAGTCAACACAGTCTCCATTGTGCACGAGGCCAGCTTTACCGACGCAGCCGATGCCCCGCACGAAAAACAGTGCCACCGTGAACTGCGTCGTGCTCTGGTCTTTGAACCAGTTACGCATGAACGGAACCTGCAACGGAGCGGAACAGAAGCTCTCTGGAACATTTGTGTCGCATTGGTACCTATTCTAGGGGATTCAGCTGGTGTCATCTACTCAGCTTTGGCGTACCTCTCCATAGTGGAAATTTATAAAACATAATTCTGATGTTTTTACTTCGGTTATGGGATCAAAACGAAAGGGATACTATTGTTTGTGGTGGAATGTTGTCAACAGGGCGTAGTCTCTTCTAATGACTGCGATTAATTATTATCGACAGTGAAGTAGCTGAGTTTACTGGCATGGTTTGGGGTTAAATAGGGTAACATCTAAAATTTCCGGCCGCCATCAAGTCAAAATATCACATTTTGTGATACAGATAATTAATTTAACATAATCTAAGTAAGCATGCACTTCCGACCAATGTCGACCCGTAATAATTCCAAAGGTGCTTTCATGCACGCACGCACGGACGCACACACGCACTCACACACACACCAGTTCTCATAAAATGCAGAATTATCCAGCTATGTCTGCAAAGAAGCAAACCGGTAGATACAAGTGTATTAAACATATATTATGCTAGTTAGGATATACGAAACAAAATAATAATATAATATCTAGCCTAAGTGTGTGTGTTTGTGTGAGTGTGTGTGTGTGTGTGTGTGTGTGTGTGTGTGTGTGTGTGTGTGTGTGTGTGTGTGTGTGTGTGTGTGTGTGTGTGTGTGTGTGTGTGTGTGTGTGTGTGTGTGTGTGTGTGTGTGTGTGTGTAGGTTCACGAGTCATACAACGGTATCCAGACGACAAATGCATTTGTGGTGCCGTAGATCTGCTACAGCTTTATCTTGCTGGTGTACCTCGATCCTAACGTGTCCGTCAAAATGGACCACATTGCCCTTTCGTCTGGGGTCAAAAATTATCGAAGCTTTGCCCTTTCCGTAGGCGTAGCCCTTGGCATGGTGCCACGTGACGTCATCGAAGTCAACTTCATATGGGAAATAGAGCAGGAGGTCGTCACTGCAGGTCGGGTCGACTGTAGACAAAGACACGGACACGAGTGCGTGAAAACATAAGAGTTTAGCAGAAGGAGGGAATGCAGACGGAAATTAATATGCAGAATTAGGGTTAAGAGGTGTCTCGAAATGGTAGGGGAGAGAGTGGAAGAGAACGGCAGACGCTCACGAGGCGTGGAGACGACTAGACAAGAGGGCGGAATAGATTAAATAATCCAGCAAGTGATCAAGCAGGAAGAAGAATACATAACGCCTACTGGTTCCTGAGCACACAGGCGTAACGCCGTCGAATCGTTAAACGTGATAATATTTATCATGACCATGGAATTCAACAAACAGCTACAGAATACGGGACAGCGGATATGTTGTGTGGAATCGCAATTAGGAAAGACCTATCGATATAGCAAGTGAAACGGAATCAATAACGGTACTAAATGTGTGAATGTTAAGGCCTAAATCAACTCGGAATGATACTGCTAGGGTTATTGTATTCAGTATAACAGTAAACCTACATTGTAACTCGTTTCGAATGTATCTATTAAGAAACACGACATTTAGATACTACGTTCAATGGCTCACATCCAACCAGTTTTCGATTGCGAGTAGAGCAGCTATGATTGTTAAGGGAATTATACTAGATAAATATATAATCATTTCGTCATGTGGCTGCCCCACAATGACAGCTTGGGATAAGTAACGGCGGTACTCACTGTTACTAACTTGAATACAGGTACAGAGCATTGGCTCGTACATCATTCCGCTGATACATTCCTGCACGGAGCCGTCGACAATGCAGCAGTATTGCCGAGGATTTCCAGGCACCGGCTTGTACAGACATGGCGCTGTGAGGTAACATGTTATAAATAGGCACACAGCAGATGGCATGAGTGTGACAATTCGTGCGATTTCATTTTAACGTGTCAGCGTTACTGTTTGGAAACGATGGTAGAAACGATTAACTACATCATTTCCCAAAACCAGCAGTGCGCAAAGACCCGATAACACCTTTACCAGTATGCATTAAGAACAACTTGTGCACGTTGAATGTAAATATTGTAACCCTTTAAACGATTTCATATATGACCTGCTTTGTTGGTGGTCTCCACAAGTAACCTGCAAAACGCACACA
>CM034542.1:13186531-13203861 GCA_020002185.1 Paraescarpia echinospica
AACACCACCAACACCACCATCACCATCACCACCACCACCACCACCACCACCACCACCAACACCACCAACACCACCAACACCACCACCACCACCAACACCACCATCACCACCAACACCACCAACACCACCAACACCACCAACACCACCAACACCACCAACACCACCAACACCACCAACACCACCAACACAACCACCACCACCACCATCACCACCACCACCAACAACAACAACAACACCACTACTACTACTACCACCATCACCATCACCATCACCACCACCACCAACACCACCAACACCACCAACACCACCAACACCACCAACACCACCAACACCACCAACACCACACCACACTACTGACCTGGAGAAGGACACGGCTCAAAACAACTTTCATATTGACATTTTTTATTTTCTCTCCGTGTTCGTCAACACATTCCATGACCCTGAATCGCGAACCTTTCTCTCCGCACAGGGGGTCACACGGCCCAAACTCTGACCAGGGTGTACACTTCATGCCTGAAAGCGATCAACCGTGAAGATGAGAATAGCGCCTGTGCGTGCATGAATTGTGAATGCGCGTGCCTGTGCGTGCATGCATATGTGTTTGTGGGTGAATGTGTGTATATGTGCACATATGCATGTGTGCATGCTTGTATGTTGCCAACAACGGTTACACAAGTTATGAATGTGCACTACATTACTAGTAATGCATTACATCATTGCTAAATCAATCTTTCCCTCATGCAGTTGTCAATTGTAGAACTTTGCTTTGTGTTTTTGTCATCAAGAACAACATTTTAGGTCATAATTTCAACAAAATGGACAACGGAATATCCGAAAGCTTCACGTGTTCGGTATCCATTTTTTTGTATTTAAGGATTTTTTGGTAAGCAACAGGTCACTTGATGTATACATGTCAATTTAAACATATGTATGATGTATGTGTGGCGTGGTGGCGTAGTTTTTAGGGCGTTGGAATCTCAACCGAGACATTCTGGTTTTGATTCCTCTTGCTGCGGTTTTCAACGTTGGGCAAGTTCGTTCATTCTACGTTGGTCCCGTTTACACAGCAAGGTTAATGAGTATCTGACAATAGACAGCGTTGGGTATTCGTGTACGAATAGTCTTTTCACAGTAATTAAACCGTGGCTGAACATTTCCCAGATCAGTGGAGATAGTGTTCGATTGACCACGTCTGCCAGGGAATGAAGTGTTAACGGCTGGATATCGCGCAATATAAGAAGTTACCTTTATATTTATTGCATTACAACGGCGGAATGAAATATTTTCTCTTTCTAGAATGTCAACAGAATATAAATCGGAATGTACGATAGCTGCACATGTTAGACATCCATTCTGAAGGCTTGACTAGGCAACGGGTTACGTGATTGGGAACACATTGGTTAAGTCATTGTTCCTTCATCGCGTGCAAAATTGTCCATGTGATGATGTCAGGTAGTATGTGACGTCGTCGCTGTGTAGTTACTATCTGTTTCAAACAGGTAAATTAGTTTCCAGTGATAATGTATCCTTTATCTTGGAATACTGACGTCAGTTGAGACATAATTGTATTAGTATAAAGTGTTAACTGATTGGGCTTCCAGACTCGTTTGAGATATGAACGTATGTGTTAAGTGTTGCAAGTATCGGCAATAGTTGCATGATTCCTCGTTGCTAAAGTTTCGAAACCGTTCCAGATTGCCTCGAACCCAAGTCCTCTCCATTGACTCTGCAGCGGCAAAACCGTAGGGATGCCGTTGGTGATGCTTCAGTTATTACAACGTTTGTATCATCACTATCATAGGCAGAGATGCGTTAGTTTTCGAATTGGGGAAGACGACTGTAGTGCTTACCGCATCCTGCACTGCAACCAGCTTGCATCAATCCCGCCTTGTTTGGATTCAAAACGCTCTCGTCATCGTCATCGACGGCTAGCAGGTTGCTCTCTGAAAACGAAGTAACAGTCAATCATTAGGACACACACACACGCACGCACGCGTACGCGTACTCGCACGCATACACGCATACACGCATACACGCATACGCACATACATACATACGCACATACGTACAAACGCACATACACAAACGCATACATGCGCGCGTGCACACACACACACACACATACACGCACACATGTTTGCATGTATGTATGTATGTATGTATGTATGTATGTATGTATGTATGTATGCATGTATACATGTATGCATGTATGCATGGATGCATGTATGAATGTATGCATGTATGCATGTATGCATGTATGTAAGTACGGATGTACAGACGTATGGATGTACGTATGTATGTATGTACGTATGTATGTACGTATGTATGTATGTATGTATGTATGTATGTATGTATGTATGTATGTATGTATGTATGTATGTACGTATGTATGTATGTATGTATATACACATGTTTTATAATATATATGTATAAATATTATATATATGTATATATATATATATATATATACATGTAAATATATATATATATATATGTTATACTTCTTGTTAACAAATTCAAAGAATACTAATTATTAGCCGTAGCATAGACGTTCGTATCTGTATGATAGTATAATGTATTATACACCAGTATGATAGTATAATGTATTATACACCAGTATGATTGTATAATGTATTATACACCAGTATGATAGTATAACGTATTATACACCAGTACGATAGAACCGACCGGATGTTGTCATCACGTACTCGTTGTTCCCGTTGTCTCGGTTGACTGGTGCTGCTTTTCGTATCCAACTAACCTCTTGCATGTGTCCTCTCCTTCTCTTTGAATGCATATCTACTACTCTCTTCTACAATATATGTCTGTAATATTCGCATACCTTTGTTTTCACAAATAAAGGCTGTATGATAAGGTAACACGTCTCACCTCCACAAGTTGTGACGAGGAGTGCGTTGGCCAACTTTCCGGCCGTCGAGTTGTAGCCAGCTTCGAACTGATGCTCATTGAATGGTGTGCTCGAGATTGGGTTAAGCTTCATCTTGTTACTAGCGCCAATACCTGCAAGTTACAAACAATATCACACCACACTCAAATTACCACAGCGACCAGTTATTTCCAACTGCAATAAAACTGCAAAAAAGTCTGCCGGATGTGTCGTTAACTACAATCGTTATCATTAGAAAACAAGTAAACTGTGCTGGGTATTATGTTTATGTTCTATGTTCTGCGTGTGTGTGTGAGTGTGTGTGTGTATTTGTGTGTTTGTGTGTTTGTGCGTGTGTGTGTTTGTGTGTGTACGTGTGTGTGTTTGTGTGTGTACGTGTGTGTGTTTTTATGCATGTGTATGTGAACATGTTCGTGTGGTTGTGCCTGCTCTTGTTCGTGTGTTCGTTTGTGGTGCGTTGTAATGCGGCAAAATGGACAAAGAACTCACCGACAGAGAACATATCGACGCCGTCGAGCTGCAGTTGCTGGGACAACTCATAGGTACACGCCTCGAGCTCTTTGACCTTCTGTTCTCCGTCCGTAAGAAAGACGACCATCTTAGGTACGTTCACAGAAGACGCGAACAAGTCAGCCACCGACTGCAAAGCATATCCGATGATGGCTATGCCGCCTGTAACGATATGGTGTAGATGGTTTATTATAGCAAACAATAGCACTGCACATTTTATACAGACAATGATTTAGTATCTGTAATGAGGGTATCAAGCCACGAGTGGCTGATGTTCCCTCTCAATACAGGTAAAACGCATGCAGTTTCATGATGCAAGTAGAATAATTTAACAAAAAGAAAACAGATTGTGCATTTGTAGAGCAACAACATCAGCATAAATCACAGCAATATTATTTCCATGAATATACGCATTAAAATTGCAAAAATCAATATTAATTTCGTAAGTCTCTAATATCATTTACTGACAACAATTTCTTGCATTGATAGTTGCAAGAGCAAATACTGCAACATTAACAGTGTAAACAAAAGGCTAGCAAATGTGACATTTGTTCGCAATTTTTTTAACTATAATCCATATAGAGAAAATACTGTTCAACAAATAATGATCGTATGGAAGAGTAACATATCAAAAGAAATAGTATTGCGTGTGTTCTATACATAACAACAACGTTAGTAAACAAGCTGAACGGCATTCCCAAAAAGCAACTTTTTAACCTGTGAACTGTACTCCGAGGATTTCGCTGACAGACGGGTTGTTCGTGAACCCAAAGACGGTCGACGCCTCACCGGAGAACGACACCATGGCGACCCGCACACTGCCGCCCGCTGGCAGCATGCTGACGACGTCACTGACGAGCTGTTTGTAGATCTCGAAACCGTAGTCGCTGACACTGGACGACTTGTCGACGACGAACACGATGTCAGCCGTGCCATTGGCGCAGTCCACTGAATCAACGAGATGTGTAAAAGGGTGTTTAACATATAATGACCCAAATTTAATTTCACACACCAAATGTATTTCTTCTCACCTGTAAATGGTGGATGTAACTAAACTGTTGACTGACCTCTCCACTATTTCGGTTATGACCAATATTGGAAACATAAACATGATGAGTAAATTGGTTATAAGTATCGGATTAGAAAATGGGTTTCATGATTTATGTGCAACTAAGGTCGCGTCAGGGCGTATGGATATGCACAATCTCACCACAATGCAATACAACGTAGCTAGTGTATGTTATCTTACTCGTCCTACACGTTTTTGACATCGGGCACCAAATGTCCCCGTGATTGACTGAGAACAGCGGTTCTTAACCTTTTTTGGTCGCGGCCCAAATTCCGGTTGCGGGACTTCGTTGGCAACCCGTGCCTTCAAGAAGTTAACTTGTAATAAATGATTTATAAAATAAATAATCATGAGATAAATATACATAACAAAAATGAATGAGAAGTGAGAACATTTCGTAAATTTCCTTGCTGAACACAACGCCATCGCTAAATGTGCGCTTCGCATTGGATTAAGACAGGGTTCTGCAAATGTGTTTAGATGTGAGTCAAATTTGGCCCAGTTATCTCTCCACGGACCACAGCTTTTAATTTGGTAATAGATAATATACCTTTTTTGTGGATATGTGTTTTGTGCTACCCTGAACCTCATCAAACAATAAATAAATAAATAACTCCAGTTAAACACCGTGTAAAATTAAGTCGAAACAGAATAGAGGCGGTGCCTATTCGTTTATAAACCAGGCCTACTACTGCCTGGAGACAGCATAGTTCGCAAGTCGCAAAATAATTTTCAAACGATATCGAAGGTGTTCATGGTGTGACTTGTTGTTGGGAATTCCGCTATTGTTTAATCAACGCTGCCAACCATATTTTGATGTTTTAAGCAATGCTGAAAACCAGCACTGTTATCAGTCATAAAAGCAAGAAGTTGTCTTTCATAGTGAAACATTTTTCTTTAAAAGCGTTATGTTTTACAGACTTAGAGATTCTATTGCAAAGCAGCTTTGTCATCTCTAAATGACTGCGACAACTTCAACAACGCCAGGCAGAGCAATAAACGAACTTGCAAAGACGCAGCAAAGTCGGCAAACAGACCACTGAAGGCGGTTTGTAAGCTGTCCTGCACACCGATAAACACCCGAGGGACCGGTCCGTCAATTCAATGGAGAAATCTCACACAAATAAGCCTCATATATCTCTCACTAAAACCGCTCCACAGCTCAATCAACGAACACTGTTATAAGATAGAACATGATAATGTTCTGTTTAGAACATGATAATGTTCTGTTTAGAACATGATAATGCTCTGTTTAGAACATGATAATGCTCTGTTTATAACATGATAATGTTCTGTTTAGAACATGAAAATGCTCTGTTTAGAACATGATAATGCTCTGTTTAGAACATGATAATGCTCTGTTTACAACATGATAATGTTCTGTTTAGAACATGATAGTGTTCTGTTTAGAACATGATAATGTTCTGTTTAGAACATGATAATGCTCTGTTTAGAACATTATTATGTTCTGTTTAGAACATGATAATGCTATGTTTAGAACATGATAATGTTCTGTTTAGAACATGATAATGCTCTATTTAGAACATGATAATGTTTTGTTTAGAAAATGATAATGTACTGTTTAGAACATGATAATGCTCTGTTTAGAACATGATAATGCTCTGTTTAGAACATGATAATGTTCTGTTTAGAACACAATAATGCTATGTTTAGAACATGATAATGATCTATTTAGAACATGATAATGTTCTATTTAGAACATTATAATGTTCTGTTTAGAACATGATAATGCTATGTTTAGAACATTATAATGTTATGTTTAGAATATTATAATGTTCTGTTTAGAACATTATAATGTTCTGTTTAGAACATGATAATGTTCTGTTTAGAACATGATAATGTTCTGTTTAGAACATGATAATGCTCTGTTGTTCTTCACAATTTACATTTCTTTGCGCGGGTCCTGCGGGCCAGTTGGAAACCGTTCAGAGTCGGGAAGATCGTACGATTTCAAAAAGTTTGAAGGATATTAGGCCTATTGCTAATACGCTAAATTTACTTCATACAATAAAGTTGTAGATAAATAATATATTGTTTCAACGATGCTGATTACTGCAATATTGGTATGTGAGAGTGAACTTTGAAACCGAAAATGGCACCGATGTTATCCTAGTGCGCGCATAACGCTTTTCAGCGGCATCAAACCGAATATGACTTGCCTATACCAAATGTTTCCATGACGAACACATTACGCCAAATGTAGTGTGAATTTGAAATACTGTGTGATTGCAATTACATACAACGTGTTTAAAACCTAATAATTCGTCTCGCATGCATATGGTACGGCAAAGCAGAACAACAAAGACATGTTCGTAGTCGCTGGAATATCTTGGCGACCCACTCAAAATGGCTTGGCGACCCAAGGGGTTAATAACCGCTGCGTTAGAAACACCTCTGGAAAGGCTACGCTGGGCTGTTACGTTCTGATAATTAATTTGTGTTGTTTTATGACAATCACGTTCTAGAAAAAGACGTGTAACCAGGAAAAACCCCAGAAATATGTAGTGAGCATACAATTATCGCTAGCCTAGTGCCCAGTCAAATATTGTTGCTGGTAATACACAAAATAATAGGGAGGGAAATAACCACTACGAGGGAAATAAACACGGAGAATACGCATAGACGTACAGGATATACTTAAGAAGGGCGAGGCAAAGCTTCTGGCAGATGATTCAGAAGAATGCGGACACACATGAACAAACGTATAACAGCCTATTCACAGTTGAATGTTCACTACATATTTCTGTGGTTTTTCCTGGTTATACGTCTTTTTATAGAACATGATTAGCATAAAATAACACAAATCAATTAGCTGAAAGTAACTGCCCAGTGTAGGCACCTACTAGTTCTGTTAACTAACGTTGTGACATGTGCAGACATGTCTGCGGTAAACACAGAAAATATGTGCGGTTATACGTGTTATATATCCCCACTAACAGCCTCTCCACAACATCTGCAAGTGACTCATACCCTATGATACTAACCTGGATCGCATGACTTCAAATTGCAGGTCATTGTTTGGACACTCGAATTGTATATGCGCGTGCGCTCGCCATAGTCGCATAGGGCGCTGCAATCGGTCCACTCGCCAAACTCGGCTGGTGGGAACAAGATAAACGAAAAGAGCTATTTTACATGTCATCACAAATGATAGCACAGTCGATATTGTCTCATTCATATGCAATGATCTAACATGTGTATTTGACAAGACTTGTGTTAATTGCAATTACATATCGTAATGTAAAGCCTAATTATAAACAAATATTGTAAAATAAATTTCATTGACATGCCCATGTTAATTTGGTAAGCAAAGCGTTATTAACCAACGCATGTTTTTTTAATATCCTTCTTTCTGGTGATGCATCGCAATTGCATAAATAGTGCATATTACCAATATTCATAATTGAGCCTGCACTTAAACATAGTTCGTCTTTTTAACAGAGGTACATCGTTGGACTTCGTCGTAGTAGTCTAATCGTTTGTGTAGATTTTGCATATGTGTCTTGAACGTTGTAATGTGTTTCATAAAACATGCAGTATGTATTCTTCAAACTTGCAGCCGGATTTATTCTGAATATGAGTTTATTTGCCTTGCTTATTTGCCCAAAGATCTGTGTTTCAATATACTCACCGTCGCAAGGAGCGGTATTGCAAGACACGCTGATCACGCCACACGGAAAGGGAGCGCCACCATCAGTTGAGTTGCACATTTGCGTGACGGCCTGCTGGTATCCGCCACCACAATCTTTGTTACAAGGGCCAAACGTGTACAGATCGCACGCTACAAAGTGAAATTGATTATTACAGACTTTTCATCAAGACATTCACATAGCGATGTGGAACTGTATATGCACGCACGCACGCATGCACGCACGCACGCATGCACGCACGCACGCACACACACGCACGCACGCGCACGCACACAGCCACACATACTCACACGCACGCACACCTACGCGTGCGCACACACACACACACACATTCATACACACACACACCTACGCGTGCGCGCGCGCACACACACACACACATACACACACATACACACACATACACACACATACACACACACACACACACGCGCGCGCACACACATACACACTCATACACGTTTCGCGGCTATTCTGTACATGTTTATTATGCTTATATCGGCGAGAAAAAAAAAAAAAAATGCGGGACAATGGATGTCATCAACATACTTGACATTTTGCCTATTTATTGCACTTGCAATAACGATAGTTGTTTACATAGCTTATACTTGCCAGTGGAACCACAAACTGCGGCGATTAGTAGCAGCCAGCTGGACCGGTAAACACCCATGTTGTCCTGGTGGCTTCCTGTTGTGCAAAAGCAAGAAACATAATTTTATCAGCCATGCGATTACAAAACAGCCTTTCATGTTAACTATATAACAATAATTTATTTATGAACGAAGTTCTTAAGTTAACACATTGTAAACATGTAAGTGTGTGTGTGTGTGTGTGTGTGTGTGTGTGTGTGTGTGTGTGTATATATGTCTGTGTGTATGTGTATGTGTATGTGTGCGTGAGTGCTTGCGTACCTGCGTGCGTGCGTGAATGTGTACTAGCACTTAAAGACTGCAACCACAGTTCTTATGTATTCAACAGTCATCGGATTACATGTGTTCAACCTTTTGTCAATAATGCAAATGCGTACTTTAATTGCTTAAATGCCACCGCTAAGAAAGTGTTTCATAAAATGCTAAACAGCTTGCTTATGCCGTCTTTTGTCTTAATAGTGAAAATTTTCCATGCAGGGCATCTTATACACATATGCATAGCAATCCCAACAATACGTATAGAAGCCTACCTCTTGGGTTTCTTCGTGAGGTTGGTTTCTTCCCTTCTGTTTCTGGCGTGTCTTTCATCGGCAGAAGTGTGGAAACTGTTGGTCGAGCATGCAGTATGTCGCTTGATATATATTCATTCGCCGCCGTGTCATCATCTACGTCACCGGAAGAGAGTGGCGAATCACGACTGGCTACAACCAATCAGCTGCTTCCACGTGTTAGCTGGGATGGGTAACTTAATTACTATAATCAATGTTCTCGTCGGTTTTTTAATCAAATTAATGTACGGTTTTACAATTGTGTGCAGCTGTGTAAGAAATCCTTAATGTGTGCCTATACAATGGCTATACAATGGCGTCTCTTGACTTGTTCATTTTGTACAATGTTATTGTACAAAACGTAATGTAATGTTTAACACCAGTCAACAGAACTGTATTATACATCTACGGATTTTCGTAGGAATAAATCATTAAATATACGTTTGTGTAGATGTGGTACCAAATTGATGCCGAGATAGCGATATTACTAAGTAAATATTGACACGCTCGCCAAGTTTGCTTACAAACATAGTATAATATTGTTCTAACAGGAAAAATTACAATTGGTTTGTATACAATACGTATATAATTTATTATGCTCTATGCAATTTGTGATTACGTATATAATGTTATATTAAAATGTTGTATGAATTGTAATATTTTGCTTATTTGTTTCACGGATATGTAATAAGACTTATATGCACTCGTGGTAACGCCGAAGCATGCATTTAAGGGAAATTTGGTTACTTGAGACAAGACTTGCTATTTTTGTTGTCGGTCAGTGATTTCCATTGGCGTGATGGTCTTCCTTTCGGACAATGTTTATACTGACGAACATCATTATGTAAATGTGACTTACACTACAAAATACGTTTTGCCAAATCTTCCCAAATTTGCATTTAGGTGTACTACATGTTCTTTATAGTGGCATCATTGTAGAATTGCTGTTTCCAGGTTAAACGAATACCTTAAGAAACTTATAAAACATGCAACATATAACATATTTCTTTTGTCGGGCCATTTTTCTGACAAATATTTCTTTATTTCCAACATTATAAACTGTGTACTTGATTTTCCAACATGGAAGTCAAGCGAAACCGTTATAACAAAATTAACTCCGAACAAGGCTCATTCCACGCAAACGTCAACTTCTATTGAGAACAGAATCTTACACAAATCCTACAACGCGGAAAGTACCATGACCCAGCACGAGTGGAACTACACGAGGAAGGAAGAGATCGTTCGCCATGCCACTGCGATGTCCTGAGGCTTCGAAAAGAAGCGAGACAACTGGGTGTAGAAACAACAATGCACCAACTGTTTTCATACATTAAGGACGGGGAAGAAAAGAAAATTAAAAATGATTTGCGGCGTGGCCAGGGTCCAAGTGTGCACAATGTGTTTGCGAAATGTGTGATGATGGCTGAATAATACCAATGGATGTGCACCGGGCCGTTTTGGGCGCATTTTTAGCGAGTAAAAAATCGGGCGGTGTTCTGAAACACCCCGTAGAAACACAAATTTAAAGGAAATACGCTACATATAGCAAAGACGTAGGCAGATAAGTGGAAACAATGATCCAGTAGAGACAAATTTATTAGAATGAAAAATGTCAACTCTATGACAAATCTTGCATAACTTTTGCACGTTGTTGGTCTAATATGAGACTACGATTGAGGTATCAGCCGTAACGGAAGAAGACGCAGACGTACCAGGCGTTGAGACTCGTAGGGAAACATTCCATTTCAGGTCTGTGTAGGGGTGTAGACTATTACATGCATCGAACACGTGGCTGGCACGATCGGCACATATAGAGACCAGTTAGTAACATACATGAATAGAGAAGCACAGCCAGCAACGACATCGAGGAAGACCTTTGTGAGGTGAGATTATGGGGATACAAAGTTCATCTTATGGATCTAATGAAGATATTTAGAAAGCAAGTGGATTATACGCAACGTACCCGAAGTCCATTTACAAAATGTTTGTTTTGCGTTAGCGTGAACACGATAGTTAATGCATTGTGTTTTTGTTGAGCGACGGTGGGTGGGTGTGTTCAATGTGTTAGCGTTATTAATGCATCCAGTTGCTTTGTATGTATCAGTTACATATAATTTTGGAATTAACTACGTCTCCATACCTTGGCTGTCTTTTTTTGAACTCAGAAATGATGCTGCTTACATCCAAAATAGTAATGGGTGGTGATATTTATTTTAGAAAAAACTGACCCATGATAATCATTAATATGCCTTATTGCACGAGACTTCCGAAAGTGTTTTATCTTGTATGTTTTCATACTGATAAAATCAACTTGCATACGACATACGATCTTTATTTTCCGTTTTATTGGTTTTTATTCGTTCCGTTTTGCTAAGTTTCGAAATAGAACGAAGCAGCAATGTTCTTTATCGTATTAAGAAACAATGGTATCGATGACACTGACTCCCGCCAACGGAAAATTCCATACCTGCTGAGCATAATAACATTGCATTTGATTTGTTTGACAGCACAAGTTGGGTAGAATGTGGATGGGCCCTACACTGTTCAACCGCATTATTTTACATCCTGTATAACGTTGAACATGTCCTTCGGAACCACTCCTAACGTTTACGTTTGTTTCTTTGCTTTCAGGTACCAGAATTACACCATGGCAGAAGACGATGAAGATGATTCCATTTCGGAAAAGTCGAGCGGACAGAAACCAGTAAGAATCATCAGCATCACCAGTATAATCACTATGATCGTCTTCGCCACGACTCAGTTATAGACCTCATGACAGTCGTGGTCATCACTGTGGTTTTCGTAGTAATTGCAGGTTCCAAAATGAAAGATTCCACGTCAACGTAAACTGAATCGTTTCGCGTACGATAGTTATGTGCAATGAAAATAGTTCGGCATTGGTAAGCAGAAAGTGTACGATGAACCTTAGTTTCATATTTCTGAATTGTTTTTTCATTTACTGGAAAGCCGGCCAGGAGGGGTTTAATTCAAAAAAGTAATTAATGAACTTTTCGTCAGTCATGATGTTACTTCATTTAATGTAGATCTTCTGTTCATTTGTTTTTTCGTTGTTGACAATGATTGCTACTCAGATAACTATATATATATATATAATTATGTTGGACTTATGTGTCATTACTACATACGACTTGTATATTAGTGTAAGTAGTTTAAACACTATTTTCGTTAATAGTTCTTTAACATATTGGTATGTCCCAGTGTGATACGTAATTTAAAAACTTATACTTATTGTTCTTTAACATGTTGGTATGTATTCAGTGTGGGGTGCAAACATCAGTTGCATGGTAAGATTTTGGTGCCCTGGTATTGGAGTATAATGGGGTTGTTGAAACATATTTTGTACTTACATAACCTCGTACAAAAGCGTCTTCGTTCTATTATGACTTAACAGTGTACTGTCTGATTCTTAAGCAAATTACACTCAAGAAGCAATGGATGAAATGTTAAGCAATTATACTGAGTTAGACATAAGGCACTTGTTTGAAAACGAAGAGGTTGAAGTAAATCCTTTTCATCTAGCTGATATAAATAGTGATTACCATGATGTTCATCATATTCTTCCCGCTAAAGTTTGCCATACCCGTTTTGAGCACAAAGTACTCCATCTAAATATACAAGGACTTTCATCAAACTTTGATCAACTTAAAATGTTACTGTCATAGCTATCTGACGCACATGTTGAAATTGATTATATATTATTATATGAAACCTTTTTAAAAGACAACAATGCGCAACAATTTTTGAATTGTCTAATTATAATTTTATTTACAAGAATAGGAAATTTAAATCTAAAGGTGGTGTCGCGATGTATGTACGTGATAATATTAAGTATAATCACCGTGAATACCCTGATATCTTCGCGGAGGGGGAATTTTAATCTGTATTTATTGAATCCAGCATTAATGGTCAAACCTCAGTCGTTGGTGAAATATAACGGATCCCTAATTCAAATGTGTCTTCATCTATTTAAAGATATGAGACAATACTAAATCAGATTCAGCACTCAAACCATCAGGTCATAATTGGCACAGTTCAAAATTTTGACTACCTAAAAATGGACTAATATACACCTTCATCCGACTTACTATACTTACACCTAGCTCCCAACACCATTCCAACAATTACCAAACCAACGCGTATCACCCATACATCCGCATTATTGATAACATATGTATGTACGACATACAACCCCATTTGTTCATTCGGGCATATTATATAATGATATATCTGATCACCTACCTATATTCTGTTTAATTGGCAAGCAGAAGCCTTGTAAAAAATCAAATGAGCCGTTAATATTCAAACACAGACCCACGTCTGACCAATCCATTGGTCATATAACATATACACTACGCGAAATTTATTGGACGTATTTACACCAGTTAGATACAGATAATGCGTTCAAGGAATTCACGATAAAACTTAGCTATGTTATTCAAACATTCGCGCAGGCGAAAATTGCTAAAATTAATCCCAAATACATAACACGGAATGAGTGGATAACTAAAGGTCTATTCAAATCGTCAGTAACATCAAACAAACTCTATAGGAAATGTATCGGAAAATCTAAGACACATTCTACTTATAAAACATTTAAGATCGACTCTAAAAAAACTTGGCAATTACTTAGAACCATGATTGAGAAAAACAACGATAAATCAGGCATTTCGTCACACTTTAAATATAATAACGATATAATTAAGGACCCTCATAAAATTTCGAATATATTCTGTAATGTCTTTAATAATGTTGGTTCAAACCACGCAAATGCAATCCCTCAACCTAAAGAGTAATTTACTAAAATTAATATCTTCAGAATTGTCCTAAACAAAATCCATGAAGTCTCTTCATGAGTCCGACCGATGTAGATGAAATCAGGCAAATTATGTCTCTTCAACCTAAGACCAGTTCTGGATATGATAATTTTATTCCCCGCCTCATGAAATTATTCGGTGAGTAAATAGCCTTACCAATAACTATTTTAATAAATAAATCAGTAGGAGAGGGAATAGTGCCTGACGAAATAAAACTAGCAAAACATATACCTGTCTATAAGTCTAAAGCTACTGATGACTTTTCTAATTATAGACCAATATTTTTGTTACCTTCAATTTCTAAAATACTGGGAAATGTTGTACATAGAAGGACTTATGAAAACAATATATTGAACAATAATTAATATGGTTTTCGTGAGAAACATTCAACAACCAATGCTATTACCGCTTATACTACTGACGTTATTAATGCACTAGAAAAAAAGGACTCGGTCCTTGCTGTTTTTCTGGATCTAAGTAAAGCATTCGAAACTATCAACCACCAAATCCTATTACACAGACTTGAATATTACGCTATAAGGGGTACTCCACTCAAATGGTTTAAGAGTTACCTTTCAAACAGGAAACAGTATGTTAAGTACAGTTCTAGTGACTCACTTCATCAGGATGTCACACACGGTGTCCCACAGGGTCTATCCTCGGTCCGCTTTCGTTTATTTTATATATTAATGACCTTCCATTCTGTGTAAATATGTGCAAAACAATATTGTTTGCAGATGACACTACTATGTATAAAACTGGAAAACAAATTAATGAAATATATAAAGATATGAATAACGAACTTGAAATATTAGCTGACTGGATTCGTGCCAATAAACTATCTTTAAACATTTCTAAGACATAATGCATGTTATTTTCTAGATCTCGTCCTGCTCAGAACGAAGAAATATAATTAGCGATAGCTAATAACATAATTCAGCGAACAAAATGTATATAACATTTCTAGGCCTTCATATAGACGACAGACTTGATTGGCATGAACATATAAATGCATGCAAAAACAAGCTAACTAGTGCTTTATACATAATTAATATAGTTAACCGCTACCTTCCAGTAGCTGCACTTAAAACAATTTGTTACACTTTAGTTTACCCCTACTTGACATACGGAATCATTTTGTGGGGATCCACATACAAAACTCATATCGAAAAATTATTCAGTAAGCAAAAAAATCCTCTCTTTACATGTTTAAATTTAATAACCTTGCATGATATTTATGAAATTGAAGTTGGAAAATTTATGTATAATTATGTCCACGGGAGTCTTCCACATTCAGTATAGGATATTTCTAAATTTACCTATGACATTCACTTTTACAAAACAAAACAAACATGTAATATACGTCCTATTATCAGTTATATTCAAAGATCTTCGAATAGTTTGCTATATAAAGGTCCGATGATCTGGAATACAATTCCAACTGTTATAAAAAATACAACCAATTTAAATAGTTTTATATTATCATTAAAGGCCAATGTTGTAAGGGGGTATGGTGTTCTAGTTTAATCTCATTCCACCCCGAAACGTCTGACATATGTGTTTGATATAATGTTATTCTACTTAGGTATTATACCATTGCTGAAGTTTGGTTTATCCACACGTTTTTTTCGCTAGACTACTTATGTGAACATTTATCATATAATATTACTGTTATTACATTTACGTACATGTTCTACACACTACACGTGAAATCATTATTCATAATAGTTATCTAAGGGATGACGGCGACTAATAATAATAATAATAATTGCTTTATTCACAGACTCCATGCAACATACAAGTACATTATCATGGTTCTATAGTTGTGTTATAAACAATAGTTACAATGTACAGAATGAAAAATCACCCGTCAACAAATTGTATATACAGGGAATTGAACCAGTATTTCCATATTCTTGACATGTATTTCACGTCACTATTAATAATATTACAAATCAATATGTTTTTTGAGAACTGCAGTCGGTATATAAACCTATATGTCAAATTTATAATAACACAGTTAGGTAAATTATTGTTAACAAACATTTCACTAGCACTACAGTATATGTCATAACCTAACACCATTCGAAATAAATTGTTGTAAGAGACATACAATTTCCTGATTGCATAGTTATCAAAATTCCACCATAGATGGGCAGTATACATAGGTGAGCAAAAAGTAGTAAACAATGTCTTCTTTACATCATTTGAACACATATGAAATTTTCTTATGATCATGTTGCCTTGTGCATACAACTGGCGACATTGTCTAGATATATCATTGTCATCTAGCATACTATTTGAAATTGTATGACCCAAATATTTTACAGATTCTACCTCACATAGTTTGTCGTTACCAAGCATAAAACTTGGAAATTTAACATTCTTACAACTCTTGTTTCTAATTATCATGACCATACTCTTTTTGGCATTGTACCTTATGTCATGAGATACTCCATATTGATCTCAGACGGTGAGAAGGGTCTGTAATCCCCTGCTGGACGGACAAAATATTACAAGATCATCAGCATACATAATATTATTTACACAATTATATCCTACATAACATCCTGTATTGCAACTATTAAGTACAGTGGATAAACCATCTATGTAAACACTGAACAAATAGGGGGATAAAATACCTCCTTGTCTAACTCCATTACTTACATAAATACTGTCAGACACATGACTGCCCCATCTTACACACATCTGTTGGTTCGCATACTAGTTTACTTAATCATTATCATCTTACATTGGAATAATTAAAACAAACTGGTTACAGCCTTAATTGGCTCCGCTGTCAACTTGGAATTGTGTATCATTTTGTCGATGGTTTTAACGATTGTTTATATTTGTATATGTGATTGATACAATTCCAAATAAAGCCTACCTACCGTAACGTGTTACTTTTTCAATAACTTCTTTATCATTACCTAGTCCGTATTTTTGTTTTTGAACCAGCTTTCTGACAATCTGACGATGACTTCAATGACGTTATATGTCATCACGCGAACGGTTACTTCAACGCAGCCGTCAAGGCAACAGTTGCAAGTAGACCCATTCTCGTTAATGTGATTTTGTCCGAATCGTCAGGTTAGAGATAAAAGTCCCCGTTCAGTTTGATTATATATTTTTGACG
>CM034542.1:13204861-13352361 GCA_020002185.1 Paraescarpia echinospica
CTGCATCGTTGTGAGAGATGTGCACGTGAGTTCACGAGACGTGACAGCCTGTTACGTCATATGAAGTCGGTATGTATGGAAGCGAACGACTCACCCCTACGCAAACGAGCGAGACGCACAGAGCGACCACGTGTGAGTGTTGCGAAGTCGGTATGTATGGAAGCGAACGACCCACCCCTATGCAAACGTGCGAGACGCACAGAGCGACCCCGTGTGAGTGTTGCTGACGACGACGACGACGACCCGATACAACCACCACCCCGACTTCCCTTCGCCGATACTCTATCGAGGGAACTACAAGACGTCGTCCGAGATCACTGGTCGACCATCCGAACCCACACGGCTAGAGGACCTGTACAATCCAGGTACAATTACAGAGTGTCGACACCGGACACGAGCGTCCTAGAACCGTCACTGAAACGCATGTTCCGTGAACAGACGCACGCGTTTAAGATTAATCTTAGTTACGGGTTTGTGTTAAGGAACAAGACCACGAACAGGTACAGGTATTATCATTCGTCCTGTAACTGTTGTGGTCGTTACCTTGACGAACCGTGTCTGGTCACAAACACTGCAGACTTTGATGCGTTTCTGGAACGTATCCGAGAAACAGACGTGCTGCAGTGGGTCATCAGTCAGCGTCCGGACAGTCAATGGATATGTGAGGTGGTCACGAATGTTACCTTCTTCGTCAATCACATCGTACATCATCCGATAGGATGTGTGGACATCACACTGCTGAGGTACATCAAACGAATCAAAGCCGTCATCGGATTGGAAAGAGACTCCGTCCACAACACAAAGTACACCGACAATCTGTGTCTCTTCCGATGTCTGGCTCTGCATCGTGGATGCGACCGATCCCACCTGGAACCCGCTGTGCGGGTACTCTACGCGAAGTACGACCGTGACGGGGTGGCAATGAAATACTTTGACGGAGTGACGATGGACGATCTCTATCGCGTCGAGACCACCTTTGAGACCAACGTGTGCGTCTACACGCTCGTCGAACCGGAAGAAGGGGGAAAGGCGACTGCTGAACTCGTACGCCGTTCCTTGTGTCACTATCCTGAAACGATGTACATCAATCTTCACGAGACACACTTTTCCTACATACAAGACGTGAACATGTACTGTCATTCGTATCGATGTAGGAAGTGTGGCGATGCATTATGGAGCCGCGTATCCGAACTAGAACGACACGAGCGCGGGTGTACGGGAGGCGTGCGAAAGATCTATTCCGGTGGCGTCTACCATCCGTCGCCGAGAGTCTTCCAGCGATTGGACGACGAAAACATTCACGTTGCCGAATGGTTGCGCTACTATCCGTATCGCGCCACCTTCGACTTCGAGTCCTGGTTCGATACATCGCAGCTTCCGTCGGACAGTGCCAAGGTCCACTGGGTGGCTCGTCACGTACCGTTGAGTGTGTCCCTGGCGAGTAACGTACCAGGATTCGAACAGGTGCAATGTCTCATCACGGATGGTGACAGCAACAAGTTGGTATCCGACATGATGACCATCCTTCAGAACATGAGCGAAGCAGCCTACGAAGTCATCGTAGACAGGTACGAGGGCATCCTACACGAACTCACAGAGGCTATCAGAAAGTGGAACGAACAGGAAGCGGCCGCCGTGGAGGAGGCAGGGAACAACGAGTCACAGCGACAACCGACCAATCCCTACAAAACTCTCATGGGTCAATTGTACGGTTGGCTTCATCAGTTGCCCGTCATCGGTTTCAACTCAGGCAGGTACGATCTGAACGTCGTCAAACAGTTCCTGGTACCCTACTTCCTGTCCGAAAAGAAAGCAACAGAGGACGGAGAGGAGGAGGAGGAGGAGAAGGAGGAGGAGGAGACGTTTCACGTGATCAAACGTGGCAACACGTTTATGTGTCTATCGACGGACAACCTCAAATTCCTCGATATGACTCATTACATTGCCCCGGGATTCTCGTACGACAAGTACCTGAAAGCGTACGGTTGTACAGTCACGAAAGGTCACTTCCCGTACGAATACATGGACAGCTTGGAGAGACTCGACGACACCGTTCTACCTCCCAAAGAGGCCTTCTTCAGTTGTCTGAAGAACGAAGGTATATCCGACGACGACTACACACGATGTCGGAAGGTGTGGCGAGACAACGACATGGAGACTTTGCGAGACTTTCTCGTCTGGTATAACAACAGAGACGTCGTACCGTTCTTGGAAGCCATCGCCAAACAGTTCGACTTCTACCAACACCGCGGACTCGACATGTTCAAACAAGGGATCAGTATACCTGGTTTGACCTTGTCCTACCTGTTCACCTACGTACCGGAGAGGACGTTCTTTACGCTCTTCAACGAGACGAACAAGGACGTCCACCAGCTCATCAGAGAGAACATCGTCGGAGGACCGTCACTCATCTTCACCAGACATCACGAGAAGGGGTCACGAAGATACGTCGTAACGACTACGGTGATGCGGCTCGAACGT
Source organism: Paraescarpia echinospica (assembly GCA_020002185.1). Taxonomy (NCBI): domain Eukaryota; kingdom Metazoa; phylum Annelida; class Polychaeta; order Sabellida; family Siboglinidae; genus Paraescarpia; species Paraescarpia echinospica. The sequence continues at coordinate 13,207,343 of CM034542.1, forward strand.
GTCAGTCCATTGTGGGCTACGATGCGAATGCATTGTATCTGTGGTCGATATCACAAGAGATGCCGACTGGATGGTTCACGCGGCGACGGGAAGAGAAGGAGTTCCGTCCCGAAGTGGCACAGCCCACAGGTCAGATGGCTGTCGAATGGCTTACGTGGGAGTCCGAAAGCACGGGACTCGCCATACGTCATCAGTCCAACGGTCGAGAGAAGCGCATCGGTAAACTGTTGGTGGACGGTTGGTGCAGTGAAACGAAGACGGCCTATCAGTTTCACGGATGCTACTACCACGGGTGTCCGTGCACCGGACGCGAGTTCAACGAGGTCAGCGGGAAACCCATGATGCAACTGCTCGCCGAAACACGAAAGAACACAGCCTATCTTCGACACTTTATGAGGGTCGTCGAATTATGGGAATGCGAGTGGAAGGTCACGAGACGCGATCCGTGCGTACAAAAGTTTCTGGATGTTCGCCAACGTCGTCGACACGTGCGCTGGAAAATGACGTCACAACAGATCCTGACAGGTGTGTGCAACGGTAGCGTGTTCGGTATGATTCAGTGCGACATACGTGTACCGGAGGACCTGCGTGCACACTTTGCCGAGATGCAGCCCATCTTCAAGAACATTCACCTGACCCGCGATGATCTCGGACCGTTCATGCGTCGCTACGCCGAAGAACACAACATCATGGGAACTCCGCGACGCATGCTCGTCGGGAGTTATCGAGGGGAAAAGATCTTGCTCGCCACACCTCTCTTGCGATGGTACCTCGCGCACGGACTCGAGGTGACGCACGTCTACCAGGTCATCGAGTACACACCGGTCGCCTGCTTCCGACGATTCGGCGAGGCGGTGTCCACCGCACGTCGCGAAGGAGACGCCCATCCCGACAAGGCCATGATCGCGGATACCAACAAACTTATGGGCAATTCGTCCTACGGGAAATTTATCACCAACGTCGATAAGCACCGCGAGGTCACCTACTGCACGGAGAAGAGTGCATTGACCGCGATCAACAATCGTCGCTTCCGTCAACTCGACGTCGTCGCTGCCGATGCATACGAGATCGAAATGCACAAACGCACCGTCAAATACGCACTGCCCACACACGTGGGATTCTTCGTGTTGCAGTGGGCCAAACTGCGTATGTTGGAGTTCTACTACGACTTCATGATCAGGTACGTGGATCGTCCGCTGTTCGAGTACTGCGAAACCGATACGGACAGCGCCTATTTGGCTCTGGCCGGTGAGTTCGTCGACGACCTCGTGACCCCGGCACTGCGCGACCACTACTATCGTCACCGCTCCGAATGGCTACCGTCCGAATGTTGCGACGAACATCAGAACGACTGGCCGGACGTCCGTGGAACGGCACCGAGACGTGTTGCAAGGAGCGCAAGGCGTACGACAAGAGAACACCGGGACTCTTCAAGGTCGAATGGTCCGGTGACTGTTTCCTGGGACTGTGCAGCAAGACCTACTATTGTTCGGGTACGGTCGATAAATACAGCACCAAAGGTCTGAACAAACGACTCAACACCATCGACAAGCAGTCGTTCCTGGACGTGTTGACCAATCGTTGCAGTGGAAGTGGGAAGAACCGCGGGTTCCGGGTCAATCACTCGTCCGTGCTGACGTACATCCAGGAACGTGCGGCATTGACCTACTTCTATGCCAAGCGCGTGGTCAACGAAGACGGAATCACCACGGGGCCGGTGGACGAGTAATGCCGAACCACTGCTGACACGATGAGGAAATGCGCCCCTACGTCAGTTGGGGTTATAGGCGCCTCTAGCTGTCACGCGGTTAGTAGGCGGAGACACACGAAAAAAACACTATTTAGTCAGATGCCACACAATCGATAGTCATAACGTAGCATGTCACGGACGGGAACGCTTGTAGCTGTAACACTAGTGGGAATACTCGGTCTGTATCTGTACGTCTTGTACGTCTTGTTCCGCGATCCCTTCCTTCGTTGGTGTGGTGGAGGTGTCGTCGTCGCAACTAACAGCACAGTGGTCAACGCGACATTGTCGAAACACCACCGGTGACTACTAGATGGACACGCGATGGAAACACCCCTTCACCTGTATCGTTGCGGGACCGACGGGATGCGGTAAGACCACGTTCGTGATGCGTCTGCTACGTCACGCCGCAACGATGATCGATCCACCTCCAGAGAAGATCACGTGGTGTTACGGTGTATGGCAGAGTGCCTACGTTGACAACGACCTGGTACGATTCGAGGAAGGCTTACCGAGCGGTGCGTTCGACGCATCGACGCGTAACCTCGTGGTCATCGATGATCTGATGGCAGAAACGGACGAACGGGTCACGACCTTGTTCACAAAAAAGAGTCATCACCAGAACACGTCCGTACTGTATCTCGTGCAGAACCTGTTTCCGAAGAACAAGGAGAGTCGTACGATCAGTCTGAACGCACACTACATGGTGATCTTCAAGAATCCTCGCGACGCGTCACAGATCGGACACTTGGCACGACAGATGTATCCGGGTCGCCTGAAGTTTGTACAGGAAGCGTTCCGAGACGCCACGTCACTCCCGTACGGTTATCTCCTCGTCGATCTGAAACAGGGCACGCTCGACGATATACGTCTGCACACGGGTGTCCTTCCGGACGACAGTGTCCAGTACGTGTACCAACCCAAGGTATAAGACGTCCGCGCAGCACCTCGTTCCTTCAGTCGCAGCATGCTCTTGAAGACAACAGCATGTCCGAACTCGTGAAGAAACACATCCTCTGCATACAGACGCTAAACAGATACAAGAGCACGAAATTGAGACGAGCCATCATCAGAAACGCCGACGCCGATCTGTTGTGTGCACTAGCCGAGTGTGCCTACAACATATTGAAGAAGAACTTGCCTTTGACCGACGCGCAGAGACGTGCTCTGAACGTGTACAAAACAAACCTACGTGCTTTGGCACAGAGAGACGCACCTGCAGCGAGGAGACGTCGCATCTTGCTACGGGGTAACAACCAGGGCGGAAGAGGACAGACCGGTGGTTTCCTGTCGGCACTGCTGGCACCTTTGGCAGGTGCGGTCTTGCTACCCTTGCTAAAACAGGTGCTACACAAGTAGACAACAATGGAACACACACGGAAGATGGCCTTGGTAGATCCGCGACTGTTGGACAGTCTACGCGCACCGGTACCGACGGATACCCTAGGACGCAAAGTACAGGTACTCGACGACGAGATGAAAGTCATAGTCGACAGACAAGATCTCACCGACGGTGACAAGGTCGTCATGTATAATCAAGTGTTGCAACGCTACAACGCGTTGTCCGATCGACGCACGCGCGAACCGATGCGCGTGATAACGGTCAACAAGGACACGTCCCCGGTGGTCACGGCGGCGGCGGTGGTGGCGGGAACTAATACGGATCCGACCCCTCCGGAGGTGGGGGTGGAAGCGGAAGTCATCGACAGTGTTCCCAAACGCCTCCAGGCCAAAGCCAGACGACTGATGGAACGTCTGAAACGAGACGTCGCGTGGAATGCGCGCGGAGAGCTCATGAACAAAGGCGTAGCGGTACCCGGAAGTAACGTGGTGGACCTCGTGAACGATTTGTTGCGTCAGCGCAAGACCATCGGTTCTCCAACGGGGTGGCAGGTGTTTGCACATCAACTCGGCGACATGAATCTGCCTATGGAGTTGGTGGGTAACGAGGCCAGGAGACTGGCCATTCGACAGGAACAAAGGAAGCGTACCATAGAAGCGGCGGCCACACGATCGCTCGGTAGAGCACGTCGAACGCTGCAGTGGACACCCCTCTCGCGGAGACGATCTCGAATGAGTCCGTCTACTCTACCTACACCACCGACGTCGACTAGTAAGACATGGGAGCGTCTCGAATAAAAGAGACGCATCATCTCGATTCACCGACATAATGTGTGATCTACGGGACAGTCTAACACGTCTGTTTACCGGTGTTGCTTACAGCGGACTTCCCATCGTGTGCGGGATTACCATCGATTATATCATACGTACGTCATCATGGGACGCCGTCGTAAACAGCTGGAGGACGTCTACTTCAACCCCGCCAAGGTGGGTAGTTACGGAGGAATCGCGTCTTTGCGACGAACCGCCATACCACGCGTACCGAGAAAAATCGTCGAACAATGGCTATCGGAACAGAACGCCTATACACTACATAAACCGGTCAGAGTTCGTTTCAAGCGTCGGCGCACGACCGTCGGAGGACGGGATCAACAGTGGCAGGCCGATCTCGTTGACGTGTCCAGTCTGAAAAAAGAAAACGACGGTACAACGTTCCTGCTCACGGTGATCGACGTCTTCTCGAAAGTCGCCCGATGCGTTCCACTGAAGAACAAGTCGGCGACGTCTGTGTCGAAGGCACTGAACGGTCTCTTCACCGACATTCAACCACTGTCGTTGCAGACCGATAGATGTCTGGAATTTTATAACCGTAGCGTTCGGGGTGTATTGGACAGATACGGTATCCACCACTTCTCCACCTTCAACGCAGAGATCAAGGCGAGCATCGTGGAACGCTTCAATCGCACACTAATGTCGCGTATGTGGCGATACCTGACACACAAAGAAGCGTGGCGGTACATCGATATCCTTCCGGATCTGGTGCGCACGTACAACGACACACCTCACCGCAGTATCGGGATGTCTCCGTCACAGGTGGATGCGACTAATCAGGAAGAGGTGTGGCAGCGTCTGTACGGTGGTCATCACGGTAAGGGTGTACCCAAGTACCACGTGGGGGATCGCATACGTATCAGCAAGGCTAAGAGACGGTTCGATAAAGGTTACACGATAAATTGGACAGAGGAACTATTCACGATACGCGAAGTCCATCCGTCCGATCCACCCGTCTATCGTCTAACGGACGATCTCGGCGAGATACTGGACGGTACCTTCTACGAACCGGAGATGCAGAAGGTGACGGTTCCGGTCGATAAACTGTACCGTGTGGAATCGATAGTACAGCGCCGCAAGGTAGGCAGGCGACGGGAGGTGTTGGTGAAATGGGTCGGATATCCTTCGAAGTTCAACAGCTGGATCGATGCCAAGGGTCTCGTCGGACTATAAAGACTAATTGTGCGTCCGTCGCGATGTCAGTCGTCCACGTATGACAGACGAGACAACATCACGCATCACCGTTAGCGACGAAGAAGAAGAAGAAGACGACGTCGACACTCTACCGCCACCACCACTAAAGAAAGAGAGGACTCCGTGGCACATATTCGGTACCGCGTGTCCCAAAAAGGAGATCGTCTTTCTGTGTCAGGTCGTCGTCTTGTACACGGTCATCTTGGTCAGCATCTACAACCTGACGTTTGGCCACCACGATCCGACTCTGTGGACGGCCCTGTTGAGCAGTTCGTTGGGTTACCTGCTACCCAGTCCGACGTTGAAACAACAACAACATGGAACCGAGTGATTTCTATCTCACGTTGCCCAGCAATGCTTCCATGCACACGCACCCCGACAACACGCTGACCCACTACATCACGACGCTACCGAAACGTATCCTACTACGGGGACAATGGGAATGCGGTCTGGTGGAGGTACAGTACCCACACAGTTGGTACAACATCGTAGACGATGACGCGGGGTTCGCTGTGACACTACCGATAGACGAAGAGCACCCACGGTCCCTGCACACGAAGACTATCCGAATCGGAACCGGATACTATAAAGATCCGTGGTCACTGATCCTCTCCATTAACGCCTCTCTACGTCGTGTGGTGGGAGAGGGACGAGTGAAACTGAGCTACAACATCATTACGCATAAGGTATCGGTGCACATGGCACCGAATACCGTCTTCCGTGCTGCTATACTGACTGCCGTTCTCGGCTTTCGTACCACTACGCTGGAGTATCTCCCGAAGGATCCCGATGCACCCGAGTTCAAGGTATTGATCACGGAAGCCGACACCGTGATCACCATGGAACGAGGGCTCGACTCTCTCTACATCTATACGGATGTCGTGGAACCATGAGTTGTTGGTGACAGTCTCGTGCCGCTGCTGCGCATCATCCCAGTGAGCGGTCGCCATGGCGACATCGTATCGAAGACCTTCGATAAGATTCACTACGTACCCGTGCTCTACAAAGAATTTGGCACGATCGAGATAGATATAAGAGACGACACCGGAAATCGCGTGCCATTCGAGGTTGGTAAGGTGACGGTGACACTTCATTTCCAACGGCAACGGACGGCACTGTTCTAGAGAGAGAGAGAGAGAGATGAATTACACCGACTACTACGATCGTCAAGCGGGAGGCGCGATTCCTTATTTCGTGGGTGCCCGACACCAACGGGGACACGGCCTGGGAAGTCTATTCGGAAGTCTACTGCGTAGCGTCATGCCACTCGTCAAGAGAGGAGCCGTGGCGTTGGGAAAGAGAGCTCTGTCGACCGGCGCACGCATAGCCGACGACGTCCTGTCGGGACAGAACATCAGAACGGCCGCCAAACGTCGCGTCACCACTGCCGGTAGAGATATGATGAGTGATCTCTTGACCCCTGGCGTGCGACCACGTAAGCGTATAAGACGCACACACCATGCGAAACGAGTCAGTACACCAGCGAGACGTCGGAGGAAACAGCAGAAACCGAAGGTACGTCGTGAACCCGATATATTCGACGATGGCGTTCGTTCATAAACTATCGTGTGAGGGACTCAAGAGCGAACTCGATCTCTTCACCGTACCTCTGACTCAGACCGCCATCATCGACAGTCACACGGTCCATCACCAGCCGGTGTCCTCGCTCGACTCGGGTGGACCGATCGAATTCGTCGTACCCGGTTCGGGAGACGATTACTTGGATCTCGCCGACACGAAACTATACGTTCGGGCGAAGGTGACGCGTGCCGACGGAAGTGATCTCGACCCCGCCGATCCCGTCGCTCCCGTGAATAACTGGCTCCATTCGCTGTTCGGTCAGGTCGATTTCTACCTGAACGGAACGCTCGTGACTCCCTCGACCAACACGTATCCATACCGTGCCTACATAGAGACGCTGCTCAGTTACGGTGACGATGCCAAGGAGACGCAACTGACGAGTCAGATGTGGTACAAGGACACGGCCGGTCGTATGGACGCCGTCGTCATTGATGGTGCCGATCCGACAGCCAACGCGGGGTTCGTTGCCAGACGCCACATGATCGCCCGGAGTCGTGTGGTCGACATGATAGGTCGTGTCCACGTCGACCTCTTGCTTCAGGATAAACTCCTCATCAACGGTGTCGAGCTCAAGATGCGTTTCGTACGCAGCAAGGATGCGTTCGCGCTCATTGCTGGTGGAGCCAACCCCGCCTACAAGATACAGATCGTCAACGCTTCACTGTTCGTCAAGAAAGTCACCCTGAACCCGAGTGTGCAGATGGCACACATCAAAGCCCTCGAAAAGGCCACCGCCAAGTATCCGCTGCGACCTGTCGAATGCAAGGTCTACTCTATTCCCACAGGTACCCATTCGTACACGCGCGAGAACCTCTTTCTTGGTACTATTCCGAAACGTCTTGTGATATGCTGCATCGATAACGACGCCTACAACGGATGCTACGACAAAAATCCCTTTCACGCTAAAAACAACCACATCAACTTCTTCGCCGTGTACGTCGACGGACGACAGATACCCGCCAAACCTTTCCAGCCCGACTTCGACAACAACCTCTTTGTCAGATGCTACCATAACCTGTTCACCTCGACGGGTAAGGCGTGGCAGGACGAAGGGAACGGCTTGACTCGCTACGACTTCCGACACGGCTACACCTTCTTCGGCGTGGACCTCACCCCCGATGCGTGCGACGACTGCTGCTTCCATCTGGTACAAAAGGGCAACTTGCGCGTCGAGATTCATTTCCGCAACGCGCTGACAACCACTGTGAACGTCGTCGCCTACGCCGAGTTCGAGAAGGTGCTGGAGATCGACAGGAATCGTAACGTCATCTACGACAACTGATGGAAACCATGCAGCTCGTCCGTCTACTCACCCGCGATACGCACGCCCGTGTCGTCATGCGCGGGATCGCACCCAAAGACGTACTCCTCGAACTCCAGATAGACGCTTACCCCGTCGCCTTCGTGTGCAACACGCACGACACGGGTAAACCCGGAGAACATTGGATAGCGATGTACGTAGACACCAATGGTTGCGGCGAATACTACTGCTCTTACGGCTTGCCGCCACGACACGTCGAGTTTCGACGTTTCTTGAATAAACATTGTGTAACGTGGACTCATAATTCTAAGAGACTGCAGAGTCCTGTGTCTAACGTTTGTGGACGATACTGTGTTGCTTATCTCATGTTTCGATGTCGTGGACTTGTCATGAAGGATTTCGTAAAAGGTTTCGGCACTGATCTGGTAGCAAATTATTGCCGCGTATTCGATTGGCTTAAACAACTGCAATAACCGTGTTTCATTAACGAACAGATATCATCATTATCGTCATTAACGATTCGAGCCTATGGCGCGGTGGTCACACACCCGTAAGCTCACGACCTCTGACGCGGTGTTCACTCACCCGTAAGTCGTACCATCATCGTCATCCCACGAGCCACTGGCATGGTCGTATTGACCCCTAAGCTCACGACCTCTGTCGTGGTGTTCACTCACCCACAAGTCTTGATGTTCGTGTACTTCGCTTAATAAAACACGGTTTCATATTATACGCTTGTATCATTCGTCAATAAAATACGTGTGCACTCGTATACTCTTGTGTTTCGTTAGTTCTTTCATACACGCACATTTATACACATCCTCTCTACACTCCCCTCACATACACGTACATTCATACACAACTAATAATCACACCCTCTCTACACTCCTCGTTATCATTAAAAACCTAATCAACTTTCAAACTGTGGTTTTTACCAGTTATTCCCTTAGTACTAATTCTTCATACATACATACATCACATTGTTTAAAGTCCGAGTATGTTTTAAAGTCCGAGTCGCTAGATGGCACTACGGACGCTTAGGTACACTTCTTTCCGCTAGGAGGCGCAGGTCATGAAACCTCCCTAATATCGCTTAAACTCCTCAGGATACCCCTCCAAAATCGCATACATACTACTTTCGTATCTACATCGTTCGCTCGTGCCGTGCGCCTCGAGATTGATACTCGTGCTACACGACCAATGAGTGCCCTGTCCGGGTCGACGCTCGGAAACGGCCCTCGTGAAACAGGTGGCTGACTGGTTGCTATGCACCGACTGGACTTCCTGCTTCGACAGTGCGATGCTGGAGTCCGCGGTGGAGGCCTACCTGCTGAGAAGAGCCTGCCTCGGTGATTGACGTTAATAGTTGAAGCTTTGTTGTAAGAGGTTCTCTCGGGACCCGAACATTAGTCGCACCTGCCTTGTTTACGAACATTAGTCGCAGCCAACACGCGTGTGAATACCGCTATAACGAACTTTAATTTAGCCCTTGTGTTCTCTGTAGGTGGTGGCATAAAGCCTTACGAATCATGTAGCATTTTTATAGTCGTTGGTGTATTACGCTTTCTACGATGCTTAATAAAATGTTGAAAACATATTAACAATCTTGTCTACTATAATGAAATCAAACAAACAAACACCCTTTCCCATGTCCCAGTGAAACAAACACGTATTTTACAATCCCAGTCTATCGCACGAATCGCCTACTAGCTAGCGAAAAATAAAACGCTTGTTTTCCCCGTATTATTGTTTAACCCTAGCGGCGTTAAGCCTCACGTCCATAAGGCAGACGGACTTCGTACCTGACGGCTCTTCGCCTACAGCGAGCCGTGTAACTAGGTCACAGCCTGTCATTAATAAGACCCCTCTCCTAGCGGAAACAAATCCTCTACGTTGTTTAATTATAATAAAAACTTTGAAATCGATGGCTAGCGTCCGTTTAATAAATTTCCAAATCGTAATCGACATTTAATCGCCGCCGCAGCCACCTAACGTTTGCGATTCCTACCATCCGTTTATAGGCGGGGTCGGGGCTCCGCCGTAGTTAATATCGTTTCGGCGTTGACTAGGACGGACGGACGCGCGTACACTCCGCAGAGATTCAGTTCTACCACCTACCGACGATGCCTGTCTGCCCCGTATGCGTCGATCGTCTAGAGGGGCACTCGTGCAAAAATAAGCCGCAGCACCAATGCCCGAATTGCGATCGGAAGTACGCCTTTCGTAGCGGCGTAACGAAACATTTAAAGAACTGCGCTAGGAAAACTGGGGATGGCAGCAAATGCCCGAAATGCGGTCGATTTTTCGCCTATCGTTATAATATGTTGAAACATCTGAGAAGTTCGATGACCTGCGGTGAAAAAAAGAAAGAAAAAAGGACACCAACACCACCACCACCCTCCGTCGTCGACGTCGAGGAGCCAGACGCGGCGGAAGCCGCCAACAATGCGGTGTCGGCCGGTCTATGGCGTATCGCGTACGAGCACTGGTCGAGTATACGCACGTCTACATCGCGCGGTCCTATCCAGTCGAGATATAATTATCAACTGACCGGTTGTTTGGACACGGGCGCGCTCGACTAATGTTCGAGGAGCAGACTCGAGCATTTAAAATCAACCTAAGTTTTGGGTTTATTCTCCAACACAAGGAGACGGGTCGTTACAGGTACTTTCATTCGTCGTGTAACTGCTGCGGTCGCTACCTCGAATCGCCCGCTCTCATCACCGACGGCCCGTCGTTCGAACGCTTCCTCGAGGGCGCCCGACAACCCGACGTTCTTCAGTACGTTATAGCGCAGCGACCCGACTCGGGGTGGGTTGCCGAATTGGTGACTAACATTACCTACTTCCTCAATGCCATCATCCGCCATCCTATCGGCTGTCTCGACGTGCCATTCCCTGCCTACCTGCGCACCAACAAGGCGGTCGTCGCTCTAGAGAAAGATCGACACGGTAGACCCTACACCGATAACTTGTGCCTCTTCCGCTGTCTGGTGCTTCATAAAAGAGACACTAGTAGCGAGGCCGCCGCCGTCGTAACCCATTTGACGCCCCCCCGCCTTAAAGCTCTACGCCGACTACAGCAGGACCACCGCCGGGGTGAGTCCCTACGCTTTCGCCGGCGTTCCTCTGAACGAACTCGACCGGGTGGAGACGGTCTTTAAAACCAACGTGGTCGTGTATCGACTGACTGAGGAGGAGCCCGGGAAAACGTACGCCGAATTGATCCATCGTTCCCTCTACCGGTACCCCACTACCATTAACGTGATCTTGTACGACACGCACAATTCGTATATAAGCGACGTCTCGCTGTTCTGTCACATGTACCTATGCCGTAAATGCAGTGAATCACTGTGGCGAAGGGCCTAACACTTACGACGTCACGAAGCGTCGTGCGATGGTGGCTTTCGCCACGTCTTTCCCGGCGGTGTCTACCATCCGACGCCGTCCGTGTTTCAACAGTTGGAGGATGAGGGTATCTACGTGGATGAACCCCTGCGGTATTATCCATACAGAACGACATTCGACTTCGAGTGCTACTTCGACAATCGTGACCTGCCGGCGGATAGCGTCAAATGCCGGTGGATTGCCCGACACGAGCTAATCAGCGTGAGTATCGCCTCGAACGTCCCCGGCCACGAGACGGCGCAATGCTTCGTCACGACCCGGGATTCGAACGAGCTCGCGAAGCGCCTGATCGTCGCCGTAAAAGCCGTGAGCGAAGCGGCATGCGCGGCTCTGCGACTGTCGTACGACCCGATCTTCGAAGCGATCGCCGCGCACGACGACGAATGGGGAGCCAAGTGACGAGAGACGGAGGAGGCGTCGGACAAGGACAAGGACCCGTACACCGTACTCGCCGACCGCCTGTGGATTCATCTACGTCTGTTCCCCGTCCTCGGCGTCAACTCGAGTAAGTACGACCTGAACGTCATCAAAAAGTATCTCATTCCCCTGTTCATGACCGAAGAACAGAACACGTCGTCGGCCTTTACGATCAAACGTCAGAACAACTTCATGTGTCTAGCGACGGCGACGCTCAAGTTCCTAGACATCACCAACTACCTAGCCCCCGGTTTCAGCTACGATAAGTTTCTGAAGGTCTACGGCTGCGGAAACTAGACGACACCGAACTGCCGCCACGGGAGGCTTTCTACAGCCACCTAAAATGCGAAGGGATCTCCGCCGCGGCGTACGAGGGTTGCGTGAAGACGTGACGCGACGAACGAATGACGACGCTGCGGGACTTCCTCGTCTGGTACAACAACAGGGATGTGGCACCGTTCTTGGAGGCCGTCGACAAACAGTTAGCCTTCTACCAGCAGCGCCGCATCGATATGTTCAAAGACGCCATCAGCGTACCGGGTCTAACGCTACTCTACCTGTTCAACGACCTCCCGCCGACGCTTCACTTCGCTCTCTTCAACGAGCCAAACAAGGACCTGCACCGGCTCATACAATCGCAGATTATGAGCGGTCCCTCGATCATTTTCGCGCGTCATCACGAGGGCGACGTATCCGTTCTACGCCGAGCCGAGTTCCCCGAGTCGTCACGGACTTGTCGCTCGATCGTGGGGTTTGATGCGAACGGCCTCTACATCTGGGCTATCACGCAAGATTTGCCGACGGGGTGGTACACGTGCCGCCGCGAGGAGAACGCCTTTCGGCCGGAACGCGTGCACCGCTACGGTCGTATGGCCGTGCAGTGGCTGACGTGGGAAGCCGAGCGGACGGGGCTGCGCATACGACACCAGCACAACGGGCGCGAGAAACGCGTCGGTAAGTACCGGGTCGACGGCTGGTTTCGGAAGTCGAAGACGGCGTACCAGTTCCAAGGGTGTTTCTCCCACTGCTGCCCGTGTACGGGGAAGGAAACGAACGAGGTTAACTGGAAGCCAATGACTCAACTGTACGCCGAAACGAATGCCACCACAGCCTACCTTCGCCGCTTCGTCACTGTCGTCGAGATGTGGGAGTGCCACTGGCGCGAAGACTGCAGCGATTAGTAGCAGCCAGCTGGACCGGTAAACACCCATGTTGTCCTGGTGGCTTCCTGTTGTGCAAAAACAAGAAACATAATTTTATCAGCCATGCGATTACAAAACAGCCTTTCATGTTAACTATATAACAACAATTTATTTATGAACGAAGTTCTTAAGTTAACACATTGTAAACATGTAAGTGTGTGTGTGTGTGTGTGTGTGTGTGTGTGTGTGTGTGTGTGTGTGTGTGTGTGTGTATGTGTGCGTGAGTGCTTGCGTACCTGCGTGCGTGCGTGTATGTGTTTAGCTAAACTAGCACTTAAAGACTGCAACCACAGTTCTTATGTATTCAACAGTCATCGGATTACATGTGTTCAACCTTTTGTCAATAATGCAAATGCGTACTTTAATTGCCTAACAGAAATGCCACCGCCAAGAAAGTGTTTCATAAAATGCTAAACAGCTTGCTTATGCCGTCTTTTGTCTTAATAGTGAAAATGTTCCATGCAGGGCATCTTATACACATATGCATAGCAATCCCAACAATACGTATAGAAGCCTACCTCTTGGGTTTCTTCGTGAGGTTGGTTTCTTCCCTTCTGTTTCTGGCGTGTCTTTCATCGGCAGAAGTGTGGAAACTGTTGGTCGAGCATGCAGTATGTCGCTTGATATATATTCATTCGCCGCCGTGTCATCATGTACGTCACCGGAAGAGAGTGGCGAATCACGACTGGCTACAACCAATCAGCTGCTTCCACGTGTTAGCTGGAATGGGTAACTTAATTACTATAATCAATGTTCTCGTCTGTTTTTTAGTCAAATTAATGTACGGTTTTACAGTTGTGTGCAGCTATGTAAGAAATCCTTAATGTGTGCCAATACAATGGCTATACAATGGCGCCTCTTGACTTGTTCATTTTGTACAATGTTATTGTACAAAACGTAATGTAATGTTTAACACCAGTCAACAGAACTGTCTTATACATCTACGGATTTTCGTAGGAATAAATCATTAAATATACGTTTGTGTAGATGTGGTACCAAATTGATGCCGAGATAGCGATATTACTAAGTAAATATTGACACGCTCGCCAAGTTTGCTAACAAACGTAGTATAATATTGTTCTAACAGGAAAATTACAATTGGTTTGTATACAATACGTATATAATTTATTATGCTCTATGCAATTTGTGATTACGTACATAATGTTATATTAAAATGTTGTATGAATTGTTATATTTTGCTTATTTGTTTCACGGATATGTAATAAGACTTATATGCACTCGTGGTAACGCCGAAGCATGCATTTAAGGGAAGTTTGGTTACTTGAGACAAGACTTGCTATTTTTGTTGTCGGTCAGTGATTTCCATTGGCGTGATGGTCTTCCTTTCGGACAATGTTTATACTGACGAACATCATTATGTAAATGTGACTTACACTACAAAATACGTTTTGCCAAATCTTCCCAAATTTGCATTTAGGTGTACTACATGTTCTTTATAGTGGCATCATTGTAGAATTGCTGTTTCCAGGTTAAACGAATACCTTAAGAAACTTATAAAACATGTAACATATAACATATTTCTTTTGTCGGGACATTTTTCTGACAAATATTTCTTTATTTCCAACATTATAAACTGTGTACTTGATTTTCCAACATGGAAGTCAAGCGAAACCGTTATAAGAAAATTAACTCCGAACAAGGCTCATTCCACGCAAACGTCAACTTCTATTGAGAACAGAATCTTACACAAATCCTACAACGCGGAAAGTACCATGACCCAGCACGAGTGGAACTACACGAGGAAGGAAGAGATCGTTCGCCATGCCACTGCGATGTCCTGAGGCTTCGAAAAGAAGCGAGACAACTGGGTGTAGAAACAACAATGCACCAACTGTTTTCAGACATTAAGGACGGGGAAGAAAAGAAAATTAAAAATGATTTGCGGCGTGGCCAGGGTCCAAGTGTGCACAATGTGTTTGCGAAATGTGTGATGATGGCTGAATAATACCAATGGATGTGCACCGGGCCGTTTTGGGCGCATTTTTAGCGAGTAAAAAATCGGGTGGTGTTCTGAAACACCCCGTAGAAACAAAAATTTAAAGGAAATACGCTACATATAGCAAAGACGTAGGCAGATAAGTGGAAACAATGATCCAGTAGAGACAAATTTATTAGAATAAAAAATGTCAACTCTATGACAAATCTTGCATAACCTTTGCACGTTGTTCGTCTAATATGAGACTACGATTGAGGTATCAGCCGTAACGGAAGAAGACGCAGACGTACCAGGCGTTGAGACTCGTAGGGAAACATTCCATTTCAGGTCTGTGTAGGGGTGTAGACTATTAAATGCATCGAACACGTGGCTGGCACGATCGGCACATATAGAGACCAGTTAGTAACATACATGAATAGAGAAGCACAGCCAGCAACGACATCGAGGAAGACCTTTGTGAGGTGAGATTATGGGGATACAAAGTTCATCTTATGGATCTAATGAAGATATTTAGAAAGCAAGTGGATTATACGCAATGTACCCGAAGTCCATTTACAAAATGTTTGTTTTGCGTTAGCGTGAACACGATAGTTAATGCATTGTGTTTTTGTTGAGCGACGGTGGGTGTGTTCAATGTGTTAGCGTTATTAATGCATCCAGTTGCTTTGTATGTATCAGTTACATATAATTTTGGAATTAACTACGTCTCCATACCTTGGCTGTCTTTTTTTGAACTCAGAAATGATGCTGCTTACATCCAAAATAGTAATGGGTGGTGATATTTATTTTGGAAAAAACTGACCCATGATAATCATTAATATGCCTTATTGCACGAGACTTCCGAATGTGTTTTATCTTGTATGTTTTCATACTGATAAAATCAACTTGCATACGACATACGATCTTTATTTTCCGTTTTATTGGTTTTTATTCGTTCCGTTCTGCTAAGTTTCGAAATAGAACGAAGCAGCAATGTTCTTTATCGTATTAAGAAACAATGGTATCGATGACACTGACTCCCGCCAACGGAAAATTCCATACCTGCTGAGCATAATAACATTGCATTTGATTTGTTTGACAGCACATGTTGGGTAGAATGTGGATGGGTCCTACACTGTTCAACCGCATTATTTTACATCCTGTATAACGTTGAACATGTCCTTCGGAACCACTCCTGACGTTTACGTTTGTTTCTTTGCTTTCAGATACCAGAATTACACCATGGCAGAAGACGATGAAGATGATTCCATTTCGGAAAAGTCGAGCGGACAGAAACCAGTAAGAATCATCAGCATCACCAGTATAATCACTATGATCGTCTTCGCCACGACGCAGTTATAGACCTCATGACAGTCATGGTCACCACTGTGGTTTTCGTAGTAATTGCAGGTTCCAAAATGAAAGATTCCACGTCAACGTAAACTGGATCGTTTCGCGTACGATAGTTATGTGCAATGAAAATAGTTCGGCATTGGTAAGCAGAAAGTGTACGATGAACCTTAGTTTCATATTTCTGAATTGTTTTTTCATTTACTGGAAAGCCGGCCAGGAGGGGTTTATTTTAGAAAAGTAATTAATGAACTTTTCGTCAGTCATGATGTTACTTCATTTAATGTAGATCTTCTGTTCATTTGTTTTTTCGTTGTTGACAATGATTGCTACTCAGATAACTATATATATATATATATATATATATATATATAATTATGTTGGACTTATGTGTCATTACTACATACGACTTGTATATTAGTGTAAGTAGTTTAAACACGTATTTTCGTTAATAGTTCTTTAACATGTTGGTATGTCCCAGTGTGGTACGTAATTTAAAAACTTATACTTATTGTTCTTTAACATGTTGGTATGTATTCAGTGTGGGGTGCAAACATCAGTTGCATGGTAAGATTTTGGTGCCCTGGTATTGGAGTATAATGGGGTTGTTGAAACATATTTTGTACTTACATAACCTCGTACAAAAGCGTCTTCGTTCTATTATGACTTAACAGTGTACTGTCTGATTCTTAAGCTAATTACACTCAAGAAGCAATGGATGAAATGTTAAGCAATTATACTGAGTTAGACATAAGGCACTTGTTTGTAAACGAAGAGGTTGAAGTAAATCCTTTTCATCTAGCTGATATAAATAGTGATTACCATGATGTTCATCATATTCTTCCCGCTAAAGTTTGCCATACCCGTTTTGAGCACAAAATACTCCATCTAAATATACAAGGACTTTCATCAAACTTTCATCAACTTAAAATGTTACTGTCATAGCTATCTGACGCACATGTTGAAATTGATTATATATTATTATATGAAACCTTTTTAAAAGACAACAATGCGCAACAATTTTTGAATTGTCTAATTATAATTTTATTTACAAGAATAGGAAATTTAAATCTAAAGGTGGTGTCGCGATGTATGTACGTGATAATATTAAGTATAATCACCGTGAAGACCCTGATATCTTCGCGGAGGGGGAATTTTAATCTGTATTTATTGAATCCAGCATTAATGGTCAAACCTCAGTCGTTGGTGAAATATACCGGATCCCTAATTCAAATGTGTCTTCATCTATTTAAAGATATGAGACAATACTAAATCAGATTCAGCACTCAAACCATCAGGTCATAATTGGCACTGATCAAAATTTTGACTACCTAAAAATGGACTAATATACACCTTCATCCGACTTACTATACTTACACCTAGCTCCCAACACCATTCCAACAATTACCAAACCAACGCGTATCACCCATACATCCGCATTATTGATAACATATGTATGTACGACATACAACCCCATTTGTTCATTCGGGCATATTATATAATGATATATCTGATCACCTACCTATATTCTGTTTAATTGGCAAGCAGAAGCCTTGTAAAAAATCAAATGAGCCGTTAATATTCAAACACAGACCCACGTCTGACCAATCCATTGGTCATATAACATATACACTACGCGAAATTTATTGGACGTATTTACACCAGTTAGATACAGATAATGCGTTCAAGGAATTCACGATAAAACTTAGCTATGTTATTCAAACATTCGCGCCGGCGAAAATTGCTAAAATTAATCCCAAATACATAATACGGAATGAGTGGATAACTAAAGGTCTATTCAAATCGTCAGTAACATCAAACAAACTCTATAGGAAATGTATCGGCAAATCTAAGACACATTCTACTTATAAAACATTTAAGATCGACTCTAAAAAAAACTTGGCAATTACTTAGAACCATGATTGAGAAAAACAACGATAAATCAGGCATTTCGTCACACTTTAAATATAATAACGATATAATTAAGGACCCTCATAAAATTTCGAATATATTCTGTAATGTCTTTAATAATGTTGGTTCAAACCACGCAAATGCAATCCCTCAACCTAAAGAGCAATTTACTAAAATTAATATCTTCAGAATTGTTCTAAACAAAATCCATGAAGTCTCTTCATGAGTCCGACCGATGTAGATGAAATCAGGCAAATTATGTCTCTTCAACCTAAGACCAGTTCTGGATATGATAATTTTATTCCCCGCCTCATGAAATTATTCGGTGAGTAAATAGCCTTACCAATAACTATTTTAATAAATAAATCAATAGGAGAGGGAATACTGCCTGACGAAATAAAACTAGCAAAACATATACCTGTCTATAAGTCTAAAGCTACTGATGACTTTTCTAATTATAGACCAATATTTTTGTAACCTTCAATTTCTAAAATACTGGGAAATGTTGTACATAGGACTTATGAAAACAATATATTGAACAATAATTAATATGGTTTTCGTGAGAAACATTCAACAACCAATGCTATTACCGCTTATACTACTGACGTTATTAATGCACTAGAAAAAAAGGACTCGGTCCTTGCTGTTTTTCTGGATCTAAGTAAAGCATTCGATACTATCATCCACCAAATCCAAATCCTTGAATATTACGGTATAAGGGGTACTCCACTCAAATGGTTTAAGAGTTACCTTTCAAACAGGAAACAGTATGTTAAGTACAGTTCTAGTGACTCACTTCATCAGGATGTCACACACGTGTCCCACAGGGTCTATCCTCGGTCCGCTTTCGTTTATTTTATATATTAATGACCTTCCATTCTGTGTAAATATGTGCAAAACAATATTGTTTGCAGATGATACTACTATGTATAAAACTGGAAAACAAATTAATGAAATATATAAAGATATGAATAACGAACTTGAAATATTAGCTGACTGGATTCGTGCCAATAAACTATCTTTAAACATTTCTAAGACATAATGCATGTTATTTTCTAGATCTCGTCCTGCTCAGAACGAAGAAATATAATTAGCGATAGCTAATAACATAATTCAGCGAACAAAATGTATATAACATTTCTAGGCCTCCATATAGACGACAGACTTGATTGGCAAGAACATATAAATGCATGCAAAAACAAGCTAACTAGTGCTTTATACATAATTAATATAGTTAACCGCCACCTTCCAGTAGCTGCACTTAAAACAATTTGTTACACTTTAGTTTACCCCTACTTGACATATGGAATCATTTTGTGGGGATCCACATACAAAACTCATATCGAAAAATTATTCATTAAGCAAACAAATCCTCTCTTTACATGTTTAAATTTAATAACCTTGCATGATATTTATGAAATTGAAGTTGGAATTTTTTTGTATAATTATGTCCACGGGAGTCTGCCACATTCAGTATCGGATATTTCTAAATTTACCTATGACATTCACTTTTACAAAACAAAACAAACATGTAATATACGTCCTATTATCAGTTCTATTCAAAGATCTTCGAATTGTTTGCTATATAAAGGTCCGATGATCTGGAATACAATTCCAACTGTTATAAAAAATACAACCAATTTAAATAGTTTTATATTATCATTAAAGGCCAATGTTGTAAGGGGGTATGGTGTTCTAGTTTAATCTCATTCCACCCCGAAACGTCTGACATATGTGTTTGATATAATGTTATTCTACTTAGGTAGTATACCATTGCTGAAGTTTGGTTTATCCACACGTTTTTTTCGCTAGACTACTTATGTGAACATTTATCATATAATATTACTGTTATTACATTTACGTACATGTTCTACACACTACACGTGAAATCATTATTCATAATAGTTATCTAAGGGATGACGGCGACTAATAATAATAATAATAATTGCTTTATTCACAGACTCCATGCAACATACAAGTACATTATCATGGTTCTATAGTTGTGTTATAAACAATAGTTACAATGTACAGAATGAAAAATCACCCGTCAACAAATTGTATATACAGGGAATTGAACCAGTATTTCCATATTCTTGACATGTATTTCACGTCACTATTAATAATATTACAAATCAATATGTTTTTTGAGAACTGCAGTCGGCATATAAACCTATATGTCAAATTTCTAATAACACAGTTAGGTAAATTATTGTTAACAAACATTTCACTAGCACTACAGTATATGTCATAACCTAACACCATTCGAAATAAATTGTTGTAAGAGACATACAATTTCCTGATTGCATAGTTATGAAAATTCCACCATAGATGGGCAGTATACATAGGTGAGCAAAAAGTAGTAAACAATGTCTTCTTTACATCATTTGAACACATATGAAATTTTCTTATGATCATGTTGCCTTGTGCATACAACTGGCGACATTGTCTAGATATATCATTGTCATCTAGCATACTATTTGAAATTGTATGACCCAAATATTTTACAGATTCTACCTCACATAGTTTGTCGTTACCAAGCATAAAACTTGGAAATTTAACATTCTTACAACTCTTGTTTCTAATTATCATGACCATACTCTTTTTGGCATTGTACCTTATGTCATGAGATACTCCATATTGATCACAGACGGTGAGAAGGGTCTGTAATCCCCTGCTGGACGGACAAAATACTACAAGATCATCAGCATACATAATATTATTTACACAATTATATCCTACATAACATCCTGTATTGCAACTATTAAGTACAGTGGATAAACCATCTATGTAAACACTGAACAAATAGGGGGATAAAATACCTCCTTGTCTAACTCCATTACTTACATAAATACTGTTAAACAAATGACTACCCCATCTTACACACATCTGTTGGTTCGCATACTAGTTTACTTAATCATTATCATCTTACATTGGAATAATTAAAACAAACTGGTTACAGCCTTAATTGGCTCCGTTGTCAACTTGGAATTGTGTATCATTTTGTCGATTGTTTTAACGATTGTTTATATTTGTATATGTGATTGATACAATTCCAAATAAAGCCTACCTACCGTAACGTGTTACTTTTTCAATAACTTCTTTATCATTACCTAGTCCGTATTTTTGTTTTTGAACCAGCTTTCTGACAATCTGACGATGACTTCAATGACGTTATATGTCATCACGCGAACGGTTACTTCAACGCAGCCGTCAAGGCAACAGTTGCAAGTAGACCCATTCTCGTCAATGTGATTTTGTCCGAATCGTCAGGTTAGAGATAAAAGTCCCCGTTCAGTTTGATTATATATTTTTGACGATGCGTCAGGCGTCACTACATTCTTATGTCGAGCAACCTGCATTATACAATGGTTTCCAGTCAGTCAAGCTAACTGACTGATCTGGAAGCCAGTGTACACCCCATCGGCACTGGGGAATCTGTCATGGATGTAACTCACGACACAATTGGGATCACTCGGTGGACATTCACATGACAAACTGTTAATATGCAGCATATTGCATGGCTGTAGAATCTTGCCCGAGATCCTGGACATACAACTGCCCAGTATGCTATATTAACTTGGAGAGCTAGTAGTACTAAGCACACTAGTTCAATCTCCTGTAAAGAAAAGCATATATTCAGTAAACAAAAACAGGCATCATAGTAGTGTTGGGAGTAAATAATTATGGAGTTGTTCATTGTCATAATCAGTAAATATAAAATAAAGTTTCATGTATGATCTGCAGCATTTCACAAGAAAAAAGGCAGCAAGAAATGTTCTACTACAGCTGCATCTATACATGTTGATATCTTACTTCTTAGGAACAGTCAGTGTTTACCGGGTGGAGAAGGGGGTGGGTTGATACAGCATGCAGACATTAGTGGAATATGCTATTTTTCAAAACGGTGAAAAATTTTAACTATTTTTCTTTACTAGGTGTTCATTGTCATTACAGCAATTTTAAATTGTTCAGTTTCATTACAGTGACGCTTGATCTTAGTCAATATTATAGACTGATTTTAATTCTGCTAATCAGTAAAGTGCATTTATATTTGTTGTTTTGTTTTCAGTATATAAATTCATGTAACTGTCTGCCATGTGTAACTACTACATATTTTCATGTTTGACATTTTAAGCCTGAGGTTTAATGGTCAAGGTGAATGTTCGAAATGACAAAATGAGGTGTATTTTCTAACAGTGTATTTTCCTCGTCAAGTATTCAAAAGTTCATAATATGTATGTCTACCTTCTTCAAGAATGAATCATTTATTTTATAAATTTATGTTAGAGTCATCGCCATATGCTAAATACTTTTTAAAGGTGTATTAATATGTCTTTGTTGATACACTGGGTATAATATACAAGTGCAGAAGTCAACCTAGTTTTTCATGTCCAAGATGTTATTATTAAAATGTGTATGAAAACAAATGTATATTTAAGTGTCTTGTAACTTACGCTATATTTACTCCATAACAAGCTTCTTTATGGACAGTTCCTGTTGATAACATTTGTGCTGTATCTTAGGCCCATGAAGAAAGAAGAGACACAAAAAAACGCATCCTGCCTGTTTATTGTTGTTTAAAAAAATTGTGGTTGTGGACAATGTGGTGGATAACGTAAGTTACAGTGTCCACCATTTCACGTCCAGAGTGCTCAGACCATTCTTAACATTTTAAAAGTCTTGGTTGGATTCTGGTGAGGTATTAGCATACATCAGTCAAGCAAATTTTGATTTCTGAAGTGTTTCACATTCTCATATTTTAGTTAAAAGACACCATGTAACTTACATCGTGAACTTCACTTGGCATTGCGCCACATAACAGTGAGTAAATATATCTTATCTTCTTTAATTTTAGGTGTAGATGTATTTTGGTTACCATCTAAGACTTTGTTTTTGCTGTCCAGTCCTCTTTTTGGCCCAGTATTTTGCTTCACCTATATATATTTACCCAGACACATATATAATGTAGTCAATAATAATTCACGAGTAAGGAGCTGTTAGGTTTTAAACTGGTTAATGATCAGGAGTATTCTAAATTTATGAGGCAGGGTATTCCAGAATACTGGTCCTGAATAATTTATTGTTAGCTTTCGAATATTTATTCTTACATTTAACACATATAAATTTGCCAAACCTCTTACAAATAAGCCTGCTGGTATCCATTGACAAAGAAAACTATTATTTCATCAAGGCAGTATCATATTTGACAGGGACGTACAAACTACTAAGCTCATATGGTTATTCGCATTTACCTTTAATCCTACAGTCCTTTTAGTTTAATGTTAACATAACTCAACTTGCTCTTTTCCTCCAGCTTCTTTCCGCACTCGGATAAGTATTCCTCTAGACTCCCCAGTGTAAATTTGGGTAGTTGGTGCATACCACCATGTACGTCCCTATGACATGTTATTCTGCGACAGTTTCATGCTGAGCTCCTCTTCATTAACCTGTAAAATGAAAAAAATGACATTATCCCAAGTTATGTTCAATATGTGACTAAGATCAAGTATAGTGTGTTTGGAGTAAGACTGCTCATGATATAGAAGAAAGCACTGTGATCAGGCTGGGCTTGTACCCCCGCATCCCTCTCGATAGTGTATGTTACTCCAAGGGTTTGTGCTGGTTTTTATGAAATATAGAAACACACCCTCCCATCTTTAGGTAAGGTAAGGATGCATTTTATTTATCCCAACAGCAGAGACAAATTATACAGAGGGTGCGGCTAGTGTAGTGGTTAGCACATCCGCTTGGCATGCCAGTGCTCTCAGTTCGAAACCTGGACCGAGCAGGCATGATATTTGGAGTAAAAATCTGGTTCTCAAAATTGGGGACTGTCTATCCCTCGTGACTCGGTGATCACATTAATGTCGGTCCGGACTCAATTTGGGACGTAAAACAACCACTGAGGACGACAAACACCCTGGTAGTGACCACCCTCAGTGCCAGCATATAAAGAATGAGACCTCATAAGACCATTACATTGTAACCACAACAATACAGACTAGTCAGTTAATAGAACATTGCCAAGCGCTGAAGACAACTAGAACTACAAAATATGAAAACAAATACTAAGATAAAAATTCTACAATAACATTTTACATAATTTCAACAAAATACTAAACAAATCACTGTGTGATGGGAGACTCCACACTATTATTATCTTTAAAGTTTAATAATATTCACTTAAAAACAGCCTCCCTCATTCATGACATAGACGCTCACGCTTCATAGACGAGACTGGCTGCACTGACCGTTTTATGTACATATTAGATGAATGTATACGTTGCTTTCACTGAATTGTACACGTTATAGTATGAATAAATATTATTATTGACAGTTTTCGAAACATCATGAATTATCGCTCACACACAGTTGTCACGGATTAGCGAGGTCTCCGTATACTAGATGGCTCAGTCTAGTAGGGTTCTTATATATCAAGGTCAACGCATATGATACAGAACGGTTATCGTGAACAAGCAACAAAGAACGAGGAAAATTTAATAAACTTTATTACAATATATCTGCCTTTTGGTAAATATATCGATTAACTAAATAAACAGAATAAAGAAATCCCGTAACCAAATCTTAATAGAACATAATAAACAATAACACTGAATCTTTCAATTATCAAATTCCACTTCCTTTCTAAGGTGGATTATACCGCTATACGACCATACACTAGGCGCCAAGTGTTATTTAAGAATAACTCCCATAATATAAATACGCAGTATAAGCTAGTCCTCGCGGACTCTCATCACAGTAATCTGTTATAACACACACATATAAATATATATGTGAATACTTCAAGGGTAATAATACCTCACTTCAAAACACAGATAACTACCAATCATAATACAACAAATAATAGATACATTCAATCAGAAAATAGACATTTATACTGGGCTAGTCCCATCTCGAATATATACGAACGTTTGTTGAAGTCAACACGCCGAGCTCGGAACACAATTAGAACGGTGTATCTCGGGCGCACGAGTGATGATGCCGAGCACTTGACGATTGCTGTCTTACGCCGCGAATTCTCGAGTCGCGCCCGTTCAATAATCGCACGGTCGCAAACGATTGCGAAGTCAGTTGAATACGTTCAACTGAAAGACGAAGCCGGGCAGTAGACGCTTACCGCCGGCCGCTACGAATTCGAACGAGAGGTCTTGTTTTGTCGCAAACGATCGAGAAGTCGGATGAACGGGTTCGCGCGAATGACGACGCCTGGCAGAATACGTTTACCGCCGGCCGCTACGAGTCGCATTCGGTCAAGCTTTCTGACGATATTGCTGTGAGACCGCTGTTCGAGGATGGCCCGTGCTGGGTGAACGCGTCGCGATTATCGCTCATCGTCGCAAATACGTTGGGGCCGACCGGAACGTTGTCTCAAAGTACTGCTGACGTGGCGGCATGGTTTCTTCGAAGTTCGATCGAATAGTCACTCTGGACACTGAATATTACACACATACAAAAGCTTGGGAACGTAACCCACGTTAACGACTCCCACCACGCTTTACGACTTTCCTTGCCATTCTCTTGGCAGCAGGGCAACCTGTCTAGTTCAACCCTGGATCTGTCCCAGTCCTTCGCCAGCGCCCAGATGGCGAAATGCGTACAACAAACGTTTATATAAGCAGACCTAATGACACATCATATGACAGGTTTCCATCATTTCTATTGGCTAATGTAATATACAATTCAAACTAGGCATTGTGGAACACCCTCTCTACGATTACAGTGAAACCACCTGCTTGCCTAGAAACACTAGCAACAGAATACCACGCTTCACTGAGCGCATCTGCAACCGAGTTGCCGTAATTACGTAACCAGGGCGGTTGGTCAACAATATGTCTATCTACTGGCTTAACATTCCTCATTTCCCAAATTAGACCTCAGGAAAGTAGATTAAACATTCAGAAATAGCAGAAATGCTCAAATTTGCCCTGTTCCGATAACAGTGAAGGTTCTCCTTTTTGAGGAACCAAGTCAGATGGTGTCCCCATTACTGTTGAGACCCGTTTGAAAGACACACCAGTCACCGGTTGTGATGTAGAAACCCTTGCTCAACGGGAGCGCCTTTCTAAACCCACAAAACCTTTGATAGTGCCTCAAGTTGTTGGTGCGAGTATATCCGCCGATGATTTCTTGATTGATTCACACCTCAACATGGGCCGATCACTTATCAACACTGCGGGCAGTGTTCGTCCGAGTGAGACAAGCGGGTCTCACTATAAAAGGGGACGAGACCTTAAAGAAATGCTTTGTTTCGGCTGAAGTGACTAAAGGGAAACCTAAGGGAGAACAAACAAGTCAATTCGTGATCGAAAGGGGGCTCCTTTATCGTCTGTATCAGAAAGAGAAAGAGGGTGAGACTGTGAAACAACTAGTAGTTCCCCGAGTGTTGCGCAATCGTGTCATGACGTTAGAACATGAAACCATCCTATCTGAACATCAGGGAATGAAGAAGTCGCTAGACAGAATCCTCCTTAACTTCTACTGGCCAGGGATAGTAGGTGATGTCCGTAGATTCTGCCAGTCATGTGACATCTGCCAGAAGACCGTTAGTCGAGACAATTTCCCTAAGGCTCCTGTACAATTGAATCCCATCGTAAACACGCCCGTTGAAAAGGTAGCGATAGATTTGTTAGGTCACTTAACCCCAGTGACAGAGAGAGATAATGTGGAGACGCTAGGTTTAGCTGCTGTTGTCGAAGAACAACCTGAATGTGAGACTGATGAGGATTTTCCCATTCCTGAGAGAGAGGAAAACACTGGGGACGTCCATGTGAGTGATAGTTTATCACCTGATCAGACACGAGACTTGAAACAGCTAATGGAAGAATTTCCTTCCATCTTTTCGAGCACTCCGGGGCAAACTAGTCTCTTGTCCCATGCCATTGAGGTAACGTCCTCTAGTCCCGTGAGATGCAAACCGTACCCTATTCCATTAGCCAAGTTGGGAGTGGTAAAACAGGAGGTTGAGAAGAAGCGAGAAATGGGCGTGATTGAGCCATCTCATTCACCGTACTCATCGCCTGTGTTACTAATTCGTAAATCTGACTCCACATACAGACCGGTAGTAGATTTTCGCCAGTTAAACAAGGTTACTAAATTCGATGCAGAACCTATGCCAAATCCCGATACTATCTTGGCTGAGGTGGGGCAGGATAGGTACTTGTCCAAACTAGATTTCTGCAAAGGCTACTGGCAAATAAGGATGGAACCGGAAGATAAGGAGAAAACCGCATTTTGTACTCCCCAAGGGTTGTTCCAATTCTGCGTCATGCCTTTCGGTCTAGTCAACGCCGGCGCATCGTACAGTCGCATGATGCGCATACTCTTAGATGGCCTCGGTGGTGTTACCAATTATGTTGACGATGTATTGATTCACACCTCAACATGGGCCGATCACTTATCAACACTGCGGGCAGTGTTCGTCCGAGTGAGACAAGCGGGTCTCACTATAAAACCGTCGAAGTGTCATCTTGGGTTTGAATCCGTCGATTTCCCGGGACACCAAGTAGGTCAAGGAGAAGTGAAGACCCAGGAAGACAAGGTAAACAAGATTAGGAATGCGCCCATTCCTACCACGAAGAAACAAGTGAGGTCTTTTCTAGGTTTGGCAGGATATTACCGGAAGTTTGTTAATGGGTATTCCAGAATCGCAGCTCCATTGCCTGATCTCACAAAGGCAAAACAGCCTAACAAGGTAAGTTGGAATGATGAGGCGGATAAGGCCTTTATTCAACTGAAGCAGGCCCTGTGTAAGGCGCCTATCCTCAAATTGCCTGACGTAAACATACCCTTTGTCTTGCGTACAGATGCGTCCGATACCGGACTCGGAGCAATGTTACTCCAAGAGAATAACGGAGTCTTATTCCCTGTCGCGTTTGCGAGCAAGAAGCTCAATCCCACGCAAAGGCGATATTCCGTAGTAGAAAGAGAATGTCTGGCAATTGTTTGGGGACTCGAGAAATTTCACTTATACCTATATGGGCGAAGTTTCATTGTGCAGTGTGATCAACGATCCCTGAAATTCCTAAACACTGCGAAGTTAACAAACAATCGAGTTATGCGATGGGCTCTTAAAGTCCAACCCTATCGTTTCCGGGTAGAGTCAATCCCTGGAACAGATAACATAGGTGCAGACTACCTAAGCCGAATGGAATAGATGTAGGTTCCATCAAATTAGTTGAGACACTGAAGTATCATGAATTTGTTGTGTGCAACTAGATAGTTACTAGTTCGGCGAGTGATCGCCAGGTTATTTGTTGTATTAAATTGAATGTATTAAATTAGTGTATTAAATTTATTCCTTAATATTTTTGTTCAGGAAGTAGATTCTTAGCGGGGGGTAATGTAGCATTTCTGCTATTTCTAGATGGTTAAATCTACTTGCCTGAGGTCTAATTTGGGAAATGACGAATGTTAAGCCAGTAGATAAACATATTGTTGACCAACCGCCCTGGTTACGTAATTACGGCAACTCGGTTGCTGATGCGCTCAGTGAAGCGTGGTATTCTGTTGCTAGTGTTTCTAGGCAAGCAGGTGGTTTCACTGTAATCGTAGAGAGGGTGTTCCACAATGCCTAGTTTGAATTGTATATTACATTAACCAATAGAAATGATGGAAACCTGTCATATGATGTGTCATTAGGTCTGCTTATATAAACGTTTGTTGTACGCATTTCGCCATCTGGGCGCTGGCGAAGGACTGGGACAGATCCAGGGTTGAACTAGACAGGTTGCCCTGCTGCCAAGAGAATGGCAAGGAAAGTCGTAAAGCGTGGTGGGAATCGTTAACGTGGGTTACGTTCCCAAGCTTTTGTGTGTGTGTAATATTCAGTGTCCAGAGTGACTAATCGATCGAACTTCGAAGAAACCATGCCGCCACGTCAGCAGTACTTTGAGACAACGTTCCGGTCGGCCCCAACGTATTTGCGTCGATGAGCGATAATCGCGACGCGCTCACCCAGCAAGGGCCATCCTCGAACAGGGGTCTCACAGCGATATCGTCAGAAAGCTTGACCGAATGCGAATCGTAGCGGCCGGCGGTAAACGTATTCTGCCAGGCGTCGTCATTCGCGTGAACCCGTTCATCCGACTTCTCGATCGTTTGCGACAAAACAAGACCTCTCGATCGAATTCGTCGCGGCCGGCGGTAAGCGTCTACTGCCCGGTTTCGTCTTTCAGTTGAACGTATTCAACTGACTTCGCAATCGTTGCGATCGTGCGATCATTGAACGGACGCGACTCGAGAATTCGCGGCGTACGACGGCAATCGTCAAGTACCCGGCATCATCACTCGTGCGCCCGAGATACACCGTTCTAATTGTGTTCCGAGCTCGGCGTGTTGACTTCAACAAACGTTCGTATATATTCGAGATGGGACTAGTCCAGTATAAATGTTTATTTTCTGATTGAACGTATCTATTATTTGCTGTATTATGATTAGTAGTTATCTGTGGGTTTTGAAGTGAGGTATTATTACCCATGAAGTATTCACATATATATATAAATATATGTGTGTGTTGTAACATATTGCTGTAATGAGTGTCCGCGAGGACTAGCTTATACTGCGAATTTATATTATGGGAGTTATTCTTAGATAACACTTGGCGCCTAGTGTATGGTCGTATAGCGGTATAATCCACCTTAGAAAGGAAGTGGAATTTGATAATCGAAAGATTCAGTGTTATTGTTTATTATGTTCTATTAAGATTTGGTTACGGGATTTCTTTATTCTGTTTATTTTGTTAATCGAGATATTTACCAAAAGGTAGATATCTTGTAATAAAGTTTATTAAATTTTCCTCGTTCTTTGTTGCTTGTTCACGATAACCGTTCTTTATCATATGCGTTGACCTTGATATATAAGAACCCTACTAGACTGAGCCATCTAGTGTACGGAGACCTCGCTAATCCGTGACATAATTGGGGGCTCGTACGCGGGATTCCGGCGAGGGGAAAATTAAAATAACACCTTCGGTCAACGCTATGAATTGCGGGTAACACGTGACGGCAACATAGAACATGCCTGAGAACTTAGCTACACTCTGGTTCCGTGGAGTGTCAGCGTTATTCCGTGGCTAGAGACGAAACCTACATCTATTCCAGTAACTGTAGTGTAGGGTAATTCACATGCCCCTTGTCGTTTCTGCCCGGACATAATTCTGAGTCCCATATTTCTCGTTACATTTATAGTGTGTCATTCACGTTTTGAGGCATTAGACTTGTTATTGCAACAGTAAAGGACCATGAATTAATCGTATAATTATTGTAAGTAGGAGCTTTGTTATTTTTCAGCTGTATGAGGAAGTTGAATTACTTGTTACAATTGCCGAGTTGGCATTGGGTAGATTAAAGTCCCACAGAATTTCCGTGTGTTGATAGTTGACACGGCGTGGATGAAATCGTATAGTGATTTCATTATTCCAATCTTATGAGAAGATTGTGTGGAGTGTTGTAGCGTAGCTAGCACTTTTGTGGTTTATAGGTGATTGACCTTGTGTATTACTTAAACGTGATATCCGTTTAGTGATTGTTTTGTGTGTTGCACTAGTTTGCAAACATGGATCTTGCTCAATTAATTGAGTTATGCGAGAAGTTAGGGTTAACAGGTCCCGAACTTCAGGCATTTGTTCGTGATGAACAAGGAACCGCCCGGGCTGAGCGACAGGCCGCTCGCGAGGCGGAGAAAGATAAGCTCCAGGCCGATATGGAGAAAGAGAGGCTCCAGGCTGATATGGAGAAAGAGAGGCTCCAGGCTGATTTGGAGAAGGAGAGGCTCCAGGCCGATATGGAGATACGCGCGCGTGAAATGGAGCATAAAGAAAAGATGGCCAGGCTCCACAACGAGGCTACGACCGTAGAGAACCGAGATTCGGCGAGTAATGCTTCAGCCATTACTAAGGGAATCCGTAGTCCTCCGTTACCCTGTTTTAACGAAGACAGGGATTCGATTGATGCATATCTCCAGCGATTTGAAAGATATGCTGAAAACCAGGGTTGGGAGCGTGAGAATTACGCTATATTTCTGAGCGCATTGTTAACCGGTCATGCACTGGAAGTTTATTCCCGTTCCCCGATTTCCGTGGCCAACGATTATGACCAGTTAAAGCAAGCATTGCTAGGATGGTACCGACTGACTGTAGGCGATTTTCGTAAGAAATTTTACACCTGTTCTCTAAATTCGACCGAAACAGTGTCGCAGTATTTTGCTCGTATGGAGCATTATTTGACTCAGTGGATTTCTTTGTCAAACATTAATGAGTCTTTCGAGGGCCTTAAGGAACTCATTCTGAGAGAGCAATTCTTGTTTATGTGCCCTAGGGAACTGTCCGTGTTTCTGAGAGAACACAAACCGATGGGGAAAGAGAATTTTTTAGAGTTGGTGAGAACATTTACAGATGCCCATTCATCATATGGTAAACGGGAAAATCGTAGAGACCGAGTCCGACCCACTCCCGTCCCTTCACCCGTCCCGAAAAGTAGATCAGGGGAGGGGAGATACCCTATTTCTAGCCCTACCCCGCGGCCCGTTCCTCCCCCGCGTACATGTTTCCTTTGTAATCGGCCAGGTCACATCGCGAGACAGTGTACAGTGGGAGTGCAGAATAGGAATCCTCCACCGCAAAGGATGAAACCAGTGGTTGGGAATTGTGCAGTTGTGCTAAACCAGAATTCCCCTAGTCACCAATGTCCTGTGGGTGGGACTGATGTCACCTTGCAATGTGGATGTAAGATCCCCGTAATTGCTAGTGCTTGTGTACAACATGAAAACGGTTGTAACTTACCTGTTGTCGAGGGGTATGTGGGGGGATCCCCAGTGAAAGTACTACGCGACAGCGGGTGTAACGGAGTCGTTGTACGACGTAGCCTAGTTCCGGAAGATCAGTTAACTGGGAAAACCAAAGTCCTTATGCTGATGGACCGATCCGTCATTGAAGTCCCAACTGCCCGGTGCTATGTGAGAACTCCCTTTTTCACAGGAGAAATTGAAGCCCTATGTCTAAACAACCCCGTTTATGACTTAGTCATTGGCAACGTTGTTGAATTAAATTTGTTGCTTGTTCACGATAACCGTTCTTTCTCATATGCGTTGACCTTGATATATAAGAACCCTACTAGACTGAGCCATCTAGTGTACGGAGACCTCGCTAATCCGTGACATAATTGGGGGCTCGTCCGCCCAACCTACCTGACAATCAATTCGCGTTTTCTGCCAGACTGCTTGGCACTTCGTTTCTTCCCTTCATCTTTTAGTTCTTTTAAACTCCAACTTTGATAAAAACAGCTCATAACGTGGGTGAAAAATGCTCGATATAAGTATTCTGTACACTACGTCGTGACGTTGGTGACTGACAGCGCAAGGCCTGACCAAAGCAATTATATAATTACTTTGGCCTGACTTGCAAGGGATACTTCAGTATTTGCAAGTTGGTGTAGTTCGCTAGGGGGCAGCACAGCTTAGCTGCTTATGTCACGGAGTATAATTTATGTCAGATAATCTTTTCGAGAACTTCTTTTTGAGAAAATATTTTTGAGAACATATTTTGGAGAAAATATTTTTAGAGAAATATTTGACCAAACGCCATTCTAGTGAATTATTTGACAAGAATCTTGCACAATGACAGCGTAAATGGAAAATCGAAAGTCAGAATTCGACAATGTTAGCGTTAACGGATAATCGAAAGTCAGAAATCAACAATGTAGCCTTGTGGAATTATGGCCCTAATATCGTTCCATATTAATTGACTTCGCCAGTCGCGATTGCATCACCCGTGAGAACAGCGCAAACACCCGCCCCAATTTGAAGACGAATAAACGACTTTTTGGAATCCCAATATATAATGACCCGTTCGCCCATTAGCACGACCAGCTGAGCAGTATTGTGTATTCGAATAATTGCTTCTACTTCCTAAACATTGCATGTAACACGAGCCACGGTTGGTTGAAATTAGTTTTATTATGACCATCTGACCTGCCGACATCCAATGATCTAGTGAGCGATTTCATAGGCTGAGCTTAAATTCAGAGTTTCACAAAGCGATCAGCCAGGGGGTATTGCAGGCTGACACTGACGTAATCAGCAGCAGCGACCCCGGGCGCGCGAGTATGTCGCAAGCCAGAGGTGGTACATACTGACTTAGATGCAATGAGAAGCGCCCTCTGGCTTGCGAGAATACGCTAACATTATCGCTTCTGAACATAACGTCAGTTCGTAGTCAGTAACGAAAGAAAGGTCAATGTCAAATATCTGACACGTTTCTATATTATCATATTATCCCTAACTGTACCATGTATTATGTTTCAATCCGAATGTGGATGCAATTAAAAATAATACTTGAAGGCAAATGTTTGTCAAAGTGCATATCAAAAATTGTGTAGCTTTGTAACTTAGTAACTGCTGTTATTTCGATGGCATGTGATACAGGGAAAGTTTGATGAATGACTCACCAAAATAAACCATACATAGCATCACCAAGTAGATGCGTGTCGTATGATTTTGCTCTGCTAATTAAAGTGATGTAGTATTTCTATAAAAGAGTTACTTGTAAATCGGATATCCGGTACACGGACGGATTTAAGTTGTAACGCTTATAACCTCCCGAATTAAAATTTGTCTCTGTTTGTAGCCCATAAATATTTCGATTCGCGTCATCGCCAACCGAAACAAGAGCAGTAAAGTGACTCTGCTCGATACACAGTGTTGAAGATTCTAGTCACCATTTTAACTTATATGTATGCGTACGTATATTTACAACATTTAAAACTATTTTGTATGACGATGTCAAACACGTACATTTTTTTAGCTTACCTTCGAGGAATGGTTACGGAAGATGGCCGTTCATATGTAGAGGTACGACGTCGGATACATGCGGGAGCGAATGCTTGGACAAAGGTAGAGGGTGGCGTGATAGACAGAAACATTTCGAAAAACCTGAGAGGGAAAGTCCTGAGAGCATTTGCTACACCAATATGCTTACATGTGCTGGGGACCGTCTCATTAGGATAAGGAACTCGTAAGGAAAATTCATCAATAAACCCGTTATAAAATGTATAATTTTTTTTCAAAATGCAAAATGTGCCGCCATATTACTGAAACACTATTTCTCTGACACGCCGGCGAACATCCTTAATTGTGCGTATGCGTATGTGCTTGCGTGTGTGCATATGAATGTGCGTGCATGCGTGTGCGGGGGTGCGTGCGTGTGGGTGCACGCGTGCGTGTGTGTGTGCGTCCGTATCTGCGTCCGTATACATACGTACGTGTGAATGCGTGCTTGCGCGTGCGAGTGTCTGTGGGTGTGTGCGTGCGGGTGCAGGCGAGAGCGTGTGAAAGCGTGTGCGTTATTGTATGCGCGTGTGCGAGCGTAAACGTCCGTGTACCTGTCCGTGCTGGTGTGTGTATGCGAGTTTTACTGGCGTGTGAGCGCGTCTGCTTATATGTGCACGAGTGTGCATGTGTCAAATAAGTGCATGTCTGTGCGTGCAGGCACAAGTACATGCATGTGTTTGTGCGTGTGCGTGTGTGTGTGTGTGTGTGTGTGTGCGTGTACTTATCCACTCGGTGTGCCTGTATGTATATGTTTGCGTGGATACCTGTGCATGCCTGTGCGTGCGTGTATGTGGGCGTGTATGTACGACCGTGGGTGTGTGCGTGTGTGTGTGGGCGCGCGCGCGCGTTTGCGTGTGCGTGTATCCAGTTAAAGCTCATAACATAATACCTAACAGTCGGCATCTAAATTTACAAAAGCCGACCGTTAACACAATCAGTCACAGCACATCCCAGTATACTTAATGACCGAATGACAAATATAGCCGCGATCAGGGAAGGAACTTATTATTACACAAATATAGCTTTGATGTCACCCGTCAAAAGCAGCCATAACACTAGGAAGCTATTTTGCTTGCAACAGGTAACTGCCGCACAGACGATCAATCTTCGCACCTTCGTCTCCTCCTATTCTCTTTGATCCGATGACATGTAATATTCTAGAAATTAATTAATTATAATTATTATTTTAGTCTTGTTATTTCCGGCAATATGATAGGAGCAGTTGACCCCTTTTTGGACAGGGTGAGTCACAGGCTCAAGTAAAGGTATATATATATATAATTATAATTGAGCCGACTGGATAACACGCCAACAGTTTGCTGATGCTGACCGAAGAGAGAGAGAGGCTTCAGCACAGAAGAAGACGATACAGACTTCGTGAGGTAATTCAAGCTGAAGGGAGAAGTAAGTGAAACTTAAGGCAGAGATACATTGACACTTTTTGCCAGACCTAACCAGACCACACCATACCACACCAGACTCCCTCTGACGACAGTGTATCTGTTGGACGCATTTTCTGGATCTGCGCAATCTACGTAATCCTCGGATAGGCGGAGATTCTCAAATTGCGCAGCTATCTGCAGATTGCGCTTATCCAGCAATTGCGCTTGACATACATTTGACTCATGGTAGATTTACAAATGGCATAACTAGCCGAGTTACCCGGTGTTGCCCTGACAAAAATGGCAGTAGCCTGCGTTAAAACTGTTTTGAAATTGTAACCCAGACAGACTGTCAGACAGACAAACAGACAGACAGACATACAGACATACAGAAAGATAAACAAACAGAGAGACAGTCAGATAGACAGACAAACGAAAATACAATTAGTCAGACAGACAGGCAGGCAGGCAGGCAGGCAGGCAGGCAGACAGGCAGACAGATAGACATACATACATATATACAGGCAGGCAGACAGGCAGACAGATAGACATACATACATATATACAGACAGACAGACAGACAGACTTACAGAAAGATAAACAAACAGAGTGACAGTCAGATAGACAGACAAACGAAAAAAACAATCAGACAGGCAGACATGCAGTCATACATACATACAGACAGACAGACAGACAGACAGAGAGACAGACAGACATACATACATACAGAGAGACAGACATACATACATACAGAGAGACAGACAGACAGACAGACAGAGAGACAGGAATATCACTTGCATGGTTGCATAAGAATAAACGCAGTGTCATATACAGTTTGATATAAATAAAAGTATATTTGCTCATGAATACACTTACGAGAATTCATTAGGATGAACCAAGTAAGTTGCTATAGTTCTACAGCATATTATAATATGTCGATTTACATGTTTAGGCCAAGTTAACCAATGTATATTTTATCCAAACAGCACTAACACAGCATTCGGACATTTATTATTTTTGTGTTTTGTTATTTATCCTTGCCTATGCTTTATTGAATATTTACACATGCTCGGTATCGGTCAAGCTACCGCACCACATATGATGTCCACATGACACATCCATTCAACAAAACGCTGACATTTCTTGAAGTCTCTAGGTTGAACTTTGTACTATTATATTGGAAAACGAAGCACACATTTGTGTTTATTGGTTATTGCACAATTTATGTTAGTGTAATAATACTTTGTACTTAACGTAAAAACTTCCAAATGTGTCTTGAATGTGATATTGGGCCAAGTGCATTTTCCAAGTTCAAAGGCTGTAATAAAATCATGGTAGATGAAATGTTATTGACAAGAGTATTATTGAATACCCTAACAGTAATTATATATTGACCCAAATGATCACGTTGCTCAGATGTTGCCAACATATAGATTTTTGACAAGGAACACTCTAAAGGGCCTGACAAATGTGCAACAAATTAGAGTAAGTTTATTTCCTTCAGTGTAATAGTGGTCTAGACGCTAAAAACATCAAATCGGACAATTTTCTAAAGCATACAAATGCGAACGTACAAATGCAGTGATGTCTAAAAAAAAGGTAATACTTACTATCTGACTCCTCTATCAGTCGTAATACGTCACATTCTGGCATAGCTTTTCTGGCCACGTGGCCAGTGTTCGTGGGTGCGGCCATCATGGATTATGCACTTGGCCCGCTCTTGCTCAAGTAAACATTCTTATTATCAGTGCAATGCTGTAGAGCAAATATGGAACTCGATCTTGATTTAGACTATTATTGAACTGAAGGATATTTCTGATCTCTATTCGTGTCTGCACCAACCGCTACAATGGCAACACACGTAGCCCATTATTGCATTCAGTGGCTCAAATATGGTGAAAATACCCTTTACGTAGCCATATCTTCTATAGGTTGTGTATATGTCTGTGCGTGCTTGCGTGCGTGTGTGTATAGTTATGTCAGTGACACAGGAAGTATCCTAAAGGATTATCATTTGGCTAATGCATGCCTTGCTTTGCTCGTCAGCGACTTGACAAGTCACTATCATCTGGTAACTTATCGTCGTAGCCGTGAATTCCATGCGTAGCTCCATAACGTAGGTCCTCACCACCTACCCATTTGTCATATTACTTGCGATTTCTTTATTACCCTTTCGTTTTGTAGCGCCTCTTGGTTCGGATGTCAGACGATTTAAGAAACATATGTCTTATTTGTAGTGTTTTTCTTTTTTGTTAAATCTTGTTCTAGTTACTGTTGCTGTTGTTACAAGAAACATTTGCAATAAACAAATTCAATGCTAAATGATAGCTCCATTTTGTTCTACGTTTCTGATATCCACGGAGATTTACGGTGGCATATCTGGTAAGTCACTGCTTGTTTGTTCCTACATTATAATACATAATTGATTAAAAAGCTAAATTAATCGACCAACAAAGGTGATACAAATAAATAGGTGGATAAGCGGGAACGTGTTACTGCCTTTATTAATTCAGGTCATCATTACCTAACCTGTCTTTGCTTTCAGTAGACCCGACCTGCGGTAACAATTTCGGTTATCGTTACCTTCCTTTTGTTTACAGTTGACTCAACCTTGTAATGACGACCTTTGCTCCACTTCTGCTATGATAACTTCTTGCTCCATTTCGGCTATCATTACATAGTCCGTGTCTTTGGTTTAAGTCGAACCAGCCTGCGATGACGAACTCCTGCTCTACTTTCCCTTTGATACTGACTTCGATGACGTCAGCTGCCACAGAGCGAAGGGCTACGCATGGCTTTCATCGTGAACGACCACGAACGAGGCCATGTGGTCCACTTTGACGGAAGCGCTAGGATCGAGGCAAGTGATGTAGACATACAGTTACGTCAATTCGGTCGCTGACCGAATCCGTGTGTCCGGTCTCTAAGTCTTCATGTCTAGTCTCTAATTCCAACTGCACAACTGAAAGTATACAAATTAATATTACAATATAAAACGGGGTTTCTGGAAATAGACGGGCATTATCCAGGCCGGCACGTGAAGGACTTATTGGTAACAAGCGATGGTTATTGTGAGTGAATCCATGAAGGCTGTTGGTAACCCCCGTAGGTAACACGTGATGTCGCCACAAGTACACACGGTTCATGTAATGTAAACAATAAAGGACGCACCCCGACCTTTATTATACCCACGAAGAAATCTAGTTTTCACACATAAAATTCCAACACGTACGGCAACCATTTCTGTCAGCATCATGGAAGATGTTTCTGGAAGATAATATACGTATCTGGCATACATTTTCTTCTACAGTTATCAATTGTTTCCTCTCTCCTTACACGTTTACGTTTCTTTATCTTTCTTATACTCAGTCTTCCCTTTTATACATATTCCCCATTTCGTTCGCCTTCTTGTTCTATTCCTCTTATCTTCGTTCGTCTTTTCCCCATTCACCTTCTCTTTCCCGTTTTCCTTCTCATCCTCCTCGTCTTCCCATTTCCATCCATTCTCCTTCCGTTTCGCATTCCACTTATCTTTCTTCTTTTCTCTTTCTTCTTTTCCCCCATTCCCTTCTCATCCTCTTCTTATCCGTCGCATTCCTCTGCTTCTTCTTCGTCTTCTTCGTTGCCTTCACCTACTTTGTTATTTGCCTTCTTCTTCATCGCAACTTATATAATAGTATAAATACGCTTACGATTGTGGCAGTATCGCCGCCTCTTCATGTTGTTCTTATGTTCATTCGCTTTCACTAATGACGTTTCGTCTACAAAATAAGCGAATTATAACAACAGCACACAATTTATTATTTATCATTATTTATTTACGAAGTAGCTTTTCTAATTATCGGAGAAAGTTGAAAACAATTCACTGATAAGTGCATTACCTTCCGTGTGTATTTGCGTTTCCGCTTGACCTCTGAAATTAATTGATCCATGGGAAAGAGTTTAGTATCAAACGATTATAACGGCGATAACACCTTTGCTTCGTTGGTTGCTTCAGGCTTAGTTATAAGCTGGTGTGAATTAACGTTGCGAGCTGGCGATCGTCTGTGTGAAGAATTTCATACTTGGCGCGCGGATTTCCGTTCATTTGTCGTTTTGTTTTGTGGCAGGTTCCGTTCATGCGCAACTTGTTCCGAGACCACTGCACGACGCAGTTCACGTTGATGTTTTGGTTCAAATCGGACGCAGACTGTGCAGAGCAATATGACCTTGTGCATAACGGTGACTGCGTGGAACAGGACGCGAGCTTCTTCGTCGGAAGTCCAGGTGCCACAGCCGGCTCATCGGGAGTGGACATCGAGGGGTCTCTAACAGTACAGGGCAACACCTTAGGGACAACCATATCCGTGAGTGTGAATGGACATTAAGAGGAAGTAGTCTGGGGCTAGTTTTTCAAGTATTTAACAAGATGTAACAAGATTTAACAAGATTGCCATCCAGAGAATTAACTCTAGATGGCAGGTGGACAAGGAAGCCCTTTGGCTTATCGAGAGTCCAAACCTTTTATCTACATATATCCAGCCCTTCTGAGGTATGTGTCGATTTTATTTTTAAACATATTTACACTACTAGCATCCACACAATCATCAGATAATCTGTTCCATTCACTCACAGTCCTTTGTGAAAATGAGAACTTTCTTACGTCTAATCTACACTGTTCCTTTACTAATGTAACGTCATGTCCTCTAGTCTTTCTATCTTTCTTAACTGAAAAAAACATATTTCTATCAATATTTTTATAACCATTCAATATTTTAAACACTTCTATCTGATCTCCTCTCAATCTCCTGGTCTCTAGTGTTGTTAAACCACATTCTTTTAGGCGTTTTTCATAACTAACATCCCTCAGTTTTGGTATCATTTTAGTCGCCCTCCTCTGTACTCTTTCTAGCATATATATGTCCTTCTTGCGGTATGGCCTCCACGCTTGTACACAATATTCTAAATGAGGCCTAACTATTGTTTTGTACAGCGGTATTATTAGTTCTTTTTCTTTATATGCTATATTTCGCCTAATCAATCCAAGCATTTGATTTCCTTTTGAAGCTGCAATTCCACACTGCTCTGAAACCTTCATGTCAGCACTAATTGTCAGCCCTAAGTCTTTTTCTTTTACAGTAGTATTTAGTACAGTTCCCCCCATTGTATATTCTACATATTCGTTCCCATGTCCTGTGTGAAGGCATTTACATTTCCCAAAATTGAACAACATTTGCCACTTTTCAGACCATTTGATCAACCTGTCAATATCATCTTGTAAATGCAGTCTATCTCCATCACTTTTAATCATTCTAAACACTTTTGTATCATCTGCAAATTTCAACACCTTGCTAGCTACATCATCGTCCAAATCGTTTATATATATTAAGAATAATATAGGTCCCAGTACTGATCCCTGTGGAACCCCACTCAAAACTGATTTCCAGTTTTAAGCCTCCCTATCAACAACTACCCGTTGTCTTCTGTCAATCAGCCATTTTTCTATCCAGTTAATTATACCATTTCCTATGCCATGGGCCTTTAATTTAAGCAGTAATCTCTGATGAAAGCTTTTTGAAAATCTAAGTAGATGATATCTACTGGTGATCCATCATCTACCCACTTAGTGATATCTTCAAAAAACATAGCATATTTGTTAAGCATGACCTCGCTTTTAGAAACCCATGTTGAGATGTGTTTATCAAGTTATGTTTAACAAGAAAATCCACCGTGTGATCTTTAATTAGTCTTTCTAATAATTTACAAATCACCGATGTTAAACTAACTGGTCTATAATTATTTGACTTTTTTGAATAACGGTATAATGTTTGTTTCTTTCCATTCTAAAGGAACCACTCCCTCTTCTAATGACAAGTTGAAAACTGTTGCAAGCGGTATGCTAATTTGTTCTACATTTTCCAATAGTAGTTTGGGTGGAATACCATCCACTCCAGGTGATTTATTATCCTTCATAGCCCTAATTTTCTTAGCTACCATTTCTGGGGTTAAAATTAACTGTCTTAAATAGTCTGATTCTGCCCCCTTGAACTTAGCCTCTGGTATTGGTAGTGAACTAGGGTCTTCTCCGGTAAACACTGAACTAAAATACTCATGCAGGTCTTCTGCCATTAAGAATCATTCTGATATTATATTTCCAGCACTATCGTCTAGAGGACCGACCTTATCCTGAACTTTCTGCTTGCTTCGAACATACGCATAAAAACTCTTGCTGTCATGTTTTATATTAGTAGCTAATTTATGTTAATAGCTTCTCTTTGAATTTCTAATTTCAGTTGTAGCTTGGTTTAGTGCTTCTTTATAAATGTTGTAGTCTTCGTCATTTCCAGTACGTCTATATGACTTCCACATCATTTGTTTATACTTAATTTTTCTAATGGCTTCTTTCGATAAGTGTTTCTTTTTGGACCGTTTCCCGTGTTTTTTAAGGGTACAAATTTGACGATGATGCATTCAATTTAACTCTTTAAGATATTCCAGCATTCGTTCACTTGTTCAAAATGGTTGCATCTGACAACTTACCATGGCCAATCGCGAGGTCGACAATTTGAGTTTAACTCACTGAATTTATCGATTTTTGAGAGAGAAAGGAGAGTCGACAACATCAACACAGAAAAACGTGCATCTGTCTATCGCGAATTCTCGTGTAGATTCAAGTTTTGAATATCATTAGACCTCATTAAAGAGCAAAAATGGCACATGTTAATAGTTTATATGATAATTAATTCTGATTCAGATTCAGACTGTTTATTACCAAGTAGCATTTAAAAAATGTACGAGGAATTCTTGGAGTTGTGGCGTCAACATACATGCACGCTTGTCTCCCCCGCGCCCCATCATGCACACGCAAAATATACAATCAGAAACATTATGAAACTATGCTAAAACTAGTATAAATTTAAACCAAGGCCAACTGCCAACATATTTTAAGACAGTCGTACATCTATTGACATAAACTTGATAACATAATATTAATACCGCCTGAACATTACCTAAAAAGTTAAAAAGTATGTTATCTAGGCTAAATAAAAAGTTGTACAAAAAAGCTGGCATGTCGTCGTGGCTGTTATGTAGGTTTGTTACTTCACAAATATAATTAAAAATTACAAGAACAAAAACAAATCGAATTGGTGATGCACTATCAACCAAAATTGGGGATGTTTGCAGTTTTAGTATATATATTTATTTTTATTTATTATGATAATTTATTCAAATATGCATGAGTAATATATCTTTGTTTTATTTGTAGTGTCATATTAATAATTTATTATTTAATTAATAGTTATTTAATTTATTTAATTTATTAATTATTAATTTTATTGTTGTGAATTGTATATTTTATAAAAGCTGTGTAAATGTTGATGTAAGAATGTAATGTGAGATGGCCTATTGAAAATCACCATATAACGTGACTTGGTCACCATAATTGAATAAAGCTTTTACTACTACTACTACTACTACTACTACTACTACTTTCAAAATAGTGGTATTTCAGTCAAGATACATACGTTCTGAATATATCGTTCAGCAGTCTAGTTGTACGTGTTCATATGTAGCGCCTGTTACGTACTGCTCTGGGCAATCGCCTTGCCCAATATTGTAAAATTACGTTTCACCGAGAACATGACTTATACATCGCATGTAGCTCAGTCCCCGTCCACGACGTTGTTGTTTCAGGTTGATGGCGACTCGTGGCACAAGGTGGCGCTTGTGTATGACGGGCAGGACATTAAGCTGTTCATCGATGGCACTTTGTCTCACTCAGAACCACAATCAGGTAAGTGGTATAATCTGAAACAGGACGCGATATCGGCCTCACTTACTGTTTCACTCTGCTATAGTCGTTATGTTATCTGCCAATCGTCGATGTATTGTACAGGAAGCGTAACATGAAACGAGCTCGATCTTTCCAAACAATGGGAATTAATACTGTTCAGCCACACTGAAATATAGACCTTCTTTCCCTTGCTCCCTTGCGGGGTGGTGTCCATGTGACTCAATAGCGTCTTCTGTTTTTCTTGTTATTTCCTCCCATCTCTGTCTGTTGTCAGCAATGACCTTCCATTACTGATTGTTCATACCTGCCCTTCTAAGGTCTCTTTTAACAAGATTTAACAAGATTGCCATCCAGAGAATTAACTCTAGATTCCAGGTGGACAAGGAAGCCCTTTGGCTTATCGAGAGTCCAACCCTTTTATCTACATATATCCAGCCCTTCTGAGGTATGGGTCGATTTTATTTTTAAACATATTCACACTACCAGCACCCACACTTTTCACTTTTCATGCAGTCGTTCCATCTCAGCTTTGGTCTTCCTCTTCGTCATGTGCCGCCCTCTTCTGCTTTCAGTGCTCTTTATGACAGTCTATCTTTGCTCATTGTTTGCATGTGTCCTGCCCATCTCATCCTGTTTCCCGCTACTTCCATTTTTAAGTGTTTTCATGACAATCTCTTCTCT
Organism: Paraescarpia echinospica; assembly: GCA_020002185.1. Taxonomy (NCBI): domain Eukaryota; kingdom Metazoa; phylum Annelida; class Polychaeta; order Sabellida; family Siboglinidae; genus Paraescarpia; species Paraescarpia echinospica. The sequence continues at coordinate 13,251,201 of CM034542.1, forward strand.
CAGTGCCATCATCTTCCTTCTGTCTTCTCGCGTTATTATACATGTTTTCGGACCCAGTTGTTCTCTCTGCTACTTGTAGTTTCTCCTCCTGTCTCTCCATCAGTGCCAGCCCATATATACATGCTGACACCACGCAAGCTTCCAACAATTTTACTTTTGGCTGTTTATTTAATTTTCTGTCCCACATAAAGCCTTCCACCCTCGTCCACGCTGAGCACTGCCTTTGCTTGCACCATCCTCTGTATTTCTTTACTACTTCCTCCTTTCTCAAACACTGTGCCGCCCAAGCACGCCCTAGCATCCAGTATCCTTTACAGCGCACACACTAAACAGCATCGCCAGCCAGCTACTAGTTTGTTTGCTTTCACCATTTCCACTGATATTTTGTCCATTCCTACAGTTTTCCCAGTTTTCATCTCCTTCACTGCTTTCTCCACCTCTTCTTTTGTTATTTTCCTCACCTCTAACTCTCTCCTTACAGAATGGGGTATCTCTATCTCATATTCTCCCTCCAGATTTAGTAACTTAGTTATCTATAGTTATATATAAATTATGCTTTATTTAATTTTGTTATGCTACACTAAAATTGTCAACTATTACTGTTTTGAACAGATTTTACAATAATAATAATAAATTAATAAATAAACAATAATAGGAAATCACGATTACATAAATATTTTTGATCAAGAAAATCGTATCCTTCCTGAAGGCGTATTGCTGTTCCAGGATGCATCTTCAACACTCAAAATGCAATGATGATCGGAGCATCTGTGACATGCGATCTGGAAAACATGAATTACTTCAAAGGCTACATCGACGATGTGAGTATTTTAATTCAAGTATACATCAGTTAGCGGAATTAACAGTTCGTAAATTATAATTACCTATATTTCACGTCTGTTATGTATTGTGCAATCTTCTAAATTCTTCTTCAATATACTTGGTGGTATTTAGTTCACAACAAACGTATCGACCTGCTTCATTTCCAGAGGCTCATTTTCATTAAATACCATGCGATGGTATTTAGTTCACAACAAACATGTATCTACTTCGTTCATGTCTCGGTGCTCATGTTCCTCAAATATCATGCGCAATCCAATCAACACTCCATTTCTTGTTTCTTTTCAAGTAAGGAAATAATTGGGCAAGGATTCTGTTGAGCGAGTATGAAGAACATGTTCTCAATTCTTGGCAAACTGTAGGAAATCACAAGCAAAATGCGAAGTATTACTTAAATAATCTTCTCTAATATTAAAGCCAACAAACGTAAAATTGATAGCATTATATCGTGTTAGTGATTTGGTCACATAATGTCATCTTCATGTTTCGCTTATACAAACTTCATTCCACTAGAACAACTCTTGCAATCATTGATGTTTAACGTTAGGACTAAACGCTGATTAGTACACCTATTATTTGCTTGAGTTAAATTTAGTTTGAGTGATATTCTAATTACTCGTTGCTCTAGCGTTATGAGAAAAATGTTAAGGTGTTGACTACGATTGTGATGTTGATAAATCGGATTATGATGATGATTACGACGACGATGATGATGATAATGACACTAATGACACATATTATGTTTGTACCGACAGTTACAACTCTACACTAGGACGGCTGTGTTGACGCCAGGGGTGTCATAATAGATGCATAGGTCAAGTATACGCCAAGGAAGAGCAGTTGACGACGGAACTTAAATGGAAGATGTTGAATATCTACTCTGTATACAAGAAACACATAACGTATAGGTTAGTAGTCCCGCTAATACGGCACCACGCTATTCAGGCCACTTTTATCCAGTCCCAAAGGTGACCTTAATAGTATGAAGTATCTTGTATAGTGAGCTTCCATGGTACTTAGGTCCACGTACGTAGACCCACGCTTTTAGACCCACGCACATAGACCCACGTAGTTAGACCCACATACTTAGATCCACGTACCTACACCCACGTAGCCAGACCTACGTACTTATATCCACGTACTTACACTCACGTACTTAGACCCAAGCAGTTAGACTCACGTACTTAGATCCGCGGACTTAGACCCACGTATTTAGACGCACATAGACCCACGCAGTTAGACTCAAGTACTTAGGTGTGCGCACTTAGACCCACACAGTTAGACTCACGTACCTAGATCCACGCACTTTAGACCTACTATGCACTTAGACCCAAATCCTTAGACCCAAGTACTTATACCCATTTACATAGACCCACGTACTTAGATTCACGCACTAAGACCCAAGTACTTAGACCCACGTACTTAGACATGCGTACTAAGATCCACATACTTAGACTCACGTACTTACACCCACGTACTAAGACCTATGTACTTAGACCCACGTACTTTGACATACGTACTAAGATCCACGTACGTAGATCCACGTACTTATACCCACGTACACAGAACCACGTAGGTAGACTCACGTACTTAGCCTAACGTACGTAGTTCCACGTACTTAGACCCACGTACTTAAACCCACATATTTAGGTCCACGTACTTAGATCCACGCAATTAGACCCACGTACCTACACCCACGTGCCTAGACCCACGAACTTAGACCCACGTGCTTATACCCATGTACTTCTACTCACGTACATAGACCCACGTACTTCGACACACGTACTTAGACCCAAGTACATAGACCCATGTGCTTAGACCTACGTTCTTAGACCCACGTACGTATACCCACGAACATAGACCCACGTACTTAGACATACGTACTGAGACCCACGTACTTAGACCCAAGTACTAAGATCCACGAACTGATTTGTGTTAACATTTAATATAATTTGCTTTAATATAATAAATTATTGATGTTCATACGGACTTACTACGTCTATTTATATAGTTGTTTCTTATTTTAAATACACTGTGGAATCTCGGTATCACGGTCACCCATGTGACTGCACCAAAATGACGTTAATAGCGACTTGTGGACTGAACTGGAAACATCGCTGTAGGCCAAGATATGCATACCTTTATGACAGCAATGAACATGTATTAGTTTAGTATGTATTATCCTGTGTGGTGCAGCGTACATGAATGATGATGACTTGGTCAACAGAAACTTTGATTACAATTAGCATTTAGATACAAACACGTCCATACGCAGACCTCACACACCGCGCAGTGTTTGCGTATTGATGCTACTGGTAGCGTTGTGGATTTTGTTATAAATTATGGGGCCAACACATTATACCACTAAGCGTAATATAGTATTTGCTCACATTATATTTCTTTTGATATTTGCTGATTAAGACGAAGCAAGCATTGTCGTGAATGCAAACAAAGCCTCTTAATTTTAGGTTAAGTTTTACATTATCCACAAGAGGCACCACGGGATATTTCTTGCAACCTATTATCACTCAATCACGCCGGTAAAATAACGCAATTAACAAAACACGTTGTTTTATCATTCACAATCTAGACACCCACGCTACTCCAAACATACTTATTCGATCGTTAAACAAACACCGAGACACCAAAGAGACGATGTCATATTGTCAGCGACGAAGACGAGGCCAACTCTCACTGCTTCCGCGCCGCTCCATTTGTCTGTAATATTTGCTCAGAATTTGAAATTGCAACATAAAGGCAACAGGTAACTGGGTACTTGCACCCTTTATATTGTTTTCAATATACCAGTCGCGGGTAAACATCCCGACGCCAAATTCATGGTAACGCATTGTCGGAGTCGCTTATGGTGGGCGGGCGTCCGGCCGCTGTTCGGCCGCGTCAGCCGCCAATCTTGACTTCCCGGCTGTGACTGACCATAACTGCGGGGGGTAATCTGCGGGTAATTTAATCGTTTTGCACTGGGTTACTGACCGTATTCCGGAATAGCGGGGTGACCGGATTAGCAGGACTAACGGCCTATATTTTATTGTGTAAATAATGTGGGACTCCCAAGGAGTCCTTGATGGCTTATTCCGATCGAGTGTCGCCATCTACCTGGCTTGGTATATACCTACTTCAAACACAATCCGCTAGGTTTCACCGGGATTTATTGAGTGTCGCCATCTACAAGGTTATGAAATGTAAACCAAGAAATAAACTTGTAATCAAATCCGCTAAGTTCTGTTGGGAATCCTCCTAACATTAGCATTAGTATTCCTCGCCAAATCCAAAGCAATAGCAAATAAATGCGTATATATATATGTGTGTGTGTGAGTGTGTGTGTGTGTCATGTTCATATAATAATAGTAATAATAAGATTATGATGTTGAAGACACTTTATGGCGTCATAGTAGGCATCTTGCCGTCTCGTAAGACCACGGATCTGCGCCCTGGTGTCAAAGATTTGTTATTGTTGGTAGACCAGCGTCTATTGTGGCTGTAGAGGCCTATTCGGCGGTGATAGTCTGCTGCTGCTGCTGCTGCTGATGATGATGATGATGATGCTGATGACCAACGCACCTTGTGTATATATAAAACATAACATAACTATTTTGTCTAACTTTATGTATTACACAACCCTTACATAATATGTTCCGTTTATGTGGGTATTTGAAACTATATTGTACACTATTTGAAATCATCATCCCCTCTGAAGAATGGAGACCTCCAGCACACATGCGGAAGGTTTTTACTCAAATGTTATTACATAAATACGCATACACCGGGGATTCTATGAATTAGGCAATGGCATACTATTTATATATGTAAACCAATTTGTATTTGTCAGAAAATACTCGAGTAACAGGACTGAGGTATCTTTTTCGCCGACACGTGTATGTGTGCAATACCAACAGTTAATCAGGTATTACATCTTCACCCCTCTAGGTTATTCAAAGAAATGAACAAAATAATGTCCACTCTCAGCCAGCCATGTGTCAATATGTCAACTTCGGAGGGAACAAATTACTGGAATAAATACAACTTGAGACATTTAGGGGGATAAGCACAAAGATTGTAAAAACTTTTGTAAATAATATTGAAACCTTGCATGCATATACTACTTGGAGTTCTAAAGATGCGCTGCTATAGCGCCATCTAGTTGTCGACAACATATGGCGTTTTGTCAGAATGGCAGCTTTAGCCACAACATAAACAATTTACCAATTTGGAAAATGTGCCGAGTTCTGGGATTAACCAAGTGACGTTTCATTGTGCAATCAAAAACATCATGCAAATGTAAAAATTATGATGATTATTATGATGACATAATATACATATATATACATATATCAGCTATGAAATATATGGTTGCCGTGTTGTAACGATCTTCACACTAGCTGAACGCGGAATAAATGGTTCACGATTATTCTGGATCTCACAGGAATCGAATGTATATCATTGTATCCATAATGCAAACATGACTAACGACGTCTTTATTGCGTGTGACATTCAAATCATGTTACGATATTAAAGGTTCGCTCATGTTGGTGCAGCAGCAGTGTCAGCATCCGTGGGTAGCGGAGTATTCCATAGGAACTTATCGTCATCAAGCAGCGCAGCGAGTCGCTCGTTGAAAGGTCGATAAAACTCTTCAAGAAGGACCCTCGTCTTGTTCAACATTGACATGGGTTTTGTTCTTGCGTTCCGTGCTCCCGTCTCCTGGAGCGCCAACACCTTCGACTGCGGTAGTGGGTCTGTAAACATGAGACACATATTACACAGGGTAAGTTCTTACATAGCGCGGTTTTTCTTTAGCACTGCCAAACAATGATCACGCTCTGGAAAAACTTGATCGTTCGAACACTGTCACGGCCTATATGAAAAGCGTTCTGTAACGTTGTAATTACAAAGCAAAGAATGTTCGTTCACTATACACTACTGTCAATAGTCGGGCACTCATTATGGAGCTGAGTGAACCGTGGGAACGTAGTGTTAATAAAATCACCCAAGCTTCGAAAACAACAGTATAAGGTTTCGAAACCGGGTTCTCACAATTGACAGTCCCATGTGAACACACATGCACGCACGCACGCACGCTCTCACGCACGCGTGCATGTGTGTGTGTGTGTGTGTGTGTGTGTGTGTGCATGCATGTGCCTGGATGTGCAAGCATATATGCATATTCCGATGTCATTACGTCCATGTATACGCATGATTTTATGCATACATCTATTTATTGATATATCAGCACAGTTAATATTTATTGCACATATTGCGTAAACACACACACACACACACACACACACACACACACACACACACACATACACACACACACACACATTTTTTGAACATATTGCGTAAACACACCCACACACACACACACACACACACACACACACACACATCTGAATAGATATATCTAAAATAAAAATTGACCGCAGTGGTTTAATAAACACAAATTGTTCCACGAAAAAAACATAAATATACAGGTACATTTATGTATCTACCATCACTGAGATAATAATAGTGCCCTAAAATATGTTTAAGGGCTCGCACCAGTTTCCTTTTAGTCCAGCGGATAGGTGCAAGAAAATAACGGAATTGTGCACTTTTGGATAAATAAAAGACACTTTGCTCATCTGTTCTATGCACCAAGGGAACCATTTTAAAGATTGGAGGCATTCTAGATTTTGCTGCGTTCAGAAATGACGGCCATTTAGAAAGAGAACTCATACCGATACGTCGATGCAACTGCTATTGCACACGAGCTTGGTCTTGACAAGTGCAAGACACTGCCTGTCTTCCGTGCACTGATCGGGTGTGATACCACATCGTGTTTCGTTGAAAGAGGCAAACGAACGGCTTGTGCATCATGGAATGCTTTCAGTGCTGTAAGGCCTGCGCTGTGTGCTCCTGCAGACAGTCCCTCGATAGATATAATGAGAGAAGTTCTTCCAACCATCGAGAGGTACGCTGTTGTACTGTACGACCGGGGCAGTTCTTAGGTCCACGTGAACCGGGCCAGACAGATCCACTTCACACAGAAAGGAAGGGAGATCGAAAAGATTCCACCAACACAGGACTCGAAAGAAAAACGTGTCTGAATGGGAGGTGCAAGTTGATGACACTGCCATCTGCAAGCACAGCTTGCCGGGCGATCATCAAGTGTGGCTGCACGAAAGGCTGCAGAGGACAGTATCGGTGTTTCAAAGCCAACCTGCGCTGCACAATGCCGTTCCAATGCGGCGGATGTCACTGGGATGTGTGAAATGTTTGGGAATCGTTGCTGTAGATTTAAAAGGTATAGGCTTCATAATCTAACGTTTTAAGTGACATTGCCCGTTTTAGGGAATATTTAAGTAACACCATTAACTTCGTCGCATCCAAAAACATGTTTTGACACCAACTTCAAGTTTCAAGGATATGTAGATATTAAGATATATGTCTGCTGCCATCTTTCAAAACGGCGTATATTTCAAAATGGCAGATATAGTTCAAAGTCAATGAAGGTCAAAAATAGTGTATTTGAAATAATCGCATCTAAAGTACATCTACGTTTTGACATCAACTTTGTGTCTCTATGTTACGTAGTTCTTGAGATATGGGAATTATATGCTTTGACTGGCGCCATCTTTAAAAATGGCGGACATAGGCATGTCGACGAAAGTAAATAGTTATATTTTTTGAAATCACTATCTTCCAAACTATTCAAAAACGTAAATATACGGTTCTGCGTAACGTAGTTATTAAGATATTGTTACATTTTATTGACGACCACCATCTTTAAAAATGGCGGATGTGAATGTCGGAGAAGTCCAAACGTAACAAATATGACATCTTTTAGATAAGATATAAGATATGGGGAAATTGAATTTGGCGGCCGTTTTAAAAAATGGTCGCCATTTCTGAACGCAGCCAAATCTGGAATGCTGCCAATCTTTAAAATGGTTCCCTTGGTGTACAGAACAGATGGGCAAAGTGTCTTGCTTTCATCCAAAAGTGCACAATCTTTTCACCTATCCGCTGGACTATTTAGAATGGCCTGTGACATATTTAGGTCACAGTCGCGGATGGCCATGAATTTATTTAACTTTAAATTGCACCCTGGTCAAACAAACTTTATAATAGGAAAAATGGCCTTACCAATATCAAGAAACTTTAAAATGTCGTTCAGTGCTGATGTTCTATTTCTGGAATATTCCTCTAACTGTATTACTCTGACTTGGCTCCTCGGAAACACTTTCAGCCAGGCAACTAGGAATACGTGGTACACACCAATATGAACACGGGCCTGAAACAAAATAGTTAATGTCTCACTGTTAGAGAGTAAAGTGTACATATACACAGATACATACACACAAAAACATGCACGTACACACATACATACACACATACACACACATACATACGTACACACAAATACATACGTAAATACATATACATACACACATACAAACATACATGCATACATGCGTACATGCATACATACATATTTATATTCGTTAATTCAGTCAGTCAGTCAGTCAGTCAGTCAGTCTGTCTTTCAATCTGTATGTATGTATGTATATATGTATGTGTGTGTGTATGTATGTGTGTGTGTATGTGTGTGTGTGTATATATATATGTATGTATGTATGTATGTATGAATGCATGCATGTGTGTATGTATGTATGTCCGTATGTATGCATATACGTATGCTCGTATGTACATATACGTGTATGTGTGCTTGTGTGCACGTGTGCACGTGTGCACGTGTGCAAGTGTATATGTGCGTATGTGTGCATGTACGCATGTACGCATGTATGCATGCATTTATGTATGTATGCATGAATGTATGTATGTGTTTCTCTCTGTCTGTATGTCCGTCTGTCCGTCTGTCCGTCGTATGCATAATGGTTTGGATGCAGTTGTCTTGAGAGCAACATGGGATGTTCTAGTGGAACAGAAGGGTGAGTCTAACAAGACGCAAATTTGCCCGCTACTTCAGAGCTATCCTCGCTAATGCTAACTTGGTAGTGAGCAGTACCTTCAGTTGACCGGTGAGCGTACTGTTGGTAAGAATACAACTGTCGACACTGAGCTGCTCGAAGCAGTCACGTAGCATGCCGACTGATTCGACGACTTGATCGTGGAACATTTCCATTGTCTTCGCACGATTAAAATAAAATGAATCTGACAAGAGTCTGAAACAAAGTTGTGACGTTGTTAGTTCGAGTTATTATATTTCTGCTATTTGACAGTTTGAGCTATCATGTATGAAAGCATACTAAGAAACATTTGAATTGTGTTTGAGTGTGAAATTATGACAATAAGTGAATTTCTGCGTGGCAGTTGTACTCAAACGGCCGATATCTTTAACTGTACATTTTACCTAAACAACAACGTGTCACGGAAGTCCCCATATACAAGCAAATACAACAATGCATAGTACGAATGCCTGTATTTTACCGGGTTGCGGCAATATGAAAATCAAATGAATTTAAAAAATAATATATATATACTGTGGTTGTCATCTTTAATTTTGTGAATTTTCGAAGTTTTCGCAAGTGAAAATAATACACATAGGACATAAGTTACAGTATTAAAAAAGTTTTTGTTCCGACTAAAATAAAAAAAAAACAGCTGAAACTGTATGCTATAAGAGTACATATGCACGTGCTCCATGTCAAGACAAGATCACGAGCATAAATCTCACAACGGGACAAAACCAAACAAGCTTCATGGCAGATACGCAATGTAGAAAATTAGCATGGGTTGCAAAGATAAAGGTCTTAATAACATCATTCGTTCTCCTTCTTCCGCCCCGTAACCACGCGGTCGTTGAGGCACCACTGGTGATTTCCTGACAGCTCCCGGCATCGATTCACTGCAGTGCTCTGGGCGTTGCCGAAAGTCATATCAGTCAAGAATGAATGGTGTGTTCGCATCTCTTCCTCTGTCTGCCTCTCCTTCTTCCTCCTGGCACAGTGGCTTGCAGGATGGTATATGCAAGGCTGGTTGATCTTGTAACATGTCCATACCACTTCAGCTTCCGGTTCTTGACTGTCGTCAGGAGGTGTTCAACGTTCTCTAAGACTGCACAAAGCCCTTAACACTTCAGTGCCTGTTCAATCTAACATCATCTGAGATCATGTCTCTGAGAAGCATTCGGCCACGCTGCAATTAATGCGCGGATACTATGCTTTAGCCACAGCGCCACTGCGCTCCACTTGGACCCACCCTCCGGACAAATGTTACAAAACAATCCTAGAGTGCAACAAAAGAAGGAAAACGAAAACCAGGCAGACTCGCAGAACAACTGGAGGAGATCAGCAGTGATCGTAGATTCATAAAACAACCAAACGACATTACGAAAGAAGCTACCATCAAAATGTATTGGCGATGTTGTGTTGGTTCTTCGACGAGAAGTACGTAAATGTCTTGGAAATTTGGATTATAAGGTTCGGGTATCCCATATTAGGGATTTGGAATGTAATATCGAGGACCCTAATGCACTGGCAACGGCTTATAGGTGTGTGTGTGTGTGTGTGTGTGTGTGTGCGTGTGTGTGAGTGTGTGTGTGTGTGTATGTGTATGTTGGTTTGTTCTCAAGTCGTGATGTAAGTAGTTTTTGCTAGAAATCATTATTGTTAGGTACCGGGTGACCAATGGGTATATAATGTTACTCTTGAAATAGGATTGCGGTAGCTATGTTACTATTGTAATAGGATTGCTGTAGCTATATCACTATTGTAATATGATTGCGGTAGCTATGATACTATTGTAATATGATTGCGGTAGCTATGTTACTATTGTAATAGGATTGCGGTAGCTATGCTACTATTGTAATAGGATTGCGGTAGCTATGCTACTATTGTAATAGGACTGCGGTAGCTATGCTACTATTGCAGTGTTATTGCGATAGTGTCACAAATATTGCGAAAGTATCGTGACAGTAAGAGCGTATATAAGAATATTTATTTTCTATGGCGCAAGTAGCGCAGGTGGTTTGTTTCTTTGCCAACTACCATTTCCAAAAGATAGTTCAGTGTACTACCAACCATAACGTTCTGTAGTTAAATTTACTATTGGTAGTATGCTATCGTCACATCGGCGAAGCGATGTTTGAAGTATTGTACATCCATACATATTGCACAGTGCTGACGGTGTGCATAAATAACAGACCTGTCGATTGGATTTCTCAGGATGACCATTATCTTGATATCAGGGAGAATGTGTTTGATATAATGAGCTGTCATGTATAGCGGCTCGTTGAGGCCACGGTTCTCTTGCATCAATCTCCAATAGGACATATCCCAAAATGTAGAGGCACTAGCTTCCCCTGCAAACAATAAGTTCGTCACGTCATATCCACGGGAGGTCATTCCTGTTACACAGGTAAAGTGCAACACTTGTATACTTTCATTGACATTTTCAGGGGTATTTTTATTGTACCAGCTTTGTACTACTGTATCAGTCGACTAATACGTTACGTACGAGTCCATCGAACTTCATACTACAGCATATTTGTATCGCTTTACTGAAACAAAGTAGGTATTTACTAGTTACGTGAAGGCATATATATATTATATATATATATGTCGTTATATATATATATACATATATTATATATGTATATATATATACATATGTAAAGATCTGTTAGGTCAATTATATATATAATATATATACATGATATATATATCATATATATATATGTATATACATATATATATATGTATATATATATATAAATATATATATATATCGCCCATCTCTTTCGTTCGCTCTCGGTCACAGTACCTGTAATACGTGGATAGAAACGCTCGCCTGACGATGTCTTTCGAGTAATGTTCTGTATTTCTTGTGTTGCTTCGCTGAAGTAGTTGACATAGTTCCTAAGCAAACTGTTCTTCGGAACTGGAAACAGGATAAGAATACAATACTGCTGTACTATACAATAACACTCGATTCAATCTGGAGAGTAACCTTTTTGCAATACAAATAACTAAGATAGATAATGATGTATATCTTTCCTAAGCTAATGTTAACCAATTGCTGAATAGCACCACAACACGTAGTTAAACTTACCATGTTTTAAGTAAATACATCGGTACTAATTCAATGTTGGCAATATGCATTTCGTCCTCATGCGACAGTGATCATTTCACAATATAGCACCTGCCACACAAACTCGTGCGCAGACTACGAACTGGACTCACTCCCGGAACCATTACCTGGCGGTTACAACACTTACTGGTTCGTTTCCGAGTCCACCAGTGAGGTTCTTTAATGTTGCACTTCACCACTTCCGGGTGCATCTGCAGTGCGAAGTAAAAATCGGTGGTTCCGCTCTTCGGTTGTCCCACGATCATGTAGTACGGCAGACATCTCAGCCTTCTCAATGCGCCCACAGGCTGTCGGGACAGGCCGCTTACCATCGTCGGAATTGTCTCATACCAACACGGGTTCTTGTAGTTCGCCAGAAACGACGGTGGTTTCTATAAAACATAACGCATTGCATTAGTCCTCCTCGTTTGCGTTCATTCTTTCTGCAAAACGATTTCGGCCGTATAAGAGTGGTGGCCGTTCTACAGGGGACAGGTAGTCAGCATTCTACCTTGGACACAAGACAACACACGCAAAATATATCACAGTGCTGAACATATACAAACTTTTAACGTAACGCATCCGAAATGTAATAATATACACCATAGCTAACCCAATTAACCACACTTTCGAACCACACCGCAAAAATCGGCGTATGCACAAATGCCCCATTATTTCGTATGTACTGTAAAAGTTTGTAAAAGATCTACGAGTCGCATGTTAACAACTACGTAAAAGAATAATCAGATATTGCAATGCAAAACTAGAGTACGCAGAGATGTACATTATTAGACAATATACAACCAACACCTCCACGCCGGCGAAATGGACGCGACGTCGGTGTTTTGACCCAAAGTTTCCGTTGCATGATTGTTTTACGTGATTATGAATACACGCCTTTCATATAGTCTAACTGACCTATACGTCACGTGACCTGTTGCCGAACTAAAGGACCGTTAATCTACCAAAGGTTGGATGACGAATACGTGAGGCGTTTGGGCATTCCGTCGTGTAATATGTTGAAATTCTGGCCCAGGCGTTTCTCGTTGTGGCAAAAACATAAGGCTGACTATTAACATGCCATCTGTATGAGGTAATGTTTAAATTATCAAATGTCAAGACGCCTTAGTAATGTAATGCATAAATATAATATTACCGTTATTAACATTGTTAATAAAAGCAAAGCTTGCAGAGGTCATGCACATAATTTTGGGATTCAAAGTCTTTCGGACGTCTTCGCTGTAGCACGGTGTTTCGTATCACAACGCTGTGCTACCATGACGCATGACGCTACGCTGACGACACCCAGCTCTACGTCGATTTTCCGCGAAATGAGTCTGCGTCCACCGCGGACCGGATATCCCGTTGTGTCACTGACGAGAAAGTACGGCTGGCGTTGCGCTGTACTGAAACATTTCGTCTTGAAATATATGGTCGATTTTCAATTGTGCGCATGCGCGGTGCCCTATATGGGTCATATTGAGTCACGTGCAAATTTCCCGGCAAGCTTACTGAAATATTCGGTCGTCGGAAGTTGCAGCGTGCCCAGGTGACTGTAAGTTCCGAATGATATTGGAATTACCATTTGCATTGGACTAATGTACTTTTTACATGTACACCTGCTGGGTTAGAGCTATGGTTGGACGTGGTCGCTGTACCCATCTGAACTGTCATTCTGTGGCCCACACATGGATAGCCTAGGGCTAGGCTCTAGCGTGTTCACTGACACTGTCAGTGACAGTGTCACTCTGACTGACACTGTGACTTGCATGACATCCATGCCCCCCCGGCTGCAACACTTCTTCCACTTTGTTTAGGTTTAGCCTTAGGCTTAGGCTGAGTTTGAGACTAGTCTTAATCTGATACTAAGACTGCCTGTTATGCCCGCAATGCCTATAACCTATGACTATGTCATGGCTACAGCTATGGCCTATGGCTATGCCATGACTATGCCTATGCCATGGCTATGTATGCCATGGGCATAGGGACATAGCCATGGGTTAGTTTCAGGGTTGTGGGTTAAGTTAAGGTTACGTTATCAACAACAATATGTTTGTTTTTCCCATGCCTCGACCTATAATTTATTACCTTATATCATGACCATGGCTGTGTAGGGTAGATGCTGATGGCAATGATTATACCTAAATTATGCAATTAAGGTCTAAGCCTATAAAGTTTAGCATACACAACATAAAAGTAAAGGTAAGTTCTTATATAGTGCAGTGTCCGGACCAGCGCTTTACACTTTACTCCCCTGGCAGACCTGTTCAATCGAACACCATCTCAACTTATGTGGGAAGCAACCAGCCACGCTGCAATTGATGCACAAAGACTAATCGTACACAAATATCCACCACTGTCTATAGCCAGGTACTCATTCATACATCTGAGTGAACTGATCAACACGGCAGCTCAGGACTTTACCCCTGAGCCACTGCGCCCTACATAGACATAGCTGCCATAGCCAAGCCCAAGGCATAGCCATGGCATGTGCATAGGCATGGACATGGTTATTCTATAGGCATACCCATGGCAGTCTAGGCTATTTACATGACGATCAGCACGAACAGATAGATTTATATACAATGCAAGTGTAAATACAAACATCGTGCTACCTTAATTATTTCCAAATAACCTAACGAAAGCTAAACCTAACCCTACACTTTCCCCCTGACATATGGAACAGTTATGCCTCATGTTTTTTGGTGACCAATAATGGTTAGCTAGTCCGCCTACTTAACATTGACCGTGAGTGTGAATAGTCGGTCCAAAATCTAAAATGCTATAAGTTACCGTGCTATACACCTAACCATTGAGCCGGAATATGATAATAGTATACTATAGCTTGTAGTAATACTATTTGCCATGTTGCCCATGACATGGTATACCCATGTGTAGGGTTGGCGATTTAAATCAAGCTGATTTAAATCACGATTGAATGTTTCGTCTAAGTACTGAAACATTCGGTTATCTATTTCCGCTTGTGCGCATATGACTTCTGCGCCGACCAGATATTTCAACATCGAAATGTTTTGTTAAAACATAATTCATTGTGCTTTATTTGTTCTATACCTTCCTTTCTTTTTTAATAACCTTTCGGTTTTGATGCAATCCTCATAGACAAGGGTATTTATTTATTAATTTAATGCCGACACATTTCACATGTTTTAGGTTGCGGCAGCACGGCTTATGCACGTAAAGCAGGCATGCGAGACCACAACACAAACAGCGATATACTCCACCGAAACGCGGTATCTGGTGCCAGACAGTTTGAGAAAATTGTCATCTCTGTAAGTTATAAGAATAATTGATCTAATTATACATAGATATATGTATGTCCAAGTTATGGCAGTCATTACTTTGTTTAACTCGGTGCATTACATCTTACTAGCACCTGGATTGTGAAGCTTTTAAGGTGAAAGTAGGTATAATCTAACGATATATGCTTACTAGATGTCATATCGCTACAATCTTTTAAAAGTGCTGTCTCTGTGCAATGGCTCGTCAAATCTAACGTTCTTTTGCGCCGAACTCTGTACTATTTGAATAGCCTATTTGAATTTCATAGTCAGAATAATGAAGGTGCACGAGCGGATGCAAAAGTCTGCATTTCATTGACACATCACTAACTTCAAGTAACAAATTCATTAAACAACACATTTGTAAGGGAGGTGTTATTCTAACACTGATTCCTTGGAGACTACTTGATCGATTTAAATAATGCAATGTTAATTATATGTATCTTCTGTATCAGGCTGTACATGATTTCTCTTTAGATATGTTATTCATTCCATTGCAGTGCATCGTACAAGAGGCTTGTTATAGAGCTGTTTCTGTTTGGGCGACCCCTTGAAGCCCTCGGCCTGAACGAAGAACAAACCAGTGCAATTGTAGGTTAGGCAGGTGTGACACCGTCAAGGAATCTTCAACGTGGTGTTGGCCCACAAGACATTGCGGTCCGGCCTCGCTGGAAGTCGATTACACAGAGCTTCGCTTCCGATCTCCAGCAGGTTGCGCCCGGTGTTGTTGTAGAACAAGTTATAAACTTCAGTGGCAAAACAAAATGGCTCAGTGACGTTATCGTGGAATGGACTGGCACCGTGTCATTCAGTTCACGTTCGCCTCGAGGATGGGAGAGTAGTGCATAGACACATTGACCATGTGAAGAGTCGTGTGATTGGTGATAGCTCGGTGCCGGAGAAGACACCATCTTCTGAACTGCTTTTTGAATTGTCTCCCAAACTGCCTCCGGAGGAACCTGTTCATGCAGAACTGCCTGACGTACCGCTTGACGTATCACGTGACTTACCGCCTGACATACCACATGACGTACCACGTGACGTACCGCACGACGTAACTCAGCCAGAGATGGAATCTCCCCACACATCTGAACAGAACTGTAAACCAATGCAAATCTTCGTAGATCAGGGAGAATCCATAGAGCACGTGAGAAACTTAACTTATGAAGTGACATTCACGATCACTCGTAGGAAAGTGATTGGAAAAGAAATTGTGAACGTTGGTAGTGGCATGTTGAATAACTTTAGTTAGAACTGAACGTTTGGTGTAGATATGCTTTTAGTTACTATCATTATTCTTGTTGAGTACTAGAACTCCATGAACATTGCGTTAGAGAACTCCAGGGACATTGAATTATAACACTATAAGGACACTGAGTCATATTTGTTTAGCAAACCAGTTATAATATTATAATCAAGATGGTGTGCATGAATAAACTGTGTGACAATTGATTTGACGTTTACATCTACTCAATTAATGCACTCACAGTCTAGGTTAAATATGATCAAAGCTAAACATGTATCATTGGACATAATAATACAATTATTATGATTACAGGTAGATTAGATTTATGAAAGCCATTTTTATCAATTGTACACATTCATTCATGACTAATAGATATACATTATCTCCCAATTCAATTGTCAGTACAAAACAAACACCATCAGGCGGTGAATCTATAGATTTTGCCCAGTATAGTAATTATAATATCCTAATAATTATACTATCCTTAGTAAATTCATTATTTGTTATTATTATCAAAATTATTTGATGCATGCAGCCTACAACTTTTAATTGAACTTAACTATGCACAATCATGTGCATGATTACAGTTATCAACTTATAATGAACACGAACTATATAACAGCAAAAAACGGTCGTTCCCATATTCTTAAATGTAGGCTAATTCAGTAATTGCAGTGACATTGGCCCCATTTAATTATTCATGCATTAATAACACAGTTCATGTATGATGATATTATCAAAAGCAAGCTTGCATTCACAGCGACAACTGGCAACGTAACAGTCAAATATTTCAGACCAAACTATTTGTTTCCTCTCGTGCGTTTCGATTCTATACAATACGTAAAGGTCATAGGTCAAAATCTACCAAATATTTAGGCGACCAAATGTTTCGCTTAAGTAATGAAATATTCGGTTATCTATTTCCGCTCGTGCGCATACGACTTCTGCGTCGACCAGATATTTCAACGACGAAATGTTTCGCTACAGCGCTATCAGCTTTTGAACGAGACGAAGACAGAGGCGATACTGTTTGTAGTTCCAAACAACCGTGCTCCACAGCCACCCCCTCTTCCCTTCGACATCTGTGGTTGCAACGTCAGCACTTCTGCCAACATGTGGGACCTTGGAGTACAGCTTGACACCACGACGTCGATGGCCGCACACGTTTGCCGTACCTGCCCGATTGCCTACGCACAACTGCGTGGCATAGCGTGAATGCAATAATTTCGTAGGGCATTACCGGAACCTTGCTGCACCGACGAAAGATGGTCCAGCGATCGGCTGCGCATGTCGTCCTCTGCTTACATCGGCGTGACCAACACAGCATGACGGCGGCACTACGACAGCTGCATTGACTACAAAGTGGCGCAGCGAATTCAGTTTAAACTGCTGACTTTGATGCACGGCGCTGTGCTTGCAAACACATCACAGTACCTTGCTGACCGTGTATCTGTTTATGTACCCTGTCGCTCGGCCGACCAGTCTCTCATGGTTGTTCCTAGAGTTAACCTGGAACGTTTCGGCCGATGCGCATTTTCATGTGCAGGTCCCACCCTCTGGAACTCTCTTCCACCAGAGCTAAGAACACAACGTGACTGTGGACATTTTTATGAGGGTCATGAAAACCTTTCTCTTTAATTAGGCTTTTTCGTTTTTTCTTTTCTTTTTAAATACATACTATATACATTGTTCCAGTATCAGACCTGCCTACACCAAAAACTTCCTGTCAGTAATCCATCTTCCCATTTACACTGATTTTCAGGAATATAGGCCTGCTGTCAATAATAGATCAGAACCGTGTCAGATATTGTCACCGGTGGGGGGGGGTAGCGACAGGTCAAACCCATTAGTTACGCTGTCATCAACACCACCTACACTCTATCTAGTATGATAAATGATAGACCGCTGTCATCAACACCATCTACACTCTAGCCTACTCAACTCTAGTATGATAAATGATAGACGGGGGTAGCGATATGGACCAAAACCATTACATTACACTGCGTCAAAACCATTAATTACGCTGTCATCAACACCACCTACATTCTAGCCTACTCAATTCTAATATGATAAATGATAGACGGGTAGCGATGGACCAAAACCATTACATTACACTGTCATCGACATCGCCTAGACTGTAGTAACTGTATGATAGGCTGCAAATAATACACTAAACTCCTCAATAAATACACTAACTTAGTCTTAGTACAGTCACTTGGCCTAACACTACAAATACAACACTCACTACATTTTTGCATTACACATTTCTTTTGGGTTGGCGGTGGCGTCGTTTCGCTGTCAGCCATCATTTCGTGCCGCATGACTTCGTTTTGTTTGATCGCGGAAATGCGAATTTGTCATAATGCTGTTTCCTATTGGTTACATTACGTCCAGACTCAGCGAATGAAAAACCATGTCACAACATGCTGCATACATATGCTGCCACCTGTTGAATATAGTGTAACCTAAATTTGAGTGATTGCCCAACATGGTCACAGTCCGTAATATTTTCATCCCTCACCGTAATACCGTAATTTGAGGTGACTTTCCGGAATGATTCCGGACAATCCGGAATGGTAGGCAGGTCTGCAGTATGTATAGCCTACATAAATAATCGTAATGTGTAGTTTTATTGTGTTATCTTATATGACACACATATTGTAATACAATAATCACTTACATAATGTATTTTTACTTCATGTTTTAGTTTGTAAACACCCCTGGATCTGTTTTGCAGAGATATGTGGTGTATAAATAAATTTGAGTAGTTGAAGGAGGCAGTCACTGCGTGACGTCACGTGTTTTCGCGGGTGAAAAAGCAACGAAAATAAACATGCCAACCACACGGTGATCAACGAGTCCTAGGGGAGCGACATGCCAGACACAGACGCGATGCTGCTGGGCTTTGTTGAGTTAGTAAATAACGACAAAGTCCGTAAAAACCTCAAGGAGGCCTTATACCCGGAGGCTTTGGCACACATGATCGAGGCACTGACAGTCACCATCGCGGACCTGACGGAGAAACTCGACACCAAGGAGGGCCGTATTTCTGCACTGAAAGAAAGGTACCTGATTTAGAATTACATTGTGATAACGTTGAACAATATTCCAGAAAAGGCAATTTACGATTCTATGGCATACCCAAAGCAGAGGACGAAGAGGGGGGATAACACCACGGCCAACATATTGGCCATGATATTCAACAACAAGATGGCACTGATCCACCGATCACACTGAGAGACACTGCGGGATGCTATAGGCTTGGCAGTAGGGAGCAACAAATACAGCGTAAACAATTTAGGCCAATCTAGATAGTACATCTTAGGCTTGGCATTAGGTGGTCTAAACACGAATTACCTATAATGTATTATTAAATATGGGTGTAGTATATGAATAATCGTAAGCATTAGTTACCTGTTAACGCCCAGAGATTGATTGATCACGCACAATGCATCGTCAACCTAGTCGACTTGTATTACAAGTTGTAGGCTCTACAACTTGTAATACAAGTCGACTAGGTTTCGCCGAGCTTGGGCTCGTTTTCAGAATAATTATATCGAATGCAACCAATGGGAGATAATGTACACCAATGTACATACATAGCAAACATATATCGTATCCAGCTACAGAAAGTAACGTGTAAAATCTCATAATATCACTAGAATATTGATGTATGAAGGAGGAGTTGTACAAGTTATCATAACAATTCGCATTCATTGTTTTGAATAAAATTGAATTCATGTGGAACCGTAAGATAACTGCTTGTTCCTCTATGATGACTAGTGTTTGTATTACATCGGATTATTGCATAACAACTCATTCTGACGCTCGTTTCGACCCCAACATAATCCATGTAAACATGCTCTGAATGCATAGAAAGGGTCGGCCTGCTGCGAGTATGAGTCATGTGTGACGTTAAGATACCACGTGATCGCCTAGCTCATTAAAATTTTATTTTCCGCGGGAATCGCTACACAGACGGGTTTAAAATCGAATTTATGCTACAAATGTATTTTTCTGTATTTTTGTTATGTTCTCGAATGTTACATGCAATATTAAACTTTCTGTACACATGGAAAACGGATTTTAGCTAATGCCTTGTTTTTATTTCCTTTAACAAAAATATGTTTCGACGATTGTCGTAATTAATTTGCATATTCATCGAAAACTGGCAGGCTAGTCGGTTGTCCCATAACATATGAATATACACTTTATTTTGTTAATGGCGGCTCTTAAATTGCATAGTTTGAGTTGTGAAGTGTGGCATAATTTCGGAATCATACCGGGCAGCGCCACATAGGGCCTACCCTCAAACCGTGGGTCTAGACACCTCATTGTTTGTGCTATTGTCAAGAATTACGGAGATATTGTCAAGAATTACGGAGATAAAGACAACATATAATCTACTACATGGTGGTAGTAATAATAATTATAGTGAACAGAAAGTTCACAGAATTAGTTGTACCTCATCCAACACTTGATTTTGGGAACCGGTCAACTTCAAAGAACAATTTAAAGAACGTACGGTTAGCCCTGCTTGCCACCCCAATAATAATAGTGTTAACTATTTGTTCGTTTCGTGGACGCTACATTGAAATTGCGAACAACGGTTCGGCGTTATTAAACGCAATTTGGCATGGGCCTGGCAAAATATTGCCATCATGTGTAATCTGATATTACGTACGTCATATTTATAACTGATGAATATACAAGATCAATTGATCACGATGCAAGTGGCAAGCGCGCAAACTATCTGAGACGACGACTATCACCAGTTCAGTTGTCTTCGCTGGTTTCGTACACACGAGGAGAGAAACAAAAGGTGCATTTTATAAAAAAAAAGGTTATTAAAGAATGTAATGAAAGCACATACCGCGCATATGTACTAGCACGCATGCATGTACACATTCGTGCACGCACTCAACAACATGCATCTATTAATATTTACCATGTGGATTATATCAGCGACGCTCATGGGTGGTGGTATTCGTTTTTTCTGTGCCGTAATTAGAAGCGCTTGCTTCTTGTTAAAGTTTGTGATATTTCTTGCCAACTTGTCGGATACTCTCGTTAATACGTCCTTCTTTGTGGCAATCACGATTATAGGCGCGTGGTGAAATGTTTCCGTAGTCGCCGTTTTCGTTGTGTTAAAAGTCGTACGTGTTTGAGACTCGAGCGAGGCCGCATGTGTATGGATGTCGGAACCTTGACGCATAGCCGTCTTTTTCTGAGATTTAAGGGTCACACTCGATTCCACTGAGATCATGCAGAGGTAGCCGAGACAGAAGACGCCGAGGAATGTCGCGATCACAATCCAGCGCTTCACACTTACACAGGGCGGGTGCTGCGTCGCGGTTGGCAGCGCTGCCATCGTCTGTGTCCACTCTACCACTTCGCGTCGACTCGCCTACGTCGAAAAGTGCAACGTTTCTGGAACATCGAACGACACGACCGCATTGTAGTGAGTGAGTGATTGAGTGAGTGAGTGAGTGAGTGAGTGAGTGAGTGAGTGAGTGAGTGAGTGAGTGAGTGAGTGAGTGGGTGGGTGGGTGAGTGAGTGGGTGGGTGGGTGCGTGGGTGGGTGGGTGGGTCGGTCGGTCAGTCAGTCAGTCATTCACTGAGTGGGTGGGTGGGTGGGTGGGTGGGTGGGTGGATGGGTAGAGGAGTGAGTGTCATATTGTAGACATCCATCGGTATATGAAGTCGCGGCTTCATCTTAAAAAAGTTTGCCCCGTGCCACCCCGGATATATCTACTAGTATGCGATAAATCAGTGTCTCGTTTAGCAGGCAGCATTAACTGCTAGAGACACTAACACAGCTTCGTATTACTAGGACATGCACAAAAGAGATACCCGAGACACAATTCGGCGGAAACCCACTATCGAAATAACACAATGACTCTTTATACGCCACAGCTATATTGTGTGACAGCTTGAAATTGACAATATTACTAATATCAATTTTATAAAGAGTTGTCTTGCTGAGTTGCTGAGAGAGAGAGAGAGAGAGAAAGCGAAACGGTGGCGCGAACTGACGGAAACTGGATACTCGAACATAACGTGTATAGGACTAACTGTAATGGCGTCATTATCTTCCTCGCTATGTATTCCCAGGGTTTTTGTTCAAAAGGTATCTTCCCATTATACTTATCTCTCGTTATGGCCATTTTTATTCCAGTTATAGCAATAATCATGAAGTTTGATAATATTTTGAAAATATTCTCACATTATAGCTACCTTTAAATGTACAGTTCGGGATGAGACAGAACGCGGGATCATTACATATTTCAGGTTGCATTGAAACAATTATGGTTTAAAATGGTATATGACTTGGCCTTGTGCAGTGAGAAAACAATACATAAGCTACCATTGCAATGGTATGACGTGTTTAGAAAGGACCTATTTCAAACATTCGTTTGCTGGTGACCTAGTTTGACCTTCGTTCAATACCTACTGCATTTGGCAGTGATACTGTTTGACCTTCGATCCACATTTGGTCCTCATTGTCGATATCAGATAACAGCTCCACGTCGTACTTCATGTTGACGGGAAGCCAATAAGCTTTCCGTGTGATAACATTTGTAATTAAAGTAAACTAAATCCCAACCATTGTAATTCTAATGCTAGGCACTTTAACGACTAGTCGGCGTAAAAACCGTCGGCGGAAGGCAGTCGGTTGGTGTGTGCCGAATTTAAACCCGACGGTCAGTCTTATAGCGTCGACTAATGCTAGGCACACACCAGCCGATTTTCGGCACACACCAACCGACTAGTCGGCGTAAAAACCGTCGGCCTACAGCAGTCGGTTGGTGTGTGCCGAATTTAAGCCAGACGGTCGGCCTTATAGCGCCAACTAACGCCGATTCAAATTTTGAATCGGCGGTCGGCGTTAATCGGCAGTCGGCGTTAGATAAGGAAGTATCCGGTGACAAGTCGGCGCATATCCGATGACGAGTCGGCTGGTGTGTGCGGGTTTTTTGTCATAACACGACGGTCGGCGGTAACTTGGCCAATAAGAAATCATAGCGCGATCATGTGATAGGCCTCGATACAAGGCTAAGCCCGGCGTCTTTTTTGAGTTTTCAAGCCAATTCGGGCCACAAATTTTCATTTTTTACTTTCATATTTTACTGATCTGGCGGGTAACCAACGATTCTGAAAATGGTAGATTATTTGTTATCCTGCCATCATCGTTTTTTATCGCTTGTTCTTAAAACAGGCGCCACAAATAAACCTAATTTCCACCTGACTTTGTTTCCCGCTTCCGACAGGAATCGCCATTTTGTCTTGTGAAAAACGCTACCTCTGGTGGCGCCGCTACTGGGCGCATATATATTAAGTCCGCAAAGCGGCGCTAGCGGTGGAAAACGTTTTTGAGGAATTCGTTGGGTGCGACTGATTACACTTCAACATAACTGTTAACTGAAACGGCTAAATATAATGTTCTGCGTACTGGTATAAAACATAGCTCGACGCTATGCGTTTCTTTGCTGGAGGATATACTAAATGCTCAAGCCATATCGTCGTGAAGGCTGACGGCGAAGGCTAAGCTCCGATTTACTATGTAACAAGTTTCGTTTTTCTGATAGCCGTTTTTGCCTACTTTTTACAAATGTTTCATGTGTTTATTCTAGGCTTATTGAAACGCATTGTTAATTCCGTAGTCATTGGCAACGTTCCCCATTACATAAAATTAGCATGAAATTCGTATTTTCATAGCCCATCTGTACAGATTGCTGTATTTACGGCGATCATGTGACGCAGGGCTGTTGTGACTTCAGCAACGATTATACGATGTGCGATGATCAAAGCAACCGGCTCATTTGGGTGGGAGATTTCCCCGGCTTAAGGCCAAAGAGAACATGGTTGTAAACACCTTCTAATGACACTTAGGAGATTAACCCGCAAAGTGACCTGTCCGGCCGTGGTCAGACCAACAATATGTTTTGTTACACAATGCATGCTGGACCCGTAATCCCGGCTTCAAAGCCGCCGCCTGCGTAGTCGGCAACACATTTCGGTGGGAGATTTCTCAGACTTAAAAGGGCCCAAGGGAACAAAGCGCCAACTCGAGTAAACACCAAAGGGGTAAACACGCGTATTTATAGTGGATTTGTTTTCCACAAGGATCACGCCGAACGCCGACGGTCGACGCGAGTCGGTTGGTGTGTGCTGGCTAGTGTGTGCGGGCAGAAGTCGGCGCTAGTCTTGTTTCCTGGTTTAACATTATGAAAATAAGAGTTTGGGTGCCTACATTGCGTATGCAGATCCAGGCGGGGCATGGAGGGCGTCTATAGGGGAATGGTTAATGATGTAACTGCATGCTACACCCCCATTGCAAACCTACATCCAGCCACCCCATCAAACTTAACATTATTGACATAGCCCCCCTCAGTTCCGCCGCCCATGTCTACAATTTACTATAAACCAGTGCTATGATCACTATCGCACGAAAGCAAACTTTATAAACCAGTGCAAAACTGATCCTGATGTACGTTCGGCGTCCAATTCATGCAATAAGCTCTACGACATGCCTCGTTGGGACGGGGAGATGTAGAGCTTTCAAATGATATAACATTAACGGTTAATTTGGGGGACTTCCGGTGGTGAATTGATTTGAATTTGGTGCTGCAAACTTGCGAAAATATAAGGATATTTGATCAAGATAAGTGATATTATTGAGCGTATAGGATACATAACGTAATTATAGATATATATTAAGCAATATTTTTTGTTAAAAGTTAGCTAGAGGGAGTAATCTAGGGTAGATTAAAAGTAGGCGATTTGCGAGCGATAATTGGGGACGTTAATGTAATCGGAACGTTGTTTACAAAGTAGGTCACTGGCGAAGTTAGCGTACCGTGAACGACAATAGAATAGCGTTATTTGAGATAATCGGTGTAGTTAGATGAGTAATTAAAACCTGAAATAGCAATCTTTTAAAGTGTATAATAGTACACAGGAAACAGTCTTTGTAAAGACTACCTTGTATCTAAGCCTAACTTGAATACATTGTCATCGACATCGTAACTAGGTAAGGCACGGTGTGTCACTGTGTGTTAACAAATATAACTAACTATAACCTAAACAATCTGGTGTAAATTGTACACAGAAAAGTCTTTTCAAAGACTACATAAAACTACTTTGAACATAAATAAATTCTGATATGGCACCTTGCAAGCGGCAACTCAGGGCAAAACGACACCTAGTTTGCAACGACTGCCAGAGCTGGGTGGATTTTACGTTGTCTGGCTGTCCAAAATCATGGGCAGAGACCAAAGATGACGGATTCACCTTTCGGTGTATGGGGTGTTTGAGGGTGGAATGTCTGATGAAGGAGGTGTGTAAGTTGACGGATATAGTGAAGGAGATGGAGGCGAGACTCAACATAGAAATAGATGGAGCAGAGAGGGATGACGCGGAGAGAGTTGAGAATTCTACAACACAGAAGGAGCAGAGTTGTGACACGGAGACTGAAGAAAGGAGACTGAGAGGAAGGAAGGTGACCGGTGTGAAGGAACAAGACATTGAGAAAACAGAGGGACGGAGGAAAAGTGTTCGGCAGAGGAAGAGAAAACGGGCCAGTGGGGATAGATCAGCAGGTAGTCAGACTGTAGAGAACGAGGAGAGACACGACAGCGATACAGGTGGTGAAGAGGTAGATACCACAGAGGCAGTTGGTAAGACTGTGAGACAGAAGACTGATGGAAGAAGACAGAGTGTTCAGCAAAAAACAGAAAACATGACAGGCGTGAAGGTGACAGGGGAGAAAGTGACCGTAGTGAAGGAGGTAGCCGGGGAAAAGGGACGGGAGAGGAGAGAAGAAAATGTGATGGGAGGAAAGAAGAAGGGACGAAAGGAAGTGAGAGTAAATGTGCTAGAAGAGAAGATGACAGGAGGAAAGGGGACAAGAGAAAACGCGACAGGAAAGAAGGGAATGGAAGAGAATGTGACAGGAGAGAAGATGACAAGAGGAAAAGACAACAACCAGACATATGCAAACCGGAGGAGCTACTCCGAGGCAGTGATTGAGGGGGCAAAGAGAAAAGAGACAGTGTTTATGGGCGATTCAATTCTGACAAAAAACAGACAAGACTATATGCGAGGGGAAGGACGTTGTTGTATGTCTACCGGGGGCTAGGATAGAGCATGTGACCGAAAGGGTAGAGAAGGTATTGGGGCATGGCAAGGGAGGGTCTATACTAGTACACGTTGGGACAAACAATACAGACAAGGAGGGAACAACTGGTATAGTTCAGAAGTACAGACATCTAGTGAGGAAGCTAAAGAAGACAAGAGTGGAACAGGTTATTCTCTCAGGAATTTTGCCAGTAATGGGAGGAAGGGGGGCAAGATACAGAAACTGTAAGAGGATGGCGATCAACGCACTAGTTGAGCAGATGTGTGAGGAAGAGGGCGTGGGATTCCTAGATTTATGGGGGTACTTTGTTGGGAGAGAAGATATGTACATGAGAGATGGCCTCCATCTAAGTGGAAAGGGGCAGCAGTATTCTCAGAGAATCTGCTGCGATCTGTTGACAGTGGGACAGGTTGCATCTATTTAAACTAAATTCGCAGGGGGGACTCGCAGAGAAGCCTGAAACTGGAGGCATAGATAAAGGCAGCAAAAATAATTCAGCAAAGAACAGTCTGGAAAACTGTTCTGAAGCTGGGTATAAATGTGTTTGTTTAAATGCAAGGAGTATAGTAAACAAAAGAAATGAACTAAACATTATGGTAGAAGATATTGACCCTCACATAATAGGTATAACCGAATCATGGGCAACCACCGATATATCGGATGCCGAATTGGGACTGACAGGATATGTCATGTTTAGGAAAGATAGAATAGGAAGAAGGGGAGGTGGAGTTATTTTATATATTAAAGAATCTATCCAGGCTTATGAAATAAAATTAGACAGAGAAGCAGATTGCGAAGAAGCTGTTTGATGTAACATAGTTACAGGAAACTCAACGTTAACGGTTGGATTAGTTTATCGAAGTCCAAACATAAGCATAGAAGAGAATGAAAAAATACAAAACACTATAAGGGAAGTGAGCAAACGGGACTGTGTTATTATGGGGGATTTTAACCATGGGCATATAAAATGGAAATCTCTACAGAGTATGGGTAGTGGGACCACAAGTTTTTAGTTTTAGTACAAGATAGTTTCCTTTCTCAACATGTGCTAGAACCAACCAGGGGAGAGAATGTGTTAGACTTAGTTTTGTCCTCACAGAATGAATTAGTTGACAATTTTAAATTATGTGAGCCTCTGGGAAGTAGTGATCACAACCAGATACATTTTACCATTAAAGTAAAATCAGAAAGAAATAATAAAAAGCAGTTGAGGAGAAATTTCCACAAAGGAAGATATAAGGAAATGAGGAAATATTTAGCAAAGATAGACTGGAATAATACACTGAAGAATAAGACAGCAACAGAATGCTGGAATATCTTAAAGAATGAAATAGAGTGCATCGTAGATAAATTTGTTCCCTTCAAAAAACAAGGGAAACGGACCAGAAAGAAATACTTATCGAAAGAAGCCATTAGAAAAATTAAGTATAAACAAATGATGTGGAAGTCATATAGACGTACTGGAAATGACGAAGACTACAACATTTATAAAGAAGCACTAAACCAAGCTACAGCTGAAATTAGAAATTCAAAGAGAAGCTATGAACATAAATTAGCTTGTAATATAAAACATGACAGCAAGAGTTTTTATGCGTATGTTCGAAGCAAACAGAAAGTTCAGGATAAGGTCGGTCCTCTAGAAGATAGTGCTGGAAATATAATATCAGAAGGATTCTTAATGGCTGAAGACCTAAATGAGTATTTTAGTTCAGTGTTTACCAGAGAAGACACTAGTTCACTGCCAGTACCAGAGGCTAAGTTCAAGGGGGCAGAATCAGACTATTTAAGACAGTTAATTGTAACCCCAGAAATGGTAGCTAAGAAAATTAGGGCTATGAAGGAAAATAAATCACCTGGAGTGGATGGTATTCCACCCAAACTACTAGTGGAAATTGTAGAACAAATTAGCATACCGCTTGCAACAGTTTTCAACTTGTCATTAGAAGAGGGAGTGGTTCCTTTAGAATGGAAAGAAGCAAACATTATACCGTTATTTAAAAAAGGTTCGAGAAACAAGTCAGAGAACAATAGACCAGTGAGTTTAACATCAGTGATTTGTAAATTATTAGAAAGACTAATTAAAGATCACATGGTGGATTTTCTTGTTAAACATAACTTGATAAACCCATCTCAACATGGGTTTCTAAAAGCGAGGTCATGCTTAACAAATATGTTATGTTTTTTGGAAGATATCACTAAGTGGGTAGATGATGGATCACCAGTAGATATCATCTACTTAGATTTTCAAAAAGCTTTCGACAAAGTGCCACATCAGAGATTACTGCTTAAACTAAAAGCCCATGGCATAGGAAATGGTATAATTAACTGGATAGAAAAATGGCTGATTGACAGAAGACAACGGGTAGTTGTTGATGGGGAGGCTTCAAACTGGAAATCAGTTTTGAGTGGGGTTCCACAGGGATCATTACTGGGACCTATATTATTCTTAATATATATAAACAATTTGGACGATGATATAGCTAGCAAGGTGTTGAAATTTGCAGATGATACAAAAGTGTTTAGAAGGATTGAAAGTGATGGTGATAGACAGCATTTACAAGATGATCTTGACAGGTTGATCAAATGGTCTGAAAAGTGACAAATGTTGTTCAATTTTGGGAAATGTAAATGCCTCCACACAGGACATGGGAACGAATATGTAGAATATACAATGGGGGGAACTGTACTAAGTACTACTGTAAAAGAAAAAGACTTAGGGCTGACAATTAGTGCTGACATGAAGGTTTCAGAGCAGTGTGGAATTGCAGCTTCAAAGGGAAATCAAATCCTTGGATTGATTAGGCGAAATATAGCATATAAAGAAAAAGAACTAATAATACCACTGTACAAAACAATAGTTAGGCCTCATTTAGAATATTGTATACAAGCGTGGAGGCCATACCGCAAGAAGGACATAGATATGCTAGAAAGAGTACAGAGGAGAGCGACTAAAATGATACCAAAACTGAGGGATCTTAGTTATGAAAAACGCCTAAAAGAATGTGGTTTAACAACACTAGAGACCAGGAGATTGAGAGGAGATCAGATAGAAGTGTTTAAAATATTGAATGGTTATGAAAATATTGATAGAAATATGTTTTTTTCAGTTAAGAAAGATAGAAAGACTAGAGGACATGAAGTTACATTAGTAAAGGAGCAGTGTAGATTAGACGTGGGAAAGTTCTCATTTTCACAAAGGACTGTGAATGAATGGAACATATTATCTGATGATTGTGTGGGTGCTAGTAGTGTGAATATGTTTAAAAATAAAATCGACACATACCTCAGAAGGGCTGGATATATGTAGATAAAAGGGTTGGACTCTCGATAAGCCAAAGGGCTTCCTTGTCCACCTGCCATCTAGAGTTAATTCTCTGGATGGCAATCTTGTTAAATCTTATTAAATTCGTGTTAAGAAAGAAAACCAGCGCACACCGGCCGACTTGTCATCTCATATGTGCGGACTTGTCACCGGCACCGGATACTTGATTTATTTGCGCCGACTACGTTAACGCCGACTGCTCTGACATAAGTACATTTGAGTAGTCAGATTTCCCGGTGTTATTGTAGAAGCTGTTGACAGTAAAATGGTGCATTGGTAGCTGATTTTATTTAGCGAAAGGGTATTTGGCAGCAATTTGGCTAGTTGACCCTTTAGCCGGATTACTGCCTGCATCCATTCGTAAATATTGACGGGTGTCACACATACAGGCATTTTACGAGAGCTATAAACATTATATTTTGACTAAACTCGACCAGCATGTCAATGAGATGATAATAACAGCAAGTGAGAAGTTTAAGAAACTTTGTAGGTCACGATTTCTTATAATCACACAAAACGTTAACATGGTCGCCAATGAGAAAACTAACAGTGTGCTGAGCCCAATAGAGAGCCTGGCAACGGAAGCACGCTATAGTCATTGCACAATCATGGAGGACGCGTTTTACTTGAAATATCTAGAAACAATTACTGAAAATACGTGTATGGCAAAACTACAGTTGAATGGGACAAACCGTTTTTGGATATTACAGACTTCTCATCAGTCTGTAAGTCGAAATCACAGTGACGGAACACGTCTTATAAGGGGGGTGGAGTGCGTATGCCAGTAGTTAAGCCTCAATTTGAAAACCTGCATGAAAATGAACCAACAACATTGCAGCAGGGTGATTCATCAATCGTTTTTTGTTTACTTCAGCTAATTAAACACAAGTGAATATGTTGTCATTGACCCTAATGAAGTCTGAGGACAGTGATTAGCTGGAGTAGGCCATAGCCGGAGCCTGTTATCAGATCTGTCTACTGACTGGACCTTTTGGCCAATTAAGCAAGTGGCATTGTTTTCTGAATGTCTGCTAATTAAGCTGTGTAATATTATGTAATTGAACTGCTTGAGACGTCTGGCCTAAGGTGACTTTTTGTTGATGTTTACCTTTGTAAATAGGGCACAAGGTCAACAAATAAATATACATTTGAATGTAACATAACAACTGGCTGTATTGAATTTTCTTATAAAACACTTATTCGACTTTCTGGAAAACTGTCTATAGGGGAATGGTTAATGATGTAACTCTATGCTGCACCCCCAATGCAAACCTACATCCAGCCACCCCATCAAACGTAACATTATCGCCATAGCCTCCCCCCAGTTCCGCCACCCATGTCTACGAATTACTATAAACCAGTACTATGATCATACTATCGCACGAAAGCAAACTTTATAAACCAGTACAAAACTGATCCTGATGTACGTTTGGCGTCCATTTCGTGCAATAAGCTCTACGACATGCCTCGTTGGGACGGGAGATGTAGAGCTTTCAAATGATATAACATTCGTGTTAAGGAAGAAAACCAGCGCACACCGGCCGACTTGACATCTCATATGTGTCGACTTGTCACCGGCCCCGGATACTTGATTTACTTGCGCCGACTACGTTAACGCCGACTGGTCGGTTGGTGTTCGCTGAAAATCGGTTGGTGTGCATATCACTTTGTTTCCTAGATAACTAGTGGCACAGCAACCTGGACTGCAGTGTATTTGCATTAACGGTTCTTGAATCTGTGAGCATACACGTGCACAATTTCCGAGGTTTCCAGTCTCATTTGCATTTTAACGAATCTAAATCACATGATATTTAATGAGCAAATGTACTGGGAAGTATGTAAAATTCATCAATACTCCAAAATGCACTCAGAAATGCATGTGCCAAGTTTGGTCAAGATCGTCCAAGTAGTTTTAATGTTATGCTATTTTGAATGTTATGCATGACTTTCCGTTAAATATTGATCAGATGTCCTTTCCTGAACATTGGCCCTGCTAACAGATTCAAAATGCTGGAGAGATGACACACTGTACATTAAAACATTGCTCCTTGTATCTGTATGAAGTGACACGATGTTAAACTTCCAGCAACCTGAATTGTATTAGCTGAGCTAACCCGAAATTCAGTACGAAAATTTCCGACAAAATGTGTCCTTCCTGAACAACGACATGTCAGAAAATTATGGAGATGGAACAGGACTCCTGTTCCTAGAATTCTAACTATGCACATGCAGACTAACTAACAGTAGTTTAAGGAAGAGTGTGGCCTTTGGATTGTCTGCTAATGAGATTGCTCTTTTTTAATACAATGTCCTTTCTCGAATGTTTTGTTAACATATGCTTATATTTGTCATAATTGGATGTCAATGGGTAATTCAACACTAATTATCAAAACGCTTGACAAAAGTAGAAATGGTAACTATATGTAGACCATTAATTACGTAGTTGGCGTAGTCGGCGCAAATAAATCAAGTATCCAGGACCGGTGACAAGTCGGCACATATGCGATGACAAATCGGCCGGTGTGCGCTGGTTTTCTCTCTTAACACGAATGTTATATCATTTGAAAGCTCTACATCTCCCCATCCCAACGAGGCATGTCGTAGTGCTTATTGCATGAATTGGACGCTGAACGTACATCAGGATAAGTTTTGCACTGGCTTATAAAGTTTGCTTTCGTGCGATAGTATGATCATAGCACTGGTTTATAGTAAATTGTAGACATGGGCGGCGGAACTGAGGGGGGCTATGTCGATAATGTTAAGTTTGATGGGGTGGCTGGATGTAGGTTTGCAATGGGGGTGCAGCATGCAGTTACATTATTAATCATTCCCTATATACGCCCTCCATGCCCCGCCTGGATCCGCATACGCAATGTAGGCACCCAAACACTTATTTTCATAATGTTAAACTACAGGAAACAATTAAACATCTCAATTAAACATTTCAATAGAAATTTAAGAAGTTAACTAACATATGTACTATTTGAGTGTTATTAAACATTAATAACAATCCATACATTGACTATATAATGTTAAAAGTAGTCCCGAAACTGACATTCACATTTTGTTATAATATTACAAAACGGTTAACTAGTTAGTCCCGGTCTGTACCTTGTTGTGTGAGTCACAAACTGATAAGGGTGGACAAAGTTGTCATTCACTTGCTACAATTTATCAGTATGTTTAAACAACATTGGATGAAGTTACTAAATGCGTATGTGTGAAACTGTTGCGAATGTCTGTAGGCAGTGAGCAGGCGACAGCCCAAGGGGTTACAAGGCAGAGAAAATGTTATCATTCACGATTTGTTTCATGGCTAATGCCTATTAATATATTAACACAATGATGCACGATTGTGCAGTGAACAGCATGATGAGGTACCCCAAATTTAAATTCACCTGGACCTTAAGAAGCAAATCTAGATCTTCCAAAATTTATATTTGGCCATATAGGACAACGCGTTACTTGCAAACTATGAAGGAAAATTATCCAGCAAAGTACACTGCTTATGCTGACAAGGAGCGCACACACAAACAGAGGAGCTATGTTCCCTTGGCAGCACTCTCTGATACACAAAAACAAATGCGACAAAAAAGATAGTGGAAAACCATGTGAATATGCCATTGAAGAGCAGATACTGAAACATGAGTCACAAAATAAAACGTTTCAAAGATCGGTCAGCATAAGAAAAGAAACAGTGAAAATGGCAGAGTCGCAAGAGAAAATCAAGGCGAATGATGGATGCTGAGAGAAAAGAAGAAGGTTGTCACTAGGCCCAATGAATCTGCAACCGTTGTAGAAATAGACCACACTGATCAGGTTGATGGCACGGAAGACATCTCAGTGCCAGGTGCTAACCCAAAGGTTCCTTCAACACCGCCATCAACAAGTAGAGACACGTACTACAGAAAACCCTCCTTCATAAGAAAAGCCATGCCGAGCACACCAACATCATATGAAAGGGTGGATGAATCACTGGTGGACAGTGCTACTCCTCACAAGAAGCAAGTTTTGTTGGCCAGAGGAGAGGGATCAGGTGTACTCTCAACTTTGCCTTAACAGTGACAAAGCTGAAAGAAAAAGATATTGCTAGACTGAAGACTGGACCGATTCTGCCTTATATATATCCAATATGTTGGAGTCACTTAATTGAAAATATGGTAGCAATTTGTCAATTTGTCTTTTTGCGTGACATACAGACTTGTGATGTCACTATAATTTTATGCCATTCTTTCAGTGGAGTAAGTGTTCTGTATATAACACGTTGCTGTTCTGAAAAATTTAATGTTTGTAGTTCTTCTAATAAACCAGATAAACCTTGTTTATTTTTGTTGTCCTTTCCTGAATGGAATTGTTTAAATTCAGTGCACTGATACAGTGTACTATAACTTTAAAACGCGTGGTCCGAATTACATAACACTTTTTTACATTTGTTCTACTCTACCTGTGGCTTATAGTAGTGTGCTTTGTGGTCAGTAGCAATTGTAGTTTTTGATAGAATGCTAATGAAAGCTATTTGATCAAAAATATGTTTAAGAAAAGCAGCATTTATTTAAATAAATTCACCTCAATTAACTATATGTTAAGCCCAAACATGTCAACACCAGAGGAAGTAATAGTGTCATAACCTGGGAGCATTTGAAGGCATTTGCATGATGTGTAACTGTCAAAAAGATTGCTCTTGTTATTTGAACTGTTATTAGTATTTACGAGTAGAATCCCACATCGTAAGAAATGTACATATGTTTAAGCTTCAACACATACATTTTCTAGTTTCTGTATATACGGACTATGAATCTATAATCATTTCTGCCCATAAAAATGCACTTTATTTTTTGATCCTCGTGAGACTAATTTGCAACCTTTTCCGTGAAATAGCCCTAAGATCAATTTAATTATTTTCTCACCATTTACTGGTATCCTATAAAATCGAACGGTAGACACCTGTTACCAACGACTGATGCACCCAACTACACTGGAACGAGCACGATAAAAAAAAAAGTGTTATGTGTTGAGCGCACGAAGCCTGCGCTTTTTGCCCTATAAACAAATCGCCACGTGCTTTTAATTTATTCGTGACACCAAAACGCAACCTCAAAATTAGACTATGCGAACAACAACTGCAAAGGGAACAATATCACACCTGCAACGATATTATACAAAAAATACTATCTCACAATAACCAACATCCACCAAATAATAATGGACGTATTACCACCAATACCAAACACACATATATTATTGCACTATACTGTACATATACTATAAAAATACGAAAATATATTGTGCAAAATATTAAACAAACTGGGTGTTAGATTAAATGGGGGGCAAAATACCACGATATTATAATATTATTTCAACCTCTGGTACGAATATTTCACAGTAAATCGAATGGGTGGAGCAATTTACTATGGAGTCAATTTACAATTCTAAACCGGTACCAACCCTAAAACCGTAAACAACTACACAAACGGGGGATTTAAAAACGTAAAGACGCTAGTGGCGTAGGCAGGATTTTTTTATGGGAGGGGGCCATCCAGCATCCGAGCAAGCGAGGAGTGGGGTATGACACAGGGTCCTTTTTATGGGATTAGTGAGCGAAATGGCATAATGTCCTCCAAAAGATTAAAATGGATTCACATTTAGTCATTGTATAAATAAAGTGTAAATGTGTATTCAACAGATCTTCAAGTGTCTCCAACTAATTGTGTATTCTTCCTAACACAAAGCTTAGCCGGCGAGCAGACTTTGTTGCAAACTGGGTGATCACGGCATCGATGGATTGTGCTTCCAATACCACAAAGGTTCAGTGTCACGTTGTAGAGCAGGTTAGCTATTTTTAATGCCCCAAAACACACACACACACACACACACACACACACACACACACACACACACACACACACACACACACACACACACACACACACACACACACACACACACACACACACACACACACACACACACACACACACACACACACACACACACACACACACACACACACACACACACACACACACACACACACACACACACACACACACATGTGGATAGAAGGGGCTAGAAGACGTGTATATCGATCCCTCGAAAGCATATTCCAAAGTCTGACCTGGGAAACTAGACGGAGAATAGCTCAGCCATCTTCGCTTCGCCGACGACAAACTCATATGCGCTACTACACCGCAAGAACTACAAAACATGCTGCAGGAGCTAGCTGATGAGGGTGAAAAACAAGGTATAAAGATGAACATCTCGAAGACAGAAGTGATGCTAGAAAATGACACACCAATACATATCAACACGACGCAGACAGAGAACGTTGAAAGCTACGTCTATCTGGGACAGAGATACAGTATCATAGGCAAAAACCAAGACAAGGAGATTCAAAGAAGAATCACCGCCGACTGGACAGCATTCGCCAAACACCGCCACATCTTCAAGGGTAACTTTGGAACCTGCTTGAAGAGACAAGTCTTCAACTCATGCGTACTTCCAGCGATGACATATACGGCGCGGAAACATGGGCACTCACCATACAGGCAAAGAACAAGCTAGCAGCCACACAAACAAAAATTGAAAGAAGTATGTTAAACATCACATGTCGGGAAAGAAAAACAAACATCTGGGTAAGACGGAAGACCAAGGTCATAGACGTGATAGAACAAATTAGAAGACACAAGTGGACCTGGGCAGGGCACATTAGCAGACTACGAGATAACTGATGGACATCGCGTATCACTACCTGGAGACCTTACGAAGGGAAACGATCTAGAGGAAGACCGGCGAGACGGTGGATAGACGAACTAGACGAGTACTGGAAGTGCACTGGTCACCTGACAGAGGAAAACACAAGACAGGCAGATTTGGAAACGACAAGCAGAGGCTTTCGCCCAACCACGGGACACTACGGCTGCACAATGATGATGATGATGATGTTGTTATATATATATATATGTATATATATATATATATATATATATATACATATATATATATATATATATATATAATTCTCACCGTAATATGGATGACGAGGCGCTAGGGTTCAATCAATACCTTCGCAGCAAATCGTACAGAGTCGTCACGTTATGCTGGGCGTACACTGCTAAACTTTTACTGCGAGTCTTCTGTTTGATCATCAAGCAACGACGACGTCTCGTCTAACACCATCGTACATTACGCAACGTTTGTTGCTGCGATTCAATCTTCGAATGGTGAATCGGTTCAATAACTGTTGTACAGGTCAAATCAACATGCGACTCGAGCAGCATACGTAGCCTCACAAAACGTCCATACGCTGTCGCTTATTATTATAAATGAGTTTGAACTTCCAGCTATCTAGTTGCCAATCGAATATATCAATTGCATTAGCCGCAATGTGCGACTTGATCTTTGTCCAGTAACTAGTTGTTTTGCCTGACAAGGCCAAACACAATACCGATGTGTGTACATATGCCTTCAAAGAGGCTGTACTAAAGTATCGTAGCCTGAACAGTATTGTATATTCATGTTTTTGGATGCTTCCAAAACATTTGATTGTGTAAATCATTATGTTCTGTTTGAGTAACTCGTACAACTCGGTATACCCGTGTACATGTTAGCATTTTTGTATACTACTCAAACATGTATGTACGTTGAAAGAATATCATGTCTGACAGCTTTTCTGTTAGTAGCGGGGTACGACAAGGAAGAATTCTTTCTCCGTATCTTTTTTGTGTTGACATGGATGATCTCAGTAAAGAAACTAAACAATGTTAATGCTGGATGTATAATAGGCATGTCGTAAATTAATCATTTGAAGTATGCTAACGATTTAGTGCTCTTGGCTCCCTCATCTATGGGTTTATCAGTGTTGTTATCTGTCTGTTCAGAATATGGAATAGAACACGATATAAAATATAACAGTGCCAAAAGTAATGTTATGATTTTTTGCTGTAAAAGGTTCAAGGATATGCACTTCCCAAACTTTGTATTGAGTGGTGAAACATTACCAAGAGTTAGCACATGTAAATATCTTGGGCATATTATCACGGAAGATCTCAGTGACAACGACGACATAGTTCGGCATTACAAACGAATATATGCTCAAGGTAACGCATTAATCCGAAAATTCGATGTGTACAGAAGCTGTAAAGTGTACTCTGTTCTGATCATATTGTACTTCATTATATACGTGTCAGTTATGGTGGAACCATAGAACAGAATCAATTAGAAAACTGTGTGTAGCTGTATTATAGCATACAATAATGTCTTCAGATTGTTGTGCAGTGAACCTAGAGAGTGTAGTAAAAAGTAAAGTAAAACAACCTAGAGACTGTAATACAAAGTAAAGTAAAACAGCCTAGAGACTGTTGTAAAAAGTAAAGTAAAACAACCTAGATACTGTAGTAAAAAGTAAAGTAAAACAACGTAGAGACTGTAGTAAAAAGTAAAGTAAAACAACCTAGATACTGTAATAAAAAGTAAAGTAAAACAACCTAGAGACTGTAGTAAAAAGTAAAGTAAAACATCCTAGAGACTGTAGTAAAAAGTAAAGTAAAACAACCTAGAGACTGTAGTAAAAAGACAAGTAAAACAACCTAGAGACTGTAGTAAAAAGTAAAGTAAAACAACCTAGAGAATGTAGTAAAAAGTAAAGTAAAACATCCTAGAGACTGTAGTAAAAAGTAAAGTAAAACAACCTAGAGACTGTTGTAAAAAGTAAAGTAAAACAACCTAGAGACTGTAGTAAAAAGTAAAGTAAAACAACCTAGAGACTGTAATAAAAAGTAAAGTAAAACAACGTAGAGACTGTAGTAAAAAGAAAAGTAAAACAACCTAGAGACTGTAGTAAAAAGTAAAGTAAAACAACCTAGAGACTGTAGTAAAAAGTAAAGTAAAACAACCTAGAGACTGTAGTAAAAAGTACAGTAAAACAGCTTAGAGACTGTAATAAAAAGTACACTAAAACAGCCTAGAGACTGTTGTAAAAAGTAAAGTAAAACAACCCAGATATGTAATAAAAAGTAAAGTAAAACAACCTAGAGACTGTTGTAAAAGTAAAGTAAAACAACCTAGAGACTGTAGTAAAATGTAAAGTAAAACAACCTAGAGACTGTAGTAAAAAGTAAATTAAAACAACCTAGAGACTGTAGCAAAAAGTAAAGTAAAACAACCCAGATACTGTAATAAAAAGTAAAGTAAAACAACCTAGAGACTGTAGTAAAAGTAAAGTAAAACAACCTAGAGACTGTAGTAAAATGTAAAGTAAAACAACCTAGAGACTGTAGTAAAAAGTAAAGTAAAACAACCTAGAGACTGTAGTAAAAAGTAAAGTAAAACAACCTAGAGACTGTAGTGCCAGTTAAATGTTTGTATCACGAGGATTACCCACCTGTAGAATGTTGATCAGAGGAAATGTGTATAGTTTTATGACGTTGTCGCGCTTACATTTATCCGGGCGTTAAATAATATCCGGGTGACGTTTCTGCGCGTATGCATATCTAGGGGAATGTATTTAGCACCAGCTACGATTGTCGCGCTTTCATTTATCCGGGCATTATGTATGTTTATATATATATATATATATATTTGTATAAATGTCTATATATATATATATATATAAATCATAAAATGTTTGCTTCCCACAGACATAAATAATTTATGTCGTAAAACAGTTTCCTCTCCACGCACACGTCACGTGACTTATTCTTATACTTGGTCACAAATCTGAAACAGCAATTTATAATTATGTACTCTAACTACAACGCTCGTATTACAACGCAAACGAAACATATTTAACTACTGGATATTATTTATCACTGCATGATCTACTGGTGCGAAATGTTATGCTTTACATATGCACATAAACATCACCCGGATAAAATTTAACGCCCGGATAAATGTAAGCGCGACTCCGTGTGTAGCTAAATCGGCCAATGCAACATTTGAGAGTATTATGAACAGTGGTACATTATACACATCACCACTGTGTCGTCACTGGCGATGTAATAATCCGGAGTAAACCATTCAATTGCATCCCTGTGTTGATATTAGTTATTGTGGGTAATGATATGTCTGGTGATTTGTCACCCCCTGGTTTGCGGCAGGCCTACCTTATCGCGTATGGCAGAAGCATTGGGGGTCAACACACTGTTGGTTTTCCCATAGGCAACAATGTTAACGTTTTGTCTGATTATAAGAAAACGTGACCTGCAAAATGTCTTAAACTTCTCACCTGCTGTTATCATCATCTCGTTGACATGCTGATAGATTTAAAAAAAAAATGCATACTTCCACCTCTCGTAAAATTCCTGTATGTGTGAAACCCGTCAATATTTACAAATGCCGGCAAGAATTACTACGCAAACAGGTCACACAGGCAAATTGCTGCCAAATATCCTTCCGCTTATTCAAATCATCTAGAAATCCACCATTTTATAGTCAACACCTTCTATAATCACACATGAAAATCTCCCTACTCAAATGCACTTACGTCATAGCATGTGAATTTTATAAAAAATCATTTCTAAAAAATACACTGCATTTTTCTTCGGACAGGAAGTCTAACTAGAACATGACCCCGTTGGCTTCATACAGTTTGTGTAACTTTATCCCAAGTGAATAATGACACATTCTTGGCCAAAGGGTAGAACTAACTCTAAGAAGTTCTACGCAGGCACCCCAGTAATCGCTGTACCTTGCCACTTTGTGACTCGGGCAACCAGTTATAGATCAGTTCACCACCCTCCTAATTTCCCGGGATTGGGGGGACATGGCTCCTCTGCCCACCTCCTGGGGTCAGCACACTGTTGAACTTCCTGCTTGATTACAGACGAAAAAAGTGCATTATATTTTTGAGAAATGATTTTTTTACAATGTTCACTTGCTCTGACATAAGTGCATTTGAGTAGTCAGATTTCTAGATGTGATTGTAGCAGCTGTTGATAGTAAAATGGTGTCTTTTTAGCTGATTTTACTAAGCGGAAGGGTATCTGGCAGCAATTTGGCTAGTTGACACTTTAGCCGGATGACTGCCTGCATGCATTTGTAAATATTGACGGGTGTCATACATACAGGCATTTTGCAAGAGCTAGAGATATTAGATTTTGACTAAAATCGACCAGCATGTCAATGAAATGATAATAACAGCAGGTGGGAAGTTTAAGAAACTTTATAGGTCACGTTTTCTTATAATCACACAAAACATTAACATGGTCGCCAATGGGAAAACTGACAGTGTGCTGAGCCCAAGTAGAGAGCCTGGCAACGAAAGCACGCTATAGTCATTGCACAATGTCGGAGGATGCGTTTTACTTCAAATATCTTGAAACAATTACAGAAAATACGTGTATGGTAAAACTACAGTTGAATGGGACAAACCGTTTTTGGATATTACAGACTTCTCATCAGTCTGCAAGTCAAAATCACAGTGACGGAACACATGTCTTATAAGGGGGGTGGGGTGCGTATGCCAGTAGTTAAGCCTCAATTTGAAAATCTGAATGAAAATGAACCAATAACATTGCAGCAGGGTGATTCATCAATCGTTTTTTGTTTACTTCAGCTAATTAAACACAAGTGAATATGTTGTCATTGACCCTAATGAAGTCTGAGGACAGTGATTAGCTGGAGTAGGCCATAGCCGGAGCCTGTTATCAGATCTGTCTACTGACTGGACCTTTTGGCCAATTAAGCAAGTGGCATTGTTTTCTGAATGTCTGCTAATTAAGCTGTGTAATATTATATAATTGAACTGCTTGAGACGTCTGGCCTTTGAGGATTTCACACTCTAAGGTGACTTTTTGTTGATGTTTACCTTTGTAAATAGGGCACAAGGTAAAAAAATCAATATACATTTGAATGTAACGTAACAACTGCCTGTATTGAATTTTCTTATAAAACACTTATTGGACTTTCTGGAAAACTGTATCAGGAGTTCATAGTGCCACCTGAGAACGTTGTGCTGGATTACAAATTGTCCAACAGCGAAGTGCTGATTTTTCTGGTGCCTTGCCAAGTTTGGTGGCATCTTTGAAATGTACATAAAACACAAACACCTGGAGGGATTACAAAAATTAAAATTGCAGAGTGCTTGTAACATTGGTGCCTATAAAGTGTGTTGTTTTCAACATTTTTCTCCAAAATCACCATGCCTATTTGGGGTCAGCACACTGTTGAACTTCCTGCTTGATTACAGACGAAAAAAAGTGCATTATATTTTTGAGAAATGATTTTTTACAATGTTCACTTGCTCTGACATAAGTGCATTTGAGTAGTCAGATTTCTAGATGTGATTGTAGCAGCTGTTGACAGTAAAATGGTGTCTTTTTAGCTGATTTTACTAAGCGGAAGGGTATCTGGCAGCAATTTGGCTAGTTGACACTTTAGCCGGATTACTGCCTGCATGCATTTGTAAATATTGACGGGTGTCATACATACAGGCATTTTGCAAGAGCTAGAGATATTAGATTTTGACTAAAATCGACCAGCATGTCAATGAAATGATAATAACAGCAGGTGGGAAGTTTAAGAAACTTTAAAGTCACGTTTTCTTATAATCACACAAAACATTAACATGGTCGCCAATGGGAAAACTGACAGTGTGCTGAGCCCTCCTGGCTACGCCGCTGAAAGGCGCTACGTTTCTTCTGAGGGGGTCGTACATCAACCCCAGAAAGTCCGGTGCGCGAGATTCAAAACGACTGGGAGGAACACGTTAACACACACACGGGCACACGAGCACGCGCACGCACGCAAACGCGCGCATATACGCACGTTCGCATGCTAGTTAGTTAGATACCCGCGACGGTGATTACAGATTAGATACATGAAAACAGTGTTTACTGCGTGTATTTATTGTATATTAATAAAGTTCCTAGCAGCATTGACCAACACAGTCAAAGTACACGTTTCGCCTTCTGTAACCTGACCTATGGGCCTTCTGTTATGTAGTAGTCTCTACACCCTATTTGCAAGTTCATCAAGTCAATGCCTTTATGCGTCCGGCACGTAACCGACACAAGAAGTTTGCTTACCAGTTCTATAAAGTATTTGATTTACTGACAGCAACGTCACATTCGACAGGTCAAACTAGATGAATGCGCGCATATATGGCTGCAGGTTTATGGTGTATTTCGTGCGATTACCAACCTCAATCGGACGCAACGGATCAACGCCGAATCAACAAACTCCCCGTTGCCGTGGGCTCAGGAAGCCAACTAGGCCGCTCGCTCCCCGAAAACACTGATGAACTCGTATTTGCACCGGCCGCAGCATAGCGGCTGGAGGCTATTTATAGCCGTTCGCCTGGCCCGCATCTTGAGCGTCCGAAGCAAGTGAACGATACGAAATCCTAGCGATCAAACAACGCAGTCCAGCACAGCGTCACCGAGTCGCCTCAACACTAGCAAGTATCCTGTTCAGCGGTTAAGATGGAGGGCTCGTTGCGCGGAGGCAAGCCCGAACTGTCGCCGACTTGTAGAC
Organism: Paraescarpia echinospica; assembly: GCA_020002185.1. NCBI lineage: Eukaryota > Metazoa > Annelida > Polychaeta > Sabellida > Siboglinidae > Paraescarpia > Paraescarpia echinospica. The sequence continues at coordinate 13,294,610 of CM034542.1, forward strand.
GGTTTGAAATATCGGTGCACTCGCCAGATGAGTTCCAGTCGTTCGCTCTGCTGACGTCACCGTGGCACTGCCAGCGTCATATTACGTGTAGGGCACCGCTGATCTGGGATGCACCATTTGGACGTCGGGGCTTGGTTCCAGTGCCTCAAACCTCCGTCATCGTTAATAACACACTAATGGAAGGGGTAGAGTTCGGCGTGACACGAACACGACCGTGTGTCTAAAAACACAGCGTGTGTCTACGAACCATCCCACGCGTCCCACGTCTTCCGGCCTTCCCACGAACCTGCCAACACGTACCCACTGCCCGGCCCAGTTGGGGTTGGGGCTTATCGTCCCGGATGCCTACTCATATTGCAGCGCACTACGAATCAATCCCACTTCGTACCACACGAAGTGGGATTTGGGAAGTGGGCTTGCGCATGAAACGGATAACCGATCTTATCTGGCAATTGGTCTTAATTATATGTTCCTTGTGTGCGGATATAGGAGGAGGGATAACGCGGCAGTGTCCGAGAGTATATGTGCAACGTTCTGGGGTATTAATGTAATACGTTGGTGTATCCCTTCGATGCACTGCTGGCGTAAGACCACATTTAGTATTCGTCCGTCTTACCCTAACCGAACTGTCTTTATACAATACCGTTTTGGTGTGACGTGTGAATTTTTTCGAGCACTTTTTCTTGGGACATGTACAGTAGGTGCAGTGAATCGTCACGGTACTACTGCATTAGATCTTCCACGGAGGAGCAATACATATACCTACGCCACTCCCTCCCGCATTCGCACAGTGGCTATTTTTGCAGAACGCATCAACATTTCAAAATTCGTCACCAGACTGACACGACATTGGCGGGTATCAGGTTTGGGTGAATTGTTTCTGAAAAACGATGCATGTAATGTTTACGAATGTTTCACATGACGTCAGTTAGTTAATGATGCATGCGCTGAGAAAGTTTAAAGAAAATAATATATTGTTAAATTATTTATCCAGCAAAGGATAGGTTATATAATGGTCGCTTATGTAAAATCTATTGTGGTCTCACCCCTGCTATAGACCCCTACAAGGAATCGGAGACAGCCTTGCGTCTAAAAGCCCGACCATTCTTGAACATGACGTCAACCGCAAAATGTGTACCTATATTTAGCACTCGCATGGCGCTGTGCAGCGCCACGGCAGAAAATAGTTCCTAAATGGCCATACAATTAGAGAAACTTTATATGCATCACATTCATAATAAACTAACAAAACAGTAATTTAAGACATTTTGCGTTAAGCATGCTATACATATGTACGTTATTCTGTCGTGCGGCTCATTCGCAGGTGTCACTGTTCACGAACACTCGGTCTTTTAGCCTTTACTAAGGGGAAATGCTAAAAGCCGGAGCATTCGGGATCACTCTTTTAGTCTATGCATATTTTGCCTTATATATACTTTATATACTAAACAATGCTGAAATATAGGATAATGGCGTATTTTCTAATTTCCAACAAGCAAAAATGTAACATTGTCGTTCCCTTGTGTCACTGCATGGTCCCGAATAGTCGGGCTTTTAGCTTTTGCTAGGGTCATAGCCAAAGGCCCGACCATTCTGGACCCCCTTTTTAGTCCATGCATCATATATATAGGCATTGTATATACTCTATACTGAACAATGCCATAGTAGGATAATGACGTATTTTTTACTTTCCAACATGAGAAAATATAACATCATCGTTCCTTAGTGTCACTATATGGTCCTGAAAACTCGGATATTTCGCCTTTGCTGTGGTGAAATGCTAAAAGCCCGACCATTCGGGACCACTTTTTTAGTCCATACATCATGAGCCTTGTATCGTATACAGGTATATTATATCAAACAATGCTACACTATTTAATGACGTATTATTTACATTTTCATCGTTCCCCATATAGTGTCACCGGTCCGGAAAACTCATTTTTTGGCCTTTGTATACTAGGGTGAAAGACAAGCGTTCTTGACCAATGGTCGAGGTCTACTATATTCTGTGTATGGACACGCGTTCGACGAAATGATTATTATTTTCATAATTGATGTGTAATTGTCAATTATGAAAATTATATGACAGGTTTTAATTAATAGTCACGCGTGCGTGTGCGTGCCCTAGGGGGAAATGCTAAAAGCCCGACCATTCGGAACCATTTCCCTGGTGCATGCATAGAACGCGTTATAATGTATTTATATACTTTAAACAACAATTTAACAATGTTACGTCATTAGTATCATACTATAATATACTTTGGTTTTATCTTCCTCTTCAGTTACCAAACTTTCTGCCCTTTGGAAGAGGGTCATCACCATTGATCGTTTGTGGGTGGGTGGTTTGAATCCCAGTTCAAATACTGGTCTGCGTGTGTTGCCTTCTGGTACACCTTAACCTTGGTTGATCCATTGTCCTTCAGACATATACATGTTTCTAGAAAGGCTAGGGTGTTGTCATGTTCTGGTTCTACTGTGAACTTCGTGTTACCGTCCATTGATTTCAGGTGGTGAACTATTCTACTTCACTCCCTTGCAGCACTGTGAATGTATCATCCTCGTATCTCAACCAGATGTCTGGAGGTTGAGATGCTTCTCTGATGGCTCTTTCTTCAAAATGTTCCATGTACATGTTCGCTACTATCGGGGACACCGGTGAATCCATGGCCGTCCCTTCTTCTGCTTGTAGAACACTCCATTACAACTGAAATATGTGTGTATAGACATATTTCTAACAGTGTGGTGATCTGATTTATTGATAGTTCACATCTGTCTTTCAGTGTTGTGTGGGAGCTCCCGCCAGTCATGCTCCAGCTTGTGTCACGTGACGTAGGTCATGTGGAATAACCAAGAAACCGGGTCATCACTACATTCAAGGGCAAATTAAGTTAGTTATTATAAAACTATTAATTAAAGACTAAAATAAATAAAATAAAATAAATTATAAATTATACTAATTATTACTATATTTACATAAATACATACCTTTGCGTACATACCCTCACACACACCATTCGCACGCACGCACACACACATACACGCACGCACATATCAATAAATACTGATGCATGCACTCAAAATAATATATATGTATAACAAGTAAGGTAGGCAGTAAAATGTCCTCAAATGAAATGTCAGCCGTATTGAGCTTTAAACATGTGCGTCTTTAATGTCTTTCTGAACGCCGACAGACTTCCGCTACACTTAATAGCAATGGACAGTGCAGTCCATAGCCGAGGGCCAATCGCACGAAAGGACCGGTCCCCAAAACTGACCAGCTTCGTTCGTGGAACTTCAAGGAAATGTTGTTCAGACGTATGGAACGATATTAGGGCCATAATTTCACAATGCTACATTGTTGATTTCTGACTTTCGATTATCCATTTACGCCGAGATTGTCGAATTCTGACTTTCGATTATCCGTTTACGCTGTCATTGTGCAAGATTGTTGTCAAATAATTCACTAGAATGGCGTTTGGTCAAATATTTCTGCAAAATATTTTCTCCAAAAATTTTTCTCGAAAAGATAATCTGGCACAAATTGCATTCAGTGACCTAAGCAGCTAAGCAACTTGCAAATACTGAAGTATCCCTTGCAAGTCAGGCCTTGCGCTGTCATCACCAACGTCACGACGTAGTGTACAGAATACTTATATCGAGCATTTTTCACCCACGTTATGAGCTGTTTTATCAAAGTTGGAGTTTAAAAGAACTCAAAGTCGATGAACGGAAGAAACGAAGTGCCAAGCAGTCTGGCAGAAAACGCGAATTTATTGTCTGGTAGGTTGGTACTGTGTGTGAGCGATAATTCGTGATGTTTCGAAAACTGTCAATAATAATATTTATTCGTACTATAACGTGTACAATTCAGTGAAAGCAACGTATACATCCATCTAAAATGTATATAAAACGGTCAGTGCAGCCAGTCTCGTCTATGAAGCGTGAGCGTCTATGTCATGAATGGGGGAGGCTGTTTTTAAGTGAATATTATTAAACTTTAAAGATAATAATAGTGTGGAGTCTCCCATCACACGGTGATTTGTTTTGAATTTTGTTGACATTATGTAAATTGTTATTGTAAAATTTGTAGCTTAGTATTTGTTTTCATATTTTGTAGTTCTAGTTGTCTCCAGCTCTTAGCAATGTTCTATTAACTGACTAGTCTGTATTATTGTGGTTACAATGTAATGGTCTTACGAGGTCTCATTCTTTACATACTGGCACTGAGGGTGGTCACTATCAGGGTGCTTGTCGTCCTCAGTGGTTCTTTTATGTCCCAAATTGAGACGGGACCGACATTAATGTGATCACCGAGTCACGAGGGATACGCCGTCCCCAATTTTGAGAGCCAGATTTTTACACCAAATATCATGCCTGCTCGGTCCAGGTTTCGAACTCAGAGCACTGGCATGCCAGGCGGATGTGCTAACCACTACACTAGCCGCACTTTCTGTATAATTTGTTTCTGCTGTTGGGATAAATAAAATACATCCTTACCTTACCTAAGATGGGAGGGTGTGTTTCTATATTTCATAAAAACCAGCACAAACCCTTGGAGTAACATACACTATCGAGAGGGATGCGGGGGTACCAGCCCAGCCTGATCACAGTGCTTTCTTCTATATCATGAGCAGTCTTACTCCAAACCCACTATACTTTATCTTAGTCACATATTGAACATAACTTGGGATAATGTCATTGTTTTTCATTTTACAGGTTAATGAAGAGGAGCTCAGCATGAAACTGCCGCAGAATAACATGTATAGGGACGTACATGGTGGTATGCACCAACTACCCAAATTTACACTGGGGAGTCTAGTGGAATACTTATCCCAGTGCGGAAAGAAGCTGGAGGAAAAGAGCAAGTCTCTATACAAAGAAAGACGAGTTATCTTAACATTAAACTAAAAGGACTGTAGGATTAAAGGTAAATGCGAATAACCATATGAGCTTAGTAGTTTGTACGTCCCTGTCAAATATGATACTGCCTTGATGAAATAATATTTTTCTTTGTCAATGGATACCAGCGGGCTTATTTGTAAGAGGTTTGGCAAATTTCTGTGTTAAATGTAAGAACAAACATTCGAAACCTAACAATAAATTATTGAGGACCAGTATTCAGGAATACCCTGCCTCATAAACTTCGAATACTCCTAACCATTAACCAGTTTAAAAGAAACCTAACAGCTCCTTACCCGTGAATTATTATTGATATTACATTATATACGTGTCTGGGTAAATATATATATAAGTGAAGCACAATACTGGGCCAAAAAAGAGGACTGGACAGCAAAAACAAAGTCTTAGATGGTAACCAAAATACATCTACACCTAAAATTAAAGAAGATAAGATAGTTTTACTCACTGTTATGTGGCGCAATGCCAAGTGAAGTTCACGATGTAAGTTACATGGTGTCTTTTAACAAAAATATGAGAATGTGAAACACCTCAGAAATCAAAATTTGCTTGACTGATGTATGCTAGTACCTCATCAGAATCCAACCAAGACTTTTAAAATGTTAAGAATGATCAGAGCACTCTGGACGTGAATTGGTGGACACTAACTTACGTTATCCACCACATTGTCCACAACCACAATTATTTTCAAACAACAATAAACAGGCAGGATGCGTTTTTTTGTGTCTCTTCTTTCTTCATGGGCCTAAGATACAGCACAAATGTTATCAACAGGAACTGTCCGCAAACGAAGCTGGTTATGGAGTAAATATAGCGTAAGTTACAGGACACCAATTTGGCCCAGTATTGTGCGACTCCACAATATTGATTATATATATTGTACAGTGTTTTCTTCAGGTTATTGCGGTATATGCGTGTCAGCTGTTGTGTGGGCAGAGATGAGGAAGTCTGCCTCTTATAAAGTAGATGTGTCCATGAACAATGATGCGGTGGTGCAAGAAGCAGAATGTCGTGCTGGGCTGGGCCCTACAGCTCACTGCAAGCATGTTGCAGCAGTTCTGTTCGGCCTGACACTACTGTCAGACAGGAACTATCTTGACAGAAGTGACATGTACACAGGTAAGACGTTTTAAAAAAACACTTATTTTCTGCATTCAATGTATTACGTACAAATATTGGGGCAATTGTCAATGCACAAAAAAATGGCAGTTAGTTTATCCCAATTTTGTACAAATAAGCTGGGTAGTTTCAAGAATGTGACACGCTCTTGTCAACATATCAGCAACAATAAATAAATGAAAGGGTTAAAATGTATATAAAATTCATAAATATGTAGCTGAATGTACACTTTGACTTGACCTGCAGGACCACCAGACGTTCCATCATGCTATACCTTTTAAAGAAACTCCTATCAAGTCCAGCAGATTACATGCAATTTGTGGGAAGGACAATTCCGACCTTATACAGGGGTAGAACTACCCACTAGTCCGCTAGTCCGTACACTAGTAAAGATTACGGCGGACTAGTAAACCCGGCCTACCAACTAGTCCGGCTGTCTAGTAAAAATCAGCGTGTTGCGTGGCGCCACCAACCGTACAATTGACAAAGTAAATCTTCACCTAATGTGAATCGACAGTGAAACGGTACTTTTGATTGGTTGTTGTGTGACATAGAAATCTGAAACGACCGTTTTGTTTGGCTTAGCTTATCATGTAGAGGGGTACCGGCTAATGAGCGCAATTGGCGTCCATTTTCGCGTCTATTTTCTAATCTATTTTCAAATGCGCGGATTTCGAATACGGTTCACATCTTCAGTTCTACATCAATTATTTTGTTAATTCATTACTAATTATTTTGTTACGTTTACGCACGATGCATCGTTATTTAACTGGGGTTGCAAAACCAGAAGTTAAACGCAAGGTGGAAAAGCGAGAACGGGACACGCTGTACGACCAGCAGAAACGACAGCGTGGCTATTAGAAGGTTTGGGAACGAGACCACACTTGGCTGTCCTACGATGACGACAACGATTTGATGTTTTGCAAAGTGTGCAGGACACACAACGTAACTGGTGTCCGTGGCAAGAATGCGTTCTTGACTGGCACGGACAACTTTCGTCCAGACTCGCTACGCGCACACAGTACAAGCGAGGCGCACACACGAGCTGTCTTCCGGCAAACTGCGTTCGAATCCCGTCCCGGCACTGCACCTGCCCACCGAGCCATCCAAGCGCTGAACACGGCCACCATGGACCGTCTGACGCATTTGTTTAGGTAATTATGTTACCCATGTGATATAATGTTATAAAATGTAAAAAAATATTGTGTTTGATTGTACTTTGTTAGGGTTAGCACTATATGGTTTAAATTATTATCCCTCATTTCTCTGTTATCTCTCATTTCAAGCGTGCCGTGCAGTAAACAATGCCATGGGAAATTATTAATTAGCATTTGATGTAGATCTGTGTTATAACTTGCCTGGATCTTCGGGTTCAAAAGTAATACTATTTAGTGTTGTATTTCCCGCCTTTATGCATCATATTTTTGGTTTTGAGAACGTGGCTTGTCTTGTGATTTTTGTGCTTTTATTAAAATTTAAACCTGCCCATCTTCAAATCTTCGTCAAGTTTTGTTTTGAAAGCGAGGATGTTTTTAGTATTCACTGTTTGCTGAGGAAGGTTGTTATGTTGTGACTATACTCAGTATTTACTTAATACTATGATATTTAATATTTCCTGCATTGGATGTTTCAGGACTTGTCACGCGATAGCAAAGCACCGGCGTCCGTTCACAGATTATGTGTGGCAGTGTACCCTGGACGCACAGAAGGGCCTTGATGTGGGGAACACTTATCGGAATGACAAGGCATGCAAGCAGTTCGTGCGTGCCATCGCTGAGGTTGAGCGCCGTCACCTCGCACAGCACCTGGAGAGTGCTCACTTTCTCGCCCTCATCAGTGACGGTACGACAGATGCGTCCATCACGGAAGCGGAGATAGTGTACGTGAGGTATGCAGTGAATGGTGTCGTCTCTACTGCCTTCGCTGGTATTGAGAACGTCGGCAAGGCAGATGCTCCGTCAATCAAGCGGGCAATTGACGGTGTCGTGGAGCGCTACCTCCACATCCCGAAAGAGACACTCATGAAGAAGCTTGTCGGATTCGGCAGTGATGGCGCCGCTGTTATGACCGGATCAGCCAACGGTGTCGCCACGCTCTTCCGAAATGAGCAGCCGTGTCTGCAAGCAATCCACTGCTATGCGCATCGCCTGGAACTTGCATATAAGGACGCATTGTGTCGGTTGCCCATGTACACAAAGTTGAGCGGTCTCCTCCTGAGCCTCTACTTGTTCTACCATCACTCGCCACTGAACCGTAGCAACTTGAAGGCAGCATTCGACACATTGTCTCTGCCATGTGCCCTTCCACCACGTGTCGGTGGCACTCGCTGGTTGCCACATCTGCTGAAGGCACTGCAGGCCCTTGTGAAGGGATATCCAGCATATGTCCTGCATCTGACGCAGATGCAAGTGCCCGGGGGCTCCGGAGATGCCAAGGCAAAGGCCATTGGCTTCTTGGCGACACTGCACCGACGAGACATCATCGAGATGGCACACTTCCTTCTCGATGTGCTGTTTGTTCTGAGCAAGCTGTCGCTGGTGGCTCAGACAGTGACTGCGACAGTTGCTGATGTACATGCCACGCTGACATCCGTTGTGGCCACCCTTGTGATGTACAAGACGACCACAACTGCCAAGGAGCGTGCCCTGGCGCGCATGGAAGACTTCCATGGTGAGACACTCACAGGTGCTGTCTTCGCCAAGCAGACCCGACTGCAGATCTTGGGCAACCTGGTCAGCTGTCTGGAGGGTCGCTTCGTTGACAGCAATTCGGACGTTGTGCGTGCATCATCAATCGTTAGCTTCAAGCTGTGGCCTGAAGCTGCAGGTGACTATGGAAATGACGCTGTGGCCACAATCAACAACCATTTTGGCCCTGTGCTTCGCGACGCTGGCATCGATACTGCCAGTGTGGAGACGGAGTGGACACTTCTGAAGATGATCCTGTATGAACAGTCCCCAGACGTGCGACAGCTGACATGGTCTAGTGTCAATGCAGCCCACCAGGCAGAGTATGGAAACATACTTGGGCTTGTTGACGCCATTCTGACTCTGCCAGCCAGCTCGGCTGATGCGGAGAGAGGCTTCAGTCAGCTGAAGCTGACGAAGAGCAGCATCCGGTCAGTCCTGAAGGCAGATCGACTGACTGATCTGTTGACCATTCAGCTGAGTTCACCAGACATCGCTGCATTTGAACCGAAGGAGGCAATCGAGCTGTGGAGTGCTGGTGGAGCCCGGAGGCCAGACACTCAGCCGCTTAGGCCAAGGCCCGACTGTAGTAGTTACACTGACAGCAGTGACACCGACTGTGATGACAGTAGTGCCTCCGACTCTGAGTGACACTGACTGACTGACAGGCAGTGTTAACGCCAGGCCTGGATGACACTGTGGTTTTTTGTGTTTTAAATAAAATTGTTGTGACCTAAATTTGTGCTATGTTTTTTTATTTGCAGGACTAGTAAACCTTTTGGCGGACTAGTAAACTTTTGTCTTTACTAGTCCTGCTGTCTAGTAAAATAAATGCTGAAGTTCTACCCCTGTTATATATGATCCTCGATCAGAGCAACTGCAGAACGACTCTACTCCAGACAGGTTCACTCTATTTGACGAAACAAATCTTATATTCCTTTTACAGACCAATTGAAAAATAGTTACTTGTCAAAACATGGGCATTAGTGCAGTCTCTGGCTTTATGTATAAAGCAAAAAATACAATGTTGCTTATATCTCTACATATACATATTTCAGGAAAGTCAGTCAATGCTAGTGATGCAGCTGTTCCCTCCTGCCAATCCACATGCCCTTGCCAACGACCACAGCTACTTGAAGTTAACTCCACAAGATCAGTACTTGAAAGATGAAATGGTTAGTTATTTCCATGCTTTTCAATTCAGTATACATACATACATCTGTATTTACCCAATGTGCTCCATTGAAACAATGCACACGGTTACAATAGAGCGCATTGGCTCAGTGACTAGAACGTTGGACTCTCAATCAAGAGAACCCGGGTTCGAATTCAGTGCTGCTGTGTTGAACCTTGGGCAAATTCGTTCACTTTATGTTGCTCCAGTTCACTCAGCCATATGAATGAGTACCTGGCTATAGACAGTGGTGGATATTTGTGTACAAATAGCCTTTGTGCATTAATTGTGGCATGGCTGAATGCTTCCCAGAGAAGTTGAGATGGTGCTCGATCAAACAAGTCTGCTAGGGAGTAAAGTGTAAAGTGCTTTGAGCAGTCATCAGGACTGGATACTGCGTTATTATATAAGTGATTACTTTTTTATAAACATTACATTGTCACAGCACGGAGTCCAACTTACAAACCATTGTGCAATGCAGCTCTGAGCATTTCATTTGAAACTAAAAACAAAGTTAAAACTTGAAACAAAGAGGGGGTTTGTTGTATTGCGATTAATATCTGGTGATAATACAACTATATAGCTTAAAGCTGCAATATCAGTTCGTTTTTATGCTCCTCGGTTTTCTGACTAATTTCCCAAAAAAGCAAAGCTATCAAGTATCCACTATAATATCCTAGTTCATTGGTGCACTTGTGCTACTTCGTTTTGTTGAAATTAATAAACAAACTGCGAACTATTTTGAATTTGGTTTCGAGTCGAAGGAGTCAAAACTAGCAACACTTACTTGGACATGCATCTGGAAGTGGAAACTTCATATAATATCGTGTTTGCTAATTTGGGCGAGACTGACCTCTGACCCTCAAGAATGGTGCCTCGATCAAGCCATTTTTGTTGATTGTACAGTGTTCGCAAGTGTTTATACAACACGTTCTTATTTTATGGCATTTACGCCGGCGATGGGATGTTCCCGGACATATGCCACCGACTCAGCAAAAAAGGGCCAAATTACGCAGACGACGACAGACAGTCAGTATTCGCATCAGATGGTTTATTTGGGAAAAACCAGTATGGATTTGTGGAACAACATAACTCACAAAAGAAAGAGCTGGAGTAAGACTAAGAACAGATGCTGCGTTTGCAAAACTTCTTCTAGAGAAGTTAGTAATTTCAAAGTAGTCAGCCTGAGCCACGCATCACCGTCAAGGGTATAAAAACGTGGAACAATTTACCAAATAAACTGACTCAGCTTCCAAGTTTAACACAATTTAAAAAAGCAATCAAGTTCTCATTACTTTCTACATATTTGTGAATTGTTAATTGAAGGTGACGTTTTGTAATAGTAACACAAGCACTAAAAAGTTTATATGCGAGTTGTGAATATTATCTTGTAATTTATATATATTTCGTGTTGTATTTATTCAGTTTCTTTTAGTTCGAGAAGGGCATAGCAACACATAAGTCTAAGACTTCAGCTATGTCCTTTCAGCAGCAGCAGCAAACCATACTGTGCATGTATTATGTTGTTGTTGTTGAATAAACGTTCATTCATTCAATGCATATTTATTCGTATGAATATAATATTATGTTGCTTATTATGTTAACAAAACCACCACCCCTCAATACTGTGAAAATGTCCATAACAATAACATGTAGGCCTTCATAACATGTATCGATAGCTTGCAACTGATTTATGTGAGAGAGCAGAGAATTACCGTTACTATACAAAGAATTGCAGCCCATGTTTTGTTAAGTTACAAATCCTCTTGTACATATAAATTATAGAAGTTCTGTTTTTAATTGTTTTTTATTTTGATCTTTCAATTTATCAATAACATGCATTTGGTAATGTATACTTCTATATTCATACATTTTGTAGACAAATTTTGTGTTTTCCGTTTCATTTAATTAATTCACTTCATCTCACTTTGGGTGATTCAATTCAAATACAGTCAGGGTTGGCAGCTAGGTTTCTGACAGGACAGTTTACAAATTGTTTGCACGTTGATGACACTGAAGCCACGCTTCAAGGAACATACTTTCCCAGTCAGAAACCTCTAGTTAATAACCACAGTTGCAAATAGTTGAAAGGCCATAATCATTTTTGTTTGTTAAATCAAGCCAGGAAATCCATAATAGAATGCCTTTGTTGCTCTCATAAGAGACACGACTAACTGCTGGAATCTTCTTCTAAAGACTACCAGTGACTCAGCCAGCCTTTAGACAAGTGTAGCCAGTTTGCAGTGGCACCTTGCAGTCCAGCTAAAGAACAAAGGGGATATTGATCATTGGACAGTAACAGCTGGTAATCCACCTTCTGAGTAAACAGTAGAACTTTGTGGATACTGCCAGGGGTTCACCCACTGCCAGCCAAATGTCCTCCTCATTAATTAGCAGTGTTAGATGAATGACACATTGAGACCACAACTAAGGCATTGTTTTGCATGGTTTACTATTGAATTCCTAAAACTTTGTTTTGTTGAACTATCAGTGAAAAATTGCAAAACTTTTTATTTATTTTATATTTTTCGAATAAAATTAGTTTGACTTTATTTCCTGTAACCTTCTTTCCAGCCCATCTGTGTTTTACCTATACTTAGTTAATAAGTTGTAAATTGTCTAGTTGTTTGTTATGTACTACACTTTTACAATATATATACAATAATAACTTTGCCACTCTCATATCATTGTAATTGTTTCACAACTGGGCAAATGACCTTTTCACTCGTGAGTGCTGGGCAAATGGCCTTTGGGCAACATATTTTTACCTGTTAATGAAAGTTTATAAGTTACATACCACACACATGCATATTATATATATATATATTGACGGGTAGTAGTCCTGTCAAACCATGTTCATTTTCACAAGTAATCTTACTCATTCCATATTCCAATTCATGACTCTGTTCGACAGCTTCAACACAAAGGCGTGAACTACCTCAACATCACTGCAGCCGTCACATATGACAAGATCTGTGTTGGCTCTATCGAGCATCAGTGTTCGTAGCAAAGGCAGCTCAGGTGTCCAGTCACTTCCTGAGGCTGGATGCAGCTCAGGACAGTTAGAACAAACGTAAGTATTAATTGATGCTGCTATGCAAATGTTATATATATATATATATATATATATATATAAATCATAGCATGATAATTGGAAGATATGCAAACATATGTGATTGGTTTTAACAATAGTTTTATTCTGACCAATCTTAGGGTAGTTACACCATCTTTGGTTGATACGGCTTTTGTGAAACTTTCAGTTGCATTCTACATTTAATTTGCAGTTCAATTTTTGAACTTAATGGTCTATTTATTTAATTTGGAATATTTCTGTTGCAAACATAACTTCGTATATACAGTGCAAGTATGTTTCATTAGTGCCCCCCCCCCCCCGTTTTCCGATATCACCACTCCAGCCAAGCGGCCGAAGTTATAGTTATGGCGGCTCGGTAGCGCCAAAATTTAGACTACACCATTTGGTTCGGCCAGGCTCAATTTCTGGATCCACCCCTGTATGTGAATGTTTTGTTTGTCTGCATGAGGATTTTGCAGTAATGGGTGTCCTCGTTAAATTGCATATTGTTGTTAGAAATGCTTGTGAATTAAAGTAAAGACAATGTAAAGTACAAACATTTTATTGAAACTATTTGATAAGATTGACTACAAAATTATGAAAATCACAATACAACTACAGGTACAATCACTGCACATGATGTGTATAATGTAATAATTTTTAATATCACATACACATCACATGCACATAATATGCAAAGCAACAATAGAAACAACAATTAGGAAGAGGTTGAAAAAATGTCAGGTACATATAAAAAACAAACAGTTACTTTTATCATGATTCTTTGTTGCAAAAAAACAACACTAGTTAGTACATGTGATATCAAATGCTAGTTATAGTTTATACATGCCTTATATGTTTACAACTCACAAAATTAGTGACTAAACAATTATGTGTATTTAACAACAATTTTTAATATTTAATACCCATAAAATGTAAACCAATGAGAACAAATTACTTAGAAAGATGTTTAGTTGAACTTAAAATAGTGACTAGACTAGACAGGGTCATCCCTATGTGACTGAGAATTACATATACAGCTGTACAATCACTACATGCTACATTGCTCCAGTTTACTCAGCTGTATGAAGAGTACCTGCTACAGACAGTGGTGGATAGTCTTCGCATATTAATTTCAGCTTAATGCTTCCCACATAAGTCAAGATGGTGTTTTCGATTTAACAGGTCTGCCAGGGAGCCAGTAAAGAGCTTTGAGCAATCCTGAGGACTGGATAGTACACAATATCAGAACTAACCTTATTCAGGTGTTGTTTAATTATCATGTGAAATTAAAATGTAATGTAAATTATTTGTTAAAATATAAAATAGTTATAAAAAGAATAATTTAGAAAGATGATACGTGGCATGAAAAATATATAACAGTCCTCATGATTCATACATAATTTAAACAAGTAAAAAAAAGGTAGATGCAGATGTACAGCAAAAAGTCAGGAAGCTTGTATGCAGTACCATCAAAGATAGCGAAAACATACAGTGATGTCATTGATATCTAAACCGATGTAGTTCACCGAAGAATGCTCAACACTGAACCTCTCTCACAGTAGTTGAAAGTTGTTGCCCGAAGACTCATGCCATAACTGCCAGACACTGGCACCCACCGTTCCATCACAATTGCAGAGCTAATCAGGCGTCACTACATTCTTATGTCAACCTGCATTCTACATTGGTTTCCAGTCAGTCAAGCTAACTGACTGATCTGGAAGCCAGTGTACACCCCTTGGCACTGGGGAATCTGTCATGGATGCAACTCACCACACAATTGGGATCACTCGGTGGACATTCACCTGACAAACTGTTAATATGCAGCGTATTGCATGGCTGTAGAATCTTGTCCGAGATCCTGGACATACAACTGCCCAGTATGCCATATTAACTTGGAGAGCTAGTAGTACTAAGCACACTAGTTCAATCTCCTGTAAAGAAAAGCATATATTCAGTAAACAAAAACATGCATCATAGTAGCGTTGGGAAGAAATAATTATGGAGTTGTTCATTGTCATAATCAGTAGATATAAAATAATGTTTCATGTATGATCTGCAGCATTTCACAAGAAAAAAGGCAGCAAGAAATGTTCTACTACAGCTGCATCTATACATCTTGTCTTGATATCTTACTTCTTGGGAACAGTCAGTGTTTACCGGGTGGAGAAAGGGGGTGGGTTGATACAGCATGCAGACATTAGTGGATTATGCTATTTTTCAAAACGGTGAAAAATGTGAACTATTTTTCTTTACTAGGTGTTCATTGTCATTACAGCAATTTTAAATTGTTCAATTTCATTATAGTGACGCTTGATCTTAGTCAATATTATAGACTGATTTTAATTCTGCTAATCAGTAAAGTGCATTTATATTTTTTTGTTTTGTTTTCAGTATATAAATTCATGTAACTGTCTGCCATGTGTAACTACTACACACATTCATGTTTGACATTTTAAGCCTGAGGTTTAATGGTCAAAGTGTATGTTGGAAATGACAAGATCAGGTATATTTTCTAACAGTGTATTTTCCTCGTCAAGTATTCAAAGGTTCATAATATGTATGTCTACCTTCTTCAAGAATGAATCATTTATTTTATAAATTTATTTTAGAGTCATCGCCATATGCTAAATACTTTTTAAAAGTGTATTAATATGTCTTTGTTGACACGCTGGGTATAATATACAAGTGCAGAAGTTAACCTAGTTTTTCATGTCCAAGATGTTATTATTAAAATGTGTATGAAAACAAATGTATATTTAAATGTGCACATTAAAATACACTATATTAACTCTATAACAAGCTTCTTTGCGGACAGTTCCTGTTGATAACATTTGTGCTGTATCTTAGGCCCATGAGGAAAGAAGAGACACAAAAAAACGCATCCTGCCTGTTTATTGTTGTTTAAAAAATTTGTGGTTGTGGATTTGGTGGATAACGTAAGTTACAGTGTCCACCATTTCACGTCCAGAGTGCTCTGATCATTCTTAACATTTTAAAAGTCTTGGTTGGATTCTGATGAGGTACTAGCATACATCAGTCAAGCAAATTTTGATTTCTGAAGTGCTTCACATTCTCATATTTTTTTTAAAAGACACCATGTAACTTACATCGTGAACTTCACTTGGCATTGCGCCACATAACAGTGAGTAAAAATATCTTATCTTCTTTAATTTTAGGTGTAGATGTATTTTGGTTACCATCTAAGACTTTGTTTTTGCTGTCCAGTCCTCTTTTCTGGCCCAGTATTGTGCTTCACCTATATATATTTACCCAGACATGTATATAATGTAATATCAATAATAATTCACGAGTAAGGAGCTGTTAGGTTTCTTTTAAACTGGTTAATGGTCCGGAGTATTCTAAGTTTATGAGGCAGGGTATTCCTGAATACTGGTCCTCAATAATTTATTGTTAGGTTTTGAATGTTTGTTCTTACATTTAACACATAGAAATTTGCCAAACCTCTTACAAATAAGCCTGCTGGTATCCATTGACAAAGAAAAATATTATTTCATCAAGGCAGTATCATATTTGACAGGGACGTACAAACTACTAAGCTCATATGGTTATTCGCATTTACCTTTAATCCTACAGTCCTTTTAGTTTAATGTTAAGATAACTCGCCTTTCTTTGTATAGAGACTTGCTCTTTTCCTCCAGCTTCTTTCCGCACTGGGATAAGTATTCCACTATATTCCCCAGTGTAAATTTGGGTAGTTGGTGCATACCACCATGTACGTCCCTACACATGTTATTCTGCGGCAGTTTCATGCTGAGCTCCTCTTCATTAACCTGTAAAATGAAAAACAATGACATTATCCCAAGTTATGTTCAATATGTGACTAAGATAAAGTATAGTGGGTTTGGAGTAAGACTGCTCATGATATAGAAGAAAGCACTGTGATCAGGCTGGGCTGGTACCCTCGCATCCCTCTCGATAGTGTATGTTACTCCAAGGGTTTGTGCTGGTTTTTATGAAATATAGAAACACACACTCCCATCTTAGGTAAGGTACGGATACATTTTATTTATCCCAACAGCAGAAACAAATTATACAGAGAGTGCGGCTAGTGTAGTGGTTAGCACATCCGCCTGGCATGCCAGTGCACTGAGTTCGAAACCTGGACCGAGCAGGCATGATATTTAGTGTAAAAATCTGGCTCTCAAAATTGGGGACTGCGTATCCCTCGTGACTCGGTGATCACATTAATGTCGGTCCCGTCTCAATTTGGGACGTAAAAGAACCACTGAGGACGACAAGTACCCTGGTAGTGACCACCCTCAGTGCCAGTATGTAAAGAATGAGACCTCGTAAGACCATTACATTGTAACCACAATAATACAGACTAGTCAGTTAATAGAACATTGCTAAGAGCTGGAGACAACTAGAACTACAAAATATGAAAACAAATACTAAGCTACAAATTTTACAATAACAATTTACATAATGTCAAAAAATTCAAAACAAATCACCGTGTGATGGGAGACTCCACACTATTATTATTTTTAAAGTTTAATAATATTCACTTAAAAACAGCCTCCCCCATTCATGACATAGACGCTCACGCTTCATAGACGAGACTGGCTGCACTGACCGTTTTATATACATTTTAGATGGATGTATACGTTGCTTTCACTGAATTGTACACGTTATAGTACGAATAAATATTATTATTGACAGTTTTCGAAACATTAAACAATTATATAATTGCTTTGGCCTGACTTGCAAGGGATACTTCAGTATTTGCAAGTTGCTTAGCTGCTTAGGTCACTGAGTGCAATTTGTGCCAGATTATCTTTTCGAGAAAATATTTTGGAGAACATTTTTTGGAGAAAATATTTTGGAGAAATATTTGACCAAACGCCATTCTAGTGAATTATTTGACAACAATCTTGCACAATGACAGCGTAAACGGATAATCGAAAGTCAGAATTCGACAATCTCGGCGTAAATGGATAATCGAAAGTCAGAAATCAACAATGTAGCATTGTGGAATTATGGCCCTAATATCGTTCCATACAGACGAACGTGTGCGTCTCGGAGATTGTCTCTTTAACAGGTTGGCCAGATTCAGCGGCGCCGTTCCATTCAGACATCGGATCGAACACATGAGGAAATATTTAGAACTCGATTCGGCATTTGATTGGCAGCCAGTGCAATTCTTTTAGAATCGGAGTTGTGTGATCACGGCGATGTGTGAACGTAATGATTTTAGCTGCCATGTTTTGGATTCGCAGGAGTTTGTAAATGTGGTCACGTGGTAGTCCAGCCAGTAACGCGTTCCCGTAGACCAAAGATACATACATACATACATGCATCCATGCATACATATACGTGCATGCATACATGAATACATGCATGCATACATGCATGCACACATACATACATACGTACGTACATACATACATACATACATGCATACATACATACATACATACATACATACATACATACACACACACACATACATACATACATACATACACATACACACACACTCATGCATACATACATACATACATACATACATACATACATACATACATACATACATACATACATACATACATACATACATACATACATACATACATGCATACATACATACATACACACACATACATACATACATACATACATACATACATACATACATACATACATACACACACACATACATACATACATACATACATACATACACACACACATACACGCACATACAGTTTGAAGACATGAATACGCGTGCAAATAACAAAGGCAATTACAGGCACAGGCCTTTTTAACATGATATAAAACATTATGTTCCAAGATTGTTGAACTGCATTCCCGAATTGTGTGGGGGCTCCGAATGAATTAGCTATGGTCATCACATATAGCAACTTGGAAAACGAATTGCCGGTGTAAAAACTGTTAATGGATCCCTGTGGTAAATGAGCGGGGATCCCTCTACCACGTCGTGATATGTGGATCCCTTTGTGAAAAGGAACGGTTTATGTGTTTAGTTTCTTATAAATGATAGACTTGGTTTAGTGATGTGTGCAAAT
This sequence comes from Paraescarpia echinospica, assembly GCA_020002185.1. NCBI lineage: Eukaryota > Metazoa > Annelida > Polychaeta > Sabellida > Siboglinidae > Paraescarpia > Paraescarpia echinospica. The sequence continues at coordinate 13,313,630 of CM034542.1, forward strand.
AAAACATTTAGTATTCCGAAAAGCAAAAACGTGCCAATAAATTGTCAAAGCAACGTTGATAACCGTAAAAGATACTGAAATGGCGATTGGTGATTTATATCAGTAAGGATTGTTTTGAACATAGTATTTTATAGCCGGTTTGGACATATTTGGATTTTTTGTGATAGCACGTACACCAATGGTCCATTTATAACTCAATCAACACATTAAAACGTAAATATTCCACACGGAAGTCCGCGGTAAATGGACCCTCGGTTAATATACAGCGGGGGCCCATTTAAAATATCATACCGAGGCGACATTTAATATTCAACCCATTAAATTTGTCGATGACATGTTTTCAAAGGAACGTAGTGTGTTCGTATACCCGGAATTAACTGGAGCAGTAATTTCTAACTGGAAGTCTGCTGCGTTGACCGCTGGAAAGTGAGAATCGTTGAACATCAAAGGGTATAGCATTTAACTCAGCCCGACTCGGCCGTATTGCCAATCAACCTTGTTTTGAAGCTGGATGTTTTGTTTACTATCTGAACATGCACCCGTGGTCGTGTTTTCAAATTGTACACCTTCAACAAAGTTAATATAGTCTTATGAACATTGTATTAATTAATACATGGAAAACAGATTACGTCGTAAGAGAACAAAGAAAGGCGGCAACATCAACGCCGAAACACGTGCACTGCATACTCATATCGCACATTCGCGTAAACACTCCCAATTTGAGAATCACAAATGTGAATTGATTCTGATAAGTAAAATTGAGTAAACGTTGACAGTAGTATTGCTACGCCTACACGTAACTCATCAATATTGCGTTGTCCGCAGTCCAACGTATGACGCATCACCACACCCAAGTGACAATATATCGACAACTAATAAATCGAAATAAAGGGCTTGGCTCTCACCTTCATGGTGATCTGGTATTTCCTACACCTATTAATATTGTCACATTTTTGTTTCATGCAGTTTCCGATGGCAAAGTGACTGCAGCTTTAATGGCGATACTGTGAAATATATAACTGCACTAAAGTGTTAATTAAGATGCATCAAAGTATTAAGAGGAATTTGAAAATTTCAATTATATCAACTTATATAGAGCTAGCCGGAAGACATGTTATTTACGTTTCATCTTAATGTAAATGTTTGTGATATGTCTATCATAATTTCGTTGTTATTCATGTTATAATAGATTATTTTATTTGTTTTCAATAACAGTATATCATTTTTATTTAATTGGAAACACATCTGACCCGTAGTATGATTATTATTTATGTATCCATACATTTTGAAATACTTTTCTTTGTTATTTTTGTTTCAATCCACATTTCAGCTTGGTATTGGGCATAACCAGTTAAAGTTTGGCTGTTTTTTATTTGCACAAAGATCAAATCAAATTTACAGACAATATAACAGTAACAGTCATAAAATAATACATAAATAAAAATATTGAATATATGTAAATATATATATATATATATATAAGTTTTCTAACAACGTTAACTTTTAAAAATAAATAATTGGTAATAGTGGCTCATTGGTGAGGAAATTTGTCATCGGGCGTAACCGTACAAAATATACAATTAGCAATTATAAAGAAAATTAGGTAGAATTTTATATCTTATGGAACTATATTATAGTGCGTTACGTCGATAAGATAGAATACCTTGGTATCAGATACTGAACATTTTGAATATCCAATATTTAGTATTTTTTGAGGTATCTGAATAAATGATTAACAATGGGAAACCTTTTTTGGCTGTATAGGTTATCCTAACAGAAATTAGGCCCATGTGCTAGCATTTTGCTATAGGGAATTATACATATCATGAAACATCTTGTCGAAACGAATCCAACGATGTGTATATCTTATATGTGAGAAAAAATGAGGAAATAATAGGAATTAATAAAACATTTCAAATATTCAAATGTCCGGAAACGAGTGTTAGAATTCAAAGCTGATCTGGAAACTGTTACATGGACATATCTCACAAATGTGTCACACATCTCGCCAGAACCGTTCTAGGCTCAGCCAACGAACATTCTTGTATGACCATTACCGTGTTATATTGTTCGTGACAATTTCCAGTTATTAGAGCAGGTCTCGAGGGCCATCTGGAACTGTCCGTTACTGATACCGCGCTCTTATTTATGCCAAACCACGTCCTCTCCCCATGAAGGAGCAACATTAAAGTAACAAATAAATATTCAGGTTAAATCATAACTAAACATGGATAAATCTCCAGTTTGTATCATATCACATTATACAATAATTTTAGAGACCTGGGGTCGGTTTCATGAAGCGGCTACGAACGTTCTTAACATTAAGATGATTGTCTTAGTAAATGACGTTTTTTAATATAAGCGAACATACGCAAACACGTGACGCTAAGTAATTGCGTAACTTTAAGTATGCTTCATGAAACCGGCCCCTGGCATCCGTAGCGGTGTCACGACGAAGTGACCAACTATAAAGTAAGGTTACTTATAATCACCGTTACCATTTTAGGACGGTGTAAAGTGCATTTCATTCGCTTGCCAAAGGACAATAGTTGGCTTAGTAATTCCTTTTGACCTGTTACAGATTTTAGTGTTGATTATTACGTGAAAATGCAAGGTGTTTTACCGTACGAGTGTGACGGCACAGGAAACAGCCATGCACTTGTTTTCTGCACAACACGTGGCTGTTTCACGGTGAGTAAATGACGCTCGAGTAAGTATTATTCCCGCCATCCTTGGGCGCCCGGGGTGTTCGTTATACTACGTTATCCGTAACCATGGCACATCGTACGTCTAGATGCTGAAGATTAATATCCAATTATTTCGTTGCCATTCTAGAAACACTGACGTGGGTTGTATATAGGACCGGGACGATACACCGTTTCACGATATGATACCCATCGCAATACAAAGGTCACGATACGATACGTATCGCTATACAGACTACACTAAATAGAATGATAGAATAACAGTAAAACACACGTTTATTTATCAGGAACGAATTAATTATGCTGAACAACATAAGCCAGCTTTCGTAGCGTGCAGCGACGATAATCGTGATCGAGTTGGGGGTAGTCAATCACGGCAGTTTGACTGCTGGGTCAACCGTTGCACACTCGAGGGAGCCAAACAAAATGATTATGTTTTAGTTGAACTTGACTGAAATATTATTTTAGTTTACTAGTTACTATAGCTGTTTGTACTGATAAGCAGAATTTGCCGACTGACGAACTTTTAACCTTAAAACGACTGCGGAGCATTTCGCTACGCTTCTATGATACCCAAGTTGGCAGACCCAATTATTTGAAAGCGCCCCTTGCGAATGCTCCGACCGGCAAATACATTGGAATTACCTAGAGTCGCCCGTTGTTTTAGAACCCAGGTTCGAATCCTGTGCTGTCATGTCGAACTTATGACAAGTTTGTTCACTCTACCTTGCTACAGCTGTGTGAATGAGTATCTGGCTATAGACTGTGATGGATATTTGCGTAATCTTGACTCATTAATTGCAGCGTGGCTGAATGATTCCCAGAGAAGCCGAGATGGTATTTGATTAAAAAGGTTTGTCATGAAGTATAGTGTAAAGCGCTTTGAGCAGTTCTGAGGAGTAAGATACTGCGCTATACAAGAACTTACCTTTACTTTTTTGGAATACCTGTCAGTGGTAGTGTAGTGAACTGCCACCCCTGGCTTGCGATGATGAGTCCAATTATATAATGGTAAATTAACAGGTTTTCTTTTGAATGTTTACATTTCTTATTTTTGCAAACAGGCAGTTCGTGTACCACGAACAAGTTCGCAACTGTCAGTGGCAGCGTCCGTGCATTTAACGAAGACCCATTATCAAAGACGGTTCCCCTGTTTTCTCGGCCGTGAGGCGCAGCTGCGTTGTATCGAGAGGGTCAATCAGATATATTATACGTTAGCATACAACTGGTCACTACTCCCTAGCAGACAGTATGAACGTAAAAGTCGTTATCGTAAATATGCCAAATATCGTCCATGCCACGTCGTTCAGTTGCAATTACTGCGAAGACTGTTCGTATAAATTATAAACAGTCACCACTTTCTTGACTCTACACTCTAGAGGCAGATACCTGTCGCCTAGACTCAATCACATATTTTTAAAATTGTCAGTATCTGATACCAAGGTATTCTATCTTATCGACGTAACGCACTATAATATAGTTCCATAAGATATATATAATTCTACCCAATTTTCTTTATAATTGCTAATTGTATATTTTGTACGGTTACGCCCGATGACAAATTTCCTCACCAATGAGCCACTAGGGTCTTCGTTCATGTTCCAAATCCTTAACAGAGGATACTTGAGCCCAGTACACCCATGTTCCTAAACTAATAATACCACTACTATTACTACTACTACTATTACTACTACTACTACTACTACTACCACTACTACTTCTACTGGTACTGCTACTACTACCACTACTACCATTACTACTACTACTATTACTACTACTACTATTACTTCTACTACTATTACTACTACTACTACTACTACTACTACTACCACTACTATTATTACTACTACTATTACTACCACTACTATTATTACTACTACTACCACTACCACTACTACTACTACTACTACTACTACTACTACTACCACTACTACTACTACCACTACTACTTCTACTGCTACTACTTCTACTAATACTACTTCTAGTACTTCTACAACAACAACTATTACTACTACTACTACGAATATTATTACTACTATTACTACTACTAATACTAAAATAATACCAACTACAACAATAAGGTCACACCTGTAATAGTTTTTATTTGCCAACTGCGAATTGAAAGATATGCTAACTTGAACCACTCGCATTAACGCATGAATGTAAGAATTTAGGAGGAGATGAAGTAACCTGTACACATCAAATGAAAGGGAAACAATAATAGCAGTATAACATGGCAACTACGACGCGGTTGATTAAGTAAAATATAACATGGAAATGTTGTTGATGTTGTTGACAAAAGTTAACTAATAAAGTCACAGTTGTTTTTAATTATAAAGACTCACAAAAAACCCTCTAAATTACCATGTACAATGTTGTCGTGAAGTGGGACGGTGGGTGCCTGCAAGACAACCTCACTGACAGAGAGTCTGTCTCTGTCTCTGTCTCTGTCTCTCTCTCTCTCTCTCTCTCTCTCTCTGTCTCTGTCTCTCTCTGTCTCTCTCTGTCTTTCCCTGTCTCCCCCTGCCTCTCTCTCTCTCCCTCCCCCCTCTCTCTCTCTATCTCTCTCTCGGTGTCTTTCTGTCTCTCTGTGTATCTCTATCCATAATATCTGTATAATTGTCTCCATGCATACATGTGTGTAAGCATGTACGCAACCTCATGTTGACGTATGCACGTGTTGACGTATGTACGCCTGCGTGCATGCGTGCCTGCGTGCCTGCCTGCCTGCCTGCCTGCCTGCCTGCCTGCCTGCCTGCATGCGTGTACGTTTGTCTGTCTCTGTCAGTACGTCTCTCTGTCACTCAAACGTTGCTGTAAAGGTCGACCTTGGAGTGAGCTGACAATTCAGCCGTGTTAATCTTGCTTAACCGACTCTCGCCTGGCTGCGTGACTTCGCCAGAACGATAGTCTGGCTCTGAATGGCCCTTCTGAATGTTATGCCATGAGAGTTGCCACCTAGTGAATATGCATGTGATTAAAATGCATTAAACTACGAAAAAAGTTGTCGGTTTATTTTTATGTGACATGTTTCAATATAAGTTTAATGTTGAATAGTTGTTATAGTATAGTATTATCTGATAAAAGTGTATCCTTATTGAATTTGTTATTTTTAAGTTGGTCTGAGAGCCAATCATCGTCTCTACCCGAATCTGGGGTAAAGCCCCCTACCGGTAACAATTGCTGGAGCTTAAAAATCCAGGCCGTTGTGACGGGTCAATGTTGCCACCGCACGGCGGCTGGATAATCGAGGCTATTCAGCCGTGAGTCTGGTGTCCCATACTGACTACCTGTCACTCACAACGTCATACTCTTCAATGGTCGACGATTTCTCTTCCGCGTCACTATCACCTCTGCTACCAGTATACGACCCTGACACGCGACTGCTGAGGCCGTGGCGTGTGCCTGGGTCGGCTACTAAAATTCAGCCAACAGTCGCTCCTCGGGTCGTATCGCAGGCACGACTTTGTCGAGCGATCCACCACGTACATAATACTGACCAGCGTGACGACCCTGCTGACGTCGCATATCATTGGTTTGTTCGCTAGGGTGAGCTACTCACCCCACGAAGTGTCGAACACACGCTTAACACAACGGCTTTTTGCCGCACCGCGGACAGCGAACGCGTACGCGCTGTTGCAGTGGCAGGCTGTAACGTACATCCACCGTGTTGGATAATTAGAGTTGGATATGTTGGACATGTAATATGATACGTTAATTAAACAATAACTTAGAAACAGGAAACTAGAAGTGACCTGATCAGTCCACTATTAATGTCAAAGCAGAAGTAATTAAGATGATTTAATGGTTGCTCTGATCGATCCTTAAAGGGGGAATGAAATGATTGAACAACCACAGCCCAAACATAAAAACATACCATTTACAGTACAAGTCACCATGATTTGACAAGTACAGCGTCACGGTATATTTTAAATAATTTTTCAAACGTAGCTACTATCGGCACAGGGCGCCGCCATCATGCTCCAGGAGCGTGTGGTTGTACATCCGGTTTGATTGGCGAGACGTCTCCCAAAGCTGTATACAGCAATTCGATAGGCGACGCAGCATAGCTCTCAGAAAAACCGATGAAACGCATACAAACACATAAAAACAGAACAATTTATTGCACTGCGTAGCTACTGGATATACTATAAATGTTAGTAAGCAACTTTTCACATATTTCCACAGAAGGGTTCCAACAGAAAAAAAACAAGTTATAGAAGATGAATTTGACGTGTTCGCCGGCGGCAAGATTGGCAAAAGTCTGCGGTAGTCACTTTCGAACGCCGATTGTAAGCCTAAATACGAAAGTGACGAGCATAAAAAGACATTGAACGTCAAAACATAATTCTTGGTTAAAGCCACAGGTCCATCTCCAGTCGATTTGTTTACATATAACTATGCATCGATGAAGTAAAATTAAGCGAAATCGACCTGGAAGCTCGACATGATTGCCTTATTTGGAGGGTGAAGCGGCGCGTAGGAAATGACAAGCCGAAACCAGCTTGTTGTTGCCAAGGTGACTCGGCACTCACGAGTTCCGTTAGGTATCATTACCACTACTATATAGTCCCACAGTTCTATTTCAAAGTCTGCATATATACAAATATGACGTATGCGAAATTGAAATGTAATAAGAAATGTGAATGTAATAAAGTACAAATACGCGTGAATACTATGATATAATTGGGAATAATGAGTGCTTGTAGTGTCAAAACATTAAGGAAGCCGGTAGTCGTGTCGCCAGTGCGACACTTTGTCGATGCAGTAGTTAATATAGACAACAGTGTTTTCCATTGAACATTCATCATGCCCACGGGTATGCAAAGTTGCCATCGCAGTCCAGCACGCGTTCTCCGACTGACCCTGACCATGGCAGTTCTGTCACTGTAGACGACCCTTCGGATGTCCCAGTCTCACTATCGCCATCTTCAGACGATTCTGTCTGCAACAGTGAGAAGGGAAACATTGAAACGAGTGATGCAGAATATGTTGTAGCAGGTGACAGCGATATCACTAATGATGACCCAAGCGGTTCTTACACTAATGGGAAAGAGAGAAAGTTTGCCATTTGTGAGAAAAACATAATTTTACTTTTCTGCACCTGCTAAAACACCAAACTGCAATAAACCACTTAGCCTAGCATCACAGTGACTGGGTTTGCAGTGGTTGTGACCACAGAATGTGTTGATGGCCACTCGTTCATGTGGCACTCTCAACCCAAGATTGGTAACATTTATGAGAGTAACTTGTTGACACCAAGCGTCCTCTTCCTGACTGGACATTCATTCACTGTGTACAATTTGGTCAACCTAATGAACCTATGCGCCTTGTCACCCCGCCAGTGCTACAACATACAGCGGGCATACATACTGCCAGAGATAGAGGACATGTGGACATGCCATTCAGAGGCCATCATGTCAGCTCTGGTCAGACAAAGCGTGGTCGCATCAGGCGATGCAAGATATTACAATCCAGGACACAACTCTACATTTGGCATTTACTTCATCATGGACACTGACAGCCAACTCATCATTGATCAAGAAACTTTTCAGGTCACAGAGGACAAGAACAGTTACTGGATGGAAGTGGAGGGCTTGAAACGCTGCTTAGACAACCTGACTGACCATGGGGTGAAGATTACCACACTTGCCACTCAGACAGACATCTCAGCATTAGAAAGACTGTAAGAGAACTACCAAGAAATAAAGGTTGTTGTCTGCCCAGAAAGTTGAAGTTGTCCCTTCGATAGGCGCAATTGCCAACCACCTGTGGTATTGCGCATCAGCTTGTGATGGTGATCCCCGCTTGATGAAGGAGATGTGGATTTCGCTCCTCCATCACATCAGGAATTCCCATTCATGGACAGCGGGTGCAGAGTTGTACCGGTAGTGCAGTCATGCAACGTATACACAACAAGCGGTAAAAACAACACCATGGCTCACTGAAGGTACAGAAGCCTTCACTGTCCAGAAGGCTATACTGGACTGCCGCCCACTGTATGATATAGAGAGCGTTACAAAGTGCGTTAACACTGGTGAACTGGAGAGCTTACTCGCCCTCTTCCTCAAGTATGCACCCAACTTCAGCCGTCAAGGCATCATAGCCCGACTCCACTTGGCCGCCATTGACCAAAACACATATACAAGGTAAAGCTTGTGATATCATTCATCAATAGTGTTGACATTTGATGTTACAAAATAATGTATCAGTTGCTTGACAAAGCTGCACACTTTAGAAATCCAGCAGTGCATTAGGAAATAAACTAAAATGGCTGAAAATCCCTGCCTGTACTCAATAGCAAAACAATGTTAGGAATAAAGTTTCGAAAATACAATCTCACTGCACAAGAGCATGCATGCAAACAACATATAAAATAATTATAATTGAGGACATTTACTGTTACTTGAATTGTTTAATTATATATAAATGGAATTGGAATGGTATGCTATGGAATTGCTTATTGAAATATAAACGTATGCATATATAATATAATAAATATATAAACATAATTATATATAAATTATATATATATATATGATTCAATAATAAATATTTGAATGTATTGTGGAATTCCTTGTAAGTTGAAATTTAAAAGGATGGCAGAATTCGGAACCGATTAAAAAGTGACATTAGCCGTTTGATTTAAAGAGAGAGAGAGAGAGAGAGAGAGAGAGAGAGAGAGAGAGAGAGAGAGAGAGAGAGAGAGAGAGAGAGAGAGAGAGAGAGAGAGAGAGAGAGAGAGAGAGAGAGCATACAAGCAAGCTGTTTGGTTTACTGTGTGCATGTTACAGCTATAGCCAGCTATTCTTCAGATATTTCTATTATTATACTGATTTTATATTTATCATTTGTTCAATCAGTGGGAAATGGTGAAAACAGCAAACAAGCTACGGTATCAGCTGCAGTATTCAAAGTCTGCTGAGTATGTAGTGAAGAAAGGGATGGCGTCAAAGGACTACAGCTTCCGAGGAGAAATTCTAGAGGGCATTGCAGCTAGATGCACGAGTGACCCAAAGCTGTGAAGTATGCTCCAAGTTGCAACGTCGAGTAAGGAGGTAACTCTAGCAGAGCATGCAGGCATCGAAAAACAGCAAAAGAGTAGGCTATGGCAAAGCAAATAACTCGCTTTAAGGAAAACTAGTTGTATCCATATCAATTCGGTTTAGTGCCACCAAATTGATACACCATCCAATTTCAAATGACAATTAATTTCTATGCTTAAATAACATTGTTTGAACATCACTGGCAGAAATAGAGAAACGTTTTAGGCAAAGTGGATTCTCTCTACTGTATAGGACCTCCTAAAGTAAGGAACATTCACTTGAAAGCTTGTATCCTAGTTGTGGTATGCAATGTGTTTAATTATACACTATTCGATGTAGGGTATATGTAATTTACTGGAATAGTTTAACCAAGTCCAAACATGTTACTTATAGTGAGTTTTTTTGCAACAGACCACCATTTCTTAAACATCACACTGAAGTGTACATGTATTTGTTCATATGACTCACTGTACACTTTTAATGTAGCTCCTAGGACGTGTGTCACAAAAATGATAAGGGCCATTTATTTAATTTAAAATTGGACTGTTACCGTCAAGTTTAGTAAAACTAAAGTGCCATCTTACAACAAAATATATATATATATTTTAATCTGTACATTTTAGTCAGTATTATTAAAGTGTACTACAAACTAATGAAGCAGCAAAGGATTCAGCTATACGTTCGTTTTTTTTATATATTCATACTTCATTGTTAGTATTACATTTGACATTATCACAAAACAACATCTCAAAAAGTACTTAATAATAAAAAGAACACTTATATAGTGCCATAAATCTAAATGAATCCATTTGGAGGCACTTGATAGATTTTGAAACTAGTACTACAAGCTTTGGATCTGTACCTTGAATAATAAGTACTTGTTTTCTTGACAGATGCCGCTAGTGTTGAAAGTTGAAACCCACAAATATGTAAAACTGGAACTGTAATGGAATAGTTTGTATGTATTAATTTTTTTATCACAATATTTGATCATAATGATGGCCCATATCATCAATAAACATGTTACTTATGTATGTACTATATGTGCACAGGACTGGCACAGACCCAAATTGTAATACAGTTAGATTAAAATGTGTCACAGTGTGAAGCGAATCAACTGAAAGAAACATTGAAAACTGGTGTGTGAATTTGACTAATGCATTGGCACAGTCTGCCATGTAGTCTTATTTATGAATTGTTTCTCCATATGAATAAACTGTTGATATATTTCATGTTGGCTTCAGTATTACAAATCTAATTATGAACAGGGACATGCAAGACACTACAGATCACATTGTTGTTGCCAAAAATGGGATAAGAAGGCACCGAGTAATTCATTCTACCTTTTGGTCAATCTAATCTTACTTGTCCAGGGTTTTTATTTTCACTGTACACTCACCTGTATAGTGCAATGTCCATAGCTGAAATTTTCATAAACCCCATTCGCTTCTGGATACAGTGCAGGCTGGTATAACACGTCTGTTGCCTTTTCCAAGTCTCTCCCTTGACCACAACATGAAGTGACGTTATGCGGCTAATCGAATCAATCGATATGTTCTGAAAGTTCATTTATTTGCATTAGTTGATAATAAACAACCGTTATCTTCTAATTATTGTTATACTGGCAAAACTCAAAAAAAATAGTTTTATCAATATCGCATCATGAATTCAGTTAATTGGTTAATTTGTTTGTGAAGGGCTGTAATAATTATGATTGTAAGACTACATTTCATGATGTGGTCTTGACAACACACACACATAATATATATGTAACATTTTTATTATTAAAAACTCCACTTAAATATTTTTGTAGCAATAAGACATTGCACAATGTCCTGATTATGCATCTATTAGTGCATGGTAGAGTGTAATTTGTCTAAATTTTTATATAAATTAAGCAAGTTGCTTGAACACTTTTAAATAGGGAATTAAACAACTGTATAAAAAGGATGCACACGTCCTGTCAAGAATAAAAGCAAGTTTATTAAGAAAATGATCAAAAATGGTTTGATGAAAATCATAGACATAGTATTTTATGAAGATAGAATGAACCTGAACATTTGAGGTGGGAACAAGAATAATTGCTCTATTTAAGTTTAAAATAGTTATTGCTAGAATAATTATTTGATACATGTTGAACTACGTAGTACTTACCTACTAGCTACTGGTCGAATCAACGAGTCTGCACGCAAATCATACAATGACAACAGACCGACTTCCAAGTTCCAACACCGCCCTGTTGGTATTAAAGTTCTTGAAACGAACAGTGGAAAGTTTTCTGCGATGATTGAGTAATTACAATCTTCCTCTGTGAGTATCTGATTTCTATTAGACAGTGACGCATTGGCTGAACTGAGTAGGTCGATGTCTAAGTTGTCTAGGAAATCAACGCAGAGGAAGAACGTTGCAATACGTGCCCAAATTAGAATACCGAGTCTACGAACGGAACAGGTAGATGCGACCAAATAATAGTAGACACCGGGCATTCAACAGTGACGAGCGCGCCAGAGGAGTTCTACAGTGACGAGCGCGCCAGTTGAGTTCTACAGTGGCGAGCGCGCTAGTTGAACTAAGACATATAATGGTGAGTGATACAGACAGAGAGATTCTGAAACTATCAGTTTAAACTGATTGGCGAGCGAAACAACGAGATGCGACGAACACGCGCCCAAAATACCTCAACGGGAGGCAGACCGTCTCTACGGAAGATGCGAGCATGCAAGCCATGCTGCCCAGTCTCAAGCCGGAGACCGCGCCGTAAATACGTTGCCGCACCACTCACTGGACACACACTCGTGAGTACGAAAAAAACCTGTTCCCGCCTTGTGCAGCGCCGTCCACCATCAGAATTCGTAGTGACCGAACGCTTTTGTGAAAAAACATTGAGTAATGCTACATGTGCACGGAATTCACGTGTGATTGCAACGATTCTAATGTGCTGGTCAGCGCGGTGTTCGGCCTACAGTGGACAGATGCCCTGGCGAAACACAGAAGACGAGAGCCGTGGGGCAGTTTATTTTTACATGCCAGCATCCGAAGCTAGCCTACGGCTACAGAACGTTGAGCCCACGGCTTGTTGCGAACAGCTCCTTGGTCAAGGGTTATTTTTACACTGTAGTGGCGGTGCTCCTCTAGCGCCACTGGACGCAGATGGTTCGCTAGATGGCTGCGTGTCTCAGTACTGCCTTTCCTCAATGAAAATAAACTGGACCGACTGGAAGAAACATGGCTGCGCCCAGCAATGTCAAGGCCACAAAGAAGCCGATGGACCGACGCGAGATGAATGACGTCAGCCTATTGAGGCCAAGCCAGTGAATGTTTATGTTTCCTGAACAAAGGACTGAAGGAAGGAAGGATGAATGCTAGGCGAAGCTACGGACAACAAGCTTCACAGGACATAAGTTGAACATTGTTAAAGTTTTCAACGACCACGGAAATGGACTACGGACTTTTACGTTTATAAATTATACTTTTTCTTGATATCTTGTACGACATGGCATATTCTGGTAAGATGCATTGCTTGTTTAATTCTACATCACACTAATAATACGGGGGTATCGGTATGATGTTTCATTGGAGGCAATAATACGTACCGTGTTTTCATGTTATGTACCTGACTTCACATCTTCGGTATCTCCATGTTATATGTTGGTAAGGTATTTTTGTGTTGCGGGGTAAATCAATCGTAGTACGCTAATGTGTATGTTTAAATACGTCCGTTTACCTTAGGAGAAACGATATTCCTTATGTCGCCGGAGCTCCACAGTACTAAACCAACTATTTTCAATGGTACGAGGTTTGATTCGAATTATAGTTAATTGTTTCATATGCGTACTTATTTTTAGGTGAGATTTTTTGCAGTAATGACGTAATTTACTTTAGCAGTTATATATGATACTCAGGTTGGTGAGAAGTTGTTAGTAAGCATTTTTGAACTTCCTGACACGACTACATTAGTTTTAGATGCTCAAATACTCCACAGCGAACGCACGGCCTAATGCGGCATACTTAGCTAGCTATGAGTTGTTCTCTTTGAAACCCCGTAGTAGTTGTTAATGTCTAAGGTTATACAGGCATTCTGAAGTGTAGAATTGCAATTAATTATTTAGTAGGTAGTCACGCTATGCCATACTAGCGTTGAGTTGTAGGGCGCCAGATATCATAATGGCTGTCTTTGTATAGGTTATCCCTTTAATGCCCACACATAAAAAGCATATAAGAAAAAAATAGAAAAGCTGTGAATTTGCTACTATGTGGACCCTGAACTCAAATTTCCAATCAAAACATCATGTAAATGACCTTGACCTAGTTTTTTTTAATGTATCATATATGCTACATTGGGCATTAGATGAGATATACAAAAAAAATGAATGCACTATAAATGACTTACAACTATTACATCTAACCTACACATGTTCACAGACGAGTAACATAGGTTAAAGGGTAGCACACAGTTGCATGCAGACTATACTGGGGGTTCCATTGGATCGGGAACGAATGCATTATCAAGCGGTACAAATGCGCCATCTTCCCACTGGTATGGTCGACCATTTGTTTGATATATCGATAATGGCTCATCATCAATTGAATTAAAGTAATTATGAATGGTTATGTTCTGGTACTTCTTCTTCATCCATCGCCAACTCTGTTATTTCTTTGTCATTACTGCTTTCAAAGTCACGTTCACCTCCATTGAGAATAATCTCGCGAGCATATTGCGCTGTATACTCTACTCACCTGGAAAAAGTAATAAGCATGTTTTTTATTAATAAATACAATAGTTGTAATGGACACATAAGTGTTACAAATCGCACGTAATCTAGTTCCTATGATTAAGGGTTAGCTCAATGGTGTATAACTTTAGAAAAATGAACGTTTTGTTAAAAAAAGTTAATTTTCTTTTTATAAAATGGTATAATAATAATGAATATAAGTCATGTTGATTATCTGAATTCAACTTTCATAAGCCTAACAACAGCTACGTTGAAGTCTGTGAACAGAGAATGCTCACTGCTAATCCAAATGCCAATGTATCTAAATCCTGGCTGCGGGTGACAGTGATATATTGCTGGCTTAGCCGCCCAGTGTAGCATATATGATACAACATATAAAAGTATCAATTGCAGCAAAACTCGTTCCCACTGCATTGTTAGGCTGTAACCATTATAAATATTGAATGGCATGTTACGACATTATCGATTACTTATAATAGATACTCACCACGAGTTCATAAAATGTGGCATTGATCTGAGACAAAAGTGGCGGTTCTTACAAAAAGGTGGGGCACAGTTTCCTACAACTCAGAAATTAGTTAATGCAAACCCACTAGATGTCGCTACTATCATTTCTGCAATATAACTACTTGTATCATAAAAGATACATTGGGCAGTTAGGATTGTATGGCATTATATGTTGAGTAATTAATGTAGATAATTGATGATCATATATGATACATGGGGCATTAAAGGGTTATGGCATCTGGGCTATCCATCAAAGGAGTATGGTTTAGTTACTGGCATGATAAGTCCGCTCAGGTTTTCTCGAATAAACGTTAAAGCGGTCGCGACGTTGTTTATGTCGAATGGTAGATATTGCCCAACATGTTTGTTGCGTAGGTTTTCCCGGTTGAACATTAAAGTGATCATGCCACTGTTTGTCGCGGACGTTGAGTATGGATCCCAATGATGATTTTGTGTAAGTTTTCCAGGAAAAACGTTAGTGGTCATGACACTGTTTATCGCTGAGGTTAAGAAAGGTATGGTACAAAAATCCACTCCATAAAGTGTAAGAGGTGGTCCGCGGTAACTCAGGTCACTAGCTGCTATGCTATTTTGACGGGGTTATTCTCCTGTAATGAACAGGTTCAGTAATTATGGTTACGTCAGAAAATGCTGCATCAGATGGCATTGTCTGAAATAGATGCTCTGTCATGCATGTTTGCTGGGTTCCTCTAGGAAACAGGACAAGGAACATTGTGTGATTTGTGATATTGCACACGAGGTTTGCTGTGCTTGCATACTTAGATTGTTGTGTTTTCTTACATGTGGTTGCTTTTCAGAGTAGTTACTTGATTTGCATGTACATTGTCATGGTGTTGAACTGTGCAACTGCTTTTCACGCAGTTATTATGGATGGTGTATTGCGGTATTCTCATTACCGATTTGTTTTGTTTAATTTAGCATGTGTGGGCTATTAGCTTTTATTCAGGGTTATTGTTGTTGTTGTCGATGCAAAGTGACATAGGGATTAGTTCACCAGTGACGTGTAGTGACATTAATTGGCATGGTTATAGTTCTTTGTAGTTGAACTAGTGTTATTGTATTTACCTTCTCTGGCATAGATCGAGTGGTAATTCATTGTTGTGAAATGTCTTGCGTATTGTTGGATAGTTGGTTCTAGGTACTTACATATTACGTATATCTTATGGTTTCTGCTTCACGGATTCCTCGTGACTATTCAGTCTTGCGTTTCTCCTTAATTAACTCGTTGTTTGTAAGTTGATAAGCTTCGGTAAGAATCGTATAAGATTCTATATGTGTTAATTAGTTAAGTAGGGTTAATGCAGGATACGGGGAGATTCACAGAGGTAACTACGTTGTTGTGTGTTTGGTTTATTTCTTTTGCTTTTCAAAGTGTGTATTTAGCCTATGTTGGTAGACGAGCAGTTCATGTCAAGAAATTACTTCTTTTCTTATGATTGGTACGATATTAATAATGGATTATTATCTATTGTGTGTGGGGGAGATGTAAGGAATTATGCTTTGCATAAATTCCTAGTAATTACTTGTCCATGAAATATAGTAATTATTATATAGGAAGTTATGTTAATAAGTATATGCTTAGAACTGCTTTAGTCTAGTAGCTTGTGTTCTTATAATTAGATCTGAGATACAGGATGTTCCCATAGGTTTAGCTCAGGTCATCTCCAGAGATAGCTGGGCTGGGCAATAGTCGGGAGATGAGTCAGTTAGCAGATAAGGTAATGCTGGATCAGAGACCAGGTAGCCAGGTAGCGAGCCCGATTGTGGCGCGCCATATTAAGAAATGCAGAAGAGGCACTGACCAATGGGAATCGCGAGTCATTAGGAAGAGAGGGAAGTAGCGAGTATTTAAGGAAAGAGTAGTGTGCGATTGGGATTGGATTGAGAGAGGCATTGGAGGAGAACCATGTAACATTACGTCTGGTTCCCACGGAGGACCAGTATTGATTGTACTGATCTGTATCATGCTAACTCTGTATTAAAGTTCTTGAAACGAACAGTGGAAAGTCTTCTGCGATGATTGAGTAATTACAATCTTCATCTGTGAGTATCTGATTTCTATTAGACAGTGACGCATTGGCTGAACTGAGTAGGTCGATGTCTAAATTGTCTAGGAAATCAACGCAGAGGAAGAACGTTGCAATACGTGCCCAAATTAGAATACCGAGTCTACGAACGGAACAGGCAGATGCGACCAAATAATAGTATACACCGGACATTCAACAGTGACGAGCGCGCCAGTGGAGTTCTACAGTGACGAGCGCGCCAGTTGAGTTCTACAGTGGCGAGCGCGCCAGTTGAATTCTACAACCCGTATGGCACAGGCCCTTTGACGCGCGCGATAGTGTAGTGGTTAGCACATCCGCCTGATATGCCGGCCCCCGAGTTCAATACCCGGACCAGGCAGGTATGGTATATTTGGTGTAAAAACCTGGCTCTCAACATTGGGGACTGTGTATCCCTCGTGAATCGGAGATCACGTTAATGTCGGTCTCGTCTCAATTTGGGACGTAAAAGAACCACTGAGGACGACAAGCACCCTGGCAGTGACCACCCTCAGTGCCAGCATAGAAAGGTCGGCTTGGCGATAATGTTCTGAAAAAGACTGGCTAGTTGAATGAGACCTCATAAGATCATAACATTGTAACCACAATATATACAGACTAGTCAGCTAATAGAACGTTACCGAGTGCTGGAAACAACTAGGAAACTATGAGACTTTGTGTGTGTCAACCGTAATTTCCGAGTGACAAGTCGAACTAAAGTCTTCATCTGTCGTATCAATTTTCTCCCAAAGTGATACGGAAGTTTTAAAAATCACTTTTAATAACTCATC
Organism: Paraescarpia echinospica; assembly: GCA_020002185.1. Taxonomy (NCBI): domain Eukaryota; kingdom Metazoa; phylum Annelida; class Polychaeta; order Sabellida; family Siboglinidae; genus Paraescarpia; species Paraescarpia echinospica. The sequence continues at coordinate 13,331,478 of CM034542.1, forward strand.
TCTACCAAAATCCTTCGACGTCTTTGTCAACAACAAAATAAAAATAGTCCCGGTATGCTCGCGCATCTAATATTCTGACCTTTGCTTTGAAAGCACCGTCCCCTTCTGGCAGCTAAAATCTTCGTTCGGGAAGTGCGACGTTAACAACGTTTTCATTGGTTATAAATCGTTGCCGTTTAATTTCACATTTTTATTTCGAACGCGTATACAAATTATTTGTTGACCTATAGAACAGCTATCGTGTATAATAGGGCACCAAATCTTTGTTTTCGCACATAAATGTCTATTAATGAAATAAACAAAAAAAAAACGAAATTTAACATGGATTAGATAGGAGTAAATCAAACCACTCGTTTGGAACAAAGATGGCGATACGCAGTGCTCTATAGCGACGATTTAGGCATCGAACAAAATCGTTTTTTCAGTTTGTCTTATAAATGAGTATGTTTCTGTTACCATTAATGCATACTTACATAGTATATATTTCAATATGTAGCATGAAACAGCTGCATTTCATTTCCCCTTTAATGAGTAGTTTGATCGGTCCATAATTAAAATGATTTACGTAGGTAATTAAGATGATTTGAGTAAGTGATCGGAAACCGAATTGACATCAAACGGAAACCAGATTGACGTCAGGTCTCACCTTCGAGCGTCAAATCGAAGAATTTATAACCATAGAAACGCCAATAAAACATATTGTGAAATCTCAAAAGAAAGGTAGGGTTCGCCAACGCATCTTTCTGACGGTATATTAAGCAAGTCTGATGTGGACTTGGGAGAGAATGCTGATACTTGTTCGACTACTAGTTACAGTTGCCATGTTGTAACTCGATGTTCATGAATAATAAACTACTCTACCCACGCTGTGGGGCCTGGAATCTTTTGTTGTGTTAATCATTGGTTGTGGTTACACTGGGATGGCGAGCTAATCTTGTGGTAGGCTCAAAGTCTTAGTGTAAGCAACACACTAAATTATTACAAGGCGACCATGGGACGGAGGAGCACAGACCGCGCTTTAAATCCAGTCGTTCGACAACATCATTATCAGAACCCCCACCGCCCACTACATAGGCGTTGTCCCGCATGACGACACTGCTATGAAAATACCGCGCTGTTGTATCTTTAACAGTGGAATGTTGATCCATCACATTTCAACGAAAACGAATATACAGCATTTGCCAATTGGCCCACTAACCCGTCAAAAGAAAACTACTTTCTACACGGAACACATTACGTCACACTCCGACAGGTCATAATAATAGTGTCAAACATTTCCACGTACTGCTGACTTCTGTCAAATAATGACACTTGTGCTCAATGGTTCGCTCCTCCGTCTTTATCTGTCCACCGACCACCTGGAGACGTTGTTTTACACGGAAGCTGATGCGCGCCACCATGCTGCAACTGCTGTTCTCACGACCCAGAACAACCTCCATCTTGTACTTTCTTGTTTCTTGTACATAGTCCTGCCACTCCGGCGTCAACACGTCGCATGTGTCGACCACGTGGTGTAGGTACTCGATCGTGCAATAGGCCAGGCGGACATGTTGAGGAATTATCTTCAAAAACGGTATTATGTTATCTGTATCGTGTGTGACCCAAACAATAGTGCTCTGGTTTCAATATAGCGTTCGCCTCGTTTGCGTTGATCGCGTCATCGACTGTTGATTGTTTGTTTAGGATCAACAATGTTAAAAAATTGCTAATTTAAATATACTCACAGCACTATTGCATGAATACAATACAGAATACAACGTTTTGCATGCACCCATCATCATATGTAATGCACCGTAATGGTGAACTGATAATATACTATAATAATTATAATACACAAATATTCAATCAAGTAGATTCCTACAAGTATCTATCGAACTTCACTGCGTAATCAAAGTTTACTGTACGCAGGGCTTTCCTAAATTGTATTGTTATTGGATGTTAAGTTAACTATGCGTTCAGGTAGTCGGTTCCAGATAGATACAACTCTATTGCAAACACGTTTTTTGTTACATCAAATTTAAAGAGTGTTATCTTAAGTTTAAGTCCATGACCTCTTGTCGAAATGGTGGTATTTATAGCAGAGGCGTAGCCAGAGGGGGCCAAGGGGTGCATGGCCCACCAATCCCGCAAAAATAGGAGGGTAGGGGACTGAGGACCTATAACTGGTTGCAAGATTCATAGAGTGGCAAGGTACAGTGGTTATAGAGGTGCCTGTGTAGCACTTCCCAGTCCTACCCTAGGACTTCCCAGTCCTACCCTTTTAATAAAGAAATTTGTCATCATTCAAATGGGATTAAGTTACCCAAAGTGGAAGAATCCGCAGCTTATGCCGTAGGCTATAAGCATCCAGCGGGCTGCAGCCCAAGAGGTGTCAGGGCAACGAAAATGTCATCATTCACAATGTGCTTGATGTATAATGCCTATTAATATTATATCAACACAAGGATGCAAAATGATAGTTGCCCGGCAAGATGATTAGTTACTGGACTAAGATCAAGTTGCATGTTGCGGCCAAAACAATTTTTATCTAGTCGATTTTCCACTGGGTAGTCGGAACTTCGTATCGTGAATTTAGCCATTTTAATAAGCGACAACGTTACACATGACACGGACATTTTTATGAAGCTCACTCGACGCCGCCGCAGCTGTACGGATTTGTTGTGAAATTACTGGTTGAACGCCAGCGCCTCATCATCATGTTAAGGCACGAATTTGTGTTGCTTGTCTGTAGGTTTGGGAGATGTAGCTTGAGAAATATGGCTACTTTAGGTGGATATTATGTAGGGGCTTTATGTGTTCGTGTCTCTCTGGTATTGTGCCGTTTTTCTCTTAGTTTGACGGCTTCTATGGAAGTTTTTGTTGAACTGGCAGCTACATTGGTCAGTAAACTTAGTTGTCATGTCGTTATTCAGTTTAAACAAGTTGGGTTTGAGAAACCTACACAATGCAGTCATGCGATGCACGAATATTGGATACTCTAGTTTATTGTACATTACACACACACACGCGCACGCATGTACGCACGCACGCACACACCACGTGCGCGCGCGCACACACACACACATACATGTATATATATATAAAGCTCCGCTTTGTGTTGTGAAGAATCGAATAAACGATTGGTTGGGGACACTTGTAAGTCTGTCGAATACACATTTTCACTTTATTTACACAATAATTAATTATTTTAATGGTTTGGAGGACATTGTATCATTTCGGTGATTAATCCCATAATAAGGGTCCTGTGTCCTATCCCGTTACTCATTGCTTGCTTGGATGCCGGATAGCCCCCTCCAATACAACATCCTGCGTACGCCACTGATTTAAAGCCGTGTTATTGCACGACATTATATTATTTTTTAGATACATTGAACTCATCGCTCGCATAGTCGACGAGTTCTTGGCATGGCGGCTCCATGAACAGTACCGTGGAGACGACATATTTAAACTTGTCAAGCGTTACTCGCCAAGCAGATTCTTGTAGCTGTTTGAGGCGAAACAACGAGGCAAGGTTGGGGAAAACAACACAGTTGGCTGCCTCGACCAGCTCTGACATAAACTTCTCACAAGCCGTCTTGAGGTAGTCCAACTGCAAGAGATTACTCGCCTGGACTATCTTCTGAACGGTGTCGACGGTGAACTCGATTTCAGCCGTGTAGAAGTTGTCAACGACACCAGCGAGCGTAGCTGAGTCGACGTTAAGAGGAATGATGGGCGATGAACGCTCTCGCATGCCGGGCGTGAACATAGCGTTGACATACGGACTAACAGAACATCCTTGGAAGTTGGACGCGATCAGACGCCAAAGTAACGTCAGCAAACTGGTCTTGCTGTCGCTGTGTTATCATTCCATTCAGGAATTCACCTGGATAGCTCTCGTTGACGTATGATGTAATGTGGTGAATCATAGCGAATGCTGTGACAGTTGATATGTCAAAGTATCATAATCTTTAACAACGTCTTCTTCTCCTTTCAGAGAAGTCGAAGCAAGAAGGTTAACAAAGCTGAATTGACAATGAAGGCAAACCGACCAAACGGAGGTTCTGGTCTACTGAAATACATACACACAGTTAACCACCCAGCGCCTTTTGTATGAAGCATACTTAAATGCAGCAGCATATTACGTGCCTACACTACTTTTATGCAATGATTACTGTGTAGTCTTTGATAATTGATAATGTCGTCCTACTGATTTGTTATGTGTGAAAATATTGTCCTTTAACCAACGTTAGCTCTGAGGCGTGAACTCGCCTTTACACCTAAAAGCGTGTGAGTTTTACACAGTAGGAATAGATAAAAGGCAAGTAGGTTAAGTCGTAGTAAAATAATATGCACACCCTTGGACGTGTTACACATTGAGAGAAAGGCTAGAACAACTTTATAATGGTATGAAGTTGATGAAAAAGGGATCATTTAGTCCAAGAACGCTCGAGTCGTTTGTACAATGTGCAATACTACACCAATAGGCAATATACCTATTGGTATAATATACACAGTTACGCATTGCACAAACGATTAAGACGCTCGTGATTTGGTCCCAGAGCCATGCAAGCCGCGAGACATAAAAGTATCAGTCGAACATTTATATTTAAGTTTTATGAATTGGATGGCAGAATAAATACTGGGCAAATTACCACACCATTACTATAACAACAGTTTGACTCACCGGTAAACTACTTCATAGTAAAACGACCGGGGGTACATTAACACTTTACTATACTCACCGAATCTGTGAAAATGCAAAGCAACCGTCAAGTTGGCCAACTCAGTCGTAGAAGTCAGTGCCATGAGGCGGACATGACGCAATAGTAATGCAGTAATGTAACAATGTAATGGCGTAATAAGGGAATAATGTAATGATGTCGTAAAGTACTAATGTGGTAATATAGTAAGTATACAATACTATCATAAAAACAGTAGAATACAGCAATTCATTAATATAGCAGTAACACAGAAATATAGGCCTAATAAAAATAACATTATGACATAATAATAGAACAATATAATTATATTAATAGAAGGGATAAACACTTGCATTGGTGTACAAGCGAAAGCAAAATGGTGTGGTATTGAATGCCGTGTTTACACTGGTCGTTTTTAACAATTAAAACGATCATACCAATATGCAAGCGGCAGCATTTGCTTGGAACGTTTCCACAATAGTAAACGCAGTCGGCAGGATTCGAACCTGCGCGGGCAATGGATTTCTAGTCCATCGCCTTAACCACGCGGCCACGACTGCCCTGTGCAGCGCTGATATCGTCAGTACGTCGCATGTGTCGACCACGGTGTAGGTACTCGATCGTGCAATAGGCCAGGCGGACATGTTGAGGAATTATCTTCAAAAACGGTATTCTGTTATCTGTATCGTGTGTGACCCAAGCAATAGAGCTCTGATTTCAATACACCGTTCGCGTCGTTTGCGTTGATCGCGTCATCGATTGTTGATTGTTTGTTTAGGATCAACAATGTTAAAAAATTGCTAATTTACATATACACACAACACTATTTAAAGTTGAATGACTCAAAGACAGAAGTCATCGTGCTCGGCTCTGCGCAACAACTAAAAAAATCGAGATTCGCACACTATGCACTGGAGACTGTTTGGTCACTGTAACTCAGAATGTACGGAACCTTGGTGTACAGTTCGATGCCGAGATGAAGATGGAGACGCACGTGACTGCTGTCTGTAGATCTGCAATTTTCCATCTCCGAAATATTGCAAGAATAAGACGTTATCTAACACCTGCAGCGACGGAACAAGTCATACATGCGTTTGTTACCAGCAGACTTGACGTTGGCAATGCATTACTCCACCGACTGCATGTGAAACAACTAGAACGGTTGCAGAGAGTACAGAACTGGGCCGCCTTGTCGACGGCGCCAGGAAGTTCTGTCATGTCACACCTCTATTGATGAAGCTGCACTGGCTGCCAATAGCAGTTAGAGTAGAGTATAAGATACTTCTACTCACGCACCGAGCACTGACTGGCTGTGCACCACAGTATATCACCAAATGTTTGAACAGACGTCAGCCAACTCGATTGTTGCACTCCAGTGAACACAATCATCTATGTGTACCACGTGCATCGCGTCGCTAGGGTGATAGATCCTTTTGCGTGGCAGCCCCAACACTATGGAACTTGCTGCCGCAAAAAGCTGACTGCAACAAGAATGACAAACACTGATTTTAAATCAAACCTTAAAACTTATCTGTTTTCCCGAACATTCTGTTCGGCGCCGTGAGCAATGATTGTTGGAACGGCGCAATATAAATGTCACGATTTGATTTGATTTGATTTATTACATGAATACAATACAGAATACAACGTTTTACATGCATCCATCATCATATGTAATGCACCGTAATGGTGAACTGATAATATACAATAATAATAATACACAAATATTCCAATCAAATAGATTCCTACAAGTATCTATCGAATTTCATTGCAGAATTAAGTTTACTGTACGCAGGGTTTTCCTAAATTGTATTTTGGATGTTAAGTTAACTATGCGTTCAGGTAATCGGTTCCAGATAGATACAACTCTATTGCAAACACGTTTTTGTTACATCAAGTTTAAAGAGTGTTGTCTTAAGTTTAAGTCCATGACCTCTTGTCGAAATGGTGGTATTTATAGCAGTGGCGTAGCCAGAGGGGGACAAGGGGTGTATGGCCCCCAATCCCGGAAAATAGGAGGGTAGGGGACTGAGGACCTATAACTGGTTGCATGATTCATAGAGTGACAAGGTACAGAGGTTATAGAGGTGCCTGTGTAGGACTTTCCAGTCCTACCGTTTAATAAAGAAATTTGTCATCATTCAAATGGGATTAAGTTACCCAAAGTGGAAGAATCCGCAGCTTATGCCGTAGGCTATAAGCATCCAGCGGGCTGCAGCCCAAGAGGTGTCAGGGCAACGACAAAGTCATCATTCACAATGTGCTTGATGTATAATGCCTATTAATATTATATCAACATAAGGATGCAAAATGATAGTTGCCCGGCAAGATGATTAGTTACTGGACTAAGATCAAGTTGCATGTTGCGGCCAAAACAATTTTTATCTAGTCGATTTTCCACTGGGTAGTCGGAACTTCGTATCGTGAATTTAGCCATTTTAATAAGCGACAACATTACACATGACACGGACAGTTTTATGAAGCTCAATCGACGCCGCCGCAGCTGTACGGATTTGTTGTGAAATTACTGGTTGAACGCCAGCGCCTCATCATCATGTTAAGGCACGAATTGTTATTGTTTCATCGGAGTAAGTAAGTGTTGATATTTGTCATGTTGCTTGTCTGTAGGTTTGGGAGATGTAGCTTGATAAATATGGCGGCTTTAGGTGGATATTATGTAGGGACTTTATGTGTTCGTGTCTCTCTGGTATTGTGTCGTTTTTCTCTTAGTTTGACGGCTTCTATGGAAGTTTTTGTTGAACTGGCAGCTACATTGGTCAGAAAACTTGGTTGTCATGTCGTTATTCAGTTTAAACAAGTTGGGTTTGAGAAACCAATGCAGGCGTAATAAGGGAATAATGTAATGATGTCGTAAAGTACTAATGTGGTAATACGGTAAGTATACAATACTACAGTAAAACAGTAGAATACAGCAATGCATTAATATAGCAGTAACATAGAAATATAGGCCTAATAAAAATAACATTATGACATAATAATGTAACAATATAATTATATTAATAGGACGGATAAACACATGTATTGGTGTACAAACAAAATGGTGTGGCATTGAATGCCGTGTTTACACTGGTCGTTTTTAACAATTAAAGCGATCACACCAACATTCCACAAAAGTAAACGCAGTCGGCAGGATTCGAACCTGCGCGGGCAGAGCCCAATGGATTTCTAGTCCATCGCCTTAACCACTCGGCCACGACTGCCCTGTACAGCGATGGTATCGCGTTACCTGTTTTCGTGGCCGACTCACATACGCCGTGATAGCTGCAGGCGGGAAGGCCAGTTTCATGCATGGATGCGCATGTTTAAAGCTTAGACGTTTGTCTTTGTAAGCGCGGTGTTGTAATGTGAAAACATAGAGGTACGCAAATGCGTGTGCGTTATTACTGTTTTACGACCTCACAACACGACTGCGATGCGTGTGACGTAATACATGTGCAGGCCCGTAGCCAGCTTTTCACAATGGCGGGGTTCACATTTTTCCAATAAAGACTCCAGGCGGCGCCACACGGTGGTGTGGGGTTATATTTTTCACAATGCAGAGGGCACCATATGTCCACGTGGGAGTTCACCCCCATAATGCAGAGGGTCGGGTTTTTAGCCGTAAGGACAATAAAGTGGGGTGTGAGGTTCGTAGATTAGGGGCAAGACCACATTAAGGATTCGTCCGCCATTACCGACCGAAAGGGTGCCCTTGACATTACCGTTTTGGTGTGATGTGTGAATTTTTTCGAGCACTTTGACATGGCACATGTTAGTCCAGTGAATACTGAATGTACTACTGCATGAGATCTTTCACGAGGTAGTAATAAACATACGCAAGTCACTCGCGTATTCGCACAGTGGCTATTTTGCAGCACATCACCAATATTTCAAAATCCGTCACCAGATTGGGGCAAAATTGAGGGGTGTCAGGTTAGGGTGACATTTTTTGAAAAATGAGGTATGAGAATTTCACGAGTTTTTCACAGCAATTGTGTCAGTGGAGTTTAAATATGCTGTGAAATTTTAAAGAACATCGTAAGACAAATTTTGCAGGAAATGAAGAAAACGTTATAATGGGCGGCTATGTAAAATTTAAATGCAAATACCCCATTAACACCACCAGCAGGCCATTAGCGAGGTTGTTTCGGGGGTGATGGAGTGGGAGATATATGTGGTCTGTGGAAATGTGTTCCATTGTGTTGCTGATTAAGCATAATTTATACACAATTTTATTTTTGAAAGCTGATAGGCAACGATATTATATTATTAACACAACTGAATTAGTTACTAGAAACACTTCACCATTTGTGCAATTTTGAATATATACCAGGTATACACATAATATATCATCAATAGCCTTCCGGTGGTGAATTGGTTTGAATTTGGTGCAGCAAACTTGCGAAAATATAAGGATATTTGATTAAGATAAGTGATATTATTGAGTGTATAGCATACATAACGTAATTATAGATATATAGTAAGCAATATTTTTTGTTAAAAGTTAGCTAGAGGGAGTAATCTAGGGTAGATTAAAAGTAGGCGATTTGCGAGCGATAATTGGGGACGTTAATGTAATCGGAACGTTGTTTACAAAGTAGGTCACTGGCGAAGTTAACGTAACGTGAACGACAATAGAATAGCGTATTTGAGATAATCGATGTAGTTAGATGAGTAATTAAAACCTGAAATAACAACCTTTTAAAGTGTATATTAGTACACAGGAAACAGTCTTTGTAAAGACTACCTTGTATCTAAGCCTAACTTGAATACATTGTCATCGACATCGTAACTAGGTAAGGCACGGTGTGTCACTGTGTGTTAACAAATATAACTAACTGTAACCTAAACAATCCGGTGTATTGAGACCAAAGATGACGGATTCACCTTTCGGTGTATGGGGTGTTTGAGGGTGGAATGTCTGATGAAGGAGGTGTGTAAGTTGACGGATATAGTGAAGGAGATGGAGGTGAGACTCAACATAGAAATAGATGGAGCAGAGAAGGATGAGAATTCTACAACACAGAAGGAGCAGAGTTGTGACACGGAGACTGAAGAAAGGAGACTGAGAGGAGGGAAGGTGACCGGTGTGACGGAACAAGAAATAGAGAAGACAGAGGGACGGAGGAAAGGTGTTCGGCAGTGGAAAAGAAAACGGGTCAGTGGGGATAGATCAACAGGTAGTCAGACTGTAGAGAACGAGGAGAGACGCGACAGCGATACAGGTGGTGAAGAGGTAGATACCACAGAGGCAGTTGGTAAGTCTGTGAGACAGAAGACTGATGGAAGAAGACAGAGTGTTCAGCAAAAAACAGAAAACATAACAGGCGTGAAGGTGACAGGGGAGAAAGTGACCGTAGTGAAGGAGGTAGCTGGGGAAAAGGGACGGAAAACAGACAAGACTATATGCGAGGGGAAGGACGTTGTTGTATGTCTACCGGGGGCTAGGATAGAGCATGTGACCGAAAGGGTAAAGAAGGTATTGGGGCATGGCAAGGGAGGGTCAATACTAGTACACGTAGGAACAAACAATGCAGACAAGGAGGGAACAACTGGAATAGTTCAGAAGTACAGACATCTAATAAGGAAGCTAAAGAAGACAAGAGTGGAACAGGTTGTTCTCTCAGGAATTTTACCAGTAATGGGAGGAAGGGGGGCATCATACAGAAACTGTAAGAGGATGGCGATCAACACACTAGTTGAGCAGATGTGTGAAGAAGAGGGCGTGGGATTCATAGATTTATGGGAGTACTTTGTTGGGAGAGAAGATATGTACATGAGAGATGGCCTCCATCTAAGTGGAAAAAGGGCAGCAGTATTCTCAGAGAATCTGCTGAGATCTGTTGACAGTGGGACAGGTTGCATCTATTTAAACTAAATTCGCAGGGGGGACTCGCAGAGAAGCCTGAATCTGGAGGCATAGATAAAGACAGCAAAAATAATTCAGCAAGGAACAGTCTGGAAAACTGTTCTGAAGCTGGATATAAATGTGTTTGTTTAAATGCAAGGAGTATAGTAAACAAAAGAAATGAACTAAACATTATGGTAGAAGATATTGACCCTCACATAATAGGTATAACCGAATAATGGGCAACCACCGATGTATCAGATGCTGAATTGGTACTGACAGAATATGTAATGTTTAGGAAAGATAGAATAGGAAGAAGGGGAGGTGGAGTTATTTTATATATTAAAGAATCTATCCAGGCTGATGAAATAAAATTTGACAGAGAAGCAGATTGCGAAGAAGCTGTTTGGTGTAACATAGTTACAGGAAACTCAACGTTAACGGTTGGATTAGTTTATTGAAGTCCAAACATAAGCATAGAAGAGAATGATAAAATACAAAACGCTATAAGGGAAGTGAGCAAACGGGACTGTGTTATTACGGGGGATTTCAACCATGGGCATATCAAATGGAAATCTCTACAGAGTATGGGTAGTGAGGACCACAAGTTTTTAGTTTTAGTACAAGATAGTTTCCTTTCTCAACATGTGCTAGAACCAACTAGGGGAGATAATGTGTTAGACATAGTTTTGTCCTCACAGAATGAATTAGTTGACAATGTCAGGATATGTGAGCCACTGGGGAATAGTGATCACAACCAGATACATTTTACCATCAAAGTAAAATCAGAAAGGAATAGTAAAAAGCAGTACAAGAGAAATTTCCACAAAGGAAAATATAAGGACATAAGGAAATATTTAGGAAAGATAGACTGGAATAGCACACTGAAGAATAAGACAGCAGTAGAATATCTTAAAGAGTGAAATTGAATGCATCATCGTAAAATGTGTTCCCTTCAAAAAACACGGGAAACGGTCCAAAAAGAAACACTTATCGAAAGAAGCCATTAGAAAAATTAAGTATAAACAAATGATGTGGAAGTCATATAGACGTACTGGAAATGACGAAGACTACAACATTTATAAAGAAGCACTAAACCAAGCTACAGCTGAAATTAGAAATTCAAAGAGAAGCTATGAACATAAATTAGCTTGCAATATAAAACATGACAGCAAGAGTTTTTATGCGTATGTTCGAAGCAAACAGAAAGTTCAGGATAAGGTCGGTCCTCTAGAAGATAGTGCTGGAAATATAATATCAGAATGATTCTTAATGGCAGAAGACTTGCATGAGTATTTTAGTTCAGTGTTTACCAGAGAAGACACTAGTTCACTGCCAGTACCAGAGGCTAAGTTCAAGGGGGCAGAATCAGACTATTTAAGACAGTTAATTGTAACCCCATAAATGGTAGCTAAGAAAATTAGGGCTATGAAGGAAAATAAATCACCTGGAGTGGATGGTATTCCACCCAAACTACTAGTGGAAATTGTAGAACAAATTAGCATACCGCTTGCAACAGTTTTCAACTTGTCATTAGAAGAGGGAGTGGTTCCTTTAGAATGGAAAGAAGCAAACATTGTACCGTTATTTAAAAAAGGTTCGAGAAAAAAGTCAAATAATTATAGACCAGTTAGTTTAACATCGGTGATTTGTAAATTATTAGAAAGAATAATTAAAGATCACATGGTGGATTTTCTTGTTAAACATAACTTGATAAACTCATCTCAACATGGGTTTCTAAAAGCGAGGTCATGCTTAACAAATATGTTATGTTTTTTGGAAGATATCACTAAGTGGGTAGATGATGGATCACCAGTAGATATCATCCACTTAGATTTTCAAAAAGCTTTCGACAAAGTGCCACATCAGAGATTACTGCTTAAACTAAAAGCCCATGGCATAGGAAATGGTATAATTAACTGGATAGAAAAATGGCTGATTGACAGAAGACAACGGGTAGTTGTTGATGGGGAGGCTTCAAACTGGAAATCAGTTTTGAGTGGGGTTCCACAGGGATCATTACTGGGACCTATATTATTCTTAATATATATAAACAATTTGGACGATGATATAGCTAGCAAGGTGTTGAAATTTGCAGATGATACCTCAGAAGGGCTGGATATATGTAGATAAAATGGTTGGACTCTCGATAAGCCAAAGGGCTTCCTTGTCCACCTGGCATCTAGAGTTAATTCTCTGGATGGTAATCTTGTTAAAATCCTGTTAAATGTTATCATAAACGAGGCACTGAGGAGTGTGGGTGTGTCTAAGTTTTGTTACAATAAACACTTAGTGTTACAAATTGGTGACTTTAACAATATGGTTTTTAGTAAATTAATAAATTATATATGTAACTGATCTGCAGCGCAAAATGTTCACAATTTATCAGTAACTAATTCAGTTTGAAGATTAGAAAACATTTCCTCTTGTGGAATTTGAATTATGTTATAGGTATCAAACAATCGAGTACCGGAACCTCCAGGCCAAACTGACTGCAGGATACGTTCTCTGTATTTGGCAGCTAACAAACAAAATGAACGTAATAATTGAGAATAAAGCTTCTTCACACTTTCTTGCCAAGACTAGGCCCCTTTCTGAGATCTGTAACTATGCAACCAGCAACAACAGGATTTCGGCAACCACAATAAGGCTACATAATTCATGGTTTCTTACCAGCACGCGCATTTAAAAATATGTGCCGTTAAACTTAATTTGTTATTGTTCAAATAAAATTGATTTGTGTCAAACTTGATGAATTTCTCTACAGGTTTGTACGAAATTCACTCGTTACACATTTTAATTTGTTGACTGCTGAGAACAGCCCTTTGATACTCGGTAGTTAACTCAATCAGCATACTAAAAACAGTACCCATCATTTACATTTTAACAAAGTTTTGACAATAAGCCAATAATTATTTTGATATGGCCCAATATAGTGTATCTATGCTCGTATTTGTTCTTTAATCAGTGTTAAGTCAGTGTCATCCCTTTCACCCACTGGCATTTAACATGATATTTATGAGAACCATTGTCATTTTGCAGTGTAATGTCAATATCAAATTGAGTCACTCACATAAATCCTTTAGGATAAGTCTGTCTGTTTTGTCTGCTGTAGCAGTCACCTCTGACTGACTACATTTGGAGTCATGTACCTTTGGAGTCATGTACCTTTGGAGTCATGTACCTTTAGACTAAAGGTTGCGTCTTGTGTATTTGTCATTTCTTTAACATCTGTATCATTCTGCAACCAGTAAGTTTTAGTAGGGGGTTTCACGCTTTTGAATTTGAGAAACAGGGAACAATCTTAACATAAACAATTAGAGGTTCACATATTAAAGATTAAATTTGAGGGGGCTTTCACATTTTGGAGAAACGGGGTTCACAAAAAGAGTTCACGTGAACCCTGTGAACCCGTGCACCACTGTACGAGGGCATCATGACATCTACTAGACTAAACATTCCCGCATAAAGTTGTCGCTTCAAACGCGTTGCCTTATACGTTTGAATCTCAACAAATTATAATAACTGTTTTCTATAAATAATGTCAAATGTCCATTACGAGAACGACCACACGTTTTGCTATGATTTATATAATGTTAAAATGTATGACATATAATATGTGTATATATTTAATTTATCAGCAGCTGCCCATTACGATTGTTGAATGGGTCTTCTTAAGCATTATATTGATGACCCATTTCCCTACCCACTGTTTCAACAATCCCCGTGTAGACACATATAATACACTTACAGACGTTTTGTTTAATTCTAGAAGATTCATCAACGGTTCAGCACGCTTCACGTGTCGCGCTGTTCCGACTCGCTGTCTCGGATCTTGACACCGGTTCAGCACGTCTCAGCACGTCTCCCGTGGTGCCGCACTGTTTCGAAGACGGGTGGGGGTTGCTGATGGAGATTTTAAGCGTAAATCCGGGATATTTGTTTATATTCTGGGAGACCGGAAGATGAGATACACGCAGAATCAAGGAGACTTCCAGAAATTTCGGGACAGTTGGCAGATATAACATAATTAACTTCTAAAGAAAAGCTGAACACGGCGTAATTTGGGTACTTACGTTATTGGCGACAGCTAATACAAATGTTACACGTTTGATGTTAAAAAACGAGACATGCTTACCGTAAAATTTAAGAACGAGACTCAGGGCAATAGCAATGGTGGAAAATGCATTCATTTGGATAAAAATTCACGATGGTACCAAACCAGGCAGAGGGGAAGTAGATAGGAAAGATTCCTGTAAAACCAACACAAAAGGGTAATCTAAACTTGGTTGATTATCTCCAAAATGTAGGGGTCTTCTCCGAATTAAGAGTTCGACTAAAATGTAAGGACACACTTAAGTGGGCAACTCAACATTAATGGACCAACCCTATGTTAAGGGATCATATCAAACCAATTAAATGGCCATCTCAGAGATGACTTGATCATATACACAACGAAATGTTCATCGCTAAGGAAATGGGTAATCTAAACTATAACGGGTCATATTAAATAAAACATAACAATGTAAAACTAACATATTAATAAATTACACACTTGTTTTAACATCACCCTCTTTTATTGGTGGATAGTGTTTTGACTTTCCTGCTAAGAATGCGACGCTAAGTTTAAGTCGCAGATACGACATCGCTTTCGTATCAGTTATATCACATTATGACGTCACAGTCACGTGAGACGTAATTCGCAGATATATATTATATACTTGACACGTCGGAAAGCCACGTAACAAAAATATCGTCCGTGACGTGTTATCGACGCCAACGGTCTATGTCACAATGCGACGTCCAGTCACGTATTTTCACGTCATTAAAAAACGTTCTAGTGATGCTAACAAATTACACACCAATATATATATATATATATATCAACAACATGCAGATAGAAAACGTTGAAAGGTAAGTCTATCTGGGACAGCGATACAGTATTAGACACAAAAACCACGACAATGAGATTCAGAGAAGAATCGCCGCCGGCTGGACAGCATTCGCCAAACACTGCAACATCTTAAGGGTAAATTTGGAACCTGCTTGAAGTGACAAGTTTACAACTCATGCGTACTTCCAGCAATGACATACGGCGCGGAAACATGAACACGCTAGCAACCGCACAAACAACGTGAAAAAAGAAGTATGTTAAACATCACATATCAGGAGAGAAAAACAACATCTGGGTAAGTAAAAGAGAAGACATATAGACGTTATAGAACAAATCAGAAGATAGAAGTGGACCTGGGCAGGGCACATTAGCAGATTACCTGATAACTGGTGGGCATCGCGTATCACAACCTGGATACCTTACGAAGGGAAACGATCTAGAGGAAGACTGGCGAGACGGCGGAGAGACGAACTAGACGAGTACTGGAAGGGCACCAGCTGGCAGAGGATAGCACAAGACAGGCAGATCTGGAAACGACATGCTGAGGCCTTCGCCCAACCTCGGAACACTTCGACTGCACAATGATGATGATAATGATGGTGGTGAAATAACGTTCCATCCATCTATATGACGTCGTAGTGAAGTTGACACAACGTCGCAGGTCTTACCTTTTTTCCAAATAGGCCTATTAGATACAGTATACGCCTATTTTAAACACAAATCATTAGCCAGAGAAAGCTTTACAACTGAAAAATGAACTCATTCTGATTGCTTTCTCTCCCACACCCATAGGAAGGTGGGGAGGAAAGGGTTTCGAGGCCGACACTCAACTGGCGTTGACAATTCGCATCCTGCAGCATGCTAAGGATAAGACGCCTCGGCTTAACGTTGAGGGATTTATAGGTGTCGGAACCAGTTTTATTCGATGGCTGTAGAAATGGAACCTGAAATTATAATATTACTAAACATGTTTTTAACCATTCCAAAATAAAAATGAGTGAGGAGTATTGTGGAGAAATAGCGGTGTCTGTGATATTGCCTAAACTTATTTATTTAAACGTGGTATACGTGACGCTTTAATGTTGATGTGTGCGACGGCCTGTGAGTCTGGATGGACATCACGAGACACGCAGTTTCTTGTTTTTTTTAATAAAAAATCATTTAGTTATTTATTTGTTTTATTCAAATCTCGATGGTTTCTAGTCAATGCGTACCGTAACGATGAGACGTTCATACTACACATTTTATCCGTCAGATCACCACATAAAGCATGTGAAAAAAACTGACACTTTTCGCCTGACCCGACCAGACCCGACCAGAGCAGACTGACCCAGACTGGCTCGGTCGGTCCGTATGCCCGACTCACCCCGACTGCAATGTATTCACCACACCGACTGGCACTGATTGAGTCATACTCGATCCGGAGCTACTCACCTGACCCTATCGGGAAAATATTCGTACGCCGACATTAAAATATTGTCTCGAAGTCAGCGTGACGTCACAATCACGTTTGCCAACCGACCAACGGTGAAAGAGCTTCTAAATTACGACATTGCTTGACAACTTTCCACTACCACAGATTGACACCAACTAGCTCCGATTTCAATCGGATATGTGGATACACTAGCCGACTGACATCGACCCGACCCGACCCGACCCGACTAAACTAACACCAATTGGTCGGATCGAGTCGGGACGAACGAAAACACACTATTGAATCTCAGGCTTTACGTATAATTAACAATTCTCTGCCACATTATAATACAGCGCTAAATTATGTCATCATGTTTTTGTTCATGTCGTTATACCACTTTGCAATGCAATGTCTTGTTTACAAACTAAAATGCCATTCTACGGAAGCTGATGGCGCTACATACACATAGACGCAGAAGACGATGTTCCGGTGTGTGCGTAAATGACGATTGCTATGACGTAAATTAAAAAAAAATCGCTTCAACCGAAGTTAGGTAAAACATCCGCAACTGATCAACGCTCCAAAAGATCATGAGCAAAATGTGGAAACAACAAAAGGAGGGCATAGACCATGTCATGAGGAAAAAGTTGGAACAATTAGTAACAACAGGAAAGATCGAATGGAAAAAAGCAGAGGACGTTAAAACAATAAAAATAACATACTGGATAGTAGGGCCCTACGTCAACATGTTTTGGAAGGAGCGTAACAGAACCGCTATATAATACAAGCTATCAAGCGTTTTGGAGGGCCTTGCCAACGCCTGCCACTCACACGGTACACAGAAGAAGAACGTCAAACAGGAATTCTAAAACCGTTAAATCCGTAATAAATGGAAAATTTCGAAAGAAGGCCTTATATTTTTTCGAATGGTAGTGAATTAATCCTTTGCCTTCCGGGATGCAAGTCGTACATGACAAAAGTGCAAACATACCCCCTTCCATACACAATTATAGTTAGATTTGCCCAGCTGATAATTTACGTCATATAGATATATCATCTGTACCGCATCGAGACGTGACAGTCATGTGTATAGTGAATGTGCAGTATTTGTCACGTATCTACACGACTTAACACAATTAACCATTGTTACGACACACACGTCACAATATATCTAAATGAGGTCGACATAGCACGCAATCACGACGTCTTGATGACGTTTTTGGTTTGATGAGGTGAAACGGAGGGAGCCTAGACTGACCACTATGTTACGTAGGTGCTGTCTTCGCCAATAGAATCAGGCGTACCGTGTAGTCTGAGACACACCCAGTTCAACCACGAAGTTTAGTAGACATATACGCTAATGCTGACCGTCAAAATATCCCAGTACGGCATGAAATCTTCCGCTTTTAAGTCACTTATCGAACACTCCTGGTTTCCAGCTTTCAGACAAGTCCCCACATTTTGTCGTGTTTGATTCCGCCCGTTGATTTTCAGGATATTAGGCATGATCACATTCTCTCAAATATACTGTTCAATGAGTTGTCGTAGTAAATCAACATTATTTAATAAAGCCAGACGCCGTAAAATTGCAAATCAAAACTCGTGCGCAATTAGGTGTAAATACATTCGATAGGTGGCGCCACCGATGACACAAATATTGGCTAAATCACGGCGAAAAACATCCGCCATCAGATCCGATATGGAGGGAGATATCCCACTATTTGCGTGGGCCAACATGAAAAGTAAACTATTGGATAATATGCCGTTATTATATTTGGCGCATAACATGTTAAATGACTATCTTGTATTGATACTAACTGTATTATACAGTATTATATATGCCCAGTGATACTTTACATGCAGTCTTTTTAATATAAATATAATATTCTTATTTCTAGAATAACTATGTTGAACATATACTGCCTGCTAAATTTCATTTAATAACACCCGACTATATTTCTCTTAATTTAATTGTTGCGAAATTTTATAATTTATTATTATCAAACAAAACCATTAGCGTCTATTCAAACGCATTTTGTGTTTACTGTGGAGGCAGGTGTTTCAGCCCGCAAATACCACACGCCTATTATAATTTGACATGGACGTATCAGGTGTATTATTTGAAATGTCTGATAGATCAAATAAAACAAATATTCTTCTTTTACTACTTTTAGTCGTAAAGTGAAAAGGACTACAACTGATTCACCGAACGGCCTGCTGGCGATAACACCTGTGGATGGCAACTGGTAGCGGAACAGACATCAGACGATTTAAACTCGAGACAACAGTAGCAGTATCTCGATCAACATAAATACTGGAACGAGTAGTAGTGTGTTTACTGAGATAATAAATGAACAGGCGTATCCGACTCGTTTCGCTTCACGAGTTATCAAGGTGTTCCCGCACGTCTAATCGTTTGCGGCAGACGGCGCACATTGCACAGACAGGATCAGGATTACCTGATACAGCTATACTATCTGGCAGCCGTTGACGTCGACGTCCTGGAACATTCAAAAGGTATTTGCACAAAGTTCGCTTTAAACAAAGCCCAGAACAGGCGCTGTACAGCCAGACGGACTAGGTTTAGCGTGATAATTTTATCGCAAAAGTCGTGTTATTTAATATAGCATACATTATCTATTCAGGAAATGGAAAGACCACAGCTGAAATCGGAGAATTGTATTAAGAGGGTTTTTTCAAAGACGCAGGAAGACAAAAGGTGGAGAGACGGGCTGTTGATCAGGAGCATTGCAACAACAGTAAAAGCAATGCAGCAGTACATGAACCAGATCTAATCCCAGAACAAGGGAACCACGGGGAAGAATAACTGACATAATCCCACCTAGCCAGCAACCATCTGTGCTCGTTGGGGTCGCCATCAGTTATGATCTGATAATCTCTCTCTCCCTCTCCATTTGCTGGTTCCATTTTGCCAGCTGCCGCATTCTTTCTGCAGACGGAAGACCTTCATTATGTCCGGTGTGTTGGGTGCATATATTATACATCCCACCAAGTTGGAGAAAAGGTCCTTGCATTTGATGCACTAGATGTTACCTTAGCATCCTATTTCATCCACTGCCACTGTCTTTTAAGCTTAAGACTACAAAGAGTAGCAGTTTAACTGATAGCGTCGAAATAATGTAGTGATCTCTCAATAACAGTGTCAGTCTCGTCAGCGCGGTTGATACGTAAGCACCTCTTGAGAGGACTGCTGGTTGTGATCATATATACAAATATTGTATTCATGGAAACATTGTTGGCAAGGGAAAGCTTGACGGTTATGCATAATGTTGAGTGTGACGTATAGACAAACAGCGGCGTATTGGATCCATCAGTAGACTAACTATTCGATTCGTTCTAAGTACTAGCAAAATACGCTACAATCACACATGCGTAGATGAGTGCTTCCGGAAGTACACGTACCTGACGTATGAAAAAAACTGGTAACTTTGAAAAGTGTTTTGCAATAGTGCTCGTGTTTTCTACGATTGTAGAAAGATACCTAAAATAGCCCCTGCTGATCAACAGGAACCGTACGTTGCTCGGGGAAATCGAACAAAACAGGCAAAACGTTGCTAATGATAGATTAACGTCCATTTAACAGTACGAACCTTTAATTGGTAAACAAAATATTTAGCTTACGAGGAAATTCAAGTAAAATGCGTTATTTTTATTATGAAGGATCGCAGAGGAACACCTGAAAGTTTGGCATCCGAATTGCAAAGTCTACGAGGACAAACTTAACATATTTAAGTACGTTACGTACGTACATGCATACAAGCACGCATGCACACATCCACATGTGCACAAATGCGTACTTGCACACATGCACACATGCTCATATACTCACATGCATACACGCTCATACACTCACATGCTTACATGCATACGTGTATACGTGCGTACATGCCAGACCAGTAACTAGAACCCCCTTTTTATGAACCCCCCTTCAAAAACGAACCGCCCCTCCAACCCTAGCTTATATCCTCACCCCACCCCCGTTTCCCCTCTAAACAGCTGCATAACAATCAATAATTACTTTTAGT
>CM034542.1:13359861-13459861 GCA_020002185.1 Paraescarpia echinospica
CCTACCTCTACCTCTACCTCTACCTCTACCTCTACCATTACCACTACCACTATCACAACCGCTACCACAACCACTACCACTACCAATACTACTACCACTACCACTACTTCTACCTCTACCACTACCACAACCACAACCACTACCACAACCACTACCACTACCACAACCACTGCCACTGCCACTGCCACTAGCACAACCACTAACACTACCTCTACCACTACGACTACGACTACGATTACGACTACGACTACGACTACGACTACCTCCACCACTACCACTACGACTACGACTACCACTACCACTACCCCTACCACTACCACTACGACTACGACTACCACTACTCCTACCTCTACCACTACCACTACGACTACCACTACCTCTACCACTACCACTACCACTACCACTACCTCTACCTATATCACAACCACTAACACAAACTCTACCACTAACACTACCACTGCGATTACCACTACCACTACCTCTACCACTACCACTACTACTACTACTACCACTACCATTATCACTACCACTAACACTACCACAACCATTACCTCTACCACAACCACTGCCACAACCTCTACCACTACCACTAACTCTACCACAACCACTACCACAACCTCTACCACTACCACTACCACTACCACTACTAATACGACTACCACTACGTCTACCACTACCACTATTACTACGACTACCACTACCTCTACCTCTACCACTACCACAACCACTACCACTACCACTACCTCTACCACAACCACTACCACAACCTCTACCACTACCACTACCACAACGATTAAGACTACCATTACCTCTACCACTAACACTACTACTACCACTACCACTACCTCTACCTCTACCTCTACCTATACCTCTACCTCTACCACTACCATAACCACTACCACTACCACTACATCTACCACAACCACTACCATAACCTGTACCACTACCACTACCACTACGACTACCACTACGTCTACCACTACCACTACTACTACCACTACCACTACCTCTACCTCTACCTCTACCACTACCACAACCACCACCATCACCACCACCACTACCACAACCACTACCACTACCTCTACCACAACCACTACCACTACCACAGCCTCTACCACTACCACTACCACTACCACTACCACTACCACTACCACTACGACTACGACTACGACTACCACTACATCTACCACTACCACTACCAATACCAATACCACTACCACTACCACTACCACTACCACTACCTCTACCTCTACCGTTACCAGTACCACTACCACTACCACTACCACTACCACTACCACTACCACTACCTCTACCTCTACCATTACCACTACCACTACCACAACCACTACCTCAACCACAACCACTGCCACTGCCACTGCCACTGCCACTAGCAGTAGCACAACCACTAACACTACCTCTACAACTACGACTACGAATACGACTACCACTACCACTACCTCTACCACTACCACAACCACTACCACAACCTCTACCACTATCTATGCGACAACCACTACCACTACCTCTACCACTACTTCTACTACTACCACTACCATTACCTCTACCACAACCACTACCACAACCTCTACCACTATCACTACCACTACGATTACGACTGCGACTACATCTACCTCTACCTCTACCTCTACCACTACCACAACCACTACCACTACCACTACCTCTACCACAACCACAACCACATCCTCTACCACTACCATTACCACTACCACAACGACTACGACTACGACTACCACTACCTCTACCACTACCACTACTACTACGACTACGACTACGACTACGACTACCACAACAACAACCACAACCACTACCACTACCACCACCACAACCAAAACCACTACCACTACCACAACCACTGCCACTAGCACAACCAGTGACACTACCTGTACCTCTACCACTAAGACTACGACTACAACTACCACTAGCTCCACCACTACCACTACGACTACAACTACCTCTATCACTACCACTACCACAACCACAACCACAACCACAACCACAACCACAACCACAACCACAACCACAACCACAACCACTACCACAACCACTACCACAACCACTACCACAACCACTGCCACTGCCACTAGCACAACCACTAACATTACCTCTACGACTACGACTACGACTACGATTACGACTACCACTACCTCCACCACTACCACTACGACTACGACTACCACTACCACTACATCTACCACTACCACTACGACTACCAATACCTCTACCACTACCACTACCACTACCACTACCACTATCACAACCACAACCACAACCACTACCACAACCACTACCACAACCTCTACCACTACCACTACCACTACCACTACTAATACGACTACCACTACGTCTACCACTACCACTATTACTACGACTACCACTACCTCTACCTCTACCACTACCACAACCACTACCACTACCACTACCTCTACCACAACCACTACCACAACCTCTACCACTACCACTACCACAACGATTAAGACTACCATTACCTCTACCACTAACCCTACTACTACCACTACCACTACCTCTACCTCTACCTCTACCTATACCTCTACCTCTACCACTACCATAACCACTACCACTACCACTACATCTACCACAACCACTACCATAACCTGTACCACTACCACTACCACTACGACTACCACTACGTCTACCACTACCACTACTACTACCACTACCACTACCTCTACCTCTACCTCTACCACTACCACAACCACCACCATCACCACCACCACTACCACAACCACTACCACTACCTCTACCACAACCACTACCACTACCACAGCCTCTACCACTACCACTACCACTACCAATACCACTACCACTACGACTACGACTACGACTACCACTACATCTACCACTACCACTACCAATACCAATACCACTACCACTACCACTACCACTACCACTACCTCTACCTCTACCGTTACCAGTACCACTACCACTACCACTACCACTACCACTACCACTACCACTACCTCTACCTCTACCATTACCACTACCACTACCACAACCACTACCTCAACCACAACCACTGCCACTGCCACTGCCACTGCCACTAGCAGTAGCACAACCACTAACACTACCTCTACAACTACGACTACGAATACGACTACCACTACCACTACCTCTACCACTACCACAACCACTACCACAACCTCTACCACTATCTATGCGACAACCACTACCACTACCTCTACCACTACTTCTACTACTACCACTACCA
Organism: Paraescarpia echinospica; assembly: GCA_020002185.1. Taxonomy (NCBI): domain Eukaryota; kingdom Metazoa; phylum Annelida; class Polychaeta; order Sabellida; family Siboglinidae; genus Paraescarpia; species Paraescarpia echinospica. Next base: position 13,363,109 of record CM034542.1, read on the forward strand.
TTACCTCTACCACAACCACTACCACAACCTCTACCACTATCACTACCACTACGATTACGACTGCGACTACATCTACCTCTACCTCTACCTCTACCACTACCACAACCACTACCACTACCACTACCTCTACCACAACCACAACCACATCCTCTACCACTACCATTACCACTACCACAACGACTACGACTACGACTACCACTACCTCTACCACTACCACTACTACTACGACTACGACTACGACTACGACTACCACAACAACAACCACAACCACTACCACTACCACCACCACAACCAAAACCACTACCACTACCACAACCACTGCCACTAGCACAACCAGTGACACTACCTGTACCTCTACCACTAAGACTACGACTACAACTACCACTAGCTCCACCACTACCACTACGACTACAACTACCTCTATCACTACCACTACCACAACCACAACCACAACCACAACCACAACCACAACCACAACCACAACCACAACCACAACCACAACCACTACCACAACCACTACCACAACCACTACCACAACCACTGCCACTGCCACTAGCACAACCACTAACATTACCTCTACGACTACGACTACGACTACGATTACGACTACCACTACCTCCACCACTACCACTACGACTACGACTACCACTACCACTACATCTACCACTACCACTACGACTACCAATACCTCTACCACTACCACTACCACTACCACTACCACTATCACAACCACAACCACAACCACTACCACAACCACTACCACTACCACTACCACTACCACAACCACAACCACTACCACAACCACTGCCACTGCCACTAGCACAACCACTAACATTACCTCCACCACTACCACTACGACTACGACTACCATTACCACTACATCTACCATTACCACTACGACTACCAATACCTCTACCACTACTTCTACCTCTACCACTACCACAACCACAACCACAACCACAACCACAACCACTACCTCTACCACTACCACAACCACTGCCACTGCCACTGCCACTGCCACTAGCACAACCACTAACACTACCTCTACCTCTACGACTACAACTGCGATTACGACTACCACTACCTCCACCACTACGACTACGACTACGACTACGACTACGACTACGACTACGACTACCACTACCTCTACCACTACGACTACGACTACGACTACCACTACCATTACCTCTTCCACTACCACTACGATTACCACTACCTCTATCACTACCACTACCACTACCACTACCTCTACCACAACCTCTACCACTACCACTACCACTACGATTACGACTGCGACTACCTCTACCTCTACCTCTACCATTACCACAACCACTACCACTACCACTACCACTACCTCTACCACAACGACATCCTCTACCACTACCACTACCTCTACCACAACGACTACCACTACCACTACCACTACCACTACCTCTACCACTACCACTACGACTACGACTACGACTATCACTACCACTATCTCTTCCACTACCACTACCACTACTACTACTACTACGATTACGACTGCGACTACCTCTACCTCTACCTCTACCACTACCACTACCACAACCACTACCACTACCACTACCACTACCTCTACCACAACCACATCCTCTACCATTACCACTACCACTACCACAACGACTACGACTACAACAACCTCTACCACTACCACTACTACTACGACTACGACTACCACTACCACTACCACTACCACTACCACTACCACTACCACTACCACAACCACAACCACAACCACAACCACTACCACTACTACTACCACCACCACAACCAAAACCACTACCACTTCCACAACCACTGCCACTGCCACTAGCACAACCAGTAACACTACCTCTACCTCTACCACTACAACTACGACTACAACTACCACTACCTCCACCACTACCACTACCACTACGACTACGACTACCACTACATCTACCACTACCACTACCACAACCACAACCACAACTACTACCACAACCACTACCACAACCACTGCCACTGCCACTAGCACAACCACTAACATTACCTCTACCACTACGACTACGACTACGATTACGACTACCACTACCTCCACCACTACCACTACGACTACGACTACCACTACCACTACATCTACCACTACCACTACAACTACCAATACCTCTACCACTACCACTACCTCTACCTCTACCACAACCACTACCACTACCACAACCTCTACTACTACCACTACCACTGCGACTACAACTACAACTACCTCTACCGCTACCACCACTACTACTACTACCTCTACCACTACCACTACCATTACCACTACGATTACGACTACGACGACCTCTACCTCTACCACTACCACAACCACTACCACTACCACTACCACTACCTCTACCACAACCACTACCACAACCTCTACCACTACCACTACGACTACGACTACCACTACCTCTACCTCTACCACAACCACTACCACAACCTCTACCACTAACACTACCACTACGATTACGACTACGACTACCTCTACCACTACCTCTATTACAACCACTACCACAACCTCTACCACAACCACTACCACTACCACTACCACTACGACTACGACTACCACTACCTCTACCACTACCACTACTACTACCACTACCACTACCTCTACCTTTACATCTACCACTACCACAACCTCTACCACTACCACTACATCTAACACAATCACTACCACAACCTCTACCTCTAACACTACCACTACGACTACGACTACCACTACGTCTACTACTACCACTACTACTACCACTACCACTAACTCTACCTCTACCACTACCACAACCACCACCACAACCACTACCACTACCACTACCTCTACGGCAACCACTACCGCAACCTCTACCGCTACCACTACCACTACCACTACCACTACTTGTACCTCTACCATTACCAGTACCACTACCACTACCACTACCACTACCTCTACCTCTACCTCTACCTCTACCTCTACCATTACCACTACCACTACCACAACCACAACCACTACCACTACCACAACAAGTACCACTACCATTACCTCTACTACTACTACCATTACCACTACTTCTACCTCTACCACTACCACAACCACAACCACAACCACTACCACTACCACAACCACTACCACTACCACAACCACTGCCACTGCCACTACCACTAGCACAACCACTAACACTACCTCTACCTCTACGACTACAACTACGATTACGACTACCACTACCTCCACCACTACCACTACGACTACGACTACGACTACGACTACCACTACCTCTACCACTACCACTACGACTACGACTACCACTACCACTACCTCTACCACTACCACTACGATTACCACTACCTCTATCACTACCACTACCACCACCTCTACCTCTACCTCTACCACAACCACTACCACAACCTCTATCACTACCACTACCACTACGATTACCACTACCACTACCTCTACCAATTCCACTACTACTACTACTACCACTACCACTACCACTACCACAACCACTACCACAACCTCTACCACTACCACTACCTCTACCACACCACTACCACAACCTCTACCACTACCACTACCACTACCACTACCACTACCACTACCTACAACTACTACTACGACTACCACTACCTCTACCACTACCACTACCACTACCACGACCTCTACCTCTACCTCTACCACTACCACAACCACTACCACTACCACTACCTCTACCACAACCACTACCACAACCTCTACCACTACCACTACCACTACCACAACCACTACGACTACCACTACCTCTACCACTAACACTTCTACTACCACTACCACTACCACTACCTCTACCTCTACCTCTACCTCTACCACTACCACAACCACTACCACTACCACTACCACTACTACTACTACCATTACCACTACTTCTACCTCTACCACTACCACAACCACTACCACAACCTCTACCACTATCACTGCCACTACGACTACGACTACCACTAAGTCTACCACTACCACTACTACTACCACTACCACTACCTCTAACTCTACCACTACCACAACCACCACCACCACCACAACCACTACAACTACCACTACCACTACCTCTACCTCTACCATTACCAGTACCACTACCACTGCCACTACCACTACCTCTACCTCTACCATTACCACTACCACTACCACAACCACTACCACTACCGATGACGACTGTTCATACCCAAATATCCACTGCTGTCTATAGCCATGTACTCATCTATGCAGCTGAGTGAACTGGAGCAACGTGAAGTGAACGAACTTGCCCAGTATTCGAAACGGCAGCTTCCAACTACTCTACCGCGCTCCACAGTTGCGCCACCCGGGGAAACGAGTGACAACAGAAACATTACAACTAAAAAAACTGGACTAAGAAAGCGAATGAACACAGAAAGGGGCGATTGTTCCTTTGCACGTGAAAGGAACTGTACTTGCAATATCCCAACGTTAGCGGTTTCATTATTATTTTAATTCAAACATACCTTTGTGTTTTTAGAGCTTGTTGGTTGTAAAGAGGCCGACCTTGTGTTTGTGCTGGAAAATTCCGGTGCCGTGACTGAGCTCGGCTTCTACGCAATGCGGCAACTCGCGGCAGACATTTTGAAGGCTCTGCCGGACACTTTCCACGTTGGCCTAATCGTCTATTCGGGTAAAGCCTCGATCGTGTCACCTATCGCAAAATCTGACGACGCCCTGCTGCAAAAAGTGACGGAAGTAACATACACGTAACTACGATATTTGTCTACTCATTTATTTATTTATTTCTTTGTATATATTTTTTTTCTTATTTGTGTTTTTCTGCTGTGTTTTACGTTTTCTAAATTATAAATATGGACTTGTTTTTGCTGTAGTTTTATGTTATACTATCACCATTGGTATATATATTTGTAATAAAAATAAAAAATAACCAAAATAACCACTTAATAAAACATACTTTATTCAAACACAATAATAATAACATTAGTAGCACTAAAACATGTTCTACGCCAGTAGCTAGAGACCTTACCCCGGGAGGGGGCGAGGCAACAATTGACACGAAATGCTGCGTACTGTTTGCTTAAAAAATCATAACAATATTCATGTAAGATTACACGCTGTGTGGACAACCTTGTACACGTGATAGTGGAAACCTGTAAACATTTCCTCGTCTCAAACACACTTCGTTGAAACTATTTTCAGAGGCGGAGCGAGCAGTCGTACTGCGGCTCTCGGGATGCTGATCAAATCCTTCAAGAGCGGAGGTAGAGAGGGCGTGGAGAAGAAGGCCATTTTCTTCTCAGACCTGCTACCTGTCATCCGCCAGCAATGCATGGGCGACCTGCTGACGACAATTAAAAATGACGGCATCGAGATGTTCGTCATTGGATCCCGTGGGTTATTGGGCTCCGAAAATAATCAGGGTAGGACATCGAACAATTCCTAATTTTCAGGTATCAATGTGTACACATTTGGCAACATGTTGACCCACCGAAAAAAACTACAACTGTTAATAAAACTACCTCGATGTAGTTCCGGTGTACATTTTTATTATAGATGGATACACATCGGAACAAAGGCGGTTTGGGTTGCCGCATCAACACTTTGGAACTATCTTCTATCTTACCGTTTATCGGCAAGATATATATTCATATTTTGGCTTCATGTCAAGGCCTATATCGTTTATATTAACTGACCTGTGACTGGCTTACTTCCAGACGATATTTGCACGGTATCACGGATGATAATCTCGCAAAGTCCCAAAAATACGTCAAGCTTTACATATGAAGAGGATATGGTTTAGTCGTAACAACGTATCGTGGTGGAAATATACTGCTACAATGAAACATGTGTTAATTTGATGTTAGTAGTAATTTTGGATCGTAAAAATCGCAAGTTCCGTACGGAGTATTGGTGGGGTGGTGTGGTCTGAATCATTACTAAACACATAACTTTTGTAGATTTTGCGAACACGTGGGACCATTTTTGAGTGTTCTTATATTGTGCGATGTTGCAATGTGTGAAGCAACTGCGAATATTAATCGGAACCTGAGTAATATTATTAATTCAAAACTAAGATGTTGCAACTATCAAGCTTGGTTTACAGCAATAGTGCTCAGTCATATAATGGTTTCTTTACAGAACACTGGCTTACGTCCATATGTAGCGATCCGATGGATTCGCATTTATATCTAGCATCAGAACCGGGAATAACGGCACTCATTGTGAAGACCATCATGGAACCACTATGTAAGTGTTTTAGTTTTAGATTTAATTTTAATTTTATGTATGACAGGCGTGACGGGTTTGCAGTGATTCTAACGAAACATTGTGTAGTCAGTTTGCTGACGAAGACGTTATTTCACCTTCCTTTTTTTTAAATGATCAAATATATATATAGTTAACGTAGGTATGGTAGCTAACATTCACACGACAGAATCTGATAAGTGATTAAAACATCACGATGAAGTGGCGTGTATATGGCGCTGACACTGCAATAAATTTACCGAAGTTACGTGATACAAATAGCAGAAGTCAACTTAGCTTATACGACGGCCATATACACTTGGTGTCATCTGCGTGCGTGACTTAGACACCGAGATCGAATGCACGAACTTTGCAAACACACTGTCTTAGTAATAGATGGAACAATTATGTACATACAGTGCCACCGCGGGATACCGTGTCGGCCGATCAGTTAGGCAGTTAGTCGCTAATGTAAACCGGTCCTAACTTGTTGCAGCAAGTCGGTGACTTGCGCAACACATGGCTGTGATAATGTCATATTAGGAAGTAGCAAAGTAATGGTGTAATTAGCAATGTCAAATGTTATCGGCTGGAGTAACGGATGTCTTTCTGTTGCTAGGTGGAGTGTCTATAGAACTTGGTACTGAAGAAACAATGTACGAGACAAGCAAATTGATGAGTGATGCATTGAACTACAGCACGACGTTATGTGAGTGACCACGTAATACGTTCCACCAAACGTGCACAGCAATGCATGCTGACCCGTGTATCTATGATATCGTTGCCGTGAATGCGTGTGCGTTTATCACTGTATGCCCGTTACTACACTGAGTTGAACGCACACTCACGGCGGCCTGTCCGTGATAGCACTGACGTTATACACACACACACACACACACACACACACACACACACACACACACACACACACACACACACACACACACACACACACACACACACACACACACACACACACACACACACACACACACACACACACACACACACACACACACACACACACACACACACACACACACACACACACATACACACACACACATATATATACTGTATATATATATATATATATAATATACACACATGTATATGTACATAATTATATATAGTACGTTATATTCGTGTCGAAGTTCATGTTACTTAATTTTATTATAACGATCTAGACTTACTCTTCGGTGTGGACGTTTCTAAATTACATTTACATTTAATTAGTTTCCATTTAAAATAACTGCATTATTGTTAGCATGGTATATATATATATATATATATATATATCTCTCTCTAGGTCCGAGGACCTTTAAATAAACATCTAGGTAAACCCCTGTATATATATATATATATATATATATATAACAGGGGTTTACCTTGATGTTTGTATTTAAAGGTCCTCGGGACCCCAGCCTTCTTTTGAGGGGGCCCCATGCCTGTAGCGAAGGTTCCACGTATTGTTCTTTTTTAATTGTAAGTATTGTTTTCTAAATATCACAACTTATACAACCCATGTAAACCCGGTTATTATTATTATTAGTTTGATACTAACAAGAACTTAACAAAATAACCTGCCTTGTTATCATGTAGTATTTTATTTGTTGATGTTTTCCCTTGATAATTGATGTAGTTTTGGAAGTTAGAGCAGCCTTCCTCACTTATGAGAGGGCGTGCTAGTTTGTTAGATGCCTTGGCTTGCGTGCAAATGTTACAATGGGAGATCTCCTAAGGCAAACCTAAGGATATCGAGGAAGCCACGACTCACTTTGGAAGGCTCCTGAATTTGTTTCGGTGGCGGGAAACCATTGGATTAGCAAATAGGCAGTAGATGGAACTGCGTATTACTTTGTGGACACTTAATTGTGACGTGTAGAATCCGGCCCACCAAGATTTCTGCATTATGACAGTTGTGCCTAAATGTTGTACGTCAAAGGCGTTTATTTCATCATTCCATATCGTTTCAGGAATATAATGTCCCAAATAGCGTTCGTACATGTTTTAATCAGTGTGCGCCGCTGCGGTCACGGGTTACTGCATGCCGCACTTGAAACAAGCAATATTAATAAATCGCATACTGACGCAAACCGGAGCGCTATTTGGCCCTTAAAAGTTCCCTCAAATCAATATTTTATAACAGTGTACTGAAACAATGTGGAATGATGGCATAAACACACTAAGGTATCAAATCGGTTCGATTATTGGACGAGCGACTGGCGCGATTTGTCCCGGGATGGGAGTCGCGATTGATCCCGGGATGGGAGTCGGGGTCGGGGAGCTTGCATTCTCTGTTATTACCATTGTCGCCGTACGGTCCATCATTTGTAACGAGCGGTTTGTTTTACAAAAGAATGTTCGTAAGTCGTATGTTTTACATCGCTACAACTCTAAAAAAATTAGGAAGCTTTAAAACGCACAGCGACTGCGTTCAAATGTTATTCTGGTTCGCGAATCTGTCCCTAGAGATACTCCGCAAAACTACGCGCAGGGCGGCGCCACACGGAGGATTAGGCACCCTTCAGAATCGGGAAGAATTTGCCTATGTGAATGGTTATTTGGAAGAACTCGTGACAAGAAATACCAAACGAACTGATTCGGTAAAAAATCTACCAAGTTAAACTTAAAGGCATTCATATGTAAATAATTCTGGTATATAGGTGGAGATGTATATTACTTTACATTTATTCCATGCGCCATGCAAATATAATAATAATAACTAAAATATATCCCGTCTGTCCGTGTCAGCGCTAACATGCAGACCACAGACGCCGTGGAGCGAATGCAGCGAGATTTGCGGCGTGAGTGGAACGAGATCTCGCGACACGACATGTCAACTGGACAGGCTAGACGGGATGACCATAGAGAGTTCCACGTACTCGTTGTACGAAGAATGCTTCGTGGAGTGTGTCACGGATGGACCGCCCCCAGAAAGTAAGATGTCACTAACATCTTCCTCCTAGGTCCCTGTTGCATGGAGTGGGGGTTTATGTATTGCATTGTTGAGCATTTGCACTGCTTCCGGTCACCATCTGTTCTTTTCCATCTTCAACATCATCCGCCTTTCCAAAAATCTTTTTTCACATAGTCATCCCTTCTCAGCTGTGGTCTTCCCTTTTCCTGCAACCTCGATATTTCTCCACCTCTATTCAAGTGTTGTTGTTGTTGACATTTAAATGTTTTTTTTAGAGGAAACTATTTCTTGTGTATGGCAGGGCACCGTTTCGAAGACGTGGCTGTGCTCAATATTCGGAGATTTGCGTGACATCGCTGTAAACATTGACATTGTTGAATTCAAAAGTTGTTTCTGCTCAATTAAAGCGTATTTGGGCGGTCAGCGAGCTATCGTATTATATTTTATGTTATGTAGCACGCTTTTACATTAACTGTAAACTGAATACCTCCATTTGAACTAGTCGCATTCTTTTACCGTGCACCAGCACCCGGTAAGACAAAGCGATGTGTCTTCATCATCATCAGTGAAACATTTCCTCCGTCTTTTTGCAGGACATTGTGTTCGTTACGACGACGGCAAACTGCATGTGTCGGTGCTCTGCTTTGGAAAACTGATCGCTGGTGACATTACAGTAGATAGTATTCTCCGGTGGTTCTGTTACAGAGTCGACTGCGGCTGAAACAACAACGCCTGCTTTTACTACGACGACAACGTCTGGAGACGTGACGTCGACGACTGAACCGACAGCGAGTCCACGCGGCTCAACAGCCACCAACGCGGAGACAACAACGGCAGAGCCAACAACGACGATGCCACCAGCATCAAGTACACCTGCGACAGCAACGACATATGGCCCATCAGGAGGTAAAAGCGCAGAGACAACAACGACGGAACCACCGACGTCAACTACACGTGAGACGACAACAACATGCGGCGGACCAGGCGGAACATGCGTGACAATAACAACGGAGCCAACAACAACAACAGAGACAACAACGACGGAACCACCGACGTCAACTACACGTGAGACGACAACAACATGCGGCGGACCAGGCGGAACATGCGTGACAATAACAACGGAGCAAACAACAACAACAGAGACAACAACGACGGAACCACCGACGTCAACTACACGTGAGACGACAACAACATGCGGCGGACCAGGCGGAACATGCGTGACAATAACAACGGAGCCAACAACAACAACAGAGACAACAACGACGGAACCACCGACGTCAACTACACGTGAGACGACAACAACATGCGGCGGACCAGGCGGAACATGCGTGACAATGACAACGGAGCCAACAACGACTAAGGCAACTCCGACAGAACAACCAGCGGGTGCGCAATATTGATTATATTACGAATATGAATTATGTCCTCTTCAATGATGTTACAAACTGTGTGTGTGTGTGTGTGTGTGTGTGTGTGTGTGTGTGCGTGGTGGGGCGGGGTGTGTGCGTGCATGCTTACAGGCGCGTGCGCTTGTATGCATAAATATTATGTAGAAGAACAATGTATGCATGCATGTGCGCATGTGCGCATGTGGGTATGCGTACACACCATAGAAGTGTACGCACGTAAACGCGCGTGAATGTACGCAAATGTACATATATACACATGTATACATATACGTGTGCACACACGCATATGGATGTATAGACGTGGACGTTTGAACGTGTGGACGTGCAAACTCATGCAAGTATCCACATGGTCACGTCTACATCACTGCACATTCAAGATGTGAGTATTAAACACTTATTAAACGATACTGGGTGCCGTGCACCCGTTGTTTAACAATCTTGTATTAAACGAGGTTGCGTACTGGATCCACCAAATGATAAAGTGAGTAGGTCGCGGTTTGCTTACGTCACAATAACACTGTTCCCTGTGACCTCCGTCAAGCTTTGCATTTGCAAACAGTTTTGAAACGGTAATATATATGCACTGCATTACTAGAACGGCGTGACGTATTCTAGATCACATATTTCAGCAAACAAATGTCACCTTAAACTCTTTGCCTGCTGTTCTTGTCATATGGAAAACAAAACGTTTGTGCCTTAATTTTGACAACATATAAAAGGACTGTTTAAACGCGCCACACTTTTGTCATCCATTTTGATTAGTTGATGGACCTTCCTACTAGGCAGTAAGTCACATGACGGATAGGTCAATCTACATGGACATTAAAACGGGGACATGTGTTCGTAACAGTAGAGCCGGACTGCAACCGTTGCGACTACACGAAGGGCCAGATCTGGCTGCCGGACTCTCGGAACTGTCACGACTACTACATCTGTGAGAAAGTGGACACGTGGGCCGGCCGCTGGTACTGGACGTACCACCACGTCAGCTGTGGTCTCCTCTACTGGGACCAGTCCAGACTCACGTGCACCAGGGCGAAGCAACCCGGATGTGACGACAAGTTGGGCGTCATGCCAGACCCGGATGTCAATGGTCACGGTGAGTAAACTCGTGCGTGAGAACAATAAGAATATTATCAGCATCATCACTGTCATTATCATCGTTGTCATCATCACCATCATCATCATCACTGTCACCATCATCATTGTCATCATCACCATCATCATCATCACTGTCACCATCATCATCATCACTATTATTGTCGCCATCATTGTCGTTGATGATATCATATTTATCATAACCATCATTATCATCATCATTGTTTTTTATCGTCGTTGTCGTCATCATCATCATCATCACCATCATTGTCATCATCACCATCATTGTCATCATCGCCATCATTGTCATCATCACCATCATCATACGACAGAAACCAAGTAGCATGACCAGATTCCGATGGATTCATAATATGTAATCGTATCCACAGTGACATATTGCAACAGGTAAGAATCCCGAGTCATATTACAGCGGCTGACGTACTCGGTTTCATCATAGCCAACGCCCGACTGTACAACACATTCCTTGCGCGTACGTGCGTGCGTACGTACGTGCGTGCGCGCGATTGCTTGTCAATGTTTGTCTGGACATAACTATATTCTAGTAGGTTCTTGTTTTGTATGTATATATCGTATGCGCGCTTTCGTAATAAGACAGATGACATGCATGAAACTAGCATGTTTGCCTGTTTATCCAAGCAGGGAAATTCGACCGCGTGGTATGGGACTCGGCAGGTAGTTACTCCGGTGAGGAGCGTCCATGTCTATTACCTAGCCAGCTCTTTTATATTATACACTTCTAATTAATAATATATATTTAATGCATTTATTTAATGTATGCAATTTTGAAAGAATAGTACGTCCGATCCATCGTGGGAATAACATGACAAGAGTACAAACAAAGAAATACTAACACTTTGAAATATCCCGAGCAAAACTCATACAAACAAACCTCAGATTGGTCGGACACGTGGCTCGCATGGAGGACAACAAAACACACTCTATTTTCACAAATGTCAGAAAGAACTACAAACAGAGCCAGTCCCAAACTGAGAGATAAGGATATAATAAACCTAAACCCGAAGAAGCAACTACTACCACTACTACTACAACTGCTATTACTACTACTACTACTACTACTACTACTACTACTACTACTACCTACTACTACTACTACTACTAGTACTACTAATACTACTGCTATTACTACTACTACTACTACTATTACTACTACTACTACGACTGCTACTACAACACTACTACAACAACTACTACTACTACTATTATTACTACCACTACTACTACTACTGCTATTACTACTACTACTACTACTACTATTACTACTACAACTACTACTACTACTACTGCTACTACAATTGCTACTACAACAACTACTACTAACACTACTACTACTACTGCTACTAATACTACTACTACAATACTACAACAACAACAACTAATATTACTGCTACTACAATACTACTACCACCACCACCACCACTACTACTAATACTACTGCTGCTACTACCACTGCTACTGCTACTACTACTGCTACTACCACTACTACTACTACTACTACTGCCACTACTACTGCTACTACCACTACTACTACTACTACTACTGCCACTACTACTACTACTACCACTACTACTGCTACTACCACCACCACCACCACCACCATCACCACCATCACCACCACCACCACCACCACCACCACCATCACCACCACCACCACCACCACCACCACCATCACCACCACCACCACCTCCTCTACTACTACTACTATTACTACTTATTATTATTATTATTTTTCTTCTTGTATTATTGTTATTATTATTATTATTATTATTAGTAGTAGTAGTAGTAGTAGTATTATAATTATTATTATTATTATCATAAAAGCATACACCGGCTGGATGCATGTGTTTCAGTCCCGTGTTCCTACTCGACTCTCGTCGATGATCGCCGGATGTTCAAGAGCAATGTCAACGGGCTGGTGCAGACGTGCGTGCAAGGGATGGAGTTCGACGATAGTGACGACGAATGCACGTGCATCGTCGTGTCCGCAAGTACGTCATCTTCCCTCAGACGTTTGTGCCCTCGTAGTCGTTACACCGATTATCGATATAGAAATTCGCCGCATGAAAGTAGTTGAAGAAAAACGTAACTTTTTCATGAAAGCAACAAACAATTTGACGTGATACCCAAAAAACATTCAACTGGAGTTGTGTCACTTGCGCCGAGTCTTTCTACGTTAATCAGCTAATATCTCTCATAAGTTGTCATGTCTGATAAACTATACAAGTCTTTGGTTTCAGCAGTGCCAATAAGTATCAAATGCGTCATTGCCAACAAGGGCCTTTCCAAAAAATACTCAAGGAACGTTTGCTAAACAACTTCCAGTTGACATTTCCGTTTTGCATCAAGTTTGTTTTGGAAAAACAGTTATTTGTCAATTTATCTTTATTGTTCATGAAAAACTCATTGCGTCTATAAACGTTTTTCCGACACCGTATATTCCTTCACCCAGCCTATGTAGGTGGAACGCGGAAGCGTCGTAGTTAGAACATCGCACTCTCAATCGAGAGAATCCAAGTTTGAATTATATGTTTTACTTTTTCGAAGCTAGGGCAATTTTGTTCACTCCACGCTCCTTAATTTCAGTCAGCTGTATAAATAAATACTTCGCTACATACACTCGTTATTGTATGCATAATACTAAACTTCGCGCACTGATAGTAGCGTGGCTGAATATTTCACAGAGCAGTCGAGATGGTGTTGGAATGAACACGTGTCGGTGTGTGTGTGTGTGTGTGTGTGTGTGTGTGTGTGTGTGTGTGTGTGTGTGTGTGTGTGTGTGTGTGTGTGCGTGGGGAGAGGGGGGTGGGGGGCAGGGAAACGCATTGAACTGTGTCATGTACTAGATACCGCGCTATATAAGAATTTATCGTTTTGTATTCAACATTAAAAAATTAAACGACAGTTATAGTGAATCTAGCGGAGGCAGGCGGGACTAACCGCAGTTTCACGGAATTGCCTCTTGGTGTTCGGCGCGTTCTTCTCGTTCACGCAACCAAGGCCACAAATGGGTAGAAGTACAACTGATTCAGCGAACGTTCTGTTCATATTATTAACACCTCTGGCTTGAGAGGGTGAGGTAACGGGACATATATTGTCGCTTTAAAAGGAGGCCGTCTGTTCTTATTTTTGTGTAAGTTAATTAATATAATATTCTTAAGGCTATACTAACTATGTTAAAGATGCACCGTCCGCCAAATTGTAAGTAAACCCGTAAGAACGTTCGCAATTTGGAAGATACGACCCCGGAATATGTTCAAATGGTAAGCAAAACACCCCGTTTCAAAACTAGCTTTATTGTCAAAATTACCGATGCAGGCTGAGTTAACCGTAATACCCTTTGAAGTTCAACGATTTCCCGTTTTCCCACGTTCTACACAGCTGACTTTCTCTTACAAATTACTATGCTAGTTAATTCCGAGTAGAGGAGCAGACTGCCTCCCTTTAACGATATAACAAATGGTACCGACATACACGCGAATGTTTTGCTCACAGTCGTTCGCCGTTTCAGTCGAGCCGTCCTGCTCGGATGAGCCACTTCTGTACTTCCCGTACGAGAATGACTTCGATGACGTCACGTGCCACCATGCCAATGCCTACTCTTACGGCGATGGCAAAGTGCGCATTGTCGACGACTCCGAGCGTAGCCACGTGGCCGAGTTCGACGGCGAATCTTACCTCCAGGTATGCACGTTCTGTACGAGTGATTGTCGGTGATATTTCTACGTTTATAATACTACTGCGATTGTGTCTGATATTTTTTGAATTGGTAGCGGCATTATCGTGTATAATATTTGATATAATAACCACCTCCATTTCAGAATGAACAGCGATTATGCAGGACAGTAGTCCGAACTACTGCCGAGATACATTAATAGTTCGAGGTCATCCGTAACGTACCTCACGCTATCGGCAAGCGCGACGAGGCGGTAAATGGGGGTGGGGGATATCACCAAGTAGCTTAATGGCTGGCCCTTTCGATGTATTGTTACAATAAGCTATTACATAGCTCCGGTATCAGCCATATAGAGGCGCGCATGGTGCTTGCACAGGGTTTGAACATTAGGTCGGTTGAGTGTATTAGTTCACTAACAATTTAACCATACAAAAAATTATTAAAAAAAATATTCTAAGACATAATAAGAGCAACGTTTTAAAGATGATAACATTAATACCGTTAATAAACATAATACAATCAATAAATATGTTGAGATCGTCATCAAAGTAATGCAGAATCTTTATCACAAGTTTTCTAGAAGTCTGTATCTAACTAGTCTATATAATAACGGTTATACGATTAACATTAATCTATGGTGAAACAACGAAATATTCACAAATACGTTAAACGTTTTGAGACAGAGTATCGGTGAAGTGCGACATGTGTACAATCGTTGGCGGTGCACAATGTATCAAACAGGAAACGGTACACCTGCTACTCGTAAAGATAATCTGTGTTTCAGTAGTTAATGATGTATTACTAATAAATATACGCTAATATGCAATATGATTAAAACTAGTTGTTATTTGATAGTCGGATTGTTACCAGGAGTAATAGACAAAATGATTTAAAATATGACACGTTAGCTGCTCCTATTCGTAATGATTGGGTGACGTCGCGCCACATTGACTCGAGCGTGATAGTTGACCTGAGCAATCATGGGCGCTCAAAGCACTTACTCACTCACTTGCTCTCTCACTCATTCGCTCACTAACTCGTTCAGACACTCAATCTATTCGTGTCACACACTCACTCACTCACTCACTCACACACTCACTCACTCACTCACTCACTCACTCACTCACTCACTCACTCACTCACTCACTCACTCACTCACTCACTCACTCACTCACTCACTCACTCACTCACTCACTCACTCGCTCACTCACTCACTCACTCACTCACTCACTCACTCACTCACTCACTCACTCACTCACTCACTCACTCACTCACTCACTCACTCACTCACTCACTCACTCACTCACTCACTCACTCACTCACTCACTAACTCCCTCACTCACTCACTCACTCACTCACTCACTCACTCACTCACTCACTCACTCACTCACTCACTCACTCACTCACTAACTCACTCACTCACTCACTCACTCACTCACTCACTCACTCACTCACTCACTCACTCACTCACTCACTCACTCACTCACTCACTCATTCATTCATTCAATCACTCACTCAGTCGCCCACTCACTCACTCACTCATCCACTCACTTATTCACTCACTTACTCATTCACTCACTCACTCATCCACTCACTTATTCACTCACTTTCACACTCACTCAATCAATCAATCGTCGCCTATATAAGGCCTATGCATACGCACAAAGGTCAATTTTCTTGTCTATGTCGTTTATACTAAGTGTATTCTCCTTGGATACCAATATCACGAAAGATTTGGGAAAAGCGATCGGGATGTCGTGCAATTTACAATTTAGTTAAAAGCCAGGAGATGTGTGCAGGTGGGCCACTTGATAAGAACGGAGACTCACCAATACGGCTGGAAAAGATAAGCTGATAGGTGACATTGGAAATGAGTAAGGAGAGATTTTAGACAAACGGACGATGATGAATGATGTGAAGCTACGCCTCACCACTGTACAAGGAAACCTGGCAGAAGAACAATTTCTTACGTGGGCCTAAAAGTGCGACTATATAACCCAGGTTCAATCCGGGTTCGAATCCTATTGCTGCCGTCCGAATCTAGTTCGTTCATTCTACGTTGCTCCAGTTCACTCAGCTATATGAATATATAGTTGGTAATAATCATCGGTAGACACATGTGTTCGAGTAGTCTTCGTGCAGTATAGGGAATGAAGCGAAAGGCACTATAAACAGACACAAGGATTGAATACCGCGCTATGTCAGAACATATCGTTACCTTTATCAGTGTGTATATCTTACAAATACACTTTCTTGTTCTTTTGATGAGGTTCCCTTCATGCGGAACTGGCTGAAGGACAACACGGTGACAGGGATGACCGTGGCGTTGTGGTTCCGAATGGACGGTGCCTCTGACGGGCTGGTGGGACTCGTCAGCAACGGCGACTGTGTGGAGGATGCCACCTTCTTCATCTACGCCCGTCAGAGCAACGGCGAACAGAGCCTGGTCGTCGGCATCGACACAGAGGACAGGCCGCCCGTCGTCGCTGAATGCACGCACGTACGTGGTACTGATAGTGGCCGGAGGATAGTAATATTGCAGTAATTTTGGAAACAAAAACTATTACCAGTAAATATAATGATAATAAGTTTTGTTCGTGTGTATGCATGCGTGAATGTATGTATGTATGTATGTATGTATGTATGTATGTATGTATGTATGTATGCATGTATACATGTATGTATGCATGGATGTATGTATGTATGTATGTATGTATGTATGTATGTATGTATGTATGTATGTATGTATGTATGTATGTATGTATGTATGTATGTATGTATGCATGTATGCATGCATGCATGCATGTATGTATGTATGTATGTATATGTATGACGTCATACTTAGTTCGCTGTTTTGCCTACAGGCGGCGGATGGCAGTTGGCATCACGTGGCTCTCGTGTATGACGTCAACAATGTGAAGCTGTATTATGACATGGAGGCTGTAGCTCAGGCCCTCACCAGCGGTACGGGGAATGTAGAATAGCAACCCTAGAATAGTCATTTACCTGCTGATTTCTTAACTATCAAAACCAAAACTACAATTATTTAAAGAGCAAACGCATTTAATCGTAACTTGTACCATTGTTTTGACAAAATAATGAAACTGGAATTATCACACACACGCACACACACACACATATACACACACACACGCACGCACGCACGCACGCACTCACTCACTCACTCACTCACTCACTCACTCACACACACACAAAGTGTAAGAAATGAGCGTTTTACTAAATGGTTAAACGTGGAAGATATTGCCCACGACATGATGACATCGGCTAGATCTGTCCATTCCGCAGACAGTGCCCACGACGTGATGACATCGGCTAGATCTGTCCATTCCGCAGACAGTGCCCACGACGTGATGACATCGGCTAGATCTGACCACTCCGCAGACATGTGGATTCAGTGCCATAGTTTCTAGAGCATCGGACTCGCAATAAACAGATTCCGGATTTGAGTCTTCTTGTTGCCTTTTCGAACACTGGGCAAGTTCGTTCAGTCCACAGTGCTCTAGCTTAGTCAGCAGCATAAATGCGTATCTGGGTATAAATAGTGGTGAAGACAACTAGTATTCGTGCATTAATTGCAGTGTGGCTGAATGCTTCCCATTAAAGTGAAAACAGAGTACGTTAATATATAGCGCAGTATTCAGTCCATTGTAGTGTTCAAAGCGCAGTACGCTTACTTTCTGGCAGACCTATCTTCAATAGAAGACTATCTTGACTTTTCTGAAAAGCACTAAGCCATGCTGAGATTAATACGCGAAAGTATTTGTGCACACATCCACCACTGTCTACAACCAGGTGTTCGTTCATGCAGCTGAGTGAACTGAAGCAACGGAAAATAAACGAATTTGCCCAACGTTCGACACGGCAGCATATGGTTCGAACCCAGGTTCTCTCGATTGAGAGTTCGATGCTCTAGTCACTGCGCAACTCTGCTCCTCAAAGTCGTCGACACGGTGTTACGGCGAACATATTTGCTAGGGGGAGAATAATAAAACCTCTGTGCACTCAACAGGACTGAATATCTCGCTTTTCTAAGAACATACCTTTTACATTGACTGGACAAAATATCATGCTCACTACAAGAAGGTGGAGACGTTAATAAGTACTTGGATATAGACAGTCGTGGATGCTTGTGTACGAATAGTATTCGCGTTGTAATTACAGCGTGACCGAATGCTTACCATATAAGTTGAGATGTTCGGTTGAAGGGTTCCACCCGAGGGTGAAATGTACTGCGTGTTCAGCAGTTCTTACGACTGGCGATGGCACTGCATAAACACATTACCTTTATGTACGTCTTTAGGGCGGTACACTCTGGCACTTTTCGCCCGATCAGACCAGACCAGATCAGCAGACCAGACCACACCAGACCGACCCCGGCTGCAGTATACTCGCAACCGGCGTGACGTCACAATCACGTAAACTTGAAAACGTCTGACTACGTCGGGACTAGTCAGGGTCAGTCTGACGTATTAGAAAGTATTCAAGTTTAAGTGATTGTAACGTCACACCGGCTTCCAGATTAGCGTAGTCGGTGTCGGTTGGTGTAGTGGGTACACTGCTGTCGTGGTCGGTCTGTTGATGTCAAGTTCGGTCTGGTGTGGTTGGGTCTGGCGACAAGTGTCAGTGCCTTTTGGGTACCATCGTGTTGGATGTTTCTGTTGGATGCCAGGCAATCAGTCAAAAGGACCAGGATTAGGGTCCACCATCTGCCGCTTCGAAACTTTTTGTTCAACAGCTGGTCATTACTATATGGTGTCTACCACGGGAAGTAAGCGATCCCACTAAGGGATCTGGAAACAAACTAGTGTGGTTCCACAAGGCCAGTGGTGTTAATCTACATAAATGTATACAGGTACTGCATTAGCTGTTGCAAAAAACACTACCTCTGATGATAAAGTAAGCGCCATGAGCGCTTGTCGAGGCATCATATACAGGGTGGCTCCAGAGAAGGTAGTCTAGGAGGCTCAACAGTCGACACTGGCGGCCGAACCAAATGGTCTAGAATATTTGAACATTTTTCACTGCCGCGCAGCCATGACTTTAGCTTATCCGCTGTCTCGGCTCGACTGATGCCATTGGAAGGCCGGGGGAGGGGCGCTGTCGACAATGATCTTTGCCGCTGCGCCTGGGCACAGGGGCACGCCACTGTACATAAGGCATAGCGCAGTCAAATTCCAAAGGTCTGGGGAGCACGTGCCCTCCAAGGGCATCCTAGAACATCGTATTATATAAGACTTCACTTTATTACCAGTATGTGGTATGGCCGTAAAGCTGATTATTATGGTAAAGCTGGTAAAGTCCTTGCATCATATGAATTTCAGGCGTCGTCGAAAGCCGCCAGAATCCGATGAACGTTGGATTTTACGGCGGTTCAAAGAAGAAAGGGGAAAGTCCCGGGTACTTCAAGGGTCGTATCAGTGAGGTGAGTGGTTTGCATGTCTGCATGAACACTGGGTTGTGTGTGAGATTTGTGCCTGTAGTACGTTGGTCTAGAAATTATACAAATGCCGCAGACATTCCAAATTGTCATCGTCAGTTCTTATTTGACATGGTTCGTTGTCATTATTGACGTCGTCCGCTAATTTTATAGTTACACTTCGCAATTAATATACATGTATGACTAAGTTAAACAATAGATCTATGCAATTGATCTGTTGCCTAGCAATAGCACCATTAAGCCTTCATATTGGATACCGAACACGTGGTGCATTAGTGCACTCCGTCGTATCTTTTGTTGAGATTGGCACCAGAAGATTTTCTTTATAACAAAATCACAAGGCGACGAGGATCCGTCAATTGACCTATCCATTATGTGAGCGGTGGCCTAACAACACCTCCATCATGCAATCAAAAATGGATTCGGAACACGTGGTGAGTTCAGACATTCCGTCGTATATTTTAGTGAAATTCTGATCAAAAAAATGTTTCTTTATGACAGAAACATTAAGCAACGTTTCCAAGGTGACAACTGCATGCGGGAATGTTTGGTTTATGACATGCCATGCAGCAATATTAATGCAGTTCACGTATACAATCGTTATTAAAATTGTTAGCAATGCCAAAGCTTCACGGAGGTAACCCCCAATTTTTTTATTATGCCAAACCGCGACGTACGGGATACATCAATTTGGCGTATGCCACATAATGTTTTTGTCATAAAAAATCTGTTTTGAGGAGTGAGCAGAATGTTAACGGATAAGGATGATAAGGATAAGGATGATTTTATTTTCCCAACAGAATTAAAAAAATACAAATTATGTATAATTATATACACACATACACGTATTACATACATATACACACATACCGGCATATACAGTAATATTGAAATGTGAAATATACAATACAACTGAAAATATGCAATCAACAGAATATAGTATACATTTTGCAACAATAACAAAAAACAGTTGCTGTGGGATGGGAGACTCCTATTAAGATCAAAATTTGATCGCTATCATAGGAGCCACCAAAAATAATATTATTATTGTATAAAATCCTAGGATTTATATAACAATATACGACGGAATATGTAAACCCTCCACTTGTTGGACATCTTTTTTGGTGGTTTGACGGAGCTTTTGCTACGCAACAGGTCACGTGATGGATAGATCAGTTGATTAAATACATACTTGACCTATCCATCATGTGACCTATTGCCTAGCAATATGTCCGTCAAGCCATCAATAAAATGAATGGAAGCCGAACACGGACATATATTGTTGTATATTTTGTTGAAATTCTGGACCCAAATGTTTTCTCTATGAAAAAAACTAAGTCAAATATTAAGGCGGCAGCTGTATGCGAAAATGTTTGATTAATCAGCTCTTACGCCGTCTTATTAATGAAATGCACATATATTACCGCTATCAACAAGCTTTACTGAGGTCACGCGCATAACTGTTATTATGACGTAGGCAAACAGCTTGCGTCGCAATGAAACTGATGCGCTTGATCTCCTTCGAGTTTTGCCTTGCCAACAATATTGATAGCAGTAATATATATCCATATAATTTCTTGGGCGGGACGACATTAGCTCGATCAAACATTCCCGCACGTAGGTGTTGGTTTAAACATTACCTTATACATTTGTCGTAAAGAAAAACATGAAATACCCGAACGCTCCACGTGTTTGGCATCCATTTTTAATAATTTGACGGATCTTTTTGCTAGGAAACAGGTCACATGATGGGTAGGTCAGTTATGCAATGCTGTACTGTTTGTCCTCCACATATATGGTTATTTGTACATAGGCAGTGCAACTTCTTGTTACTTATGCTAAACTTAATAA
This sequence comes from Paraescarpia echinospica, assembly GCA_020002185.1. Lineage (NCBI taxonomy): Eukaryota > Metazoa > Annelida > Polychaeta > Sabellida > Siboglinidae > Paraescarpia > Paraescarpia echinospica. The sequence continues at coordinate 13,385,780 of CM034542.1, forward strand.
CGCAGACTGTTTTCTTTCACGACTCCGTCGGCGTTATGCCAACTATTTGTTATACTGTCCACCCACATCTCACCAACACATCGTTCTGTTACATCCACACAATATGTTCTTCCTCTTTTTTCACCGAACAGGAGTGATGTCACGTATAGTATTGTTGAACCACTCGTCCGGTTATATCCATAGCTTCCTGTCAGCATCCTCCTCTCTCCGTCTTTCATCCTCACCCGATCGATCGTCTCATGTCCCTCCTCACGCAGTCCTCCCATCTCATGTTCGGCCTTCTCCTGCGCCCTTGATGTTGTTCCTCCTCCGCTCTCTTTGTAAGTTTGCCTGCATCCGTCCTTGCCAAGTGGCCTGCCCATCTCACCCGGCTTCTCACCAGTATTCCTGTTAAGTTGCATTCCATCCCAACCTCTATCCAGAGGTCAGTCATCCTTCTTCTGCCCACCCTCTTTTGGACTGTTATTTTTTGAACCCAGTTGTTCTCACAATCTTGAGGCTTCTGTTGTTGTTTTGTCAGCGCCATTGTCACCAGACTATACATACATGCCTGTGTAATACATTATTTCAAAGCGTTCCCTATCAGTTATTGTTTAAATGTGTCTGTCCATCATAACTCCATCTACTTTTCTCGAAGCATTCGCACCTGCTTATATTCGACGTCGCACCACTACCTACGTAAGCCCATCTTCCGCAACCATTCCAACAAGATACACAAAGTCTTTCACTTGCTTGATTTCCTTCCCGTAGCAAATAGTCTGGGGATATTCTTGCGTTCTCGTAATCACGGCTACTTATGCTGTTATTCGGCGTGTCTTTGTTTCAGTTGCGCGTGTACACAAAGGCGCTGTCAAAGAGTGAACTCGAAGCTGTGGCTGTCAATGGATAAAGCTGAACTCGCATACGAATTCATATACGCACGCACGACAAATAAGCGAAAACGGAACACTGCAAAATGATGTAATTCGACTAAAATGTGAACGGGATAGGCTTGTGTATTTGGTGGCGGCATTTAGAATAATTGTCAAAAAGGGCTAACATAATTGTCTGCTATAAACCTTGTTCATGTTGTCTTAAAAGCAGCTAAGGAAAATCTGTGTTGTATCTTAACAATCACTCCGACTACTGACGAATTATCAGCGTTATCCAGGCCAATTACGCTAAGTAAAATGGTCCGACCAATCAGGTGGAATTACTACCATGCGATTTCTTCTAGAATAACACTCGAACGCGGCGTTCTGAAAATTAGTATATGTACGTTTGTGAACGTCGAGTGGATAATGTACGTGATTCGCTCGTGGCAACACTACAGCAGGGATTTATGCTATCCGTGTATCCAGTATTTACAATGCACATATATTCTGGCATTGGAAAGCAACGATGCGTAATATTATACCACTAATGACTCTATAGACTTACAGAAGCTGGAAACGTGCGACATGCTTTGGAAAGTGAGCTTTGTTTAGCTAGTTAATTATCAAATTAAATTAATTGTTTAACAGGTTAATTTGAAGTTATCGGTGCAATACAAATGCATGTATCCATTACAGTAATTATTCCTTATAATTTATTGCATCATTATGACTAGTATTATATAGGTTTACTGTTAAGGGGATGTATTCTTATCCGAATTTCTTAGCTATAATGTGTGACGTCTACTCTTGATGTATAATGGGGTTACTGTACAACTGACATAAACTGACACCGTCTAGGAACCTCACAAGTGGTTGTTGTACAATGCTGAATAAATTGAGTACTTGGCAGCCATTTACGACTTTACTACGACAGTCATTTTGAAAATTAATTCAACTCTTTAAGCAATTTATTAATAAAAAGAGCATCGCGCCGTAGTGGAAAAGTAGTACAATAAACGCGATGCAACTTGATTAGAATGTTACATGCTGAAATATTCTAATCAAGTTGCATCGCAACAGATTAAGTTAAATTAATATTTGATACGGTTGTTAAATTACTTTTCGGTGTCTCTTTTTGCTGAACGTAGGATTCGGCCCCTTCATGATGCTTTCATCATCGCATATCGCGGGAAGACTGCAATCACTATTGATCGCAGGGCGCTTCTTCTTTTTGCTTCCATCATCTTTCTTTGCCAGACGTTGTTCTCTCTGGCGAGCACAGTCGCGGCACATAACAACGCTGATGAAGGCACCGTCGAGGAGTCGAAAGCTTTCTTTATATGTATCACATTTGATGAAATGCATGTTAAGTTGACATATACAATACACGTTTACCAGAGTGAAGCTAGATCAGTTATTATATATTAAAATAGTTTACGTACCCACCCAGTTAAGCATAATTCGATCGCTTCGCCGACAGCTGTATAGTGATAATACCCACGTGAGACTGAGTTAGCCAACTCAACGTTTCCGTTTTATTATTGCCGGTTCCCGGATTCCGTCTTGTTCGACTGATGCGTTTAGTCTGTTGACCAGCCAGTCGGCACCTTGCCAACGCGCCGTCTCAACGCCACGTGACCTGCTGCCTAGCTCCGTCAAGCCATTAAATTATAGACGCCGAACACTTGGTGCGTTCGTGCAAGCCGTCGTATATTTTTTTGAAATTCTGGCCACAAAAGTGTTTCTTTATGACATAAATATAAAGCACGTGTTAAACTGATTGGATGCCGGAATGTTTTACTTATGAGATGTCATGCAGCAACAGCAATGTCATTCACATATATAATCGTTATTAAAAATTGATGGCAAAGGCAAAACTTGACGGAGGTCACGCGCAAAATTGTGACTTTCGCAAACCGCGTCCGACTGGGTAAACTGCATGTACAGAGTAAACGTCTCTCCTTGCGGTTTTATATGGCACTACAACAGCTATGAGTAAGTGAGTGAGTGAGTGAGTGTCTTACTTCGGAATTTAATAACACAGAACATAAAACAACGACACACGCGCACACGCGCACACGCGCACACACGCACACACGCACACACGCACACACGCACACACGCACACACGCACACACGCACACACGCACACACGCACACACACACACACGCACACACGCACTCACGCACGCTCACATGCACACACACACACACACACACACGCACGCACACACACATGCCTATGTTTACAATGGTACTGCAAATAAAAAGGAAAATTGTGGTACTGGTCGCTACCAACCGCTGATAATGATAGACTGATTGTCATAACATAGATACAGCGTGTAATTAATACCTATAAACAGACAACTAATAGAATATTATAAGTAACGAGTAACAACAGTGACAAGGTTAGCAGTAGACGAAGAAATTAACAACAACAGTTATTGTGCAATTATATTTCCAGATCTTTTTAAAACAGATGACTTCAAAAAATTATACACAGCAAGATAGAAAACATAGTAGGTTTGTTTTAGTGTCAAGTTAGTTTTTAATCCATATTAACAGCCCTTTGTTGTGAATATTACCGTCAGGTTAAACTATGAGGCAACAGTACTGGTAGGTTCTAATATAAGACATCCAGTAATGACGCGATATTCGAAAAAATGTCCCAGTTTCTCAAAGAAGGATTTGTTTTACCATAAATATTCCACTTGAAATAATTGACATACATGTAAAGGTCAAGGGGACTCCCTTTAAATCCTAACATGCCAGTTACATTTTAATAAAATAAATCGAATAATAATTATAATAAATATTTAAAATATTCATAATTCAATGTTAGTAAATAAGTACAAAAATACAAATACATAATTACATAACATACAGGATGCTACATAAATAATAATTATGCATAACTATTCTGTAATTCAGAATTAAGTCGATTTTAATATTAGCTTTGAAACTATGTAGACTATTTGCATAAAGTTTATCAATTATAATGCTTGGAGATTCATCAGCAAGCAAAGTGTCTTAAAAAAATAGCAAATATTTCACACCAACTGCTTTAAATGTTTCTATCTTTATTTTAATATAATTAAATTTTGCATTTAAACGCTTACGATTTAAACTCATCATAAAAAGTATTATGATTCCTATGCAAATAATGAGTATTCATCATCAAGAAGCGACCGATTACAAAATTATACTTCTTCATCTTCTCCGGAATCTTCTATTCTTAGATCTTTACAGAGAAAATTATTCTGCAAGCTCCAAACGTGCATAACAGTGTGTTTTTATCAACCATTTTGAGTGCAATAAGCAACCATCGCGTATACAAACGTGTCATTATAAGAATGAACATTACAAAACACATCACTATCATTTGTGGAGTTCAGTGGTACAGTGATTCGACCTTCAGACTCTCGACCGAGAGGACCCGTGTTCGAACCCAACATTCATTCATTGTACGTGGCCAGAGAAGTCGAGATGGTGTTCGATTGAACACGTCTGCCAGGGAGTAAAGTGTTAAGTGCTTTGAGCAGTCCTGATGAATGGATACTGCGCGCTCTCTCTCTCTCTCTCTCTCTCTCTCTCTCTCTCTCTCTCTCTCTCTCTCTCTCTCCCTGCTCTCTCTCTCTCTCTCTCTCTCTCTCTCTCTCTCTATATATATATATATATATATATATATATATCTAAGACGAATAAGTATTGCAAAAATGGTACACCTATGCTACTCTGTTCTTTGATCCAATGATAGTTTGGATTACATATAATCTATATATGCACTGTACATATTCATGTGTCTTAAAAATGTATCACTATACGGCTGTCGGCGAAGCGATCGAATTATGCTTAACTGGTTGGGTACGTAAACTATTTTAACATATAATAACTGATCTAGCTTCACTATGGTAAACTTGTATTGTATATGTCAACTTAACATACATTTCATCAAATGTGATACATATAAAGAAAGCTTTCGACACCTCGACGGTGCCTTCATCAGCGTTGTTATGTGCCGCGTCTGGCGAAGAAAGATCAAGAATTTGTCGGGTTGTTTTTCAATCCATGAAGGCTTGGAGGTAGTATTGAAACGTATTCTGTTCCACGTCCAACATTTTAAAGGTAAGTTCTTATACAGCGTAGTATCCAGTCCTCAAGACTGTTCAAAGCGAATTACACTTTACTCCCTGGCAGACCTGTTCAATCGAACACCATCTCCGACTTCTCTGGGAAGCATCCAGCCAGGCTGCAATCAATGCGCGAAGACTGTTCGTCTTTAGGAACATCGTCTCCTGGCGGACCAAATCATCGTTCACGTTGGTTGGTTGCAGGCTATCCACACCAGGTGCGTCAATGCTGAAGACGACGTCTTCCCAATTGCGAACAACGGCGATGCACAACATACTCAGACAACCGTTACGCTTATGTATTGCGTCACACACTCGACGAAGACAGTCGCGCCTTTCCGCTCGGTTGCACACTAGCTGTCAAGCGTCGTCAAATGTTTAGATTGTCAGTTGTAGCCGATCTTAGCTGTGATCGCCACTGACTGAAGTTGCGGAGGAGCTGTCGACTTTGGGCCCGACCATGCATCCGTGAACGAAATGCTGCAATTAAATGAACCAACTTATTTTTCGCTAATAGGGCCTAACACGTTTTGCAATCATATATTAATAAAATTTTATTTTGCATTTTTATCATGTAAACACCACATGCCGTGTAAACAGCATTATTAAAATGAACAATGCATTAGTAACCAGGTAGGTAATGTCAGGTTAACTGGTGTTTAGGTTTGGCAACTTTCAACTCACATATTTAAATACGGACGTAACAAATATTAATTGTAAGGTATGATAATTTTCGTTAAACCCGTTAACCCAGTCCTATTTAATTGCCTTCATTGATTTGACCAATCGTGAAGCTCTTTGGAAAGGTTTGGGTGCCCTGCCAACTTCATCACTATCCTGAGACTTTCCATGACAACATGAGTGCAACCATCCTCTTCAATGGGACTGAAACGGAAATTGTCTCCATTCGAACAGGAGTCAAACAAGGCTGCGTTATCGAACCGACCCTCTTCAAAATCTAGCTATGTACCATCCTTTTTCTCGTTCGTGACCGGCTTCCTCATGGCGTTGAACTTGACTATCGGCTTGATGGGAGGCTATTCAATTTGAGTCGTCTCAAGGCCAAGACAAAAGTGATAGAGAATGCCGTCATAGTTCTCCAGCATGCCGATGACTGTGCCATCCTTGCCCACTCTGCGGAAGAGCGTCAGACTAGCCTAGACCTACAACGGAAACTTGCCAAAGTCTAGGACTTTTCATCAACATCAGAAAAACCAAGGTTATCCACCAACCCACTCCAGGTAACAATAAAGGACTCCTGAAATCAAAGCATCTGGAGGAACCCTAAACGTTGTTGGACATTTCTCGAACTTAGGGAGTCACCTGGCCCAGAAGGCCACCATCGAAGCAGAAATTCAACATCGAATCTGTTGTGCTAGCACATCCTTCAGTAATCATCGTGTCTTCGATTACCACAACTTCACGAAAGAGACTAAGGTGATGGTGTACAAAGCCATTTGTGTTACCACTCGATTCTGCCGGAGCGAGTCTTGGGTCACATATCGTTGTCACCTGAAAACCCTGGAGAAATTCCATCAACGGTGCCTCAGGAAGATTCTTTGCATTCGGCGGGTAGACCGCCGCACCAACGCCAGCATCATCAATGATGCGAAGACAACCAACATTGGGGTAATGCGTCAGAATGCCAGAGTCCCGCCTCCCCCGATACGTACTGTTCTCCCAGCTATAGCATGGTTCAAGAACACGCCGTGGCCAGAGGAAACACACAGCGAAATATTCCATGAAGAAAGGCCAAATCATCATCAACACTTGGGAGGACATGGCTGCGGACAGACTACTTTGGCGCCGCAGCATCCACCAGGCAACGGTCCAATTTGAGACAGACCGCCTATTACACGAGGCGAAGAAGCGGCAGAGGAGAAAGGAGAGGGTGATCTGCAATTCGAGAATCGGGCTCCTGAGTCACCTCAGAACCCACAACCGACCCCTGGTGGACGTCATCCTCGTTTTGAGGGACCGCCGAATATTTAATGATGTAACTGTTCCTTATGCCCAAGGTTACATGAAGTGGACATATCGGTATTTTTTTAATGCTTATATTAACTTTGTTATCAAATTATTAATTGACTATTCTGACTGTTGTGTTCATTAAATATATATCAAAAACAATATCACACCCATAATGTATTGAACATGAACTTATTTTGTCATTGAAGAATACTTCAAGCCGGACATGAGCGGCTTTCGAGGGCGACCTCGGGTGACATTGCCAACGATGCTGAACGGGGACGGGGAACAAAGTTGGCTTGCAATTGCGCAGTTCCGGGGATATCAGAAAGCTACGTGCTCTCAACCGCGTGGAATTGCACGAATTGATGAAGCAGATCATTGAAATGGCATAAGCGAAGCTTACATCGTTTGAAACGCGAGCATGCTTATTATATACAATTGCGTGTTCTTGCAACAATCCTCTGGAATTCACCATCTATAAGGCGTCAAGAAATATTCTCATTTCTGCATTACCCGAAGACCCACATGTACTCAACTTTCGCCAAGCTGCTCTGCATAGTCACTGTTTATTGACAACATGACGTAGTATCCGGAGAACAGTATAACACCAAAACGTGCCTAGCAGTTTCACTAGTAAGGCTACTGAATTCCACACATAAACCAACATGCAGACACGTACGTTTGCATAGCAGACAGCACTGGCTTGCGAGGATGTATGGCCAACTATTTTGATACCTTAACAAAAACACCAACGTAAGTAATTGACCTATTTGTAGTGGTTACATTGGACTACGACTGGTATTTACGATATTGAAGGTCTTTACTACGTTAACTGTACTAAGAACATTTTGTTTCTAAATGTGGATGTTGGGAAATGTTGAAAAAATACACAATTTACGAATTGATTTATGAATACGATGTTGCCGCCAACAACCAGTTGAATATGAATGACGCGATGACTTGTGAAATCATTTAACGCTTTCTATACATAAAATTTATATATAAAACGTCGGAAGCAACCGTACAAAAACCGAGAGGCTCTTGGCAACATATCACGATCAAACGATCATTTTCTTCTAACGAAATAACGTTTGTAATTTTTGTAAAGTTTCACAAGATTTAACAAACATCAACATGATTTAATCACTAGTTAAACACATTTAACAAGGGTGAGCTAGAACACAAAGACGCAAGCAGACCATACACCCGAAACAACATGAAACATCGGAAAAGGGTCGCGCAAATCATCTATCGCACTTCACATGTCTCAACAGAATTACAAAGTAGACGGGGAGGAGGGCACACTTATAAACAGGAAGACGGACTGGAGAACAAGAGGCATCAAAGAAGTAATATGGACAAGTAAAAAAACAAAGACAACGCGATAACGGCCGGTTCAGACCCTCAAATGTCTACGACGATCTCTCGAAGAGCCACCTAGACAACTGCCGGGGAACACACCAGAGAGTGACTCCTCTGCTCAAGACTACAGGGTTGCCATCTAGCAAAAGCTGTCTGTTGAAGATTTCTGTATAGGAGTCGAAACGTCAGAGAAAATTATGTAACACTGACTGTGAAGTAAGTAAAACTATTATTTATAATTTGAGGGTGCAGTCCACTGAATTCTAGTTTCATGTCGGTCAGTCATTCTATACCCTTCAATACGATAAACACAAATTGGCCGCCTCCGAGCTCATTTCTGCAAATAGTCTGCATACCTCAAGTTAAAACTGGATACAAACGGGTATTGGTGTAGCAAGGATGCTCTAAAATACACCTGGACACATTCTTCAAAGCCGGTAATATTCCTTTATGTATTTTTATCAGAGTGTGTGGCATCCATCTTGAATTTCAAAGTAATGACGATGATTAATCACAATGTTTGATATTTGAAAAAAAAGACACAGGTAGTTTTTAATGTTTTTGATTTCCGACTAGATTGTAGCAGGAACAAACCATCGTAGTGGCTAGATTATTCACCCGCTCTCGTGTCATTTATACTTCCGTCTTTTCAAAGAAGCTATTCTGTTCGTCCACGAAAGCGCCATGAGTCTGTTTTCCTTGAATGATTCATTGCTAATGGGGACCGGGCCACTAACATTCTTATGAGCTCGTAAGCCCGATTGTGCTTTTTAATAACAATTTCGCTCACTTAAAATAATCTTGTATCACGAAAACTATCAACGCCAGGATTAGTCGCCAAGACACCTTTGCCGATAAGTCACGGAAATACTGTCCTCACTGATACGATTGCGGCGTTTTGTACTTCCGCCATATGACACGTTGCTAGTTGACTTCTCCAAAGTCAACTATACGCGTGTAAATTCGAGAAAGAGGAACTCGTCTTTGTAAAGTCGCTTTCCTACGGAAGCCTGCTGGTGCCACCAGAATAAAATTGTCTATCTCGTAATTACGAGATACCTATCTCGTAATTACGAAATATCTAGATAGTAGAGAACCGGAAGTGGAACGCCTTTTCAGCAATCAAATGTGCAGCAAGGAATATACGGCCGCCACTTAATTATACCAACCGTACACGTGCGGGTAGCGGTGGATCTATCAGAACTGGTGTTGGAAGCCGTGGATTGTGACGTTGCGGCTGCTCTGTACTTCCACATAGGGTTATATATATATATATATATATATATATATATATATCACATTCATAGTTCGATCAAGAACTTATTTTAGACCAGATTGTTTTTGATGCAACGAAGCAATGCCAGATAATGGCACTGAGGCAAACACTGAAACACGACAATTTAGTCAATTTAGTGCTGTATAGAGACGCAGTATATTCGTCGTGGTTCAGTGTTTGCCTGAATGCAGTTATCTTGCCCTTGCTTCGTTTCCCTTCAATAAAGTATCCGAATAATTGTGTGAGATGCCAACAGCGTTACCAAAACAGACGTTTATATATGTAACAGTGAATACGCGTGTTTCGGGGAGAATGCCCTTGGGACAAGGATGTGTTTGACCTCTGATTCATAAAACAACAGAAGACGGTGTATATAATTTATAACTTCCGGGTTCAATATCTTTGAAACTCATATCCCAGTAGGTTTACCAAATGACAATAGTTCAGCATTAAATTCCAAGATTATTCATCGTGTTCATGGCGATCAATTGTCAATGTTAAAATCATATCGTCGACGGCTACTAACAATAACTACTCATTATTCAGGATACATCTTAAAACAGAGTAATGCAATCACGTCAATACAAGGACATACAGACGGTACGAATATCAAAGTGAACTCCAGCACACTATCCTGGATTCTCCATTCTTCGAATATGATTCACACCAACTCACAATGAAAGCGTCAACCATAGTCACCAGACGGCGCTGAGTAATATTTATTGACACTCTTTAACAAAGCAATTTTAAAATCATTAAGTGATTTCTGAGCTACTAGTCCTCTACCTGATTCTACGTTTTATGATATTCAGAGAATTATAATAAAAGTCAGTGCACATAATCAACACAGCGAGCGTTAAAGAGTCCTCATACTAATCACTATGCGATGGTTGATGGCTAAAATACCGTAAATTTCCATGTAACTTAACCCTATGTGGAAGTACAGAGCAGCCGCAACGTCACGATCCACGGCTTCCAACACCAGTTCTGATAGATCCCCCGCTACCCGCACGTGTACGGTTGATATAATTAAGTGGAGGCCGAATGATTATCACTTGCTCCCCATTTGATTGATGAAAAAGCGTTCCATTTCCGGTTCTCTACTATCTCGTAATTACGAGATAGTATCTCGTAATTACGCCATACTATCTCGTAATTACAAGAAAGAACATTTTATTCTGGTGGCACCAACAGGCTTCCGTACTTTCCCATTTCCTCTTGCTCAAACTCAGTTTAATCATAATCCTGTAATTGTAACCAAAGTCAAATTGCGCCATACAATTGATATATGACCCGCCCATATATAATAATGTTTATCTGATGCAGCGCCATATCCATAACATTCATAGCGCTTTAAATAAAACCAATACATATCCATAACATTCATAGCGCTTTAAATAAAACCAATATATAATAGAACAAATAGTACTAATAATACGAACAGTTCTTGGCGATGCTTGTGTGCAGTGATGGCGTCTGTTCTTGTCGTAGACGCGCTTCACGAGTTTTTAGTTGTAACAGCTCCGTCAAGTAGTCGGCGTCAAACCAGGCACACATCTGTAAGTCAACACCATCATTCTGAATGCGATACGATTCGCTATCGGGAAACAGTGCAACCCCTTTAACGCGGGTGTGATGCGCTCCTGCCTACTGGTGCGCGTCACTAGTCTGGCGGCATTGTTCTGTCCTCGTCGCAAGCGACCAGTGTGGGACGACGGTTGGTTGACCAAGGGTGAAACGCAGTAATCTAGACGAGAGTTGACGAATGCATCGATTAATTTAAGATGCAAGCAGACCTTGATTGTGGATATGCGGATACACATACTTATGATATCACCATAACACTGATGAGGCGGTTATATTGAACTTACGCAAATAGACAATAAATGCCAAACCATAACACGTGTTGCAGTCGTAGAGGACTTAAGCACCCAGAAATTAAATTGAATTTAGAATCACTCGAAAAATGCTACTAAATTTGAAGATAATGGTTATGATAAACCACTGACATGGTGGTGTCTGTCTCAACTTTGTCGTCCCTGTGTGGGATGACAGTAGGTTGGTTTTGCAAATGCAATATTTTAAACGCCGCTGAACAGGATATTATGTCCAGATATACGACGCTATACAAATTTATTGTTATTAAAAACTTAAACAGCAATCATAATTCGAGCATTTCCACACGAATGTATGGGCAAAACTGTAAAAAGCTACACTTTCGTTATAAAACTACGATGTTCAAAACACATGCATATATTATCTCGCCTCTGTGGAAGACGCAGTTTGCCGCTTCGATCAAGTGTAAGCTGATATGTTGTTTCGTGTAACTGTAGCGTTTTAGATCGGGCGTGGTTCAACGCGAGATGTCAGTTCGTCTCGGTCATAGCTACACATTTGGCACGGTCAGTGAGAATCAAGTTGTTTGGGAGCGTTGTGCTGCATCGGACAAGGAGACAGAAGGACACAGGTTTAATGTAAGTACTGTTCCACGCATGGTTAAGAACATTTCCTATCTGCCAAGCTTGTAACTGCACACAAGCCTAATGTCATCTTTTGCCGATACTACGCCACTGTCGCCGTAACCTACGGTAAATGAGTTAACATCATTTCGTAACGGAGGTTGTAGAGGCTAGATCGTTAGTTGGCAAGTTACCAGGCTGAGGTATCATGTCCGCTAGTTTGCTTATTTACAGGCCGAATTGTAAATAAGTTGATAGTTTAACTTGCTGAATAGCTAGCGCGCTGACTAACACAAATGGTTGCCCGCTTAACCGGCCGACTAGGCAAGCTAGCTAAGATGATGAATAGTTATCACGCGGACTAGTTGACAGGTTAATGGTTAACAGGTGGACAAGTTAATAACGGTTGACAGAGCATGGGATCAGAGTCAAGGAATATGATGGAGTTAGAAAACATAAATACATTTTGCTTGGTGTAAAACATATTTCAATTAAATTCTTTATTTTCAATTCAACAATTCAACAACAAACTAGATCTATACAACATATATATTAGGATAAATTTAAGAAGTACAAATGGTAACGGAGAAAGTTGAAACACATTAAAATAAATAGAATGATCAGATGATCAACTCCTATAAACTGGGAAACAGAGTCAATGTGGGTTAAATGTTATCCATATATTAAGATAACTCGCACTCGTATGGGTACTTGTAGTGGCACGATAATTAAGTGTTGGGAAGATTAAAACATGGAAGACATGGTGCGTATGAGGTGTTGGATTACATACCGTGGCCGAATTTATATTGGACATGGGAAAGGCTCCAATGTGAAGTTTACATTGAACAGGCTTCTTTATCCGCACGCTCTATAGACATTGCTGCTGGAGGGGGATTACTTACTTCCTTAATCCTTAATCCTTAATCACTACGGTTGGCCGTAGGGTGCCATGTTCAGTCTGTACTGTACCAATGTTTTCTGCAGTGCGCAACAAGGTCGGTAGGTTTAGACTGGTCCATCATATTATCCAGCCTCACTGGCTAGTTTGCAGTAAGGAAATGGACAACGATCATTCAAAATATGCATGGGTGCAGGCCCTTATCCAGAGACCCGTTGTCCCATTATTGGAATGTTGTTTTTCAGATCGCAGCGGTTTTTTTTGTGATATTTGTCCAATAACGAGGTCAAAACAGTGTTTGTGTTGTCATAACACGTGCCTCATACTACGTGTGAAAGCGAGTGCAGCAGTGTCGTGTGAAGTTTGGGTATTTTGCGAGCCTCAACGTGGGTGCAGTTGGAGTTTTACGGAGTGCCCCAGTTCCTTGGATATTCACCCCGTTCCGACACCAGTAACCAATGCATATACAACGTGTTTTTCCATTAGCATAACCGGTAAGTAAGCAATGAGAACGGGTAAATTTGAAAACTCACAATCCTAGCTAAAGGCATGCTTGTGTAGATCGAGCTGATCAGCTTTAGCAGGAAATTGGTCAAAGAAAAGGAATATTCTGTTTGCAAGACCAGAGCACCGTTTCGCTGACATTTTTTATTAGCTCATGAGCCCAATTTTGCTCTTTAAAATGGTTTTGTTCCTAAACAGTGATCTTGCATATTGAAAACAATAAACACGAGGACACGCAACCGGGACAATTTCGCTGGGGTGTTGCGGAAATAGTGTCCTCAATAATACGGCGGCGGCCTTTGCATATTGAAAAAAACCCACCTTTGTTAACACGTAATTAGTGATGGATTTCCCGTATGAGGTCATTACCTTATAGTGAAAAAGGGCCCGAAGTGGCGGTATTTAACCCGATTAACAGAACAAATATGATTTGAGTGGGGAAGTGGGAACCCCGGCGGAGGAAATGCTGTATAGAGGCGGAATAGTCAGGCACTTTGACTAATGGCTACCACAACATTTAGAGAGGAGACGGACACTACCAGGCTATCATCACTCACAGATGCTACACAACTTTGATCGTGCATTCGACAAGCATAGTTTTGTGCAGTTGACTCTTCAGATTTACGTCAACCATTAACCAAACATTTCGCTAGATTATTGGCCACGTTGAATTGCCTGAAAAAGTAAGCACACTAATCCGGATGGTAAACTAATGACATAATTATATTGTCGGGATAAGGTTACATCCTTCGCTGGTGTACGGTGATAGCTCATCGTTTATACGCTATTGTTCTGTAACTTGAACAGATCCTATTGCTAATGCGTTGGTATTCTAAATGCCACTGGCTTCTGACGTTGGCGTAGTCAAGTTGGATTTTGTACATGATATTAGCTATGTATTATTAATTGTCTGCATTTTCGCGCGCATGCACACACACACACATTATATATATATACGCACGCAAACACACGCACACACACACATACGCATAAACACAAACACACAAACACACAAACACACAAACACATATATACATCATGCAATTAATGTTATGAATATAATAAATAAATAAATATATATATATATATATATATATTAATTGCATGATGTATGTTTGTTTGTGTGTATGCGTATGTGCGTGTGCGCGTGTGCGCGTGTGCGTGCGTGCGTGGTGCGGGTGCATGCGCGAGTGGCGTATTTGCATTACTCTCAGATTTGGGGCTAATGATTCGAAATAAACTGAAAAGCATACAAAGCAAATGTTCTGATATTCTAGCCAGAGCATCGGTTCATTCCGCTATGATATGCGTTACATAACTTGACGTGTCTTGTAGCAATATATCCATTGCTTTCAGTACGCGCTATTGATACGGCTGTCTACGCTGAAAGGGACGTTACGATGTCAAACACAATACTTTTGCTGACGTTGACAATTGTTACTACAGTCTGTGAGTATAACAGTCCTGCCAGTAATGACGTGGAAGTTATGCTGTCGTAACTGACATTATCAAGTTTTTGAATTTAAAGAACATGTATATTGCTCACATTTAATTGTATGGTAGCGACAATGTTTATCGGAATAACTTAGTGACTTGTATTAATTCCCACGTGTAAAGCTATCAAATGGTGCAAACAAGAATACACAGTTATTAGGTGATACATATATATAGACACTAGTAAAATACACATTGTGGGGCGTGGATACTGTAGGTCTTATTGCAAGCTTTACTGAAGGCGTTGGAGCGGTCTTTAAGACAATTGCCACGGCAGTGTTCCGCCTGCTCCTGTCGGCAGCAAGGCGAACTATTACCACATTACTTAAAACAAATACTCTATGCATGATGTATTTACATTGGCCACTATTGCGGAAGAAAAAACAACGCCCCAAAATATGTGTCGCGTTATTTTATTATGAGTGAATAGGCCGGGATATGAGGCATGCACATCAAGGTTTTCAATGGTATTTTTTCCTGATGACTTTGTGAATCCGCACATTTTCTCAATAGCACCTACTTTTATCGGGCGTAGTAATTTGTAACAGGAAGTGTGCTGTGTTGAACGTCAGAAAATGGGACATCGTTATACATCACAATGTAATACAGTTAACTCAGCCCGACTTGGCCGTATTGCCAATAAAGCTTGTTTTGAAACTGGTTGTTTTGTTTACCATTTAAACATACATTGGAGTCGTACCAAACTGCGAACGTCATTACCGGCTTACTACACAAATTCGACGGGCAGTATACCTTCAACATAGCTAATATAGTCTTATGGACATTTTATTAATATAATAACTAAATAAACTAGAACCAGACTGACCCCTTTTAACAAAATATATAATTGTGGTGTGTCAGGTGCCTTCGACTGCAACGACTTTGACTACACGGGGTATACAGCACGTCGTATGCTGCCCGACCCCGATGATTGCCACAAGTACTACGGCTGCGACAAGGTAGACAAGGCGGACGGCGTCTCCTACCTACACGACTACCACTTCAGGTGACATCCCTTTCGAAAGTCTCATGAAGGCGATTCCATGCCAACTGTTAAAGCACCCTTGTCTGCTCCCTTATCCGGAATAATATATCAAGACTTGGATGGTAGTTATTAGCAAGACAATCAGTTGCAATTCGTACCACTGGCGGCATTGATTGTAGAAATCATAGCGGAAATTCCAAGAACCTGTGCTTAGCGTCGCTGGCCTCTGCACAGTTGTATTTACAATTTGAATGTTTTGTGTACGTTTCCTTGGCACAACATTTAAATATTTGGTGTGATATTAAGAACATTCTATTAGAAAAGAAGAACAGACAAGGTGGGTTTAATATGTCCGGAATATCCGTAATACATAAGTTGATGTAAATTCGAAAAATCCAACACGCGTATTCGGGGTTGTAATTTGTCAACAAACCGAAGTAGGTCGGGCACGCGCACGTTCGCGAATGGCAGAAATGACTAAACAACAGATGCATTAAGCGGTGATATGTTTTATATGTTTAGAAGTGTTCTGTTAGACGTTAAATGAGAGGAAGTAATGGAAAATGTATCCGAATAAATATGTTATCTTACTGGCGCATCGTATAACAATAGGACAAAAGCTGTCATTATTTTGATACGATGTCAGAGCTTCATACAATGTGAACAAGGTGGACTGAATTAACGAGGGGGCCGAATTTGAAATACATAATGCCAATTCACGATACCGTGTTACGTGACGTTTAACATTGGGAAAATAAGAGCTTAGGTGCCCACATTGTTGACTGAATCAAATAAGCTTAAACGTCTACCAGTTACTATTAAAACAGTGGTATGATTATAATATCATAAAACCTACCTAGATTTATAAACCAATGCGACACCGATTACTATAAGCTCTGGTGTGTTCGTTGAGCGTTAGATTGATTTTTTACTCTATTCTCACCGTTTAGTGGTATCCGATGAAAGAGAACGGTTCACACGTTTTTGTTTTACCAACGATTGATGTATCCAACCGCACTACAACTTGACTGCATTGTGATTTAAATTGGATACGAGCGCGAAAACAAAAACACGAGTTGTGTGTTGAGCGATGAAACCTGCGTTTTCCGCCCTACAAACAAATAAACAAACAAACAAACAAACAGACACACACACGCACACACGCACGCACGCACGCACGCACGCACGCACGCACGAACGCACACACACACACACACACACACACACGCACACGCACACACACACACACACACACACACACACAATCAAACAAACGAACACACACACGCACGCACGCACGCACGCACGAACGCACAACGCACACGCACACGCACACGCACACGCACACACAAACACAAGCACAAACAAACAAAAGAAACAAACAAACCGCCACATGTTTGTAATGTATTCGTGACGTCACCACCTAACCCCGAATAGCCTTTCGTATCGTGGGGGAGAATTAACATGTATAGTGGCGCCATCTGTCGAATGGTACATACATTAATGCCTAACGACGCAAATAAAACATATAAGAAATACATCATACAGCGTTGTGGATAATGTCCGGCAACAATATCATGTCAGTCGAATGTATCGGCACACAGATTGTTCTATAAATATTTGTCAAATAACTACGAATATTTTATGAAACAGGCAGCTAATTTATCACAAACTTTTCGTTCGTTCGTTTGGTCGTTCCTCCGTCCGTGCGTCCGTCCATCTATTCATTCAACCATTCATTCAACCGTTTATCCATTCGTTCATT
This sequence comes from Paraescarpia echinospica, assembly GCA_020002185.1. NCBI lineage: Eukaryota > Metazoa > Annelida > Polychaeta > Sabellida > Siboglinidae > Paraescarpia > Paraescarpia echinospica. The sequence goes on from CM034542.1 coordinate 13,403,478, forward strand.
CGTTTGTTCGTTCGTTCGTTCATTCATTCAGTAATTGATTGATTAATTAATTTATTCATTCATTCGTTCAGTAATTAATTAATTAATTTATTTATTTATGTATTAATTAATTCATTAATTCATTCATTCGTTCGTTCGTTCGTTCGTTCGTTCATTCATTCATTCATTCATTCATTCATGCATTCATTCAATCATCCATTCATCCATTCATTCAATCGTTCATTCAATTTCAAAAAAATACCTTTCCCAGGCTTAAGCTTAATATTAAACCACTGTTGAATTAATATCATACATGTCCAACTCTCTATGATGGCAGTTATACTATAGTACCTTTGACGAGCTTTCCTAACAAAGCAAACGTGTGTTACTCGTGCATGCTCATTTTTTAACAAGATTTAACAAGATTGCCACCCAGAGAATTAACTCTAGGTGGCAGGTGGACAAGGAAGCCCTTTGGCTTATCGAGAGTCCGACCCTTTTATCTATGTGTATCCCGCCCGTCTGAGGTATGTGTCGATTTTATTTTTAAACATATTCACGCTACTAGCACCCACACAATCAGCAGGTAATCTATTCCATTCATTTACAGTCCTTTGTGAAAAAGAAAACTTTCTTATATCCAATCTACTCTGCTCCTTTGCCAATGTAAGTTCATGTCCTCTAGTCCTTCTATCTTTCTTAACTGAGAAAAAAATATTTCTATCAATATTTTCATAACCCTTCAATATTTTAAACACTTCTATCTGATCTCCTCTCAATCTCCTGGTCTCTAGTGTTGTTAAACCGCATTTTTAGGCGTATTTCGTAACTAAGATCCCTCAGTTTTGGTATCATTTTAGTTGCTCTCCTCTGTACTCTTTCTAGCATATCTATGTCCTTCCTGCGATATGGCCTCCACGCTTGAATACAATATTCTAAATGAGGCCTAACTATTGTTTTGTACAGCGGTATTATTAGCTCTTTTTCCTTATACGTTATGTTTCGCCTAATTAATCCAAGGATTTGATTTCCCTTTGAAGCTGCAATTCCGCACTGCTCTGAAACCTTCATATCAGCACTAATGGTTAACCCTAAGTCCTTTTCTTTTACAGTAGTACTTAGTACAGTACCCCCCATTGTATATTCTACCTCTTCGTTCCCATGTCCTGTGTGGAGGCATTTACATTTCCCAAAATTGAACAGCATTTGCCACTTTTCAGACCATTTGATCAACCTGTCAAGATCATCTTGTAAATGCTGTCTATCTCCATCACTTTTAATCCTTCTAAACACTTTTGTATCATCCGCAAATTTCAACACCTTGCTTGTTATTTCATCATCCAAATCGTTGATATATATTAAGAATAATATAGGTCCTAATACTGATCCCTGTGGTACCCCACTCAATACCCATTTCCAGTTTGAAGCCTCCCCATTTTACACGACTAATTCGCTGACTCTTTTGATAATCGCCTGTTGACAGTAATCAGAAACACGTTCGGAGGGAGGAGGGGCGGGACTTCCCAAAGTTCAACAATAGTTTAAGGATTACGTAGGAGCAAGGTGGTTTGGTCGTCTCCATGTATTGCGGGGGGGGGCGATACAGTGGCGCCTCCTAGCGAATTAAATATACTATTATTATATTAATGCAAATTGACGCTACTAGCCATTTTGGATCGCAGTAAATCGCAAGTACCACGCCACGTATTGGTAGCCGTGGCGTGCGTGTGTGCGTGTGTGCGTGTGTGCGTGTGTGCGTGTGTGCGTGTGTGCGTGTGTGCGTGTGTGCGTGTGTGCGTGTGTGCGTGTGTGCGTGTGTGCGTGTGTGCGAGTGTGCGAGTGTGCGAGTGTGCGTGTGTGCGTGTGTGCGTGTGTGCGTGTGTGCGTGTGTGCGTGTGTGCGTGTGTGCGTGTGTGCGTGTGTGCGTGTGCGCGTGTGCGCGTGTGCGCGTGTGCGTGTGTGAGTGTGCGCGTGTGCGCGTGTGCGTGTGCTTGTGTTTGTGTTTGTGTTTGTGTTTGTGTTTGTGTGCGTGTCCGTGTCCGTGTGCGTGTGCGTGTGCGTGTGCGTGTGCGTGTGCGTGTGCGTGTGCGTGTGCGTGTGCGTGTGCGTGTGCGTGTGCGTGTGCGTGTGCGTGTGTGTGTGTGTGTGTTGCCGGGGTTGAACAAATGCTAAATGCATAACATCTTTTTGGATTGTGTGAACTAAAAATACCATTTCACACTGTAAACAAGTAGCGTCTCATAGCGTTGTAATAATTTCTTGCGTTGTTTCTGCAGCTGCGGCGAGGAGTATTGGTGTCAAGCTCAACTTCGCTGTGTAAAAGAGGTGCCAGCCGAAGGGTGTGCACCGCTAGACGACAAAGCACTTACGAATGTCACTTCTGAATCCGACAACGCGACAGAGTCTGGGACTAATGACAGTGCAGCAGCCGAAAAAGACGTCGCGAATGACGCCCCTGAAACAAATCTACAGGACAACGCAAATGTGAAACTTCAACAATCCCCCGACGCAGCTGAGGACAGTAAACCATCCCCCGACGCAAATGAGGACGACGAATCATCCCCCGACGCAGCTGAGGATGATACACCATCCCCCGACGCAGCTGATGACAGTGAACCATCCCCCGACGCAGCTGATGACGAAGAACAATCCCCCGAAGGAGCTGAGGACAGTGAACCATCCCCGGACGCAGCTGAGGACAGTGAAACATCCCCCGACGCAGCTGAGGAAGGTAAATCATCCTCCGACGTAGCTGTTGACAGTGAACCATCCCCCGAAGGAGCTGAGGACAGTGAACCATCCCCCAAAGGAGCCGATGACGGTGCAGCACCCGCCGACGCAGCTGAGGACAATGCAGCACCCGCCGACGCAGCTGAGGACAATGCAGCACCCGCCGACGCAGCTGAGGACAATGCAGCACCCGCCGACACAGCTGAGGACAGTGCAGCACCCGCCGACGCAGCTGAGGACAATGCAGCACCCGCCGACGCAGCTGAGGACAATGCAGCACCCGCCGACGCAGCTGAGGACAATGCAGCACCCGCCGACGCAGCTAAGGACAATGCAGCACCCGCCGACGCAGCTGAGGACAATTCAGCACCGGCCGACGCAGCTGATGCCAACTCAGAGGTCAAACCAATAATTAAACTGCCTCAAGCGGCCGGCTTAGCCCCACTGGCGAGTACATACGACATTGCTTCATCGGCCATGGCGCCAGACGCAAAGGTACAGGGCAATTCGATCCTGGCTCAACCTCAAGCGGCCGCGCCCGCTCCTATCGCCAGCCACGATCCAGCAATGTCTCCTTCTTCGGCGGGTACGTCAGACTGGGGCAATAATTGTGGGTGTAGCCGATATGTACGACTGATTGGCCACACATACATGCGTACATGCATACAGGCCTACGTGCATACATACTTGCATACATGCACACACGCATGTATGCACGCATACACGCTTATAGAACACACGCATATACGCACACACACGCACGCACGCTGGCGCGCACACACATATGCACATATGCACACACACACACACACACACACACACACACACACGCACGCGCGCACGCACGCACACACGCACGCACGCACGCACGCACACACACACACACACGCACGCACGCACGCACGCACACACACACACACACACAAACACACACACACACACACACACACAAACACATGTACATCTACATACACACAAGCAAACACACACGCGCGAGTGCGCACGTCCGATTATAGTGAGGATACGCGCAATGACAACGCATCGTCCCGGCGACGACCAAAAAACCACGAAAAAACGAAGAAAAGGTTTGCTGTTACCATCTGGATTATGTCTGCGTAATTTCAAAGTTGCTGGATATATCTTGATATATTCTATTCGACTTCGATATCATAGAAATCTTTGTGATCGCCTAAACGTATGTAGCAATGGCATTGATTATGTTTCTCACTAGCTAACTGCCCGTACCAGCCAGTTCCTGGTCGTCCAGATCAGTTCGAGAGTAAATACGTCCCGGGGGCTATTTACACGTGTCCCGCCACCTTGATCTTCGACTTCTTCTTCTTCCCCTGTGGATGCTTCCCGGAGAAAATGTCCGTCCCAAAACCACAACCAGGTAGGTACCCTTTACTAATGTTTGCTACACCCATTGTCTACGTGGGAATATTACAACAATAAACAAGTTGCGTAAAGGCGGTGTCCCAATGATCACGATAAATATAAACCAACTTTCTTGCAACTAATGTGTAATTTCTCAGCATCTGATATAAAGCATTACAGTTACACACATCTAAGCTGAAACAACTCTATATTTGGAACAATTCTACTGTAATAAAACTTAAGTACCATTTAAGACATTCTACTTACAGTTCAGACAAACAAAGTTACATGACCCTTCTGTATAGTTTGCGATCATTCCAACTGTAATAATATTCTAAACAAAGTCCCCATCACTATAAACAAATATATACGCATATGGGCCAGGACAAATAGTCGTGTTCTATGTTCTACAAGCTATGACCAACGTACATACGGCTACGACGAACTATGTCCGCGGTGAGGCTCGCCTCGATACCAGTCCTCGATTTCTGATTTCTTTTTTTCCGCGCTGTTCTTGCATTGCTGTCTCCACCACTCCCTCCAAATCTATCTTTACAGAATCTTCCCAACGCAATCTTGGTCGTCTCCTCACTCTCCGGGATTCTATGTTCTTTGCCAACTGTTCTTCTCCAAATCACTTGATGTGACTCATAACCAGCTTCTTCTTAACATGTTCTTTCACACCAACCTCCTCCCCAGCTCTTCCATTCTTCGCTGGTCGATTCTCTTCACTCCAGCAATTCTTCTGACACACCTGTTGCGTAAACCGAACGCCATTGATCTGTTCGGTCATCGGTTCATTTCGGCTCTACGCAAAGTATCCTGGTAAAAATGCGTTCATCGGTATAGTAATCAATTCGATTTAATAATGGTTTTAGTAACAAAAGGTAACATATACATACTTTACACAAATCGGCAATCCAATCACAACGCAAACAACCATTCTTAGCATACGTTCCTCTATTTATAACTTGGACGAAACTCTCCCCACAATTCCATGTTCGTACATGCGCAGTCGCGAAAATTGGCGATCTCCGAACACGACAACACATCAAGTTATATCTCCGCTGTGCCTTGTCCGTTGTAGGCAGTTGCCCGTACATTCCTGTTCCGGGTTACCCGGAGAAGTTTGAGAGCAAGACGGTGCCTGGGGCGATCTATACCTGCCCAGTCGGCCAGGTGTTCGACTTCGACTTCTTCCCCTGCGGTTGCTTCCCCATTAGCAACCCCGTTGGAAACCCACAGGGTTCGAGTTTTCTGCGTTATTTATTAAGTCGATAACGGGTTGTTGAGACTACGAATGTTCAGGGTGGTGACATGATTTGTATCTCCACTCAATGCTACGTAATCAGGCAATACCCTAACGTTGTAGTATCGTACGTGCATCGCCTCCTTGGCGCCGAGGTCCATTTACCTCTCTCAACGTTAAATCGTGTCCTTGGACCATTTACCTCTCAACTGCTAATATGCGATGTATTTCAGTGAATAAATTAAGTGATCAGCTATTCCCCAGGTGGCGCCATTGTTGAGCCATGGCTGATTGATCAGGACATTAATTTCTGCTGCCTGCAATGCCCCAATTTTCGAAAACATAACTTAAATAATCATAGGTTAAGTTCAAAATACAGTAATGATGTTAGTTTATGCCACTGGTGAGTTGCTTCATGGGTGGGTGTAAGCTAGTTCATGATACAACCTTTCTCGGTGGTACTTCATTTGCGAAATGTAGTGGACAAAGTGGACATTTTGGCTGGTTCAATGTGTTCTCTGTAACCTCTTTATATCGATTTTGGCAAAGTCCGCTGTATCTACAGGCACACGAGGCCCTGCCCAGTAACAGGAGATAACAATCCATGTAGGCGGCTTCCCTGTCCTCCCGGCCAGTTATTTTATCAACATGCGTCTCCTGTTGTTCTATTCCAAAGTCACTCGCTGTTCTACGAATGAAAGCCAGGTAGTCTTTTGTGTACACGAAATCACCCAATCACACAAATTCCTCATGAATACACAACGAATGGATTTACTCATTCATATAATGATTGTAAGTTTTTTGCTACCTTTAAACGCGGAAAACGAGGAATTATTTTATGTGTGCATATGTTCGCTCGTTTGAATGCACGTGTGCAGTAACTTGCACATAGTATGTTACATATCAATGTTTATTAAGGTAGCTGTCTAACTATTTAGTGCCGGTATTTAAAAGTACATATTAAATTCTGTGAACAAGCAAACGCTTAAACAAGCAAATGAAATAAATGACATTGACTTATTATACATTCTGAATATTCGCTACATTAAATGTAATTGTGATGTAACATTTACGCGGTGCTTGTTTCACAGATGATAGTTGCCCTTACGTACCGGTGCCCGGCTTCCCGGAGCAGTTCGCCAGCAAGACGGTAGCCGGCGCCATCTATACCTGCCCAGTGGGTCAGGTGTTCGACTTCAAGTTCTTCCCTTGTGGGTGCTTCCCGTGACGGCCGATGACGTAACACCCCACTATCAATGTAGGTTCGTTTGGTGCACTCACGCATATATGCTAGACGTGGCAAAGTTCCTGGTTATAATCCCTACTTTTGTCTTGAAATTCTGTATAAATCAATATTTTCACTGGTTAATCAGCGTATACTTCCGGTCGCGTTTTTAAATTGAATTTATACACGTGTGACTAATATTAGAAAATAGTACTACATTAAGGGTGTCTACATTTGTAGCAAATCCAAATCGAAACGGGATACAGCTACAACCCCCCTCTAATGGCCAAACATCAGGATTGCGTACATCCGTGCCATGTGGCGTGTGTACAAAAGTGTGCATAGACTTACCCGTACACGTTTACGTTTACACTTAGACCCTACACTGTAACTCTAATGCCGCCTTGAATATTGCAGTGGTTGTCGCCGGACTGTAGGCATCACACCTCACTTTGAACGGTTCGAAGGAATTCGAAATTGCGTTCAAACGTACAATACAAATTTATTGTTTGTATCACGAAATTACGAAATGCCCATTGAGGCGACGGTAATTATGCTGCAAACCAGTCACCTCTTGTTTACCGTGATATAACTTGGTGAACTTAACTCGAAAGTTAAGAAGCATCCCGACTTCACCACTGGTTAATTTATGCAACTGGGTCATGTAGGGGCCAATAAGTCGTATTTACGATAAACAAATCGTTTTTCATAGTTGGCGGAGGTTCGGTAATTGATAAATACGAAACAGTAATAGGTTGTTAGATATGGCATGACAAAAACACTCAACGCTGTCACACTATGTATACTGTCACACCATGTATACTGTCACACTATGTATACTGTCACACCATGTATACTGTCACACTATGTATACTGTCACACCATGTATACTGTCACACTATGTATACTGTCACACTATGTATACTGTCACACTATGTATACTGATAGGCGGAACACGAAGTTACGAATACACTGGCAGACACCTGCCGAGATTATAGTGTTAGTCTCTGTGACAAAATGTCAACTACGTGAACGTTACCTTTAATTTACAAGTTTTGCTATTTCTACTAAATAAGGTGTGGTCTCATAAATTTGCAAATAAAAACTAGTGTTTTGTATTGTTGTAAACCATCGCCCAAACCATCCGGCACGTGTCGTGGCACTTATGATTCTGAACCATCCAAATTAGCATAACAACACAGCCAGCAGCAGCTGGATTCTACATACGTAACACGGCTATATCTTGTCTCTGTCCAGTCCTGGTAGCGTCTATGTGCGTTAATATATCCCACCCGATAGGCGGCGTCACTGTCGCCATTTATTTTCCCCAGCGATACGTGGTGATGGCCAAACCACCAACCACGCATGCGTAATGCTTTGAGTTTTTGAACTGTTCGTATCTACATGACCGCCATAACTCCAATGATGCCCCAATGATACCTTGTATGTTCTACTGCAGATGGCGACTGTCTCTACAAGCCGATGGCTGGTTTCAACAGAACGCGTTCAGAGAAAGACAACCCCATTTACAGCCGTCCTGACGATCCGCCGTCTGTTAGACTTGTACGTTTGTGAATGCTTCACGGATCCAGTGACAGTCGCTGTTGAAACACCACGTAACATTCTTAATTTTGCTTCTACGTCGATGTGTATACCTATAATTGACATGTATCAGATCCATGTAATAGACATCAACAACAATTTGTTCATTTTGTTTGTTCTTTCACAAAACTGGTCATTTCAATCCAATTACCGCGTCAGGTTTGCTACGGTATCGATGAGAAATTCACTATCCAAATTGCAGACAAACTTAACATTAGCGGACTTTCAAATGAATGCTCATCCTGAAATATTTGAATTTTTTTAATTAGGTTTCCAAACATTTTATTGTCGACAATTTCATGTTTTTTGTTTCGGGTGGCAACGTGGATTTTAATTACTGACAGCACTATGGTTACTCGGGAAGTCCTAAAACGTATACATGTCTCCTTTATCCTCGCAAACCAGGGATGGTGACTTCGTTCACTACCCCTTGTAGATATCCTACACAATGCATGGACGTCTGTTGAATTAAACTAGTAATTGACTTCGCCGGTCCCGACTGTATCTCCCACTAGGACAGTGCAGATACCTGTCCTACAAGCACCACGATTCAAAGCCAAAGCCAGCGACCTTCATGTCAGGGAATCACAATTACCCATTCGACCATTTTCACGAGCGGCTGAGCTTTAGCCGGTTCTACATACAGAACATTACATGTAATATGAACAAGTGTTTGTTTAAGCAAAAAACCAGCCGACCACTCCCAGAAACGAAATTATTAGTTGAGCTTAACTTCAGAGTTTCGCAATGCGATCACCAGGGGGTACTGATATTTATGTAGTCAGCAACGCCACCTGGTGCGCGAGGATGGGCTACCTCAAAGGTCGCATTGCGATTTGTCAGAGCAGCTTTAAATACCATTTGGCAGAACAACACATCACATGAGGAGACAACGGAATAGTCTCATAGGTTTACACAGTACAAAAACGTTATGCGTTTACTACTTAATTGTTCAATGATCCACCAAAACGTGTTGCGGGACTTGCGATTTTTACGATTCAAAATTGTTATTGGCATCAATATGCATAAACACATGTTATCATGCTAGGTGGCGCCACTGGTGATGGCCAAGCTAAACCTAGGCAATGACTTGTGCATTATGGGACTTTGCAAAGTTATGCGACCGCCTCCACGATCATCCAGGCACTTCCACAATCACAACCGCCTCTACGATCACCCGTACACTACCACCATCACAACCGCCTATACGATCACCCGGGCACTACCACCATCACAACCGCCTCTACGATCACCCGGATATTACCACCACCACAACCGCCTATACCATCACCCGGACATTACCACCATCACAACCGCCTCTACGATCATTCGGACATTACCATCACCACAACCGCCTCTACGATCACCCGGACATTACTACAATCACAACCGTCTATGCGATCACCCGGGCATTACCACCATCACAATCGCCTCTACGTTCATACCACCAACACATCCGCCTCTACGATAACCCGGACATTAACACCATCACAAACCCGTCTACGATCACCAGGGCATTACCAACATCACGACCGCCTCTACGACCATTCAAACATTACGACCATCACAACCGCCTTTACAATCATCCGGGCATTACCACCATCACAACCGCCTCTACACTCATCCGGACATTATCACAACCAGGACTGCCTATACGATCACCAGGACATTACCACCATCAGGACCGCCTCTACGATCATCCGGACATTACCACCATCACAACCGCCTCTATGACCACACGGACACTACAAACATCACAACCGCCTGTACGATCTCCAGGACATTACCACCATCACATCCGCCTCTACGATGACCTGGACATTAACACCATCACGACCGCCTTTACGATCACCCGGACATCACCATCATCACAACCGGCTCTACGGTCACCCGGACATTACCACCATCACAACCGCCTCTACGATCACTCGGACATTACTACCATCATAACAGCCTCTACGATCACTCGGACAATACCACAATCACAACCGCCTCTACGATGACCCGGACATTAACACCATCACGACCGCCTTTACGGTCACCCGGACATTACCACCATCAGGACCGCCTCTACGATCATCCGGATATTATAAACATTACAACTGCCTCTACGATCTCCAGGACATTACCACCATCACATCCACTTCTACGATGACCCGGACATTAGCACTATCACGACCGCCTTTTCGATCACCCGGACATCGCCATCATCACAACCGGCTCTACGATCACCCGGACATTACCACCATCACAACCGTCTATGCGATCACCCGGATATTACCACCATCACAACCGTCTATGCGATCACCCGGATATTATCACCATCACAATCGCCTCTACTATCACACCACCAACACATCCGCCTCTACGATAACCCGGACATTACCACCATCACAACCGCCTCTACGATCACCCGGATATTACCACCACCACAACCGCCTATACCATCACCCGGACATTACCACCATCACAACCGCCTCTACGATCATTCTGACATTACCATCACCACAACCGCCTCTACGATCACCCGGACATTACTACAATCACAACCGTCTATGCGATCACCCGGGCATTACCAACATCACAATCGCCTCTACGTTCATACCACCACCTCTACGATAACCCGGACATTAACACCATCACAACCCCGTCTACGATCACCAGGGCATTACCAACATCACGACCGCCTCTACGACCATTCAGACATTACGACCATCACAACCGCCTTTACAATCATCCGGGCATTACCACCATCACAACCGCCTCTACGCTCATCCGGACATTACAAACATCACAACCGCCTGTACGATCTCCAGGACATTACCACCATCACATCCGCCTCTACGATGACCTGGACATTAACACCATCACGACCGCCTTTACGATCACCCGGACATTACCACCATCACAACCGCCTCTACGATCACTCGGACATTACTACCATCATAACAGCCTCTACGATCACTCGGACAATACCACCATCACAACCGCCTCTACGATGACCCGGACATTAACACCATCACGACCGCCTTTACGATCACCCGGACATTACCACCATCAGGACCGCCTCTACGATCATCCGGACATTACCACCATCACAATCGCCTCTATGACCACACGGATATTATAAACATTACAACTGCCTCTACGATCTCCAGGACATTACCACCATCACATCCACTTCTACGATGACCCGGACATTAGCACTATCACGACCGCCTTTACGATCACCCGGACATCACCATCATCACAACCGGCTCTACGATCACCCGGACATCACCATCATCACAACCGGCTCTACGATCACCCGGACATTACCACCATCACAACCGCCTCTACGATCACTCGGACAATACCACCATCACAACCGCCTCTACGATCACCCGGACATTAACACCATCACGACCGCCTTTACGATCACCCGGACATTACCACCATCAGGACCGCCTCTACGATCATCCGGACATTACCACCATCACAATCGCCTCTATGACCACACGGATATTATAAACATTACAACTGCCTCTACGATCTCCAGGACATTACCACCATCACATCCACTTCTACGATGACCCGGACATTAGCACTATCACGACCGCCTTTACGATCACCCGGACATCACCATCATCACAACCGGCTCTACGATCACCCGGACATTACCACCATCACAACCGTCTATGCGATCACCCGGATATTACCACCATCACAACCGTCTACGCGATCACCCGGATATTATCACCATCACAATCGCCTCTACTATCACACCACCAACACATCCGCCTCTACGATAACCCGGACATTACCACCATCACAACCGCCTCTACGATCACTCGGACAATAACACCATCACAACCCCCTCTACGATCACCAGGGCATTACCAACATCACGACCGCCTCTACGATCATCCGGGCATTACCACCATCTCAACCGCCTCTACGATCATTCAGACATTACAAACACCACAACCGCCTCTACAATCATCCGGGCATTACCACCATCACGACCGCCTGTACGATCACCCGGACATTACCACCATCACAGCCGCCTCTACGCTCATCCGGACATTATCACAATCAAGACTGCCTCTTCGATCACCAGGACATTACCACCATCAGGACAGCTTCTACGATCATCCGGACATTACCACCATCACAACCGCCTATATGGCCATACGGACATTACAAACATCACAACCGCCTCTACGATCTCCAGGACATTACCACCATCACATCCGCCTATACGATCACCCGGACATTACCACCACCACAACCGCTTGTACGATCATTCGGACATTACCACCACAACAACCGCCTCCACGATCACCCGGACATTACCACCATCTCAACCGTCTATGCGATCACCCGGACATTACCACCATCACAATCGCCTCTACGATCATACCACCAACACATCCGCCTCTATGATCACCCGGACATTGCTACCACCATAGCCGCCTCTACGATCACCCGGACATTACAACCATCAGGACCGCCTCTACGCTCATCCGGACATTATCACAATGAGGACTGCCTCTACGATCACCAGGACATTACCACCATCAGGACCGCGTCTACGATCATCCTGACATTACCACCATCACAACCGCCGCTATGACCATACGGACATTACAAACATCACAACCGTCTCTACGATCTCCAGGACATTACCACCATCACATCCGCCTCTACGATGACATGGACATTAACACCATCACGACCGCCTTTACGATCATCCGGATATTACCACCACCACAACCGCCTTTATGATCACCTGGACATCAACATCATCACAACCGGCTCTACGATCTCCCGGACAATACCACCATCACAACCGCCTCTACGATCACTCGGACATTACCATCATCAGGACCGCCTCTGCGATCACCCGGACATTACCACCATCACAACCGTCTATGCGATCACCCAGACATTACCACCATCACAATCGCCTCTACGATTACACCACCAACACATCCGCCTCTACGATAACCCGGACATTAACACCATCACAACCCCCTCTACGATCACCAGGGCATTACCAACATCACGACCGCCTCTACCACCATTCGGACATTACGACCTTCACAACCGCCTTTACAATCATCCGGGCATTACCACCATCACAACCGCCTCTACGCTCATCCGGACATTACCACAAGCAGGACTGCCTCTACGATCACCAGGACATTACCACCATCAGGACCGCCTGTACGATCATCCGGACATTACCACCATCACAACCGCCTCTATGACCATACGGACATTACAAACATCACAACCGCCTCTACGATCTCCAGGACATTACCACCATCACATCCGCCTCTACGATGACCCGGACATTAACACCATCACGACCGCCTTTACGATCACCCGGACATCACCATAATCACAACCGGCTCTACGGTCACCCGGACATTACCACCATCACAACCGCCTCTACGATCACTCGGACATTACCACCATCACAACCGCCTCTACGGTCACCCGGACATTACCACCATCACAACTGCCTGTACGATCACCCGGACCTTACCACCACCACAATGGCCTCTACGACCACCCGAAAATTACCACCATCACAACCGCCTCTACGATCATCCGGACATTACCACCATCACTACCTCCGCTACGATCACCCGGACATTACCACGATCACAATGGCATCTACGATTACCCGGAAATTACCACTATCACAACCACGTAAACGATCATCATGACATTACCACCATCATGACCGCCTCTACGATCACCCGGACATTACCACCATCACGATCGCCTCTGCGATCATACGGACATTACCAACATCACGACCGCCTCTACATCCACCCGGACATTACCATCATCACACTGGCTTCTACGATCACACCACCATCACATCCGACTCTACGATCACCAGAACATTGCCACCATTACAGACGCTTGTACGATCACCCGGACATTAACACCATCACATCCGCTTCTACGATGACCCGGATATTAACACCATCAGGACTGCCTCTACGGTCACCAGGACATTACCACCACCAGGACCGCCTCTACGATCATCCGGGCATTACCACCGTCACAACTGCCTGTACGACCACCTGGACATTACAAACATAACAACCGCATCTACGTTCTCCAGGACATTACCACCATCACACCCGCCTCTACGATGACCCGGACATTACCACCATCACGACCGCCTTTACGATCATCCGGGCATCACCACCATCACAACCGGCTCCACGATCACCCGGACATTACCACCATCACAACCGGCTCCACGATCACCCGGACATTACCACCATCACAACCGTCTCTACGATCATCCGGACATTATCACCATCACGACCGCCTCTACGGTCACCTGGACATCACCATCGTCACGACCGCCTTTACGATCACCCGGATATTACCACCATCACAACCGCCTCTATGATCATCCGGCCATTACCACCATCACAATGAAGCGATTGTAAAATACGTACCAGCCTAGGAACGGAATGGAGTGGCAGGAACAAAACACAAGACATTCATCCACCACCAAAAAGAGGATACAGGGCAAGAACATTTAACTGATAAAGGTTGAGGGGTGTGGTGTGTGGGTGCACATTACCCGGCTAAGGCGAATGAGTTCCGCATGAGTTTACCAATTTGAAGGTTTTTTGAGTAGTCAGGGGTGCATTTGTAGGTGCCAATGGGGGTAATGCTTGAGGTGACGGCGAGTATCAAGGGTGGTGCCGTTGGAGGCCTCAATGGGTACAGTTGGAGTTGTCAAGTCAAGTGGGGTGCTGTTGGAGGTACTTGATGAGCTTGAATGTGGCGCAGTTGGAACTCTCAATGGGGTACTGTTGAAGGTCCCAAGGGCGATGCAATTTATGGTTGCCGTTGAGCCTGCATTCGCCGGTCGAAAATCGCACACTCACAAATATGAACCACACTACTGGCCGGGATACATACGCACCAGTGGACGACGGAGAGATCTAGGGAAGACATTCCGTAAAACAGACAACGGTTTGGAGAAGATGGCGGGATCAAAATGGAACAGGTCAGCCGCAACGCCACGATGATGACATTACTCGGAAGACCATTGAAGTGATCGACATGGCCAGCCACCTCTAGAGAGAGCTCACGATTGTCAGCATATGGATATTGATACGTAATCTAAAGGAGAGTCAACATGCCAAACATATATCAAACACACTAATATGTAAACAGACAATTCATTCACAACCCACTTACGCCATGTACGTTTTGAGGAATCTGGTATGGCAACGTAAACTTACTGGTGTCTTATTTCTATAATTCAAAGCAACGGAAGCCTACTTTATTTGCATCATGTGCATTTTCCTTTATTGTGTGTGTGTGTGCGTTTGCTTGTGCTTGTGCGTGTGCGTGTGCGTGTGCGAGTGCGAGTGCGAGTGCATGCTGTGCGTGTGTGCGTGTGTGCGTGTGTGCGTGTGTGCGTGTGTGCGTGTGTGCGTGTGCGCGTGTGCGCGTGTGCGCGTGTGCGCGTGTGCGCGTGTGCGCGTGTGCGCGTGTGCGCGTGTGTGCGTGTGTGTGTGCATGTGCGTGCGCAAGCATGCGTGTGTGTATAACTCTGTTGACTGATGTAATTGTTGTGACGGAATTAATCAATGGATATTCACAATACTGATATACTTTTTAAGGTAAGGTAATTGAAAAATGATCCATCCTTTGGATTCTATTCGAAAGTACAGCTGTGCAGTGAAACACCGGAGCGCGGACAACCTGTATAAACGGACTGTCTGGGTGCTGTGCAAACAAGACAAGTCTTGAGAAAATGTCTATCCCTTTTGTGTGTGCCTTTGTTTTGAATAATATGTCATTTTAAGGAAGAAATTATTTCCTAATTCGTCTAGTGACAAACGGGCAGTGCCTGTCACGTACTTGTGTAAACAGATTCTTAAATCTCCGGAAGCCTCATCCATGTCCTCAAACTGCTTAGTAGAACTCCATCCAAATTGGTCTAAATCATTACAAAACGCCATAAATGTTAATGTTTTGAAATGTCTCACTTTTACAGTTCTATGTGTCTGTGTAGGTGACATAGCAGACAAGATAGTGATCTGCAACACCACCACATATTACCTCATGCTCCACCATCTCATCAGGTTCAGTAGTCAAACCACACCAGTCAACGTAAGATTTGTTGGTGTTACACGGCCTGAATTAAGTTGGTGATTATAATAATAATAAATGGTTAAATTATGAATAATACAGAACAACGTCGAAATTCTGACTAAAAGAGATAAAAGTCCGAAGTGCCTAAACGTCCTACATTACAATGAAGGTGTCAAGGGCGGATACCGGCTGGGCAGAAACAGTTTATACACACGTCAGACCTGTAAATGAGGCTGCTGGTATGTCTCTTAGGTGGTGTGACACACGGTACATCCTAGTTATCTTAGCGGTTGTCCTTCCGTGTTGTAGGAATTTCCAGCCAAGATTCTGGAACACTTCAGTTAGATTTCTTGTGGTATTGTGATATCCTGTCACGAACCTTGCGGCCCGCCGTTGGACAACTTCCCACCGTTGGATGGAGGTCATGGTGTGGAACATGTTCTTTAGATAGATAGATAGATATAACTACTATGAATCATTTTGGTGTAATGTTTGATTCAATTATTTAATCCGAATACTATGATCGAATATAGTTTAGTTACATTGACATACAATAGACCTCTACATTTACTAACCAATGTGACAAATTCGTATCCCCGGTACATACATTTATATTACAGCCGTGTTCATTGTAGTACGACCACCTCTGTTTTATTCAGACCGATGATGATGAAACTATGAAAACACTATGCATTGTGTTGGGTCACACAACAATGAAAAATAAACGCAGATGTGAACATATATAAAACAGTACGAGAAGATATGCTGCTTCAGTAATTGTAGCCGTGAATTTATTTCTGGATTTAACATATCGTGGTCTTTTCCCAGAGGTCGTGTTATATTTCAACGAACCAACCATATCTTATTTGATCACAATACTTTGCGTCAATTTAGTACATAGTCGGGACGTGAGGTAAATGCTTCTTTGCCATTACTGGTGTAAGTCGACGCCCGTTTACGGCTGTTTGCACAATCAATCAAAGATGCTGGCGACACCACCGATTCACGTGTCGTTACATAGTAGATGCAGAAAAGGTAGTGGATTACACGCTACTGACGCAAATCACGCTGTTTGACGGAGAAAAATAAATATTCTTGCACAACAACGCCTATGCGTTCTCGGTGGCGGGTGATATAATATAGGTATGGAAGATATGAAAGAGGTATATAAATTGCTCAATAGGAAGTATCATGTTAATGTATGTTCTAACATTCTGATGCCGTACAAAGACTGTGATATAACGACAGGAACACGTGGCTATAGTTTGACAAAATATTTCAAGAAAGTGCACGTATAAATACCAGAAAGGAAACCTTTTCAATCCGAGTAACACAAGTATGGAATAATTTACCCGAACAAGTGGTAACTGCACCCAGCACTAACTCATTTAAAAACCGCCTAGACAAACATTGGAGTACATAAAAAAATTTAATGACTACAAATACACCTTGCCAGGACGTCATAGAGTATACACTGGATAAGCTGGAGATCTGACCACCGAGGTCACCCCCTACTGTCAAGAACAACCTAAGTAATGGCTCGCGAGCTCGCGAGCGTCCCTGGCCGGTTCCTCCCAGCTAATGATCTGAACCTTGTGTACTTAACACATCGTGTGACAGCACATTATGGACAGCAGCACAGAAAAACAGCTCAGGTCAAGTAGAGTGAAGCAATCAATCATGCACCTGACTTTGAAAAATGTGACCATCTGACCTCTACATCAGTTCGTAGAAATAATGGTCATGATTGCAAATACTGAATGAATGAATGAACGTTTATTCAGAACATTGGCAACGATATATATGCAGGACAACCAAACAAGTTTAACTATAATACAAGTGAGAATATACAATGTTTGAAGCAGGTAAATACGAAGTCATTGACTGTTGTGTACATTTACCCCTGACATATCTTTATATATACATATATGTATACACATACATACATATGTACATATACATATATACACATATACATACATATACACACAAATATACATACATATATACACACATATACATACATACATACATACATACGTACATGTATATCGAGACATCGATATTATATTAATTGAACTTGCTGTTCATCTAACCATCTAGCTACAATAATTGAAAATATATAATGGAATAATTATATGCATGTTAAAAATTTAAAGTATTTGTTAAGTACACATCCTTACACATATTGTAGTTTCCCCAATGGCATGATTATATTTGTGTATGATTTTGTTTAGATTTCCATATTTCTTAAATAAAAGGTTCTTGCATTTACGCTTAAATGCAGTAATAGTATTAGTAGTTTTTACATGATCACAAAGAGAATTCAATAATTGCACTCTCTTTACACAAAGAGACATTGATCGCATGGTAGAACAGACTCTCTGTCGTTCTAAGTCACGATTAGCTCGTATTGAGTATGCTATTTCCCGTCTAGTAAACAAACACTGAATATTTGATGGCAAACAGCTATAGTAAGCTTTGTACATAAATAATAATGGTTTCAGTGATATGCGGACATTTTTGAACATGTAACTGTTGGAAAAATGAGTTTGTATGATCCAACCGTTTTGCACCAAATATAATGCGGATTATTCTTTTTTGCAATAAGAAAATACAGTTAGTATTTGTTGGGTACGTGTTTCCCCATATATCTGCACAGTAATTTAGATAGGACAGAAAGAGAGAACTGTATAGAATACGTCTACTATTTCTATCAAATAGATGACTGCATCTATGCATTATAGCTGTAATTCTTGAAAGCTTTGATTGTACGTATTTTATATGAGCCTTCCAATTTAGTAGATCATCAATAAACACACCCAAAACTTGGTGATCCTTATTCTTTCAATATTAACATTTCGTATTTTCATATTAACTTCTTTGTTGAGCATAATATTACCAAATAACATATAATTGGTTTTAAATATTTTCAGAGTTAATTTCTTTACTGCAAACCATGTATACCTTTGGTCCAGTACGTTACATACTGTTTCGTTTAGTTTATTGATGTTACTATTTGCATAAAAAATTAATATTAGTATCGTCTGTAAAGAGAATAATTTTACTAGATTAGATTTCACATCCTTTGTTACCAAACGTCGGTGAGCCGGACAGTGTGGTGCCACAATAGACTGGTGCAACCCCGAACATTTGTTTGTGCGCGACAGGACACGTTGGTAGTGATCGAATATTTGTATTTTATGTTCCGCTAAAGTTACCATAACATTGATTAAACGGCTTCCTCTAAACACGGAACGTTACAATATCAGGTGTGAAGAAATGTGAAATAAATAATGAATAAGTTATAAATATGTTTACTTACTTACTTATGGCATCCACTTAGCGTGTTGATATGATGGGCTGTTTCCACAGGTTTCTTTCTGTCATTGTGTCAGCCAAACAAGTCCCACTGAGGCCGGAGTTCCTCTCTTGTTCTTTTAATTAATTACTATACTGATGTCAATTTTTTTACACACACATGAGTATATATGCGTACATATTTTATTTGTGTAAATGCATATACCTGATATGTTTATTGTGCCAATAATTTGTGATATTTTGGGTCAAAGTAAACTTCGTTTTCTTGTTGGTTCTGTTTTTGTTCTCGATCGTGTCTCTCAAGGTCATGTTCGGTCGACCTCTTCTCTAAATCATCAGCAAATTGTCATTAACAAAATACAGATCATAGAGATGACGGACTGGATACACGGTGCTTCCCTTACATCAAGTATAAGTCTTAAGGCATAGTCCAAGACAATGATAAACGTGTGTGGGGCAAGAGGGTCTCCTTGGAGTACTCCTGCATTAATATCGAAATGTGTAGTTCCCCTTCTGGAGAGAGAACAACAGCAAAGGTTGTTTCATACATTATCTGTATGGCTTTTGCAATTTTCTCAGGGATGCCATATGCATATATAATCACGAACAGTTTCTTTTTGTCTACTGAGTCAGGAGGCGTTCATAAACTCGACAAAGACAATGGCTGCGTCTTTCTGGTGGTATCTTGTCTCCTCAATGAATGTTGAGTGGAAGAATCTGCGATGGCATATACCGTTGGCGTCTGAATCCGCAAAATATTCCCTACTTCCAGACGTATTCTGTTAAGTAAAAGTCGATTGTAACCTTTCCAGCAGTCAGCAGATAGTAAAATTGTAATTACCATATCATGTAGACATACATAATTATTATTAATTACAAGCATGATTGAAAAAAAGACGAGTAATACGGAAAAAACGGTTGCTAATGTGTGTCAGAATATACAGTTAAGCTAACTGTGCTTCCAGACCGGCGAATGAGCGATGTCCTACAAAGAGAACAACGTTAATTAAAATGTTCCTGTAAACATGGAACGCGCCAACATCATGTAGGAATAAATTTATATGTGACAATAATCAATAAATAGAATGTGGGGTAACTAAGAATATAACGTTATTTTACGTAGCAGATATGTATGCAAATGTTCGTTGGGGGGATATGTTCCCCAAGAAGAGTAGTAATGAGTGACGCGCAGGTATTGTAAAGTTTGAAAATCATACCTTTGTTTATTAACCTCATTTATTAACTTTCACCCACTACAAACACAACGTGTATATATATATATACTAAACACTGGTAGTAACATTGAAACATGTGTTTAGACAACATTATATCAATAAGTAATTGCAATGTATACGTACATTCTCACTTGCCAAATAATGTAAACTGCTGTGTTATTTTGGATGAAATATTTGATTGACTGCATATTGATTTTCGCTGTTCATTACTGCAAAGAAGTCTAGGCAGCTTCGATATTCTGGCGTTGTTTTCCTATTTGTTCCCCAGACTTAACATAAACGTTGGAACTTGGTGTTTTGTCGAATGCCTCAAGAAACTTTCAAAACTCAATCATTGTTAATGCGGAAGATCTATCTTGTGATCCTTGCTTGTCATGTCAAATTTGTTTGTGTTTCACTCACCTATTGAAGACATTATATTATGACATGATCTTTGACTCCCCAACACTGATTGTAACGTACATCCGCCGCGACCTATTTCTCCAAAATGTTAAAGCAATAGAAGTTAATCTTACTCCACTGTATACGAATAAAGTAGTATGTTTTTCTAATGGATGCAACAATTATCACCAACGAAGGCAATTGACAGCACGTTTTACTAACATGCGGCGCATTGCAAGGCTATCATAGTCGTAACATTTGATATACATGTAATATAATTGCTAGTTATGGCTCTAGCTTTCATAAAGGGCGATTGCTGCGTTCATTCTATATTACTTCGCCACTTCAGCGACGGATTATTTATATGCGTGACGTTACCAAATCATACACAACAAGACAGATTACAAGGTGTTCTCGTTTGTCATACGAATTTATTGCCAACTCTAGACAATCGTGACGATAATAATTACCTTCCAAACACCTAACTCACCTCTCGGCTCCATTGAATTTCGTGGTTTATTGTTCCGATAGATATGTAACGGTAAACCGATCTGTTTTACCGGGTAATTGGGGCGTTGCCGTTCGGGCGTTGGTCACCGCTTTGCATAAATTCTCCTCGTTCGTCGGTGAATATAGTGTAGGCACAGAGGGGATTTAGAACATTCTCATCCGGCGAGCCCAGAGAAGAAGACGGAGTTAGCCACCTAATGTAAGTATGGCTGCACACACGGTTGACACCATACGTTCATATCGCATTTGAAAAGCTGGTTGTTATACTAAAACGATTGGTTTTTTTCATTAATCAACACATTCTCGAAGGTATACTGTATTCTAATTTGCGGTAAGTGACCCGATCCTTTGTTTGCCATTGAATGTTATTGAATTCGAAACATTAAATGAATACACACCAGTTGTATAGCGGAGGCAGGCGAGGCATACGACCTAAGCGCAAGTTCGTTGAAGTTCACTTTGATGTTTGTTACTTGTTACCTGTTTGTTACAATTACAAGACCGGCGTAGACATCAAGCGGACAACATATAATTGACTCCGCGAACTTTCGGTAAATTGTGTTAGCATATATACCAGAGATAGTTAATATTAGACACCTCTAATTTAAGAGGATGATTTTTGGTAACGGAATATTAGCCCGCTTTAACACTTTATTTGATGAATTGTTTCAGATTTTCTAAATAACAAAATTCTTCACCACCATGTTATGATGTTGTATCCAACAGACCATATACAGAAAAATATATGACATAAATAGTTATATACACTAACTTGATATGGCAGCACTGATTTTGCGTTCAATGTAGTTTTTTTTAATGTGGCAATAGACCAAGCAAAACGTATAAAACTAGTACTTGGCCTCGGGGCAGCAACGACCATTAAAGGGCTACGGGCCTAATACACATGTCGACGGTAACGGTAAACCTCTACGAAAACCGGTATTCCGCGAGGTACTTTGCTAGTACACAAATCGCGGTAATCCTCGACGGCACATGCAAATTGTGACACGGTCACTTGAACAGTTTGTGGGTGCTACATCACTAATCCAGTCGGCCGACTTTCACCTTGCTTCCACGTAACTACTTATTGGTAATGCATTTTGGAATAAAATATTAAAATATTGTTCCGTCTACAACATTTGAATGCAGAGCAACTAATTAAAACAATATTTACAACAACATAATTAAAACAAAAATATAACACTATGGATATGCTGTTTTTAATTTAAGTGATATCTCTGTATATTGTAACGTGTTAAATTTGACGTCACATTAAAACGACACCGCTGATTGGTCAAAGAGTAAATTCACCGTGGGTATAATGTTTGGTTAAACCGGTTTTGTTTCGATTCTCGAAGTTACACTGTCGAAAAGTGTTGCCGCTCGTCGGATTACTGCCGCATGCGTGCTTGACCCTGTGTTATTTTAATTAGAAGGATTTTTATTTTACCGCTTTCCGTCGGGGTTAACCATGTGTACTAGGCCCTTTTGTAGGAAGGTGCCAAGGTTGGAGCGTTAGTTGACTAATTGGAAGTTAGGTCAGACTACAGAGGTTCTAGCAATGTAAAATTAATAAACAAGAAGGCTGAGCGAGCATTAGCCAATTAAGATAACAATAGAAGAAGATTGAACAAACCTGTAAAATAGATAAAGATATAAATTAAATTTAAAGTGGAAATAAGGAAACTATATAATAATGAACACACACACACACACACACACACACACACACACACACACACACACACACACACACACACACACACACACACACACACACACACACACACACACACACTGACACACCGACACACTCACACACACCCACATACGCCCCGACACCGATTTGCATTCATGTAACCCAACATTCACTAACTGAACCACGCGGAGTTAAATTAACGATGTAACGCCATGTAATATACTGGTAGTTCATCACGTTGCACAACTCGATCTCTCAATAACAACAACATAAATATTAATTAATACCTCTGCAACCCACGCGAGACAGCACCATGTGTGACATACAACTTGCTCCCGGTGGAATGGGCAATATTTGTACTTATGTCAAAGTCAGTTTACTTTTTGCGTGACGTTTCTACTGCTCTTAGCGTCTCCATCATTATGTTGATAGCAGTCGAAATGTCACGGAAAAAGCTAAATAGACTGAGACATATGTAAAAGTGCTTACTTATTTAAACCATCCAGTGTGGTGAACGTCTTCACTCATGTGCCTGATGGAAGATTCATGCTGTCATGTTGAACCGTACTCTCGAGTCTCGAGTGGGCCAACGTTTTTTGACAATAATTGTTGCTGTTGGTGACAGCGTCCACAAACCAAATGGAGACTTATTTTTGGTGCGATTCTACGTCAGCATTCTATACTCTACGGGGAGTGCCTAAAGAAAAAGGTTATACAAATATGTACAGGTTAGCATCCGTTTCAAGATGTTAGTACTTAATATGAAAACTTGACGCATATATATATATATATATAATTATATACAATTATATATATGTATATATATATATATATAATTATATATATATATATATATATATAATTATATATATATATATATACATATATATACATATCTATGTACGGTTTTGTCATGTTGGCTGAGAACACGTATACAAGATTATAGTCGTTCCGATGATAATTTAGTAATTTCGTCATTATTGTAAAGGGCATTAGAGCAATATCAATTGATCAGGCATGGTAGCACTTTTATTATCATCACCACTATCATACATCATCATCATAATCCGGCTGCTAATGGCTTCTCAAAATAAAGTAAATAAGTATAAGGTATCATTTTACACGATGGTAATTGTGTAGAACTATTGCTATTTGTTAATATTTGTGTTCGCGTACGTATATACGTGCGTGCATGTATGTAATATGTTGTTGTTGGGTTTGCTTATCCATTTCCGGACGTTGCAGCCTTGATGGATTGTCTATAGACAGCTCTTTCGTTTGCTAGTCTCCCAACTCGCCAGACGTCTGCTCCCATCCATTCCTCTATGCCTTTCTCCCATTGTCTTCTAGGTCTTCCTCTGCTTCTGCTGCCTTCCACTTTTCCTTCCATTATTAGTCTCTCTAGAGATTGATGCCGTTTCACATGGCCGAAATAACTTAGTTTCTGTTTCTTTACAAAGTTCAATAAAGTCTCGGGTATAACACCAAGCTCATCTGCGATGGATTCGTTAGTTCTACGTTCAGTCCACGAAACTCGTAATATCTTTCTATAACAATTATTTTCAAGTGCATTTATACTTTTAGTAATGTTCTTGTTAAGAGTCCAGGTTATGCACTCATACGTAGCAGTTGGAAATATGCAGACTCGGATAAATCGTAGTTTCATATCTTTGTTCATTGCTTTCCACAGATTCTTCATCTCTGTCAATTTTTTACTCGCCATTGCCAACCTCCGCTTGATCTCTTTCGTCCCATCTCCATCTGCTTCTATCAGTGACCCCAGATATTCAAAACTTTCCACTCGTTCTATTTCCTCGCCATCTACTATGATTTCTGATGGTTCTCGACATCCCTTCATATCCATAATGCTAGTCTTGTTTACGTTTAGTTTCAATTCTTTCATTTCGCTGTGCTCTTAACAGTAGTTATCAGTTTATGTAATCCTTCTTTTGTGTCGGATATTAACTCTGTGTCATCGGCATATCTCATTTCATATATCTCCTGTCCATTCACTTTCAGTCCATTAAAATATTTGCTTCTCGTGTAAGTCTCGATCTCTCTCATGATATTCTCTATGTATAGACTAAATAGGTGGGGGGACAACATGCACCCCTGTCTCACTCCTTTGCCGACTGGGAACCAATATGTGGTACCTCACTCTAATCGCACTCCAGACTGCTGTCCAACATATAAATTTTGGATAAGTGATGTAATTTTCTGGTCAAATCCCATGTGTATCAAGGTTTTCCAGAATTGTTGATGACTAACATTATCAAAAGCTTTTGAATAATCTATGAAACAGATCCTGAGTTCATGGTTGAATTCTCTGCATTTTTTAATTAACATCTTCAGGTTGAAAATGTGATCTCTTGTTCCTCTTCCAGTCCGGAAACCAGCTTGTGTTCTGTTGACCTCACATTCTAATTTTGTTGTGATTCTCTTCATTATGATTTTTAGCATAATTTTGCTCGCATGGCTGATGAGGGATATAGTCCTGTGGTTTGAGCATTCTTGTATGTCACCTTTTTTGGTATTGGTATAAGGATGGCTCGTTTCCATATTTTCTTGCATAATGTGTGATAGATATCCACGCCTGCTTCTCCACTTGCTCTTATTAGATCAGCAGTGATGTCATCAGTGCCAGGTGATTTTCCGTCTTTTAGACTTCTTATTGCCCACTCCACCTCTGAATGGAAAGGCTCAAGTTCATCTTCTGGTTCTGTCCACTCCCTTCCTTCTTCTCTAGATATTTCTTCTTGTCTTCCATACACATTCGTTAAATCATCTTGCACTTCTCTCTGTATTTGTCATGACAATTCTCACTCATTTCTTAGTTCTTCTTTAACTCTTTCCTTTCTGCAATCATTTGCAGTGTGTCTTTCCTTATCCATGGTTGTTTCTGCCTCCTCTTTTTAGTGAATTGTTTGTCAGCTGATTCAATAATGATGTTCCTAATTTCTACTGCCAACTCCTCTGGTTCCTTCTCGTCAGCCACTGTCTGTAATACTTCGAAAAGGTTCATAACCTCTACTCGGTATCCTTCTGTGATATCACTATCTCTTTCCCTCTCTTCATCTTTCTTAATTTTATCGCAATCTTGGCGCTAAGCAACTCATGGTCAGAGCCACAATCGGTTCCCGGTAATGTCTTTGCATTAAACACAGACGTCCTCCGTCGTTTTGGTATCAGTATAAAGTCGATTTGATTTCTGTTCCGACCATCTGGTGTTGTCGAAGTATACAATTTTCTTTGATGTTGTTTGAAGAAAGTATTAGTGATCATCAGTTCATTCTCTATGATAATGTAATATGTATATATATATATATATATATAATATTTATATTGATAAAGCAAATATTATAATAACATTATTCTTCTGATTGTATGCCTTATTTGCGTTATCATAAATCTTGTTGTCACGCATCCAACTAAAATTATCTGCAACAAACAAAGGTAAGGACGCTCTGAAATCCCAGCACGAGAATAAATTATGTGTCCATTAATTAGCCTGTTATCTGCTCTACTAAACATGACGTGTCATGTGTCAATTTGTTCATTGATTGCAGTGCGTGTCATCGATACGGTGGGCTACGTTGAATAGACATGGTCAAGATGTCGCACACAATACTTTGGCTCACGCTGACAATTATTGCCACAGTCTGTAAGTACATTCTTGCAAAGCAAATTAAGTTGTTTTGTAATAAACGATGAATACGTTATTTTGATTGAGCTTAACTTGACGAGCAAAGCCGATTACTGGTTTTAATAAAAACGAAACGTATTTGGTACATGCGAAATTGACTTGACATATTGCGTTAATTGCTGTGTGTAGAATTTTCAGATGACGTATACGTACACCTATAATTTATTTGAAACATACACCATTCAGTAGTGTATTAACTAGTTTTAGCTGGGTGTGGTTGTTTGTGGTCTTATTGGAAGTGTAACTGCAATAACAATTGTTTCAAGCTTAGCAGCAAGCATAACATTCGTGTATTCAGATTGTCCACTGGCCGGCCTTCATTCTGGCTACGTATCGCAATCATATTTGATCCTTGTCATGATTTCTCCGTTCTATATTATTTTCATCCTCATTTCGTGTATGATATATTTATAAACCTCTAGTCTTTAATCACCTGTGTTTTTCGCTTACTTTTATTTTTCAAAGTTTTAGTTTTTGGTGGTATTAGTGAACAGCGCGGATATACTTGTACAAAAACATAAATTACTGATTGATTGATTAATTAATTGAGTGATTGATTGGTTGATGTATTAATTGATCGATTGAAAAACATCGTTGTCATTTTTTGAGGAATCTTAGATGATATTAATCTTTTGAATGCCGTTGTATATAACATTTCTACAATACTTGCAGACATGCCCGATGATGGATGTTTTGCGATGCTTGGTTTCGATACAACGACGTCCGCATTAACAGATGAGGTTACGGACGATCTGACAGGACTCGCGGTTGCGGTTCTGGGTCCGGCTGCTCCTGCGTCGTCTTCCGCAGGTAAAAAAGACAATGGCTGTGGGTTTTCTGCTGTATCCTGGTATCAACGCCGTAGCAACCAATCGGCGGACCTTCGTGTTAATTGTAACACGTCACGGCGAATCGGGTATTAAGCGTCATTGACTTACTCTGTACACGAGCTAAGCATAGCTGACTAGAGCCGTACCATTACTTTCATCATTTTGGCTGAAAAGCATGTCTTATAAACTGATCATTCATTACCCCGTTCATTTCCCTCGATATATAATCCAAACCTAAACAAATACTAAATGTAAAATCGCTATGGGTATTGGTTTTTCACATGACATGCTATTTTAACTTATCTTTCTCAGAACGTCGCTTTTTAGAGTGTGCCTAATTTTTAGTAGTAACGCAAAACCTATTGAAAATATTTCAACAAGTGAGGTATCATTTTAATGCTTATAATAAGTGGAATCCGAAGAGGTACAATTCTATTTAACAGTTTTGTGACTTATCATCGACGTTGCTGTGGCTGGTCACAATTGTCCGGCTGGTGTTTGTCAGGCGTGAACTAAAATGCTACTGGTTTACAATCGTCTTCGTCTTCGGAGTGCAGTCACCATCATCGTGATTATCACTAAGGGCATCGTCGTCTTCGCGCCTTAGTCGACATTATCATCATCACCGTCAGCAGTATTATCATAGCTTCTATCGTCATCTATTATCATCATCATCACCACCATCATTATCATTATTTAAGTTATGCTCTTCCTCATCATCGTAGTCGTCATGATTATCATCATCGTCATTATCATAATAATAATCACCATCGTCATCATCTGTGCTGTCTCTATACGAGAAGTAGCAACTACGGGTACACTCCCCATGTCTTTGTTGTATATCAACTTCCTCAAGTCGACACGTTATTTATACTCTCTTGCCCCGCCTAGCTCTATCACTATGACGTTGCCAAGGCACCTATAACAATGACATTTGTATTTAAGATTCCGTAGTAATGTTATTTGTGTACATTAACTCATATTTCGATATTTATACCATAACGATTACTGTCATCCACTGCAACTAAGTATTAATAACGTTGATTATGTTTCGCTGCAGCTGACTGCCCATATAAGCCTGTAGCGGGTCACCCGGAGAAGTTCGAGAGCAAACTAGTAGCCGGAGCAATCTACACCTGCCCCGTCACACTCACGTTCGACTTCTTTTTCTTCCCGTGTGGCTGCTTCCCGGCGAAACAGAAAACGGTGATAGTGTCGACCGTTCAACCAAGTAGGTACCGCTCCTATGGGCATTGTCTATTTGTGAACAGTTCGAGAGAGGAGAAGGTATACATAATGCTGTGTCCCACAGATCCCGCTACATTTGCACCTGCCTATTCTGTATGTAAGTGAGTTGTCCCATATATGACATAGGCGACGTTACCTCAATGATGGTTCCTTGGCCGGAATACTCAATTCTCCGAAGAGCCGTGCATGGTTGGATCCAAATGAAGCTGTTTACAAAGCTTTTGCCTGAACGATTTGATATTATATTCTGCTTATTGCATGGATATGGAAGTCTACTTTGTTACATGTCACATTAATGATAGCCAAGGAAATGGATAATATATAAAGCAAGCTCACTTCGTGATGACCCCCTCCATCGCCTGAACAACGCACGCCTTAATCACGTCACCGATTCAATTTGAACTCCACACGACATTCACTACAAGTTATCTGAGTGATGTTATAATTACGCTACGTTTGTTTCACTGTAGACAGTTGTCCGTATAAGCCGGTAGCTGGTCGTCCCGAGCAGTTCGAGAGCCGGACAGTACCCGGAGCCATCTACAACTGCCCCGTCACCCTGTTATTTGACTTCGACGCCTTCCCATGTGGCTGTTTCCCGAAGAAACAGACAACGACACCAGTCCAAGTAACATTGTCAACCTCAAAACCAAGTAGGTGCCCGCTGCGACGGCCGTTATTTACATTAGTAAATATGGATGGCGCGACATACGCAGAGATGCAGAAGGCGTTTTCCCGAAGTACTTTTATCCAGCTTTGAAATCGTATTAAAATGTTATACAAGTAAATCTCTATAAAATATATAAATACATCTTCATACCTTACTTATCGCTTGCATGGTCTACCACACTACATAACTGTTACAGCCCAACACGCAATCAAAATATGACGGAATACTGTGTATAAATTCTGAGATACGGATATGGCCCATTTTACCAGTATGCTCACATAACCGATTCTTCCCCCAATAATATATGGACGATATTTGAAATAGGCAGCTGACATACCCACAAATAGTGGATGCGTGTCGATTGTGCACAATTTGTATGAATACACAAATACACTTCACATTTACGATGGACATAACCTTCGTAAGGCTGGTTTAACTGGTGCTAACATACATATTATTAATTTTTTTATCCAACATCTAGCACATTCCTGAAATATTAATACGGACGTTGTTACGAAATGTAAATGACATAACAATAGCACTAGTAATTAACGCTAAGATATTCCATGATGATCCCAACAATACGTGGATTGGTCTTATAACCAGTTTACTTTTGAACACGAAAAATATATTCACTGTCGGATTCGTTGATCATGTTGCATATGTTCCATTGTAGATAACTGTCCGTATAAGCCGGTAGATGGTCACCCTGAAAAGTTTGAGAGCAAGATTGTTCCTGGCGCCATCTATAACTGCCCCTACGGTCTCACGTTTGACTTCGATGTCTTCCCGTGTGGCTGCTTTCCGGAGAGAGCCACGGGTAGCACTGATGCCACTCCAGAGCCTTACGGTATGACGTCACTTCTGTGTTCTTTTCATTTGCATTTTGTATTTCAGCAATGAAACCTTCATTTAGTATCATGTGTGCATTCAACTGCTCGGTTGTATTAATAATAATAATAACAACAAGTTATTTCCTCAAATCATAAATACATAAAAATAAAAAATAACCGAAAGAAAAAATAACGGTATGAAACTTGTAAAAACATTTGATTGACAAAAAGTGACCCTTTGTGCGTGTCTATATTTACGGTTGGAGTGTAGCTAAGCACTTACCAAATGCATTCCTACATTTTGACATAATCTTTGATGATACAGTGTGCGTAAATAGTTACAAAAAAGTTGGTTGTAAGTAAGAGCAGGTTTGTTTGGTTATATTGCATGTTTCGCTTCAGATGGCAATTGTCCGTACAAGCCGGTGGCGGATCACCCAGAACAGTTCGAGAGCAGAACGGTAGCTGGCGCCATCTACACATGTCCCGTCGGTCTCAAGTTTGATTTCGACATCTTCCCTTGTGGGTGTTTGCCGCAAGTCGTGACAGCCAACCTATTGGTACCAACTGCACCATGTAAGTTCATGTTGTTGTGTCGGTTTAATTTGTGTTAACATTTTCTACAGCGAATATATATTCTTAGCATACTTGTTCGACAACAATATTGGTGAAGGCATACATGAATGTGAGGTGTATATATAATAATTATATATATATATATATATATATAATGCCGTTTTCACACTTAGCTTTATATCGGATTATGATAACATTTTTTTTCGTTACATCACGCTTTGTTTCTGCAATTATTCTAAGCTAATTAAATGTCGTACATGTGCAGTTTATCCGGCTTATCTATCCGACACAAGTCCCAATCATGTGTATGTTCAATGACTTACATAAATGTATTTGTAGCTATCACATCCACTTGTTATGGCACACACACACACGCACGCACACACGAACGCACACGCAAACGCGCACACGCGCACAAGAGCGCATACGCGCACACGCGCACACGCACACACGCGCACACGCGCACACACGCACACACGCACACACCCACACACGCACACACGCACACACGCACACACACACACACGCACACACGCACAAGTCCGTGTAGATCAATAGACTATGCATAAGTAAATATGGCAATCGTTTCCAAAATCAATAGTAACATCGAAGTTTGTCCGCTGACGTGAGATACTACTTTTGTGATTGCAACAAGTTTCTTCTCGATGTAAATTAAGTCTAGCGAAATCATAATGTCCTATAATAATAAGAAGAAGATAACTTCTATTGCGCCTAAATCCTTGGAACCAAGCTCAGAAGCGCATTAAAACAAAGGATTGGTCAATCTCAAAATCCATAAGCAGTATTCCAGTTGTCAAAAGATGGATCAAGGCGCTAGTGCGCTACGGTGGATAAGCATGGTTGTAAAGATAAGTTTTTAAATGACGACGGAATTTTGTAATATTTTCAACTTTTCAATTTTCTAAGTGGAAAGGGGGCAGCAGTTTTCTCAGAGAACTTGCTGCAATCTGTTGACAGTGGGACAGGCTGCATCTATTTAAACTAGATTCGCAGGGGGGATTCACAGAGAAGCCTGAAACTGGAGGCATAGATAAAGACAGCAGAAATAAATCGGCAAAGAACAGCCTGGAAAACTGTTC
This sequence comes from Paraescarpia echinospica, assembly GCA_020002185.1. Classification (NCBI taxonomy): domain Eukaryota; kingdom Metazoa; phylum Annelida; class Polychaeta; order Sabellida; family Siboglinidae; genus Paraescarpia; species Paraescarpia echinospica. The sequence continues at coordinate 13,435,873 of CM034542.1, forward strand.
TGAATCAGGATATAAATGCATTTGTTTAAATGCAAGGAGCATAGTAAACAAAAGAAGTGAACTAAACATTATGGTAGAAGATATTGACCCTCACATAATAGGTATAACCGAATCGTGGGCCACCACTGATATATCAGATGCCGAATTGGGACTAACAGGATATGTAATGTTAAGGAAAGATAGAATAGGAAGAAAGGGAGGTGGAGTTATTTTATATATTAAAGAATCTATCCAGGCTTATGAAATAAAATTAGAAAGAGAAGCAGATTGCGAAGAAGCTGTTTGGTGTAATATAGTTACAGGAAACTCAACGTTAACAGTTGGGTTAGTTTATCGAAGTCCAAACATAAGTATAGAAGAGAATGAAAAAATACAAAACGCTATAAGGGAAGTAAGCAAACGAAACTGTATTATTATGGGGGACTTTAACCATGGGCATATACAATGGAAATCTCTACAGAGTATGGGGAGTGAGGACCACAAGTTTTTAGTTTTAGTACAAGATAGTTTCCTTTCTCAACATGTGCTAGAACCAACCAGGGGAGAGAATGTGTTAGACTTAGTTTTGTCCTCACAGAAAGAATTAGTTGACAATGTCAAGATATGTGAGCCACTGGGGAGTAGTGATCACAACCAGATACATTTTACCATCAAAGTAAAATCAGAAAGGAATAGTAAAAAGCAGTATAGGAGAAATTTCCACAAAGGAAGGTATAAGGACATGAGGAAATATTTAGCAAAGATAGATTGGAATAACACACTGAAGAATAAGACAGCAACCGAATGCTGGAATATCTTAAATAGTGAAATTAAGTGCATAGTCGATAAATTTGTACCTTTCAAAAAACAAGGGAAACGGTCTAAAAAGAAACACTTATCGAAAGAAGCCATTAGAAAAATTAAGTATAAACAAATGATGTGGAAGTCATATAGATGTACTGGAAATGATGAAGACAACAACATTTATAAAGAAGCACTTAATCAAGCTACAGCTGAAATTAGAAATTCAAAGAGAAGCTATGAAAAAAAATTAGCTAGTAATATAAAACATGACAGTAAGAGTTTTTATGCGTATATTCGAAGCAAACAGAAAGTTCAGGATGAGGTCGGTCCTCTAGAAGATAGTGCTGGAAATACAATATCAGAGGGATTCTTAATGGCAGAAGACCTGAATGAGTATTTTAGTTCAGTGTTTACCAGGGAAGATATTAGTTCACTGCCAGTACCAGAGGCTAAGTTCAAGGGGGCAGATTCAGACTATTTAGGACAGTTAGTTGTAACCTCGGAAATGGTAGCTAAGAAAATAAGGGCTATGAAGGATAATAAATCACCTGGAGTGGACGGGATTCCGCCCAAACTACTATTGGAAATTGTAGAACAAATTAGCGTACCGCTTGCAACAGTTTTCAATTTGTCATTAGAAGAGGGAGTGGTTCCTTTAGAATGGAAAGAGGCAAACATTATACCGTTATTTAAAAAAGGTTCGAGAAACAAGTCAGAGAACTATAGACCAGTGAGTTTAACATCAATGATTTGCAAATTATTAGAAAGACTAATTAAAGATCACATGGTGGATTTTCTTGTTAAACATAACTTGATAAACCCATCTCAACATGGGTTTTTAAAAGCGAGGTCATGCTTAACAAATATGTTATGTTTTTTGGAAGACATCACTAGGTGGGTAGATGAGGGATCACCAGTAGATATCATCTATTTAGATTTTCAAAAAGCTTTCGACAAAGTACCACATCAAAGATTACTCCTTAAGCTAAAGGCCCATGGCATAGGAAATGGTATAATAAACTGGATAGAAAAATGGCTGAATGACAGAAGACAACGTGTAGTAGTTGATGGGGAGGCTTCAAACTGGAAATCGGTATTGAGTGGGGTACCACAGGGATCAGTACTAGGACCTATATTATTCTTAATATATATCAACGATTTGGACGATGATATAACAAGCAAGGTGTTAAAATTTGCGGATGATACAAAAGTGTTTAGAAGGATTAAAAGTGATGGAGACAGACATCATTTACAAGATGATCTTGATAGGTTGATCAAATGGTCTGAAAAGTGGCAAATGCTGTTCAATTTTGGGAAATGTAAATGCCTCCACACAGGTCATGGGAATGAAGAGGTAAAATATAAAATGGGGGGTACTGTTCTAAGTACTACTGTAAAAGAAAAGGACTTGGGGTTAACCATTAGTGCTGATATGAAGGTTTCAGAGCAGTGCGGAATTGCAGCGTCAAAGGGAAATCAAATCCTTGGATTAATTAGGCGAAATATAGCGTATAAGAAAAAAGAATTAATAGTACCGCTGTACAAAACAATAGTGAGGCCTCATTTAGAATATTGTATACAAGCATGGAGGCCATATCGCAAGAAGGACATATATATGCTAGAAAGAGTACAGAGGAGAGCGACTAAAATGATACCAAATCTGAGGGATCTTAGTTACGAAATACGCCTAAAATAATGTGGTTTAACAACATTAGAGACCAGGAGATTGAGAGGAGATCACATAGAAGTGTTTAAAATATTGAATGGTTATGAAAATATTGATAGAAACATTTTTTTCTCAGTTAAGAAAAATGGAAGGACCAGAGGATATGAAGCTACATTAGTAAAGGAGCAGTGTAGATTAGATATAAGAAAGTTCTCATTCTCACAGAGGACTGTAAATGAATGGAACAGATTATCTCCTGATTGTGTTGGTGCTAGTAGCGTGAATATGTTTAAAAATAAAATCGACACACACCTTAAAAAGGCGGGATACATGTAGATAAAAAGTATTGGACTCTCGATAAGCCAAAAGGCTTCCTTGTCCACCTGCCATCCAGAGTAATTTTCTGGATGGCAATCTTGTTAAATCTTGTTAAACTGATCTAACACTAAGAGGGAGCATATTCCAAAGAATTGGTCAAGCAACAGAAAAAGCCCTAGTTCCAATGCTAGTGTTGAATCTAGGAACACAATGTAGGCCAGTATTAGATGATCGAAGCTGGATAGGTTTTCTTACAGTTGTAAGCAATGACTGCAAATAAGATGGTTCCTTACTGAACAGTGCCTGGTATGTAATGGTACAGATCTTACATATTATACGATATCGTACAGGGGGCCAATGCAAAGACTTCAAAAGTGGTAAAACGAGGAGATCTTGTAACTACTCTTGCTAGGCAATTTTGGACAAGCTGACGTTTTGTGATATATTTGCTAGCGATATTATAAAGGAGGGAACTGCAGTAGACAAGTCTGCTGCTAACGTCGTCATTTTTTTAAAACCCAGTGTCCATGAACACATTTATGACTGATGTAAATTGAAACCATACTTTCCTAACGGCATCATGTACGTTTCACAGCAGTGAACAACAACTGCCATTACAAGCCGGTGCCGGGACAGCCGGAAAAGTTCGAGAGTAAGACGGTAGCGGGCGCCATCTACACATGTCCCGCCGGTCTGAAGTTTGATTTTGACATCTTCCCTTGCGGATGTTTGCCGCAAGTCGTGACTGCCAACCTTGTGACACCCACTGCACCATGTAGGTTCATGTTGTTGCTTCGGCTTTCCTTGAGTTCAGGGATTCTAATGTATTGCGTACACAAATAAAAATACGTTAAATGAAATCCACAAAAACAGCACATGCTGTGCATTTCTTATATAGTCAACATTGATTTTTACAAACGTAACGCGTATATTCACGAGAATAGTATTGCTGTGATTATTGCTGCTGTTTTTCTGTTCTGTTCTTTTCTTTTCATTAACTGCATAAATAGTTTTATTTTTGTTAAATTGTTCAACTTGCACCATGAAATTACATAATATTACTTGTACTGGGAGAGAAAATCGGCCACTCGTGGCTTCATACCCTCATTACAGAAGCTAACATTGATATGTACGCAGTGTACCACCGAATGTATTGTATTCTATTTTATGTAATAAACCATCACCGCCATCAAAAAATAATTGCAACAATCATGTCCAAGTCCTATTGCAAAACATATGTATTTGTGGCACTCATACAACATTTATATATGGCATACACGATCATATTTACTTAGTCATGTCCAAGTCCTATTGCAAAACAAATGTATTTGTGGCACTCATACAAAAGTTATATATGGCATACACGATCATATTTACAACAGTCATGTCCAAGTCCTCTTACAAAACAAATGTATTTGTGGCACTCATACAAAAGTTATATGTGGCATACACAAGTTCAGTACCAGACGTCGTGGTATCGTGACTACCTTGTCCAAATCCAATAGTGTGAAGAAAAAAATACATACAACCTATGCATCATGAAACTACATAGGAACCTCTGCATAAAAACGTCACCTTCGGCACTGGACAAAATTGATATGAATGGCTACGTGACCATATTAGCGAGGCTTTTTCTTATTCATTACTGTTACATAAATAATGTGGGCATATCCTGGAGTGACCTTACTTGTGATGTGCCTGTACTACAGAAATGACCGTAAAGCGTTACTCCACTGCTGTTATAATGGAATTGTGTACGTTACACAGCAGTGAACAACAACTGCCCGTACAAGCCGGTGGCGGGACAGCCGGAACAGTTCGAGAGTAAGACGGTACCTGGCGCTATCTACACATGTCCCGTCGGTCTCAAGTTTGATTTTGACATCTTCCCTTGCGGATGTTTGCCGCAAGTCGTCACTGCCAATCTTGTGACTCCAACAGGACCTACTGGGCCTACTGGTCCTGTTGCACCGAGTATGTCCCATTCTTACGTTTTTTGCAAAATCGTTATTAGTATACTAATTAATGGCGCATATATACAGAGTTTCACTAACAAAAACAAACGCGCACGCACACGCACACATGCATATGTGCACGTGCACATGCACGTGCACACGCACAGACACACACACACGAACACACACACGCACGCACACACACACTCACATGCACGCACACACGCACACTTGGGTTATCTCGTCAGCAATCAATAAGACATATAGTGGCACATATAACAGTTTTGCCTAAGACCATTAACATATAAATATACAGTGTCAATTCTATTTGTAGTAATACGTATGAAATTCATTACGTTTACTATATGTGTTGCAAAATTGCCGTGTACGATGCCATCTCTTTTACAGGCTGCCCGTACAAGCCGGTGATGGGTAACCCCGCCCTGTTCGCGAGTAAGACGGTTCCTGGCGCTATCTACAGTTGCCCCAATGGAATGCAGTTCGACTTTCTTTCCATCCCGTGTGGATGCTTCCCACCAACCGTCCCAACCGCGACAGGGACAGGCACTGGCACTGGTACTGGGGTGACACCAGTTAACGCAGCCGACCAAGCACTGATCGGTATGTTTGTTGAAATACTGCGATCAGATACTTCTCAATATGCTGTCGTTTGTTTTTCCATATGTTTCAAAATATAATTTCGATTGTCCTTGGACCGAGTGCCTGTTTAACACTCAAGAACACGGTGCAGAATTCACTAAGGTTGCCATAATGTATTTCATAAGTAACCACAATCAATAATCACCAATAAACAAAATATACAGCCGTAGGCTGAAGTATCTCTTTGCGTTTAAACTAAAGCTATAAGCCATATGCAGCTCTGAGGCTGATTTCCAGGAGATTTTGGATGATAATTGGAAATTATGCCTATTTACAAAGAGGATCCACCACTGGTAATGACAGTGGGCAAGCCAATTCCGTTTGGTTATTGGGTTATAGTTGTATCATAATGTGCATTTTGACTGAATATTTGGTCCAAAAGGTCATTACATGCGCCATTAAAAATATCAGATAATGCATATTACATTCAGCGGGGTAAGTTAATATCACAATAGTAAAACACGGCGTAATTTGCTCATTTAAAGTGTTATAATGTTATTTTAATATGAATATCTTTTGCGTATCTTAATGTGACAAGAAGTATTATGAAGCTATAATGGTCTGAATGAACTCGGACATGTTTGTTGTAAGTGATTAGGTTGTACCCAAACTATTAATGTCCTGTCACCAAGGGACACAAATGCGCATGTGTTAAATGTCAAACTTCAATGCTGTTATTTCTGCAGACCAATGCCCGTACGTAGTTGTTGCCGGAAATCCATCGCAGTTCCGCAGCAAGACGGTCAGCTATGCGGTCTACGACTGTCCCGCAGGAAGTAAATTCAACGTCATCAGTTGCATCTGTGTCGACGAATCGTATCTTAGCGGGGGTTTTAATCCCGGAGGTTAGTACGGATATTCCTTTTTACTATCATACATCCTCCCATGGAGCAACAAGCCACTAGTTTACGCGCGCGCCATTTGGGGAATTTATATCACCATTCAATTATCTTCGGTATGAGAAAGGCCTTCAAACAAAGCAATGCATGTCAAAACGTAGGCAAAAACTGTAAATCACAATCGTTGTGTGTAGACGTGCGATCTGGCGAATTGATCACCATTCGTTGTAAACCCTTCTAAACACCCGTAAATCCGTAAAATAAATAACCATAATTAACTTCCTTCGTGTTTTGTTTTACAAATTTGCCAATTAGTATGTCAGAAGGATGCAGGCCTTGAAAGCGAATGAACGCAGAAAGAGGCAAACGGATGTCTGCACCGCGGCGTACATACAGTTACAATGACCCAAAATGTGTGTATTAATATATATACATATATATATATATATATATATACATATATAATAATAATAATACTAATAGATGGTGCGCTGAGATTGCGGAATGTCATTGAATTCATTATTGCCAACAAATGTAACATATGTGTTCCAGATATCGATATCCTAGGCCCAGACTCTGGAAGTGGAGATGTCACCGGAAGTGGAGATGGAACCGGAAGTGGCGGAAGCCCAGGAACCGGAGGAAGCCCTGGCACTGGTGGGAGCCCTGGAACTGGCGGAAGCCCTGGAACTGGTGGAAGCCCTGGAACTGGTGGAAGCCCTGGAACAGGTGGAAGCCCTGGAACTGGTGGAAGCCCTGGAACTGGCGGAAGCCCTGGAACTGGTGGAAGCCCTGGAACTGGCGGAAGCCCTGGAACCGGAGGAAGCCCTGGCACTGGTGGAAGCCCTGGAACTGGTGGAAGCCCTGGAACTGGCGGAAGCCCTGGAACTGGCGGAAACCCTGGAACAGGTGGAAGCCCTGGAACTGGTGGAAGCCCTGGAACTGGTGGAAGCCCTGGAACGGGCGGAAGCCCTGGAACCGGAGGAAGCCCTGGCACTGGTGGAAGCCCTGGAACTGGCGGAAGCCCTGGAACTGGCGGAAGCCCTGGAACTGGCGGAAGCCCTGGAACAGGTGGAAGCCCTGGAACTGGTGGAAGCCCTGGAACTGGCGGAAGCCCTGGAACTGGTGGAAGCCCTGGAACTGGCGGAAGCCCTGGAACCGGAGGAAGCCCTGGCACTGGTGGAAGCCCTGGAACTGGCGGAAGCCCTGGAACTGGTGGAAGCCCTGGAACTGGTGGAAGCCCTGGAACAGGTGGAAGCCCTGGAACTGGTGGAAGCCCTGGAACTGGCGGAAGCCCTGGAACTGGTGGAAGCCCTGGAACTGGCGGAAGCCCTGGAACAGGAGGAAGCCCTGGCACTGGTGGAAGCCCTGGAATTGGTGGAAGCCCTGGAACTGGCGGAAGCCCTGGAACTGGTGGAAGCCCTGGAACTGGTGGAAGCCCTGGAACTGGTGGAAGCCCTGGCACTGGTGGAAGCCCTGGAACTGGTGGAAGCCCTGGAACTGGCGGAAGCCCAGGAACTGGTGGAAGCCCTGGAACTGGCGGAAGCCCTGGAACCGGAGGAAGCCCTGGCACTGGTGGAAGCCCTGGAACTGGTGGAAGCCCTGGAACTGGCGGAAGCCCTGGAACAGGTGGAAGCCCTGGAACTGGTGGAAGCCCTGGCACTGGTGGAAGCCCTGGAACTGGCGGAAGCCCTGGAACTGGTGGAAGTCCTGGAACCGGAGGAAGCCCTGGCACTGGTGGAAGCCCTGGAACTGGCGGAAGCCCTGGAACTGGCGGAAGCCCTGGAACTGGCGGAAGCCCTGGAACTGGCGGAAGCCCTGGAACCGGAGGAAGCCCTGGCACTGGTGGAAGCCCTGGAACTGGTGGAAGCCCTGGAACTGGCGGAAGCCCTGGAACAGGTGGAAGCCCTGGAACTGGTGGAAGCCCTGGAACTGGCGGAAGCCCTGGAACTGGTGGAAGCCCTGGAACTGGCGGAAGCCCTGGAACCGGAGGAAGCCCTGGCACTGGTGGAAGCCCTGGAACTGGCGGAAGCCCTGGAACTGGAAGCCCTGGTGGAAGCCCTGGAACAGGTGGAAGCCCTGGAACTGGTGGAAGCCCTGGAACTGGCGGAAGCCCTGGAACTGGTGGAAGCCCTGGAACTGGCGGAAGCCCTGGAACCGGAGGAAGCCCTGGCACTGGTGGAAGCCCTGGAACTGGCGGAAGCCCTGGCACTGGCGGAAGCCCTGGAACTGGAGGGAGCTCTGGAAGTGGAGGGAGCTCTGGAGCGGGCACCGGAAGAGGAAGTGACTGCGGTGGTCTCGCTTTCCACTTCCCCTTCGACACCAACCTTAAAGACGTCAGATGCAACATGGCTGTCACTCACACAGTCGGATCAGGTAGCATCACATTTGTTGACGACGCTGGGCGTGGCATGGTGGCTCACTTCGACGGTACGGCTGCCTTGGAGGTAGGCTTACTCACGGCGATTCGTGTATACAGAAGTCTCTTCGTATATACAAAATTGTAAAGCATATATTACTATAGTACATATTGACATATGTGCATAAGACAATTTCGCATTACTTCCTAGTACAAGATAAATGGTCAAAGTAGCAGCGGCGGCGGCGGCGGCGGCGGCAGCAACAGCAGCAGCAGCAATAGCAGCAATAGCAGCAGCAGCAACAATAGCAACCGTAGCAGCAATAGCAGCAGCCGCAGAAGCGACAGTCGCTGAAGCAGCTTTACAGAGGAGAACCAGAAGTAGTAGCTAATGTGTTTCTTTATTACTGACATGTAAACAACTGACACTCTGAGCATAACAAGAATTGGAAGCTCTCTTGTCCTGATTCAGTAACATATCCTTGTATGTTAATAACCTCTGCAACCGCACACTGTTCCACACCAGGTTTGAGGCACTCGACGTCTTTGCCGTGTTCTAGGTTCCATTCCTGAGCCGCTGGCTGGAAGGACGAAATCAGTTCTCCGTGTCCGCGTGGTTCAAACGGGCAGAGGCCGGTTGTGGCTGCATCGGGCTCGTGAATAATGGCACCTGGTCATTGTGCGATGCTGATGGCGAGGGCAGCTTCTTCATCAACGCGGGAGACGGCACTGTCGTAACCGGTCTCTCTGTGGAGAATAGGTCGCTCGACATAACGCCCTGCTATCTTGTAAGAATATTCACGGCGTGATGACGACGTTCTATAATAAGATGTAATATGATAGCAATAATACCATTTATGAGAGCAATACTTGCATAGTGATTACAAACATATTGAAGCGTTTTCAGTAGGAACGTATAAATTTGTGTTTCTTTGAGAAAAAACAAGACCATTGTTTTATGTTTTTCATCCAAGTATTTTGTAAGCTAACATCCGCCATTTTTCAAAAGTGCTCTGTCGACATTCACTTGGTTAGAGACCAACAATGATTTGTGTTTACTGTCGGTACACAACGTTCTGTTAACTGATGGTACACACCGTTCTGTTCACTGATAATACACCCCGTTTTGTTCTCTGATGGTACACCCCGTTATGTTTATTGATGGTACACACATTTATGTTAACTGATGGTACACCACGTTCTGTTCACTGATGGTACACCCCGTTATGTTCACTGATGGTACACCCCGTTATGTTCAATGATGGTATACACCGTTCTGTTAACTGATGGTATACCCGTTACGTTCACTGATGGTACACCCCTTTCTACTAACTGATGGTACACCCCATTATGTTCACTGATGGTACACCCCGTTCTGTTAACTGATGGTACACCCCGTTACGTTCACTGATGGTACACCCCGTTCTATTAACTGATGGTACACCCCGTTATGTTCACTGATGGTACACCCCATTATGTTCACTGATGGTACACCCCGTTCTGTTAACTGATGGTACACCCCGTTACGTTCACTGATGGTACACTCCGTTCTATTAACTGATTGTACACCCCGTCTTGTTCTCTGATAGTACACCCCGTTTTGTTCTCTGATGGTACACCCCGTTATGTTCACTGATGGTACACCCCGTTCTGTTAACTGATGGTACACCCCGTTATGTTCATTATGGTGGACGTAGTTCTGTTAATTGATAGTAACCCCTTACTGTTGTTCATTGAGGGCACACCCTGTTGTTATTTTAATTGTTTTAGGCTGAAAATTGTACCTGGCACAACGCAGTCCTTGTATACAACGGCCAGGTACTAGAGTTATATGTCGACGGAGAACTGAAGATAACGAATATATCACTGTCGGGTAGGTTTATTGTGTGTTTCCTTCGCTCTTATCTGATATTACTAATAGTACAGCGGCTAAGAGCCACACGTTTGACGAATTATGTACTTTTTGACAAAAGCATGATCATTTGCACATAGTTTATGATATGTAAATTCGATTAAAGCTAAGTATAAATCGCTGTCGACATGGTAATTAGCCACAATCTTTATTTAAAAAATGGCCGCCACGAAAATCCACTATCCATATATATCAGCTTCTAAGCAATATACAACATGTTATTTGTGTCTAAACCAACTTTTTCATGGTCAGTGAATCCATTTCTGCCACATGTTATATCCACAGTCCTTCAAAATAAGTTATCAGCAATAATAGTAGTAATAACAGAAACAACAAAAGAACACAGTCGGTAGTCGGTAAAACAGCGATATTTGGGCTATTTCAGACAAACACCTTCGTCCATCATTAAATATAGCTTTCCAGTAAACGTAGACAGATTTTCAACAAATTGTTGGATTGACTGTTTGCGTACTTTTCTTTCCAACGAATGCGAGTGTGTCGGTGTTGTAGAAAATAATTTCACTCAATGAGCGAAATGAAAAGGGATACATAATTATATGACTATAAATCCCTGCAAATTGATATAATGACCGATGAATCGCCCATCAAACATTGCTTAAAATATGGATCTTGACACTGCGTGTACTGAACATGCTTACAAGAACTAGTGACTGAATGAACAATTTATATGTTTGTATAATGCATATTTAATATTCCTAATGTAAACGCTTTAAGTATGACGAGTATTTCATAGGTAACATATACGTTTCGCTTAAACGTATCCCGTGTGCGTCAAAATATATTTATGCATGTAGGCGTATTGTAAGTTGCTAGTAAACTATGTTGTTTGGTTTAGAATACATTATCAATCCTGCGCATTCCATGTACATTGGACTGACGGGATGTGCGGGAGATGTTGGTTACTTCGAAGGACTCATCGACGATGTAAGAATCCAGTTTGCTAAATGTGACCTGCCACGGCCAAGAGGGTATTGTGAAATGTGACCTGCCACGGCCAAGAGGGTATTGTGAAATGTGACCTGCCACGGCCAAGAGGGTATTGTGAAATGTGACCTGTCACGGCCAAGAGGGTATTGTGAAATGTGACCTGTCACGGCCAAGAGGGTATTGTGAAATGTGACCTGCCACGGCCAAGAGGGTATTGTGAAATGTGACCTGCCACGGCCAAGAGGGTATTGTGAAATGTGACCTGCCACGGCCAAGAGGGTATTGTGAAATGTGACCTGCCACGGCCAAGAGGGTATTGTGAAATGTGACCTGCCACGGCCAAGAGGGTATTGTGAAATGTGACCTGCCACGGCCAAGAGGGTATTGTGAAATGTGACCTGTCACGGCCAAGAGGGTATTGTGAAATGTGACCTGTCACGGCCAAGAGGGTATTGTGAAATGTGACCTGTCACGGCCAAGAGGGTATTGTGAAATGTGACCTGTCACGGCCAAGAGGGTATTGTGAAATGTGACCTGCCACGGCCAAGAGGGTATTGTGAAATGTGACCTGCCACGGCCAAGAGGGTATTGTGAAATGTGACCTGCCACGGCCAAGAGGGTATTGTGAAATGTGACCTGCCACGGCCAAGAATGTGACCTGCCACGGCCAAGAGGGTATTGTGAAATGTGACCTGCCACGGCCAAGAGGGTATTGTGAAATGTGACCTGCCACGGCCAAGAGGGTATTGTGAAATGTGACCTGCCACGGCCAAGAGGGTATTGTGAAATGTGACCTGCCACGGCCAAGAGGGTAGTGTGAAATGTGACCTGCCACGGCCAAGAGGGTATTGTGAAATGGAGCTTTTTTCCGTTTTGGATTCAACAGATCATGAGCTTTAAAATGATACATCATTTGTTGAAATATATTCAATAGTCTTTGACTCATTGTTACAACTGAAGCAAACTATTAAAAACGCAACATTATGAGAAACTAGGTAATTTTGACTGATATTATGTACTGTTTCTTAATCTGGTGGTTCGTGAATGAATGCGATTTATTTATTCTTGAATATTTGTTGTAAAAAATAAAATGCACATTGAAAGATGAGAATATGAGGTTTGCATTTTTGTAACAATCATATAATTGAAGGGACATTAACCTATACAACTATTTTAGCTTTTGTGTTGACTGTCATCATATAATTGTTGTTGTTATTACAAGCGAGATGCTTGCTATTTACGGATCATCTCAGAACGCAGTCCGATATCAGACAAAATACTTTCATCTGTCCTCACCTCCATCGCGTAGCTCAGACGAAAGTATGTAAACACTGTATGATGTTATAAATTTACTAACAGTACCGGTCCGGTGCATAAAATATCAATGTCCGACGCCTGACGAAACTGCCTCTGATTCACTCCTCCCAACGAACGTAATATTGGACAAAGACGTTCTGAAGTTATGAAACAAGTATTTTATGTATATCGAAATATGTTCACCAGGTGCGGGTGTATTCCACGGCTCTCACGAGCATTCAAGTACTTGGATTTGGAAGTGAGACTCAAATTGAGATAGAAACCGGAAGGATAAGTGATTGCGGTGGTCTCGCTCTCCAATTGCCGTTCGACTCAGACATCAACGACGCCAGATGCAACCAGGCGCAATCTCTTGAAGTCGGCTCAGGAGTCATCAACTTTGTTGACGATCCTGAGCGAGGCCGGGTGGCCCACTTCGACGGTTCAACTGCTTTGGAAGTAGGTTAACTCACGTCGATTCCCTACGTAGCAGTCGTAATACTGTCAGTTACGGTTGACCTCATTCTGCTTTTTAAATATTGTACGTTAAATAAAACAACCAATATAATCGGCAGTGCCGGATTCAGGGAAAGGCAGACCGGGCAATTTCTCAGAATCACCCACAATATAATTGCTATTGGGCATCAGGTAAACACTTTTTGGCTAATTTGTTGTGGTCGAAACGTTTTTAGATGCAACATGTTTTTTTCATTGTGATGCACATAGGTGTCCTAAATGGACAAAGGACGTGTTTTGCAGCGTTGAAGGTAGGGAGGAGTGAGAACTATTATGATACGATACCCGGTCAATCACCTCTCAAGGTCCTAAATCCGGTGCTAATAATCGCTCAGTTTTACTATGGCTTTCCGTAGACTTAGAGGAATTGTTAATGCTGCTGTCGGGTAACCATGATATCCACACGCCGGCAGCACCAGAAGTAATAAGGGTAAAAGCAACATCAGCAGCAACACCACGATGCCTGCGTCGTGTTCCAGCTCCCATTCATGCGCAGCTGGCTGGACGGACGAGATCAGTTCTCCGTGTCCGTGTGGTTCAAACGGGCACAGGCGTCTTGTGGCTGCGTCGGGCTCGTGAACAATGGCAACTGGATGTGGTGTGATACAGACGGTGAAGGCAGCTTCTTCATCACCGCGGGGGACGAGAATGTCTCAGGCGGACTCGCTGTGGAGAATGGACCTCTCGAGATGACGCCCTGTTACGGAGTAAGAATATTTATCAGTAAGATGATAACGTTCAAAAATATGATTGCAACTAATATAAGTGGTTTAAGAACGCGGTGAATAATTCATGGGTTGAGTCTTTCAGAAATCCTCGAATTGCACCGCCTCGAGGCTCACCAAAACACATTCAGGCTCTTCAAACACCTCAAATTGCACCCATCCCTTGAAGCTCGCCAAAACACTCCACCATGAGGCTCTCCAAAAATACCATTTGCACGCCCCTCCCCCGTTGAGGCTCACAAAAACACATTGAAGTTCTAAATATTGGGGACTAATCCTATTTCCACCCCAACCTAAAATAATGGGGGTTTGTGCCCCGGCCAAGCACAACCAGTTCCGACGCCTACGAAAATGATGACACTTATTGTGTCATTTATGCAAACAAGAATTATTTTTTTACGTTCTTTGATCCGAATCTCTTTTACATCTAAGTGTTAAATATACAATTTTAAAATCGGCTTTTTTATAGTGATCTGGTAATATAATTCATTTTTTAAAAGCCATGTAAGCCGTCGCTTGGCAAGTGATCCACAGTGGCATCACTGATTATGTATTCTGTTCGTGACAGTCGCCCATTGTTTCAGGTGGAAAATTGTACGTGGCACAACGCAGTCCTTGTGTACGACGGGGAGGAAGTAGATTTTTATGTCGACGGAGAACAACAGATAACAAATATAACGTTATCGGGTAGGTTAACAGTCTTTCTACTTTCGCTGCTAATAATAATAATTATATTGTACCAACATGTGAAGAATTATTATTTCCTCTGAAACAACTATCTCTATATATACATACATATATACACTGTATATATATATATATATATACATATATATATATATATATAGAGTGTATATATAATTTTGTTGTTATTAAATACATCGCCAGTGTGTATGTCACAATTATTCATGAATATATATATATATATATATATTAATACATATATATATATATACATGTATATATGAAAGTATATATATATATATATATATGAAAATATATATATACATACATCCAATATTGGACACATTATGTCACATTCTAATATTGGTATGGCATCGTTGAACTGGCACAAAGTGTATTAATAATGATAATGAAAATACATAATATAGTGAAGTTGTAACTTAACGCGTCATTTATTTACATAAAATATGTCGATAGTTATAAGAATTACATAGCTCACAAGAATGTGTTTACTGACCATGTCATTAGAACCTAACGTTACGATTATATTGTTGCAGTAGCGGACTCTGGACACATTACCACAGCGTGTCAAAATAATGTTATGCATGTGAATATTCTATACTTGTTACTTAACAAAACTATTTTAGTAAATCGTGTTATTTGTTATAGGGAACGTTTACAATCCGGGCTATTCCATGTATATTGGACTGACCGGATGTGGGAGCAATGCAGGCTACTTTGAAGGACTCATGGACGATGTAAGCCTCCATGGTCATTGGTTGTTCAGCTCACCAATTACATTTTGGTTTATCGTTTTCATTGTTCATTTGCTCTGTTATTGCGACGTTATTGTAATAAAATAAATCATATTAGTTTTAAGGCAACACATAAACATCACTGATTACGTGTTTCCAATTGAACATGACAGTGCATTCTGTTTGCTATGTCAATATCTTGTTCGTATTTCACTGCTGAAACTATTTTTCCTTCCGAAAGGTGCCAAAATGCAACCCAACAAAAAGGTAAAACATGAAGAAAACCTTATATGTGTTTTTTTGTGTGTGATTATAAATGTGTATGCTGAATGTTTCACTAAGCCGGATTTTTTACTTACTTTTGTACTGTTTCCAACAGGTGCGAGTCTACGCCAAGGCTCTCACGCAGAGAGAAGTACTTGAATTGGTCATTTGATCAGCAGAACATCGACATAGAGACTTCCGTGTTCTACGTCGTCGTGTACTTACATAATGTAACAACCGGAATTTGGCTTCTACGTTGCCGTGTGTACGTGACACACGTCAGTCATAATAAATATCAACATTGTGTAACATTTGTGTTATTATTTTATGGCAGCAAAGGTGGTGCATAAATGTACACAAATGCAGACCCACAGCGGCTTCACGTTATAAACAATATTAAATTCATTCTTATGACTGTTATTTGATTATTATTAGTATTATTACCATTATTATTATTATTTTATTAAAACAATAATATATTCGCATTCTAAACACGTGGGAATTTAAAGCTTTATTTACACACCAAATTAATCACAGAAAAAGACAAAATGTCGCTCGAAGTATACTAACAATCAACCGTAGTTACAAACACGTAAATCAAGGCGATTTGAGCTATTACAAAGTTATGAATACCTATAAATACCACCATCACCGAATTCTGATTATTGTTTCCATTAAGCGGAAACTGTGGCGAGAAAAGATATAAGAAAGCCATAAGAAACCTATCATTCATACCCCTCTATCTATCTATCAACACTACCCCTCCTCGTCTTATTATATGTCCAACACTACCCTCTCGTCGACCTAGAAGATGGCGAAAACAACTCCCCCTCGACCTCGAAGATGTCCAACACTACTCCCACCTCGTCCTAGAAGATGTCCAACACTACCCCCTCCTCGACCTGGAAGATGTCATACACTGTCCTCTCCACGCCAACATTATGTCCTCCTCGACATGGAATATATATATCACTACTCTCACCACGACCTGGAAAAATGTCCAACACTACGCTCTGCTCGATCTGGAAGATGTCCAACACTACCCTCTCCTCGTCCTAGAAGATATCCAACAATATCACCTCCACAACTTGGAAGATGACCAACACTATCCCCTCCTGGACAAGGGAGATGTCCAACATTACCCTCTCCTCGACATGGAATATGATCAACACTACCTGCCCCTCGACCTGGAAAATCTCCAAAACTACTACGACTACGAAACATGTCCAGCACTACCCCCTCCACCTTGTACGATGATGGTATTTCGTTGTCGTTATATGCCTGGACAATCTAAAACAAAAATGTTCATTGTCTTTATTTATAAAGCATGTTGATTTTATCCACAACAGGCATTGCTGTAAACTATTAACGCAAAACCCATGGTCGAATTGTGGTGTGAAGTATTGTGAAATACTAAATAAATACAAAGTTGACGATGACGTGTCTGCTAGCTTCACTGCCGCCGCGTGTGGCAGGCGGACGGGTCCAATCGCAGGATATCTAGTATGTGTGTGTGTGTGTGTGTGTGTGTGTGTGTGTGTGTGTGTGTGTGTGTGTGTGTGTGTGTGTGTGTGTGTGTGTGTGTGTGTGTGTGTGTGTGTGTGTATTGATGTATTGATGTATTTCTGTATGTATATGTATATGTATATATATATATATGATATATATATATATGTATATTATACGTTTCAAATTTAGGAATCAAATTATTAATCGTGATAGCTCAACGACATGACGACAATTTGCGTAATTCCTGTATAAACACTCCAATTAAATATCTATTTATGTGCACACGTGTACAAAAACTATTCATGTTTATTAAGCCTTTGTCGTGTAAAGGACACCACGTGTGGCTAGATTTATATATTGTCACGTGAGCCCATCTAGTCTTTATGTTTTGTAATCAATACAATGTTATTGTGCGTAATGATACATTTTATGCGACATTTGGTTACCTAGGTTCGATGTCCAACGTTTGTTACCCACTAATGTACCACGATCCGCATTGTTTCTCACATTAATGTAGACCACTACAATTGCACTGGCTGACCATCTGCTATGCGTGGCCAATGACCACATAAAACTGGTCAAGTAGGTGCTATGTTACCTATTATGAGAGACCACAACACGCTACATCCGAAACTCGATAACCATCAAGCGACAAAATAACAAGTTCACACTGAATAGCGAAACATCTAACAAAGAAAGAATATTGGAGGAATATTTCACAAATAACGATGCACTCATACTATGCACTCTACCTACACACCATCAGCGGTGCTGACTATCGGACGACAACACGACGCCTTTTGTCGATCTCCTGCTGACAGTGCGCAAGCGTCGCCAACGCTACCTTGGATACGTGCTACGCATGCTCGAAAGCAGGGTGGTACGGGGAGCATTGATGGCCCCAGTAAAGGGCGGCTCCTGCTACCCCAAAGGTAGCCTATTTAAGTAATGTCGTAGCATGCAGGCAAACATGACGCAACTGGTTGCGCTGACGCATGACAGGACGGCGTGGAACGCTTACATCAAGACCATCAACGACTAACTCCTCAATGTCAATTCAAAAACACTGTATCATTGGACCCGCTGGGTCCTACATTAAGTTACCTACATACATACATGCAGTGCTCTAATAGCCTCCCGGTCCACCTGACGTACCTTTGTTTCTACCGTTTCAATAAGACAATGGGCTTGTAAAATAATTAGACAAATTTAAGGATTTTGAAAGTAAATCACCTTTTATTCCGTATTTCCGTAACACACAGTCGAGTGTCCCGGTAGCGCGACCTGTGTTGACACTTTTCTGTACAAAGATCTTTGCTAAAGTCGATGTGCGAAGTCGATTTTAAAGTCGATGTGTGAAGTCGATTTTAAAGAGCAAATTTTTGCATATAAGGTGATAATACATTAGCGAAATGGTCCTCTGGTGTGAGTACAATGTCCAAAATTAGAGTGACAATCTTTGTTACAGAAATAACAGCGGCAACAACATCGACATAGAGACGTGGCAGTCGACATTCAATCCGACGCTCTGTCTTTTTCGTCTGCCTTTATTTTCTCAGCTCCTGTGCTTTTTGTACACAATTGTGTGTGGTATGTGTGTGTGTGTGTGTGCGTGTGCGTGTGCGTGTGCGTGTGCGTGTGCGTGTGCGTGTGCGTGTGTGTGTGTGTGTGTGTGTGTATGTCTGTCTATATGTCTGTATGTCTCTCTCTCTCTCTCTCTCTCTCTCTCTCTCTCTCTCTCTCTCTCTCTCTCTCTCTCTCTCTCTCTCTCTCTCTCTCTCTCTCTCTCTCTCTCTCTCTCTCTCTCTCTCTCTCTCTCTCTCATTCTATCTCTATCTGGCTAACCTCTTTAACCAAAGACAATGAAATTGTTGTGTTGATGTCACGGCTGTTGTAAAGCAAAGCAATATCAGAAAAAAATCGTGTATTCCCTTTGAACTGAACGGATCATTGCCTGTTATGTAACTCCAGTTGTATTGTAGTGTTTTAGTGTATACAGTTACTGGCAGTAGACATATGTTACTGTCTTATATATATATATATATATATATATATATATATATATATGTACACATATGTATGTGTGTGTGTGAGTGTGTGATAGGTGATAGCTTGATAATTGACAATTAATTAGCATTTACCAGGGAAGTTGTAGCGTTCGTATTGTGTTTAAGGCTCTACTCTGAGTCCAAGGAATATTGCAACAGGGGTACACACACGGGTTGCCCTGTGTTGATTGAATGATTGGTTGACGAGGCGCCACAGTTGGCAATGCAGGTAGGTACTTCGCAGCAAGATCGCCGTTAAGTGTGATCTTTGACCGCAACAGGTGCGAGAGGAACGGTACAAAAACAAAACAAATCAAAGCAAGCGGACAGATCCGATTGCATATGCCGATAGTTTGCAGACACGTTTGTGAAAACCAACAAATATATCATTGTAACGACGTCGTTGTATAACACGAAAGATAAATCTATCGAATAGACACGTGAATCTTGTTGGAACGTTACAACTGACGGCTGCCTTTAGTAATGTGTTTCGTATCGCAGTGTTATGAAGGTACGTCGGAATTCTCCTGCGTCTACGAAAGCTCGACATTAACCAGCTATGCATGTCAATGACAGAATATAACTAAGAGAGAGAGAGAGAGAGAGAGAGAGAGAGAGAGAGAGAGAGAGAGAGAGAGAGAGAGAGAGAGAGAGAGAGAGAGAGAGAGAGAGAGAGAGAGAGAGAGAGAGAGAGAGAGAGAGAGAGAGAGAGAGAGAGAGAGAGAGAGAGAAAGAGACATACATACATACATACAGACATACACACACACACACACACACACACACACACACACACACACACACACACACACACACACACACACACACACACACACACACACACACACACACACACACACACACATATTCACACCACACACAATTGTGTACAAAAAGCACAGGAGCTGAGAAAGTAAAGGCAGACGAAATAGAGAGGGCGTTTGAGTGAATGTCGACTGCCACGTCTCTATGTCGATGTTGTTGCCGCTGTTATTTCTGTAACTTATTGAAACGGTCCCCAGACAAACAAAGGTACGTCAGGTGGACCGGGAGGCTATTAGAGCAGTGCATGTATGTATGTAACTTAATGTAGGACCCAGCGGGTCCAATGATACAGTGTTTTTGAATTGTCATTGAGGAGTTAGTCGTTGATGGCCTTGATGAAGCGTTCCACGCCGTCCTGTCATGCGTCATGTTTGCCTGCATTCAAATAGGCTACCTTTGGGGTAGCAAGCGCCGCCCTTTACTAGGGCCATCAATGCTCGCCGTACCACCCTGCTTTCGAGCATGCTTAGCACGTATCCAAGGTAGCGTTGGCGACGCTTGCGCACTGTCAGCAGGAGATAGACAAAAGGCGTCGTGGTTGTCGTCCGATAGTCAGCACCGCTGATGGTGTGTAGGTAGAGTGCATAGTATGAGTGCATCGTTATTTGTGAAATATTCCTCCAATATTCTTTCTTTGTTAGATGTTACGGTAGTCGGTGTGAACTTGTTATTTCAGTGTGAACTTGTTATTTTGTCACTTGATGGTTATCGAATTTCGGTCGGATGTCGCGTGTTGTGGTCTCTCATAATAGGTAAAATAGCACCTACTTGACCAGTTTTATGTGGTCATTGGCCACGCATAACCGATGGTCAACCAGTGCAATTCTAGTGGCCTACATTAATGTGAGAAACAATGATCGTGGTACATTAGTGGGTGACAAACGTTGGACATCATGTAACCAGATGTCGCATCAAATGTATCATTACGCACAATAAAATTGTATTGATTACAAAACATAAAGACTAGATTGACTCACGTGACACTATATAAATCCAGCTACACGTGGAGTCCTTTACACGACAAAGCTTAGTAAACATGAATAGTTTTGTACACGTGTGCACATAAATATATATTTAATTGGAGTGTTTATACAGGAATTACGCAGATTGTCGTCATGTCGTTGAGCTATTACGATTAATAATTTGATTCCTAAATTTGAAACGTATAATATATATATATATATACATATATATATAAACATATACATATACATACATAAATACACATATACACATAAACACACACACACTTTTTTTATTAACGACTATTATATTAGGTAATAAAACAGGTTTCTGCAGCGGGCTTACTGACACGTAATACAATAATATAGAGGTGAACTGTGCATGGACAACGAGAAGGTGTTTTATGCAACACACACATCAGGTTACTACGATTCTTCGCCTGTTAAGTAGCATCCAGTCAGACTTCCTTAGAAACAAGATCGGTTTAGCAGTTATTGTTCATTATGTATAAGTGCGACGATGTGTCCAAAAATAAATAAATATGTCTATATACTTATATAGCGCCAACTCGCGTTAGACACTATTCAAGGCGCTTTACATGTAAAATAGTAATACATCAAAAAAGTAATTAATTATTAAGTATAAAATAAAAATACAATATATAAGTTATATTTAAATATTAGTATTATCGTGTCATATAAATCAACGATAATTAATAAAAACTTAATGCCAAGTTTAAAAGTCGTTATAGCAATTAATATATTAATTAAAAGAGAGTATTTGAAAGTGCACTTAAAAGTCTCACTGTTCGTTACATGCATTGAAAACAAGTAAATCACTCCGCGGATCCGGGACAGCTGCGGTTACTGGAGTTAAAATATCGATTCAAATAGAGTGTTTTAATATGCTCTTATAAGCGGCTTCACTATTTAGTTCACGCATCGATGAGGGTAAATCGTTCCAGTGTCTGTATTTCGACTGATACAAACACAACATTTGACGCGTTGATATAATACCGTGGATAGCTTGGATCAGCCATACATCGACGACTGCAATAAGTAACAGAATAGTGACGTCGTAATGTTGTTATAAATCACAACAACTAAGGGGCAGGACACTAGACGCACACAAAAGTACAGTGTATACTGTGTCTGCCAGAGACAGCAACGTTTGTTCTCCTCAAAATAACAATGGACGGGGACTTCTTATCCGCATCCGGCAAGATACACCATATATATATATGTGTGTGTGTGTGTGTGTGTGTGTGTGTGTGTGTGTGTGTGTGTGTGTGTGTGTGTGTGTGTGTGTGTGTGTGTGTGTGTGTGTGTGTACAATGCTCTTATTCTCCCTCATAATTATGGCATACTTTTATGGGATCATCAAGCACATCGAATAATATCCTTAAGTAAATACAATGCTCACACAAGTCCTATTTTTAAAAGACTTCAGTTGCTAAAGTTGGATAACATATATAAAATCTAACAATTAAAATGTTACTATACATTCATTAATAATCTGTTATTGTGCTACTTCAATGTTTTTCCAAGCACACACATTTATGATATTCATCAGCACTGCACACGTGAAAGAAATAATCTGTATTCAAACATGAATTTGCGAAAAAAATACATTAGACACAACATAGTAGAGACAGTTAACAATACACCAAGTTTTATCATTAATAAAATTTGCACCCACAGTCTATATGGTTTTTTAACATACACAATTTATTTTATTTTAAATGATGAATCCATTTGTCGTATCCATTGTGTTGCGTCTCGTTGTGTCTTAGCGCAGGTTGATCAGGTAATGGATACGAAATAATTGCTACTCGATAGTCAAAGAATGCTCGTAGCAACGTCTGTACACTCAGCACGCGTTTAATGACATATATGTGCGAGTAGCCATCAATATTTATGAATGTAAGACTATAGTACAGTAGAAACTAAGTAAAAGCATTAGTCACTTGAACATAATTAAATTCGTTAGAATGGGACGTAAGTGTCATTCAACGACGTGTGCGTGCGGGTATGTATATGTGTGAATGTGTGTGTTAATGCTATGGCCAAATGTTGACCACCTTGGTATCTCAACTTGTCCATTGATGCCAGCCTATTTCCTACCAGAGTGTGGCAGTTGGGCTACTGTGGGTTTTGGTTCGCTTGGCCAGCATCGTGTGAACCAGCTTTTTTGGATCCGCATCCACAACATCGCGATGTGTTACTTATCAAATCGTGATATTTATGTTCTTTAAGCAACCTTGAATTGGAAGTGCCAGAGTATTGTTATTGACATTTAGGCCTGGCCATCGCCCGACCTTTCAACGTATTTTAAGAACTGTTTCAAACGTGCAATAAATATTTTAATATTAATTTTACAAGCAACGCGACTTATACAAATCTAAGTACAAATTTATCTAGGCATATTCCGCAACAAATTCCATTTCTGAATCAGAATTTGTTGTTATTATGTCCTTTAGTTAAATAAGCACTTAACGAAATGTGTTCTACATGTTTTAGTGTCACCTTGAAAGCGATTCGTATCTTGTATCAGTGCACACTGCGCAACTATTAACTACATCGCTGTAACACATCATGTATCCCCACTCTGCTTCAGCGTATCGTTGTATAGCAAGAGTCGTTGTGTCTGATTTACAGCAAAGTCAACGTCTGCTACCTCTTCACATTCGCTGGAAATTTGATGTTTACAAAACAAGGTTTATCGCCAATAATTTTGTACCCACAAAGTTTGTTCTTCTTAATAATTCAGATCGTTGATATCTCGTTAATATCACAAATGAGACCTTCCATCAAAATATGAGTTTTACCGCACCAAAGCTTATATTCTGATACAATCTGAAAATGAAGCGGAGTGGTCGTCTGTTTGATATTGGGATTTTAACTGCCACTAAGATATTAGTTTATAAACAATATATTATGTCAATATATTTCGTTAAGTTCGGCG
>CM034542.1:13462361-13474861 GCA_020002185.1 Paraescarpia echinospica
TTTTAGTTTTTTACGGAAGGTATTTATAGTCTCAGATGATTTTAAAGCGATAGGGAGTTGATTCCAGATTTTGTGTGCAGCAACAGAAAAAGCACGTTTGCCGATATTAAGCTTGGTTTTCAGAACAAACAGTCGCTGTGAAACAGATGATCTGAGATTCCTGGGGATATCAAAAAACGAAGGAGACTAAACAAATACGATGGGTGTTGCGTAGAAAGGGTACGATATGTGATAGTGGCTAATTTGAATTGTATTCGAAATGTAACTGGAAGCCAATGCAACTGTCTAAGTAGGGACAGAGATGGTGAGTCAGTTTTTAGTACTACACGTGCTAAACAATTCTGTACACGTTGGAGTTTACTTAAGTCCTTTTGATCAATATCGTGTAGGAGTGATTTGCAGTAGGCAAGGCGACTGTTAATTAGAGATACTGATATTGTTTAGCAGTAGATAAAGACAAACGACGCCGAATTCGGAGGAAATCACGTATATGGTAGAAACAGGATTTACATACTTGAGAAATAGTCTGCTTAAAGTTGGAATCACTGTCAAATATAACACTTAGATTACAAACAGTATCTGATGGTGACGTATCATTACCAAGCAATTTAACTGGAAAGTAGTTAACAACCTTGTTTCGTTGTTGTTTTGTGCCAATCATAATTAGATCAGTTTTTATCTGGATTTAGTTTCAGTTTACTTGCTTCCACCCACAGCTAGATGTCAATGAGACAGTCATTTAAAGTTGATAGAGATGTATGTGTGTCAGTTGGTGAAAGTGATATATGTACACATGTGTGTCGTCAGCATACAAGTGATGATTTAGATTATGATTAGTTATGACTCGACTAAGGGATGTAGTGTATACGCTAAACAGAACAGGGCCAAGGACAGAACCTTGTGGGACACCAAATGGAAGATGTTCTGGACAAGACAGTGAGCCAGATACGTTAATGCTTTGGTATCGGTCTGAAAAATATGAATTAAACTACTGAAGAGCCATGCCAAATATACCAAAATGTCTGTTAAGGCGATGTAAAAGAATGTCATGATCTATTTATCAAAAGCAGCTGATAGATCTAGTAAGCTGGGAGCTGTCAATTTGAATATATGAATAATTAGAGTTGGAGTTGTATTGTGTTTCTCCCTTTATAAGAGGACCAGACTAGTTCATGTGTTGCTAGGATATAGCATGACATCAGTTTATATCACTGCTTTATTTTCCAGTTGACCACTTAATTTATGTAGTCATTAATTACGATACAGGTGTGTATTGCGTCAACAAAACTATTAAGTTTTACAAGTCTTTGATTGCATGCAGCCGACTACAATTTCCATTGCATGTATTCAGGAAGTAACACAACAATAGTTGGTATAGGTCTACTGGTGCATATGTGTAATATCGTATATATTGTAACAGTAGTGTGGATTATTATATAACCAACTTACACTATAACTACTTGTAAGATTGCAATCATAACAGACGTCGAAATAGAAAGAACGCTGTGCATGATGATGGTTAGCATGAAGTGAGGTGTGTGGTGCGAATCTGAACAAGTTATAAATATGCTACTAAAATGCTTAGAAGGCAATATGTGGTTCATGACAAGACAGAACACGCGTCACTTGTTGTTGTATTTGTCGCTGTCGCCGCTTATGAGAAGGTAACGGAATTACATAGATCGTGTTCATTATGTTGTACAGGTGTTAATAAAAACTTGATGGAGCAACGTTGACGTCAACATGTTCGGAACGTCGCCGATGTAGAACCCAAAGCGGATACTATTCGTTTATACTGTGTCACCTCTTATGATTACTGAAACAAAGTTGTTTGTTATCCTAATTAGGTATTGTATACAGCTTTATACGTTCCTTTGGTGAATCCAAACTTCCTGGTTCGAATCAGTGTATTATTGATAATAACTTAGTAGAATAAAGGAAGCCGATTTTATTGTGCAATTGATTAACATGCTCCTGTAAATCGTCGTTTAAAGACGTCTTTCAACGGGTGTACCTTACGTTTAATATCTAACTGTACTGTGCTGATACTTTAGTTACATACTAGCCAGCATATAGTGAATTTAACGGTGCAATGACCTGCATAGCATTTATGTCTAAAACATGTCCCTAAATCCACAATAAGAGTAACGTTACTGTGGGATCATGACACTACCACCTCTGAGTAAATGTACTTTAAAGGGAGACCAGTACATTGAAGTGTGAATATTCGGCATGAAATCTTCATGAAGAATAATATTTCTGTAGTATCAATGTATCCACTTGAAAGGAATAAAAGATTCTGTAATATGATGAATTGAAGTCTAAACAAAGAGTAGGATATCATGACACAAGAATAAGTGATTACTTACAAGGTGGGATACTCCAATGAAAAAGAACGATATCACAAACAATACATACATATTCGTTTTGATAAAATTAGCATGGGTTGTGTACACTTTTATTCTCAAGCCAGATACGACTGACTAAAATCAAACACTACGAAATTCAAACATATCAAACCACCAGAAACATTTGTTTACAATGTCTGATTTTGGTAACTGAATTACTTCACTGATTGACTATGTTTGACATTAGTAATTTCTTCTTGAAGCTAAATGGCGGTCTTGTTGTTTTATAAATTAATAAGCTGCGTGTGTCCAGTAGTCAGGTGACAGGGCGAACAGTAATTCGCATGAGTGAGTAATAAATACGCTGCAAGAGAAAGTGTCCTCTTACACAATTACTATTTTGCCATAACTAATGTTCCTTAGAATGACAGACTAGAAATGGGAGTTAAAGGCAGATTACTACCATGTAAGAGTATAATCACTCTGCCTTGACTACCAGTATCGCCAAGTGGCATAACACTTTCTCAAGCGTGAGACCGGTCAAGAGTGAAGTGACTACTGAAATCCCAAGAGAAGAACGATGAGATCGACATTGGTATAAAGGATTGTTCACCATTAACTGTGCCATCGATGGTGTGTTTGTGAATGTGTGCGTGTGTGTGAGTGTGCGTGTGCATGTGCGTGTGCGTGTGCGTGTGCGTGTGCGTGTGTGTACGTGTGTGTGTGTACGTGCATGTGTGTGTGTTAATACATGCTACAATAATGTTATTAACACATCAACACATACACCTATACGTGCATAGATACAAACATATGTACACAAATACGTTCATACATACATACATACATACATACATACATACATACATACATACATACATACATACACACATACACACATACACACATACACACATACACACATACATACATACATACATACATACATACATACATACATACATACATACACACATACACACATACACACATACACACATACACACATACATACATACATACATACATACATACATACATACACACATACACACACATAAATACACACAAATACACACACATACACCCATACGCACATACGCACATACGCACATACGCACATGCGCACATGCGCACATGCGCACATGCGTTCATGAGTTTATGCGTACATGCGTACATGCGCACATGCGCACAAGCACACATGCACACATGCACACATGCACACATGCACACATGCACACAGGCATACATCTATACATCCATACATAGATACATACATACATACATGCATACATGCATACATGCATACATGCATACATGCATACATGCATACATGCATAAATGCATACATACGTACATTTTTAATTACTGTCGACCACTTAACGTATTAATGAAATGTAATTTGCCGTTACAGGCACTTGTAAACTATTTGTAATGAATCCACCGCACGTGGGCGAGTGCATGCGTTCAAGAAATGCCTTCGCACTATAATGCTCTTAAAACATGACAGTAAAGTATCTTCCTGACGCTGGCATTCACTGTTTTTTTTAAATAGTTTGACAGTTGTAGTCCGTATCAACACGCCAGTCTGACGACGTCGGCTATATATTCTGGAGGCGATCGTTCTGCCAACCAGTCGCGCCAATACAACCAGACCTGACGTTGTTTCTTGGTGTCCTAGCTCGAACGTCGTAGAGGTAAGCTTCCTGCAACCTTTGTCTGCAGTAACCACTGTCACCGTATCGCTTTAAGAGTCAGTAATAAAACATAGGTCGCCACGTTAATTGTTAACTATTTATTATGCTAAATAAACAGTATTATCTGTGTGTGTAACGGCAACAACTTTCGCAACTTTCAGCGAGCTGTTTTAAATGTTTTCTTTCTTGTCGTTTCCGTAGTTTTCGTTTATTTTCAATGTAGACCATCATAACCTTGTAGAAAGATAGTGTGTAGCTGAGCCAATCTCACGAGACTGCATAATGTTTACTCGACTATGCTCTTGCTAACGTCAGCTGGGAAATACTGTGTATGTGAACTTATTTCTTTACACATTGTTCATTCACAACAAAAAACAAAAGCTACGTACAGTATGTTTGGAGCAGGACTTTTCTTAAAATTAAATGAACTTTTTTGTTTTGATTCTAATGTTATGTTACTATATATTTTATGACTGGTATTTAATTCATATTTCTAGCCAGGTTTAACTGATACTGTCTTGAAACACATTACGTTCTAACTTGAATTATTTGACATCGTTTCAGATGTGAATTTCCTAAACGCATG
Source organism: Paraescarpia echinospica (assembly GCA_020002185.1). Lineage (NCBI taxonomy): Eukaryota > Metazoa > Annelida > Polychaeta > Sabellida > Siboglinidae > Paraescarpia > Paraescarpia echinospica. Next base: position 13,466,993 of record CM034542.1, read on the forward strand.
TGTAATGCAAACTCGATAAATCAAAAGGATTACATTTGTGTTTCTATTTGCGCATTGATGTTCTATGCAATTCTTTCGAACACACCTTTGGTTGTTTTCATACCATTACGTTTTGCCATTGACTTTGTATTGCCATAGGAACAAGCCGACATGAGGTCCCTTATCTGCGGGGCATTTCTAGTCCTGGCCATTTGCGGAGGTTGTCAAGGTAGGAGTTCAAATGTCGACGTAATCGTAGGATAACGTTAAACACAACGCGTTATACAAAACTGAATATAAACTTTGTATCAACACTTTTGTACCAAAATATTATGTTTCTTCGGACCCGTTTAGGTATCGACAACAATGTTTACACATACGCCATCAAATATGTGTGAAACGCACACTCCTCCACACACTCGCGCACATTTGCACACATACGCATACAAATACACGCATCCATATATGCATACCTGCAAACATACATACATACATACATACATATATAGATACACACATACATACATTCATTCATGCATATATACATACACACACATACACACATACACACATACACACATACACACATACACACATACACACATACACACAAACACACACGTACGCATGCACTCGCACGCACTCATGCATGCACGCACGCACGCACGCACGCACATGCACAAACACCAGGCGTGATGAACACGCGTATGTGTTTTCACGCAATTACGCAATTATTTGCCGCTAATGGGACTATTAATTGTGGTCTACTCCCAGGTGACCTGCCGGTGTTTTCGACATGTACTGAAAGCTGCGGCGGCGGCCTCAGCTCATCGGGCATGTACTGTCCACAGTACGACGTGTGTTCAGCAATAGAGATTAGCTGCAACACGATGGCGTGCAGTGGTGAGTTGTCCCGTGACGTAATAACTCAACAATCCCAGTTAACCAGAACCAGTATTCTCTCCTTGTGCCAACCTAGTCTAAATTAGCCAGGCGCACGCGTGGTGACGTCACAATGTCCTGGTTGAGATCGAACAAAACGTGTCATTATAATGGATGCATATATTATGTGTTTACATCATGCTGGTAATTTCGTTAGCATATGAGAAACGTTACGTGGTATAATATATTAAACGTTGTCTCATTTTGCCTGCTAAAGTTTTGCCAATACCATTGCCCCCCCTCTCTCTCACTATATATATATATTGAAAAATGTAAGGTTTTTCTTATTAGAATTAACTGATAATGTATATCCGTATTCATAAAAATATAAAGGGCATATCTTCACAAGCGCCGAAAGCCACTTAGCTTTTTTAAGTTAAGTTCCTTCCTTGGAACGTTGACCTCGGAACTACCATTATAGTTGGCTATGTATTTCAGAAAACACAACAAAAGTTAGTTATAATGATTTACGTACGCCTTTTTTCATTACCATAGGACCTTTTTCCTACCATTGAACATTAAGTGTAGAACTATTCTCTTCAAGAGGGCGATAATTTTGGGAAAGAGTTCTGAAAGATCAAAGTACTGTAAAGGTGATGTTTGTTGGCTTTATAACGTAGCATTATATAATTACATAGTATATATATATATATATAATTATATATATATATATAAATACATATATATATAAATAATTACATATATATAATTATATATATATATATATATACATTTATATATAAAGGAAAGAATGAACCAACCGCAACGAACGGGTAAACGAAAAAATAAACAAAAACGTAATATGTGTTATCGTGTTGTTCCTCCGTCTCTCGACAGTTTCAGTAGCATGTTGTCCTTTGCGTGTTTCTACAGGCGGCCCAGCACCATTCAACCACTGTTCTGCGTCGTGTGACGGGGGAACCAAGACTCGTGACAACGATGACGTACTTCCGTGCAACACACAGCCATGCGCACTACGTGAGTACACGTGCTCCCTGTTAATATCATCGCGTCGCCAGGGGCGCTGCTGATTACACTAGTCCCAGTATCCCATGGCAGACCACCTTGTGAAATGATGAAGTTAAGTTCAGCCATTAATATCGTCGGCTATTATTTGGTTGTTGTTTTAATAGCATTACGCTCGTTGTTGAGAATGGTCGAACGGATGAGTATATCGAGATTTCCCGAAACTGCTCATTCATGTGATAAGAGTGCGTTTGTGCGTATCGACATTTTCGTTGTTCCCACGGCAAAAGCGGTAGAAACAGATAAGGCAATGTACAGTTGTAAGCCATGCAACTAATTCTGAAAATGTCCGCACTTTGCGTAAGATCTCGGCAAAGCGTAGTATATAATCACCACCCCTGGCTAGCGAGGATACCTGTAAACGTCGTCATATAAAGCATTTAAAATACTGTATGAGTTAATCGCTATGAGGTAAACGATAAGCTTAGACGAAAAATCAAATCTCTCTGCGAACAAAACAGTAACAATCAATTTGAAATGTGGTAGGTCTATAACAGATTGGCTCATCGCAGTTCTCCTACGAGCAACACCTCGGCATGTCGTCACTGGTGGTGTACATTTAAGACACGCATGACGGGCTGATTTCGATATTAGTGATTGTGATGATTGCTATGATTGTTATGATTGTTAAATTTTGCATTATTAGTATTATTATTATTAAATATACTAACAAAGGACAGCCATGAATGGACGATCGTTGAGGACGACAGATAGAGATATGGAGAAAATTAACAAGAAAAACAGAATAAGCTACGAACTAAGTTACGTGGACCTCAACCCGCAAGGGAGCAAGGGGAAGAAGAAAGGAAAATATATATCATACATGATATAGGGGCCTATCATATGTATCAAACATGATGTATATTTTTAACGTTATCGGCGTTTTCCTTTCTTTTTCCCCTTGCTACTTTGCGGGTTGAGGTCTTCAGCAGACACACGCAGGCAGGCAGGCAGGCAGGCAGGCAGGCAGGCAGGCAGGCAGGCAGGCAGGCAGGCAGGCAGGCAGGCAGGCAGGCAGGCAGGCAGGCAGGCAGGCAGGCAGGCAGGCAGGCAGGCAGGCACACACACATATATATATATATATAATGATATGTTAATATAAATATATATATATGTATATACTTGTATGTATTGAGATTCAGATTCAGACTGTTTATTACCAAGTAGCATTGAAAATGTACGAGGAATTCTTGGCGTTGTGGCGTCAACATACATGCACGCTTGTCTCCCCTGCCCCCCACCATGCAGACGCAAAATATACAATCAGAAACATTATGAAAATATGCTAAAACTAGTATAAATTTAAACCAAGGCCAACTGCCAACATATTTTAAGACAGTCGTACATCTATTGACATAAAGTGAACTTGATAACATAATATTAATACAGTCTGAACGTTACCTAAAAAGTTAAAAAGTATACATGTAGTTAAATAAATAATAAATAAATGTATAAATAAATTAGCTGACGATATAAAAACTAAGCTGACGGTTAAAAAGTATGTGCATACATGTATTCAAGTTAGTAAATAATAAATATATAAATAAATAATAAAAATAAATAAATAAATAATAAAACCAGCCAACCATTCTCTGAACTTCCTCCCTGTATGGCGTCTCATCAGCATTCTTAATGCAGCCCTCCACAGTAGTGTCATCGGAAAACTTAATCACAAGGGCCGATTGGTCCACGGAGACACAGTCATTTGTGAAGATAGTAAACAGGAAGGGGGATAGCACACAACTTTGTGGGGCACCTCTATTTAGGATAAGAGGTCTGGCGGTAGAGTTCTTGACTCTGACAGATTGAGGCCTGTGAAGAAGAAAGTTAAGGACCCAGTGACACATGGCAGGATGTACATTCAACAATGAAAGTTTATTGAACTGCTTGAATGGGATGATAGTGTTAAATACTGAGCTGAAGTCAATGAACAGGATCCTGTATATGTATTTATATATATATATATATATATATATATATACATATATATATATATATATATACAACTTATATGATATATACATATATATATATATATATATAATGTATTTACATCAATAAAATATTAATATGTATGGTGCTATGTTTCAGCGGACCTGTCCAGTTGTAAGGCGGACTTGGTGTTCCTCCTCGACCGGTCCAGCATTATGAATGAACTGGAGTTTGAGCTAGCCAAGCAGATGATCAATGACGTGATCCTTACACAGAACGTCGGAACAGATGCCGTTAATGTCGGAGTCATCTCATACACGAATGGTGGTATACTCGAGTTCTGGGAAACCGGCAGCGCTGCTTCAGCCGCTACCAAGGCTCTGACAATTGAGCAGACGGGTGGCTTCTCCTTCCCGGCGTATGCCTTCGATAAACTAATCGATGTGATGGAGAACAGCGGACGAGCTGGCGTTCCGAAGATCGCTGTCATCATTACCAACGGGGTGCAGCTAGAGTATTTGGAGGAGACTCAGGCACTACTCTCATACGCTCTGGCGAACTATGGGGTGAAGACATACGGCGTCAGTAAGTATCCAGTGTGCTTGTGTGTGTGTGTGTGTGTGTGTGTGTGTGTGTGTGTGTGTGTGTGTTTGTGTGTTTGTGTGTGTGTGTGTGTTTATATATGTGCGTGTGTATGTACGTGCGTGTGTGCGTGTATCAACATGTGTGTACGCGTGAGCGCGCGTGGGCTTGTACGTGTGTGCGTGCCAGTTGTTGTGTGGGTGGGTACTTTTGTTTATGCAAGTACGTGTATATGCGCGTGTGTTTATGCATGTGCGCGTATGTGTGTGCGTGCGTGCGTGCGTGCGTGAGTGTGTATATATGTGTTTGCGTTTGTGTGTGTGCGTTTGCGTGTGTTTGTGTATGTGTGCGTGTCTTTTAGTGTATGTGTGTGTGTGTGCGCGCGCGCGCACGGGCGTGTTTTACAAAGAAACCCATCCATCCATCTATCACTCACCTCTATGTTTTATATTTCGCAGGTTCCACTTCTCAAATCGACCGGCTCTATGCATATGTTACGGGTGCCGATGACATCATTATGCTCAAAGATGTTCCATCGTGGATGGATCTTTCCGATAAGATTCTAGCAGACACTAATTGTGGAGGTAAGCTCCCGCTTACGTACCCATGGGGCTCTGGTGTTAATGTTAGTAATTAATATGTGTAGACATGAATGGTTTAATGATCCGGTTTCTCGGTTTTTACAAATAATTATACATTTTTATCTCTGAGTTCTGACTTCATGTCGCCAACCCCTATTATCCATAAGTGAACATAAACTGAACACAGGCAATCGGTGTTCAATGAAACACGTAACAATTCTACACAATGACGAGAACTAGAACCGGAGAAATATATAAGAGGCAATAAACGTGCACAGAAGAAAACCTACATTAAAACGCGAGGTCGGTCAGGAGCTCACACCACACACACAAACACACACACTCACACACACACACACACACACACACACACACACACACACACACACACACACACACACACACACACACACACACACAAACACACACACACACACACAAACACACACACACACACACACACATACACACAAACAAACACACACACACACACAAACACACAAATACACAAACACACAAACACACAAACACACAAACACACAAACACATATATATAATTATATATATTATATATATTTATATTATATATATATTATATATATATATAAATCTAATGTATATATATATATATATGTATATATATATATATTTATAATATATATATATATATTATAAATATATATATATATATATATACATATATATATATATATATAAACATATATATATATAAACATATATAATGATATATATATATATATATAATAATATTTTTGTCATGATGTAATATTTAATGATATCTTGAAGATGCCTTAAGTAATTCATTCATTCGGTTTCAGTTGAAACGTTTGACCTCTGCATGTCGTTTTGTTGCGTGTGATGGAGATATCGGTGTGAACTGTCGTTCGTGTACAATGTATCCATGATGTTGACGTTACGGTGAATGTGACATCAGGTTTCGTTGCAAGATTGCCCGATGTCACTTTATGGTCCATGCGTGTTGATCTTTCAGCTGCTGCAGTCCTGCCGGACAGCTTAGACGAAAGCATACTCATCAACGCCAACAAAATATTGGAGGCCCCGCAGTCGGCCGTTGGAGCAGCGAGGTCAAGTAAGCCACCGTCACATCTTATTTACTTTTCACACACATACATATATATATATATATGTGAAATATTATATATATATATATATATATATTACATATGTATATGTATATATGTTTTAATGTGTGTGTTTGTGTATGCGTGTGCGTGTGCACAAGTATGCGCATGTGCATGTGTCCGTTTCAACGCTATATATATATATATATACATACATACATACATACATATATATAAATATATATTTATACATATTTGTATACATGTATATATGTACCTATATATATATATTATGTATATATATATATTATATATATATATATATATATATACATATATATATATATATATATATAGCTCAAGAGCCAGGAGTGTTGTATTTACGTTTTATTTTCCAAAAGGTATGACGGTTGTTTCTGGGGAACAATTACCGTAGAATCCGGATATCCATTTCTTACAAAATTCTACTTGGAATATTGGAATGAGATACAAAATGAAAGACCTCAAACCGCATCTAAAGCGTGATATATGCGTGTGCTGGTGTCGTACTTGAATTTGTTCTGTTTGCATTAAGTCGTTGCCTACGAAGCTGTATGTGCCTACTATGGAACCAATGCGTTTTGTTAATGTAAGCAAGCGTGTTTTATAGGTTTTCAATGTTTGTTGACCAGTAGATCATTTCTTCCTCAAAGTGAACTTGAATCGTATAACTTGGTGGTAAAACGACTGATATTGTTAACGTGTTTGACTACAAGTCATGGGGGAAATTAGAGATAGCAACAACACAAAACAACTTATGCAACACGTTCAAGTATGTTGCCATGATTTATGATTTAACCATAGATTACCATATGCAGTCATCCAACAGAAAGTTGAGGAAGATGGTCGTCGTACTTGTACAGAACCAAACTTACGGACCCGTATCATTGGTTCCTATATGAATGTTCATAGATACCTTAGGTGATAATTGTAATGAGTTACAATAAATTTGATTTGATTTGATTTGAGGATCAATCGGTCCACCGATTCGGGTATCTGCTCTCGAGATGACGAACACTTGGATTGTCTTGTAGCTATCGAGGTGTGTGGTGAGTTCAGTCCGTGGGGATCGTGCGATGCTCCGTGTGGTGTGGCGGGATATAAGTCACGACGTCACGTATGTGAGATGATCGTCAACGGTGAAGTATCAGAGACTGTGACACGAACGAAATATCAGCCATGCTTAGTGGCATGCACAACAACAACGACTACAACTACTACGACTACTACGACTACTACAACTACATCGAAGCCGACGACTACGTCTGACGGTGAGGGTTAAGTCGAGTAAGTCGTTCCAGTTCGACAACGTTGTTTCAGGGAAAGCACTCGTTGTAGTGATTCATTTAGGAAAAACTCATAATATGTATCTATATGTATATCTGTCTGTCTGTTTGTATGTCTGTCTGTCTGTCTGTCTGTCTGTCTGTCTGTCTGTCTGTCTGTCTGTCTGTCTGTCTGTCTGTCTGTCTGTCTGTATGTATGTATGTCTGTCTGTCTGTCTGACTGTCTGTATATATGTTTGTCTGTATCTATGCATGCATGTCTGTGTGGTTGTCTGTGTGGTTGTCTGTTTGTAAGTATGTTTGATTATCTGTCTGTCTGTCAGATATATGCATGTCTGTGTGTATCTCTGTCTGTCTGACCGTCCGTTCGTCCGTCAGTCGGTCTGTCTGTCTCCCTTC
>CM034542.1:13479861-13497361 GCA_020002185.1 Paraescarpia echinospica
ATCTCCCTCCACTCCCATCTCCAACCATCCTCATCTCCCTCCACCCTCCATCCCTACTTCGCCGTACCACCCATGAGAACATTGCAAACACTCGTCCGACTCGCGCTACAGTTCCAGGAATCCCAATACAATTACCCATATAACTATTCTCGCAAACCGCTGAGCAGCATTGTGTATTCAAATAACTATGTCTACTTCCAAAACAGTCCATGGTGACCACCCAGAAGACCACCGGAACTTGCCGGCAAATGAAATTATTGTCTGAGCTTATATTCCGAGTTTCGGCACACTATCTGCCAGGGTGCACTGAGACTAATGTAATCAGCAGCGCCCCTTGGCACGCGAGGATGACCCCGAGAGAACCCGGTCTCTCTATTAGCCCATCCCTATCACTCGTCCATATTCCAGACAATGTATTGCGTTCGTAATTTATCCAGGTCGCCTTCATGCGTAATTTCTTCGAAGAGAACTCGGTTGAGAGTTTTACCATCTCGCTGTGGGTGAAGCGTAACGCGGGCAACAGCGGCCGTGTCGGCTTCGTCAACAACGGAGATTGCGTCGACGATGCCACCTTCAGCATCTATGGCGATGACAGCAGCGGATTCAGCGCTGTTGGTATGCTCGATACTGACGACAGCGCGGCGACGGAGACAGCAGCGTCTTCCGTAAGTGATGCTCTGTGGTAGATTAAAGATGATTCTTCAACTGGTTTTGTTTATTGCGAGTCCGATTCCTTGGTGTCCAATTATGTCATGCTTGAACAGTGTAATTAATATCCGCACATGGCTTCAAGTGGTATTGTGTGTTTTTCGTTTGTTTTGCAAAGTTATGTTCTTAAAACTATATTAAATATGTCGACGGTAGGACTACGCCACCCTCTAAGTTGCACTTAAAAAAAAAACTAATATCCAACACTGTCGCGATATTCTCACAATCAAGAAAAACAATTAATTTCATTTAATAATTACCACTCATGGTCTTTCCGGGCACAGAACACACAAGCAGACTATAATAACAAAAACCAGGGCTTACTGTTTTAATTGATCAAAAGAAGACGTTGATCGTGACGTCTGGCAATTTGCTTTATAATAAATCAATTGCCGGGCCGACAATTAACCGTCATACGCATACAAACACGCACGCACGCACCCACCCACGCACGCACACACGCACGCATGCTCCCACGCTCGCACGCACCCACGCACGCACACAGACACACAGACACTCGTTAGAGTTTAGGAAAGACAAAACACGTGTCTTGCATACATTTTCCAGTGAAATGTTATCATGATTGTTATGACCGATGACTGATTTTTAGAGAAATAAAACATTCCTTAATTTCAACCAGATGTCCACTAAATCACGTCTTTAACGGATAGGTATGTTGTTTCAGGTGTCCAGCCAATGGACTCATTTGGCCTTGGTGTACGACATCGCAGAGATGGTTCTATACGTCGACGGTGTGCGGGGAAGTCCAGTGGACATCACGGGTAAGAATGGCTTTCGCTTTCACATTGGTCCACTGGGCTGTAACATTCAGAACATTGAATACTCGTTGTGCCATACAGTCGTGCAGTTGTCATTACATAATTAAACACGTTATAAAATGACCAAAACTATTGTGTTACGTCATAACGAGGTTGTCGCGTTCAAAATTGATGGATCCAGTAGTTCGCAGTTTGCATACGTTGCAGTGATAATTACCTTCGTTTACGTAAGAAATATAATATTGGTAATGCGGCTTGGCATCTCTTGAAGACAACCTTTCCCGCATGCCGTTCTTCCTTCAAAAACCTAGCCTTATGCTTCTTCATAAAGGAACATTGTTTTAGACTAGAATTTCAACAAAACATGCAGTGGAATCAGAACCCTCCACGTGTCAGGCATCCATTTTCGATGGCTTGACGGGCCTTTTGCTAGGCAACAGGTCACATGATAGGTAGTTATGTTACTTCAAACAAGCATAATGCTCCACTGCGGGGATTGTGAATATAGACCCAAAATGTCAGAGTAAACATGGTATTAAAGTAAATTGTCAAAGAGGTGGACGCTTATATTTCACAGCACAGTGCACATGTGAAGTCGGCAAAATCCTACTAAGTTAAGCAACATCAATAATGATTTCCTCTTTACCCTGCACCCGCCATGTACTAAATAAAATAGTGAGCATATCTTTTAAACAGAACATTTAATCCACTTTTATCCTTAGACGGGGTACTTCAAACTTTGTGTTGTTATTCACCGATCATTTCATCAAAATAGATTTCACAATTGCACACACGACCTATTGTGTTGTAATTGATAGTGATAATATTCCACTTTCCGCAAAATGAGTAACACAAGACGAGTGAAATAAGAACAATTAGGTCAGACCTTTAAAGAAATATCTTTAAAGTTATTTGATAACTGTTTTATTCTTGCAGGCTTCATTTCGAATGTACAGAACCCAATGGTGATTGGGTGCGGTTGTAGCCAACCAGTCGACGCCCACTTTGAGGGGCGCATTGACGACGTAAGTAGACACTAGTAGTAGTAGTAGTACAAATTGTAACTGTAGTAGTAGTAGTAGTAGTCGTAGTCGTAGTCGTAGACGTAGTCGTAGTAGTCGTAGTCGTAGTCGTAGTAGTGGTAGTAGTAGTGGTAGTGGTAGTTGTTGTAGTTGTAGTAGTAGTAGTAGTAGTAGTAGTAGTAGTAGGAGTAGTAGTAGTAGTAAGAGTAGTAGTAGTAGAAGTAGCAGTAGTCGTAGTAGTAGTAGTGGTAGTTATTGTAGTAGCAGTAGTAGTAGTAGTAGTAGTAGTAGTAGTAGTAGTAGTAGTAGTAGTAGTAGTAGTCGTTGTCGTAGTCGTGGTAGTAGTAGCAGTAGTCGTAGTAGTAGTAGTAGTAGTAGTTGGTGCTGCTGCAGCTACTGCTGTTGTTGCTTCTGCATATGCTGCTGATTGTGATGGCTGTTGTTGTTGCAGGGATGACAGTGATGGTGTCATGAGATAATATCTGCAGTAAATGCAGTTGCAAAAAACATAGACAATTATTATCGACGATTGTGCGGTTGTTGCTGTGTCGGTTGTTGTTGATTTTCTTGTTGTTATTCTTGTTGTTGTTGCTACTGACTCTAGTTTCATTATAGCTGCGTCTGTACAGAAGAGCTCTGAGCCAGGCCGAGATTCTCGCTCTTGTAAATGCACCAGTAGGACCAGTAGGAGGACGATAAAGAGCACCACCGCCATGAAAACTCTCGGTGACGACTCGCCCGCAGCTGTAACTCTCTTCACTCTCCTCCAAGATGACGCAACGGCTTCTGAATTCCTGTCACCTCAGTGGCTACATATACAGACAACATCTTTAGCAATTCTTAGCCGTATCGATTGCTTTTTGATATATTATCAATTCTACCTATGTCAATAGTGTTTCATGGAATTACGCAAATATCCACTGTTGTTCATTACATTACCAAGAACGTGTTTCACAACATCAATTAAAGGTGTACATAACGAAATTGCGAGTTATTATCATCTTAATACTACAAAGCTTTTGTAACTCACACGCACGAACACGCGCACACACGCGCACACACGCGCACACAGGCGGACGCATGCACGCACACGCACGCAACGACAACTGTCCACGGATTTGCGAAATTAACAAGATGTAGTATGATATATAAATCAACTAAAAATTCTGAAAGATGGTGGTTACCACTTCGGATATTTGCGATGGATAGTTGGTAGAAACGTTTGATTTGATCACTTCTCTCACGGCGACGGTCTGCCCAAGAACTAATCAGATTGTTGCTGCGCTGGTGCAAGGAGAGCCTCGTTTACCCTTGCGCCGTGAGGTGGCAGCATTCCCGTCACTACTGCGTGGACAATTAATGGCTTTGCAATGTTACCCGCTAGCGGCTAAACCTCAAATATGGGTAGATATCATGATTGGCTACGGGCCCAACTAAAAATTAAATGAGAATAAACTTTGATCAGGAAATACTATGCTTTCAAAATTATTCAACATTTAAGTTTTATTGAAACAAGTCACACATTAAAATAAACCACAATGAAAATGTTTCAATGTTAGTTTGTCTACCATGTCACCCGCTTAGTCACTAGGTGGCGCTTCGCACAGTGAACATTTGTTGATGTTCTACTTTTTAATTTGTATGTATAACTATGTTGTAACTGAATTTCGTTATCGAAAACACCTAAGATCTAAACATTAATATTGTTATACACGTAGACCTGTGAATTAATCTAAACCACTGATACCATATGACTTTGAAACCAGACTCTTTTCCTGGCAAAGACACCCAGCCGGGCGAGAGTCGGTTTAGTGAAACTAGTGCAAAGAACAACATTTACGTCTGACGAACACTGCGTCGGTGCGCTCAATGATTGTAGTCTCGATCACCCTGGCTCCGTCCGTAATCATGTTGCCACACTGGTTGTCGGTATTACAAGAACCTGCGCATTTGCCATTCTCACTGGGACGAAAACGATTGGTTACTCGGAATCAGTGTGACCAATGAACTTGACAACGCTCGTGCTAGCTCACCAGATAGAAACACCTTTCTTGTCATGCCAAGCATTCATACCAACGCTTAGCACCGAATACAATGACACAAGTCAAGCAATAACATAACATTGGACTAAAAACGACAACGAGTAAGTTGCCATGTCACCTCACACAACAGTCAACTTTTAGTTTAAAAAAGCAAAAAACTATACCAAACGTAACTGAATTATCTAAAACAATTGTAATATTGATTTTAAATAACATCTTTTCAACTATAATTATATATATAATTATTTTAATTTATGCGCCTAAATATACGCTCAATCGTCGAAATAAAGTTACGATAACAGTCATCCAGGTACCTGTCACCAGACTCTCTTTCTCGACGAAGTGACGCATCGGGGCGAGAGTCAGTTAAACCAGACTAGTCAGTGGCGTCGGAACGAAATGAATACTGAGGGAGCAGAGGTAGCCGGAGTTTGAGTTCAGCACTCCTCCGCTGTCGCTGTCCGTTCTATCAGACTTGATGACATCCGGGGTGAAGTGCTGTTCACAATAATTCGCAATGATTTTATCTTTTTTGCCTCGCCTCTCACTGAAAACGTCCGCGATGTAGGTCGACACATCAGAAGAGGGGGGGGGGGGGCTTGATGATTTTTTTGGGGCGACGTTCCTAATTTTGGAAGCTGTACAAAACATTGATTTGCCCTCCCACTACCACAAAACACCCCCAGGCACACGGAAACATAAATTTCCTTCAACAAATGCACTAAATTTTGGGAGTAATCCTATATCCACCCATCACCAAAAAAAACCACCCTAAAATGCACACACATCCACAAATAGTGGGGGCTATTCCTATCTACAGCCCCTCCACCAAAGATATTGTGGGGGTTCAGCCCCCCAACACCCGCGATTCCAACTCCTACAATAATTACGCCGGATAACTGTACGTCGATCAGCCATTGTTTGCCCACGTAACGGATATCTCAGTGACACAGTCATGACCCGAGATTGATGACTATGTACAGACGAGACAACGGTAAATGATAATAGTAAACAACGCGTGTCCTGATATCACCCCTTACCCCATGGGACTGCTGGTTAATTAGATGGGGCAGCAATCGTCAAGCCAAGTATACCACTTTACAATTATTGTTGCACGGTGTTATCTTTATAATTATGGTAACCATGTCGTAACGATACCGGTATAAATCGGCATAAATCTCCATCCGAAGATAACAATCTCTGTGCCGCAAATACGTGTCCGTCATTTGACGGTCAACGAACAAATAATTTCCAATTGTTTTAATTTAGCGAATTTCCTGTATTATCTGCATATTATAGTTTACGTATTTTAAATAGTATTTAAAATCCTTCGATGATAACTAATTTTCTGGACACCAGGAAAAAAGCAACAAATTTGTTAACCGTTTGATAATTAGCTAATGGGTGATCGAGGGACTCGGCAATAGAAACAACGATCGTACCAACTGTATTTCACTTAAAGGCTGGTTAGGGACGATTCTTTGACGTAACAGGAGATACATGGAAAATGGTTTGCGCCCACTGTGGATATTTCCTTAACGATTTTGGAATTAGCTCATTTATAGTATGATATAATCTCAGCCTGTTACAGTAAGTATTTTGACCCTCACATTTTGTAGATTGTCGGCATGTAATTTTTGGCAAATGCACTTAAAACAAAATGAAGAGTTGGGCAGAAAGTCGTTGCTTCTTAAAGCCAAATTACTCAAAACTTATTGTGAAACCAAATCAAATTTACCAAGACAAGACCTTTTAATAGGCAATTTTATTCCTGTGAAGCCTTTTGATTTTCAGTTTCCAGAGCAATATATTACAAGGGCAGCAAAGCGTTAGGATATAAGCACAAAATTAAAGAGAATAAGATAGAACTTGTTTGGGCATATCCTGAAATAGACGAAGACAGTAACTACCTTACAACATTAACACGGACACCCGAATGCAGGCGGAGATTCAGTCGCCCAAAGACATCTGTGAGAAAAATCGAAAAAGAACAAAAAGAACTAGGACGGAAGTACTACGAATCAGCTAAGCACGACAAAAAAGACAGAGTAAATACTAGTTACAAAACGCATAGATATGCATATATATTTATATCTTTATTTGAATGTAACACCCAATATTTATTTATTTATTTACCTACCAATGTTATTTTATAATTTATACGTCATAACTATGTGTGGTTAGGTTAGTCCACTTACATTTTGTTTACCAAAATCTTAGCAATATTTAGTCTTTAATTGTTTATTATTTAGTTACACTTGTAAATACTACCGAACATAGTGTTGCTTTGTATTTTATTGTATAAAGGAATGTTTTGTTACTATTATGATTATTATAATACAAATATTTGTCTCGAAAAGTAAATCATAATAGTATTACTATTATTGTTATTAATAGTAGCAGTGGTAGTGGTAGTGATAATAGTTGTGGTAGTGGTAATGATAGTATATTCGTCGTCGTCGTCGTAGTAGTAATACTACTAATAGTAATTGTAGTAGTAGTAGTAGTTGTTGTTGTTGTTGTTGTAGTAGTAATAGTGGTGGTAGTGGTGGTGGTAGTAGTAGTAGTAGTAGTAGTAGTAGTAGTAGTAGTAGTAGTAGTAGTAGTAGTAATAGTTGTAGTAGTAGTAGTCGTTGTCGTAGTCGTAGTAGTAGTAGCAGTAGTCGTAGTCGTAGTAGTAGTAGTTGGTGCTGCTGCAGCTACTGCTGTTGTTGCTTCTGCATATGCTGCTGATTGTGATGGCTGTTGTTGTTGCAGGGATGACAGTGATGGTGTCATGTGATAATATCTGCAGTAAATGCAGTTGCAAAAAACATAGACAATTATTATCGACGATTGTGCGGTTGTTGCTGTGTCGGTTGTTGTTGATTTTCTTGTTGTTATTCTTGTTGTTGTTGCTACTGACTCTAGTTTCATTATAGCTGCGTCTGTACAGAAGAGCTCTGAGCCAGGCCGAGATTCTCGCTCTTGTAAATGCTCCAGTAGGACCAGTAGGAGGACGATAAAGAGCACCACCGCCATGAAAACTCTCGGTGACGACTTGCCCGCAGCTGTAACTCTCTTCACACTCCTCCAAGATGACGCAACGGCTTCTGAATTCCTGTCACCTCAGTGGCTACATATACAGACAACATCTTTAGCAATTCTTAGCCGTATCGATTGCTTTTTGATATATTATCAATTCTACCTTTGTCAATAGTGTTTCATGGAATTACGCAAATATCCACTGTTGTTCATTACATTACCAAGAACGTGTTTCACAACATCAATTAAAGGTTTACATAACGAAATTGCGAGTTATTATCATCTTAATACTACAAAGCTTTTGTAACTCACACGCACGAACACGCGCACGCACGCGCACACAGGCGGACGCATGCACGCACACGCACGCAACGACAACTGTCCACGGATTTGCGAAATTAACAAGATGTAGTATGATATATAAATCAACTAAAAATTCTGAAAGATGGTGGTTACCACTTCGGATATTTGCGATGGATAGTTGGTAGAAACGTTTGATTTGATCACTGCTCTCACGGCGACGGTCTGCCCAAGAACTAATCAGATTGTTGCGGCGCTGGTGCAAGGAGAGCCTCGTTTACCCTTGCGCCGTGAGGTGGCAGCATTCCCGTCACTACTGCGTGGACAATTAATGGCTTTGCAATGTTACCCGCTAGCGGCTAAACCTCAAATATGGGTAGATATCATGATTGGCTACGGGCCTAACTAAAAATTAAATGAGAATAAACTTTGATCAGGAAATACTATGCTTTCAAAATTATTCAACATTTAAGTTTTTATTGAAACAAGTCACACATTAAAATAAACCACAATGAAAATGTTTCAATGTTAGTTTGTCTACCATGTCACCCGCTTAGTCACTAGGTGGCGCTTCGCACAGTGAACATTTGTTGATGTTCTACTTTTTAATTTGTATGTATAACTATGTTGTAACTGAATTTCGTTATCGAAAACACCTAAGATCTAAACATTAATATTGTTATACACGTAGACCTGTGAATTAATCTAAACCACTGATACCATATGACTTTGAAACCAGACTCTTTTCCTGGCAAAGACACCCAGCCGGGCGAGAGTCGGTTTAGTGAAACTAGTGCAAAGAACAACATTTACGTCTGACGAACATTGCGTCGGTGCGCTCAATGATTGTAGTCTCGATCACCCTGGCTCCGTCCGTAATCATGTTGCCACACTGGTTGTCGGTGTTACAAGAACCTGCGCATTTGCCATTCTCACTGGGACGAAAACGATTGGTTACTCGGAATCAGTGTGACCAATGAACTTGACAACGCTCGTGCTAGCTCACCAGATAGAAACACCTTTCTTGTCATGCCAAGCATTCATACCAACGCTTAGCACCGAATACAATGACACAAGTCAAGCAATAACATAACATTGGACTAAAAACGACAACGAGTAAGTTGCCATGTCACCTCCCACAACAGTCAACTTTTAGTTTAAAAACAAAAAACTATACCATACGTAACTGAATTATCTAAAACAATTGTAATATTGATTTTAAATAACATCTTTTCAACTATAATTATATATATAATTATTTTAATTTATGCGCCTAAATATACGCTCAATCGTCGAAATAAAGTTACGATAACAGTCATCCAGGTACCTGTCACCAGACTCTCTTTCTCGACGAAGTGACGCATCGGGGCGAGAGTCAGTTAAACCAGACTAGTCAGTGGCGTCGGAACGAAATGAATACTGAGGGAGCAGAGGTAGCCGGAGTTTGAGTTCAGCACTCCTCCGCTGTCGCTGTCCGTTCTATCAGACTTGATGACATCCGGGGTGAAGTGCTGTTCACAATAATTCGCAATGATTTTATCTTTTTTGCCTCGCCTCTCACTGAAAACGTCCGCGATGTAGGTCGACACATCAGAAGAGGGGGGGGGGGGGCTTGATGATTTTTTTGGGGCGACGTTCCTAATTTTGGAAGCTGTACAAAACATCGATTTGCCCTCCCACTACCACAAAACACCCCCAGGCACACGGAAACATAAATTTCCTTCAACAAATGCACTAAATTTTGGGAGTAATCCTATATCCACCCCTTACCAAAAAAACACCCTAAAATGCACACACATCCACAAATAGTGGGGGCTATTCATATCTACAGCCCCTCCACCAAAGATATTGTGGGGGTTCAGCCCCCCCAACACCCGCGATTCCAACTCCTACAATAATTACGGCGGATAACTGTACGTCGATCAGCCATTGTTTGCCCACGTAACGGATATCTCAGTGACACAGTCATGACCCGAGATTGATGACTAGGTACAGACGAGACAACGGTAAATGATAATAGTAAACAACGCGTGTCCTGATATCACCCCTCACCCCATGGGACTGCTGGTTAATTAGACGGGGCAGCAATCGTCAAGCCAAGTATACCACTTTACAATTATTGTTGCACGGTGTTATCTTTATAATTATGGTAACCATGTCGTAACGATACCGTTATAAATCGGCATAAATCTCCATCCGAAGATAACAATCTCTGTGCCGCAAATACGTGTCCGTCATTTGACGGTCAACGAACAAATAATTTCCAATTGTTTTAATTTAGCGAATTTCCTGTATTATCTGCATATTATAGTTTACGTATTTTAAATAGTATTTAAAATCCTTCGATGATAACTAATTTTCTGGACACCAGGAAAAAGGCAACAAATTTTTTAACCGTTTGATAATTAGCTAATGGGTGATCGAGGGACTCGGCAATAGAAACAACGATCGTACCAACTGTATTTCACTTAAAGGCTGGTTAGGGACGATTCTTTGACGTAACAGGAGATACATGGAAAATGGTACGCGCCCACTGTGGATATTTCCTTAACGATTTTGGAATTAGCTCATTTATAGTATGATATAATCTCAGCCTGTTACAGTAAGTATTTTGACCCTCACATTTTGTAGATTGTCGGCATGTAATTTTTGGCAAATGCACTTAAAACAAAATGAAGAGTTGGGCAGAAAGTCGTTGCTTCTTAAAGCCAAATTACTCAAAACTTATTGTGAAACCAAATCAAATTTACCAAGACAAGACCTTTTAATAGGCAATTTTATTCCTGTGAAGCCTTTTGATTTTCAGTTTCCAGAGCAATATATTACAAGGGCAGCAAAGCGTTAGGATATAAGCACAAAATTAAAGAGAATAAGATAGAACTTGTTTGGGCATATCCTGAAATAGACGAAGACAGTAACTACCTTACAACATTAACACGGACACCCGAATGCAGGCGGAGATTCAGTCGCCCAAAGACATCTGTGAGAAAAATCGAAAAAGAACAAAAAGAACTAGGACGGAAGTACTACGAATCAGCTAAGCACGACAAAAAAGACAGAGTAAATACTAGTTACAAAACGCATAGATATGCATATATATTTATATCTTTATTTGAATGTAACACCCAATATTTATTTATTGATTTACCTACCAATGTTATTTTATAATTTATACGTCATAACTATGTGTGGTTAGGTTAGTCCACTTACATTTTGTTTACCAAAATCTTAGCAATATTTAGTCTTTAATTGTTTATTATTTAGTTACACTTGTAAATACTACCGAACATAGTGTTGCTTTGTATTTTATTGTATAAAGGAATGTTTTGTTACTATTATGATTATTATAATACAAATATTTGTCTCGAAAAGTAAATCATAATAGTATTACTATTATTGTTATTAATAGTAGCAGTGGTAGTGGTAGTGATAATAGTTGTGGTAGTGGTAGTGATAGTATATTCGTCGTCGTCGTCGTAGTAGTAATACTACTAATAGTAATTGTAGTAGTAGTAGTAGTTGTTGTTGTTGTTGTTGTAGTAGTAGTAGTGGTGGTAGTAGTAGTAGTAGTAGTAGTAGTAGTAGTAGTAGTAGTAGTAGTAGTAGTAGTAATAGTTGTAGTAGTAGTAGTCGTTGTCGTAGTCGTAGTAGTAGTAGCAGTAGTCGTAGTCGTAGTAGTAGTAGTTGGTGCTGCTGCAGCTACTGCTGTTGTTGCTTCTGCATATGCTGCTGATTGTGATGGCTGTTGTTGTTGCAGGGATGACAGTGATGGTGTCATGTGATAATATCTGCAGTAAATGCAGTTGCAAAAAACATAGACAATTATTATCGACGATTGTGCGGTTGTTGCTGTGTCGGTTGTTGTTGATTTTCTTGTTGTTATTCTTGTTGTTGTTGCTACTGACTCTAGTTTCATTATAGCTGCGTCTGTACAGAAGAGCTCTGAGCCAGGCCGAGATTCTCGCTCTTGTAAATGCTCCAGTAGGACCAGTAGGAGGACGATAAAGAGCACCACCGCCATGAAAACTCTCGGTGACGACTTGCCCGCAGCTGTAACTCTCTTCACACTCCTCCAAGATGACGCAACGGCTTCTGAATTCCTGTCACCTCAGTGGCTACATATACAGACAACATCTTTAGCAATTCTTAGCCGTATCGATTGCTTTTTGATATATTATCAATTCTACCTTTGTCAATAGTGTTTCATGGAATTACGCAAATATCCACTGTTGTTCATTACATTACCAAGAACGTGTTTCACAACATCAATTAAAGGTTTACATAACGAAATTGCGAGTTATTATCATCTTAATACTACAAAGCTTTTGTAACTCACACGCACGAACACGCGCACGCACGCGCACACAGGCGGACGCATGCACGCACACGCACGCAACGACAACTGTCCACGGATTTGCGAAATTAACAAGATGTAGTATGATATATAAATCAACTAAAAATTCTGAAAGATGGTGGTTACCACTTCGGATATTTGCGATGGATAGTTGGTAGAAACGTTTGATTTGATCACTGCTCTCACGGCGACGGTCTGCCCAAGAACTAATCAGATTGTTGCGGCGCTGGTGCAAGGAGAGCCTCGTTTACCCTTGCGCCGTGAGGTGGCAGCATTCCCGTCACTACTGCGTGGACAATTAATGGCTTTGCAATGTTACCCGCTAGCGGCTAAACCTCAAATATGGGTAGATATCATGATTGGCTACGGGCCTAACTAAAAATTAAATGAGAATAAACTTTGATCAGGAAATACTATGCTTTCAAAATTATTCAACATTTAAGTTTTTATTGAAACAAGTCACACATTAAAATAAACCACAATGAAAATGTTTCAATGTTAGTTTGTCTACCATGTCACCCGCTTAGTCACTAGGTGGCGCTTCGCACAGTGAACATTTGTTGATGTTCTACTTTTTAATTTGTATGTATAACTATGTTGTAACTGAATTTCGTTATCGAAAACACCTAAGATCTAAACATTAATATTGTTATACACGTAGACCTGTGAATTAATCTAAACCACTGATACCATATGACTTTGAAACCAGACTCTTTTCCTGGCAAAGACACCCAGCCGGGCGAGAGTCGGTTTAGTGAAACTAGTGCAAAGAACAACATTTACGTCTGACGAACATTGCGTCGGTGCGCTCAATGATTGTAGTCTCGATCACCCTGGCTCCGTCCGTAATCATGTTGCCACACTGGTTGTCGGTGTTACAAGAACCTGCGCATTTGCCATTCTCACTGGGACGAAAACGATTGGTTACTCGGAATCAGTGTGACCAATGAACTTGACAACGCTCGTGCTAGCTCACCAGATAGAAACACCTTTCTTGTCATGCCAAGCATTCATACCAACGCTTAGCACCGAATACAATGACACAAGTCAAGCAATAACATAACATTGGACTAAAAACGACAACGAGTAAGTTGCCATGTCACCTCCCACAACAGTCAACTTTTAGTTTAAAAACAAAAAACTATACCATACGTAACTGAATTATCTAAAACAATTGTAATATTGATTTTAAATAACATCTTTTCAACTATAATTATATATATAATTATTTTAATTTATGCGCCTAAATATACGCTCAATCGTCGAAATAAAGTTACGATAACAGTCATCCAGGTACCTGTCACCAGACTCTCTTTCTCGACGAAGTGACGCATCGGGGCGAGAGTCAGTTAAACCAGACTAGTCAGTGGCGTCGGAACGAAATGAATACTGAGGGAGCAGAGGTAGCCGGAGTTTGAGTTCAGCACTCCTCCGCTGTCGCTGTCCGTTCTATCAGACTTGATGACATCCGGGGTGAAGTGCTGTTCACAATAATTCGCAATGATTTTATCTTTTTTGCCTCGCCTCTCACTGAAAACGTCCGCGATGTAGGTCGACACATCAGAAGAGGGGGGGGGGGGGCTTGATGATTTTTTTGGGGCGACGTTCCTAATTTTGGAAGCTGTACAAAACATCGATTTGCCCTCCCACTACCACAAAACACCCCCAGGCACACGGAAACATAAATTTCCTTCAACAAATGCACTAAATTTTGGGAGTAATCCTATATCCACCCCTTACCAAAAAAACACCCTAAAATGCACACACATCCACAAATAGTGGGGGCTATTCATATCTACAGCCCCTCCACCAAAGATATTGTGGGGGTTCAGCCCCCCCAACACCCGCGATTCCAACTCCTACAATAATTACGGCGGATAACTGTACGTCGATCAGCCATTGTTTGCCCACGTAACGGATATCTCAGTGACACAGTCATGACCCGAGATTGATGACTAGGTACAGACGAGACAACGGTAAATGATAATAGTAAACAACGCGTGTCCTGATATCACCCCTCACCCCATGGGACTGCTGGTTAATTAGACGGGGCAGCAATCGTCAAGCCAAGTATACCACTTTACAATTATTGTTGCACGGTGTTATCTTTATAATTATGGTAACCATGTCGTAACGATACCGTTATAAATCGGCATAAATCTCCATCCGAAGATAACAATCTCTGTGCCGCAAATACGTGTCCGTCATTTGACGGTCAACGAACAAATAATTTCCAATTGTTTTAATTTAGCGAATTTCCTGTATTATCTGCATATTATAGTTTACGTATTTTAAATAGTATTTAAAATCCTTCGATGATAACTAATTTTCTGGACACCAGGAAAAAGGCAACAAATTTTTTAACCGTTTGATAATTAGCTAATGGGTGATCGAGGGACTCGGCAATAGAAACAACGATCGTACCAACTGTATTTCACTTAAAGGCTGGTTAGGGACGATTCTTTGACGTAACAGGAGATACATGGAAAATGGTACGCGCCCACTGTGGATATTTCCTTAACGATTTTGGAATTAGCTCATTTATAGTATGATATAATCTCAGCCTGTTACAGTAAGTATTTTGACCCTCACATTTTGTAGATTGTCGGCATGTAATTTTTGGCAAATGCAATTAAAACAAAATGAAGAGTTGGGCAGAAAGTCGTTGCTTCTTAAAGCCAAATTACTCAAAACTTATTGTGAAACCAAATCAAATTTACCAAGACAAGACCTTTTAATAGGCAATTTTATTCCTGTGAAGCCTTTTGATTTTCAGTTTCCAGAGCAATATATTACAAGGGCAGCAAAGCGTTAGGATATAAGCACAAAATTAAAGAGAATAAGATAGAACTTGTTTGGGCATATCCTGAAATAGACGAAGACAGTAACTACCTTACAACATTAACACGGACACCCGAATTTAGGCGGAGATTCAGTCGCCCAAAGACAGCTGTGAGAAAAATCGAAAAAGAACAAAAAGAACTAGGACGGAAGTACTACGAATCAGCTAAGCACGACAAAAAAGACAGAGTAAATACTAGTTACAAAACGCATAGATATGCATATATATTTATATCTTTATTTGAATGTAACACCCAATATTTATTTATTGATTTACCTACCAATGTTATTTTATAATTTATACGTCATAACTATGTGTGGTTAGGTTAGTCCACTTACATTTTGTTTACCAAAATCTTAGCAATATTTAGTCTTTAATTGTTTATTATTTAGTTACACTTGTAAATACTACCGAACATAGTGTTGCTTTGTATTTTATTGTATAAAGGAATGTTTTGTTACTATTATGATTATTATAATACAAATATTTGTCTCGAAAAGTAAATCATAATAGTATTACTATTATTGTTATTAATAGTAGCAGTGGTAGTGGTAGTGATAATAGTTGTGGTAGTGGTAGTGATAGTATATTCGTCGTCGTCGTCGTAGTAGTAGTACTACTAATAGTAATTGTAGTAGTAGTAGTAGTTGTTGTTGTTGTTGTTGTAGTAGTAATAGTGGTGGTAGTGGTGGTAGTAGTAGTAGTAGTAGTAGTAGTAGTAGTAGTAGTAGTAGTAGTAGTAGTAGTAATAGTTGTAGTAGTAGTAGTCGTTGTCGTAGTCGTAGTAGTAGTAGCAGTAGTCGTAGTCGTAGTAGTAGTAGTTGGTGCTGCTGCAGCTACTGCTGTTGTTGCTTCTGCATATGCTGCTGATTGTGATGGCTGTTGTTGTTGCAGGGATGACAGTGATGGTGTCAGTTACACTTGTAAATACTACCGAACATAGTGTTGCTTTGTATTTTATTGTATAAAGGAATGTTTTGTTACTATTATGATTATTATAATAAAAATATTTGATGTAATACTCACTTACATCCTCGGCGTTCGTCTGGCTCGTTACCAGGATAACGCTTTCTTGCTCGTAAGATCAGGTTTGATAGTTTACACATTGACGTGGTGACGTTTGTATGGATAGGAAGTTGTTAATGGTATGTCCATCGTTTGGTGGAACGCGCGAACCAAGAAATGTTGTCCTTGTGTACTGGCCACTGACTGTTCATGCTTATTCTGAACGACACGTTTGATAAATACAGTAAACCGTAAATGTAATATTTATTCACATGTACAGAAGCTATGAAGCAACTTTTGATCTGGATAAATAAATGATAGTTACACGTGTCTTTCGAAGGAGGGACTGTAAACCATGGGTTCCTTTTATCTGGTGTCTATGCCATGGGGTAGAACACCCACTAGTGGTAAATGGAAGAAATACCTCGTGGACTGACAGAGTCAATCGCATCAATGTACACAAATCCATTCGAACGCAGCACAGTTTGTGCGTGTGTGAGTGTGTGTCTGAATGGGTATGTATGTGCATGCGTTCGTGCATGTGAGCGTGTGTGTGTGTTGTAGTAGAAAGTGTTGTTGACGTTGTAGCAGCCATATTGGCTCTTATGGTATGGTTTCAGTGATGCTCAAACGTACACATGAGAAACTTTCCTTGAAAGTGTTCACTTGATTTCAACGATAAAATGTGGTAGTCCAATATTAGCCATTGTTAGTCTAAGCTGCATGTATTTTATACCATCCCACCGCCTTTGCCTTTTCTACCCATTTCAGTAATCGCTATTAATATAGCCAGATTAAGATTTCTAACAATCTTCCCTTTTGTTGTGCGGGCCTTGAAATATGATTTGTACAATCCGTTGTTCTTTGCGGAAGTCTCGGATCACGCTTGCAACTGATCTTCAGGATTTGAACAAAGTAACCGTCTGCTCCTTGTGCCTTGAAGAATACATTACTGTACGTTAAAAAATGTCATACACGAAAATTATAATAACATGCAGATAATAGACGGAAAATGACCTGTTTTTCTTCTTTGTAAATGTTTTGTTCGATGAATATCTAATTATGGAGATGTTGATCTATACGACGGAGATTTGTTGCCTATGACAAGATGACGAGAGTCCGTACAAAGGACGGAGAATTGACGTCAATAGGCTTAAGTCAGGCACACGTCTGCACGTGTAGCTGACCTTAACTGTTTTGAGTGTGATTTATGGCGGTTAATTTAGTCGTTGCTGGTGGATAGTTGAGGTATAATTGTTACAGCGCCCATTCCCGCATACAGTTGTTACATCAACACTTTGCCTTATGTTTTTGTTATAAAGAAACCCTTTTGGGAATTATACAAAATATACCACAGATTGTCCGAAACCACCAAGCGTTCGGCATCCATTTTGTGATGGTTTGACGTCGTTTTTGCTAGGCAA
>CM034542.1:13502361-13537361 GCA_020002185.1 Paraescarpia echinospica
GGTTGTGCAGAAAAGTTTATAAACAAGTGGAATTACTGATTTATAAGTATTATTCTTGCCTCAATATGATTAATAAAGTAGCAGTAAACATATAATGAGTAGCAGTTGTGCTTAAAGTTAGTTAGATAAACTATTTTTAGAACACTTTAATCTAGTGAGTCATAATAGGGTAAGTTAACCTACGATAAGTTTCTAAACAAGATTTAACAAACCTCATTATGTGGTAAAATATATAGGTGATAAAGTAACAAACATAAAAATACTTACATAAGAAAATATCTGTGTAAGCCAGTACCTGCTAGACATTTTGTTTACGTAGCTTTGTTACGAAAATTAAGCATTTGAGATAACCGGGCTAACTAAGTTTATGTAGCTAGTGTCCCACGTATTCGCTAGGTGCGGTATAATCTAAATAAATAAGGCAGTCTTACGTAAAGTGTAACATTTGTGCACAGTAAACAGTCTTTTTAAAGACTATATAGACAGCGAATAGTGTAAACACAGTTGACTAAACTATTTTAAATTGCTAATTATATTATTAATATTAAATAAATGATATGGCGCCTTGCAAGAGGCAAGTCAAGGCAAAGAGACACTTGGTGTGCGACGGCTGCCACAGTTGGATGCAATTTGTCCTATCCGGCTGTGAGAAGTCATGGGCAGAGACCAAGGAAGAGGGATTCACCTTTCAATGCGTGGGGTGTTGGAAGGTGGAATGTCTGGAGAAGGAGGTTGCTAGGTTGGTAGATATTGCGAAGGGGATGGAGGTGAGAATCAGCAAGGAGACAGGTGGAATGGAGAGAGATGACAGGGAGAGAGTTGGGAATACTGTGAGACTGAAGGAGCAGAGTACTGGCATGAAGACCGAAGAAAGGAGACTGAGAGGAGGGAAGGTGATCGGAGGGGAAGGGATTGGAGGATCGACGGCAGGAAATGTGACAGGCGTGAAGGTGACAGGAGAGAAAGTGACCGTAGAGAAAGAGGTAGGAGGGAAAAAGAGACGGGAGAGGAGTGAAGGAAATGCAATGGGAGGAAAGATGACGAGAAGAAAGGACGTGAGAGTAAATGTGACAGAAGAGAAGTTGGGAGAGACGATGACAGGAGGAAAGGTGACAAGAGAAACAACGCCAGGAAAGAATGGAATGGACGAGATTGTGACAGGAAAGCAGAAGTCAGGGGAACAAAACTATAACCAGACAGATGCAAACCGGAGAAGGAGCTACTCTGGTGCAGTGATTGAGGGGCATTGAGAAAAGAGAGGGTGTTTATGGGCGACTCTATTCTCAGAAAAACAGATAAGACACTAACCGAAGGGGAGGACGTCGTTGTTTGTTTGCCGGAGGCTAGGATAGAACATATGATTGTAAGGGTAGAGAAGGTAATGGGGCATGGCAAGGGATGGTCTATACTAGTACACGTAGGGACAAATAATGCAGACAGGGAGGGAACATCTGGGATAGTACAGAAGTACAGACAGTTGGTTAGGAAGTTAAAGAAGACAAGAGTCGCACAGATTATTCTTTCAGGAATGTTGCCAGTAAAGGGAGGAAGGGGGCCAACATATAGAAACTGCAAGAGGATGGCGATCAACGCACTAGTTGAACAGATGTGTAAAGAAGAGGGGGTGGGATTCGTAGATTTATGGGGATACTTTTTTGGGAAGGAAGATATGTACATGAGAGATGGCCTCCATCTAAGTGAAAAGGGGGCAGGAGTTTTCTCAGAGAATTTGCTGCAATCTGTTGACAGTGGGACAGGCTGCATCTATTTAAACTAGATTCGCAAGGGGGATTCACAGAGAAGCCTGAAACTGGAGGCACGGATAAAGACAGCAGGAATAAATCAGCAAAGAACAGCCTGGATAACTGTTCTGAATCAGGATATAAATGCCTTTGTTTAAATGCAAGGAGCATAGTAGACAAAAGAAGTGAACTAATCTTTTGGTTGGAGACATTGATCCTCACATAATAGGTATAACCGAATCGTGGGCCACCACTGATATATCAGATGCTGAAATGGTACTAACGGGCTATGTAATGTTCAGGAAAGATAGAATAGGAAGAAGGGGAGGTGGAGTTATTTTATATGTTGAAGAATCTATCCAGGCTAATGAAATAAAATTAGACAGAGAAGCAGATTGCGAAGAAGCTGTTTGGTGTAACATAGTTACAGGAAACTCAACGTTAACGGCGGGGTTAGTTCATCGAAGTCCAAACATAAGCGTAGAAGAAAATGAAAAAGTACAAAACGCTATAAGGGAAGTTAGCAAACGGGAATGTATTATTATGGGAGATTTTAACCATGGTCATATACAATAGAAATCTTTACAAAATACGGGGTGTGAGGACCACAAGTTTTTAGTTTTAGTACAAGACAATTTCCTTTCTCAACTTGTGCTAGAGCCAACCAGGAGTCAGAATGTGTTAGACGTAGTTTTGTCCTCACAAAATGAATTAGTTGACAATGTCAAATTATGTGAGCCACTGGGAAGTAGTGATCACAACCAGATACATTTTACCATCAAACTGAAATCAGAAATAAATAATAAAAAGCAGTTCAAGAGAAATTTCCACAAAGGATGATATAAGGAAATGAGAAAATATTTAACAAAGATAGACTGGAACAACACACTGATGAATAAGACAGCAACAAAATGCTGGAATATCTTAAAAAGGGAAATAGAGTGCATCGTCCATAAATTTGTTCCCTTAAAAACAAGGGAAACGGTCCAAAAAGAAATACTTATCGAAAGAAACCATTAGAAAAATTAAGACGAAACAAATTATATGAAAGTCATATAGACGTACTGGCAATGACGAAGACTGCAACATTTATAAAGAAGCACTAAACCAAGCTACAACTGAAATAAGAAATTCGAAGAGAAGTTACGAACAAAAATTAGCTTGTAATATAAAACAAGACAGCAAGAGTATTTATGCATATGTTCGGAGCAAACAGACAGTTCAGGATAAGGTTGGTCCTCTAGAAGATAGTGCTGGAGATATAATATCAGAGGGATTCTTAATGGCAGAATACCAGAATGAGTATTTTAGTTCAATGTTTACCAGGGAAGATATTAGTTCACTGCCAGTACCAGAGCCTAAGTTCTAGGAGGCAGAATCAGACTAAAATTTAGGGCAGTTAACTGTAACCCCGGAAATGGTAGCTAAGAAAATTAGGGCTATGAAGGATAATAAAACACCTGGAGTGGATGGAATTCCGCCCAAACTACTATTGGAAATTGTAGAACAAATTAGCATACCACTTGCAACAGTTTTCAACTTGTCATTAGAAGAGGGAGTGGTTCTTTTAGAATGGAAAGAAGCAAATATTATACCGTTATTTAAAAAAAGTTCCAGAAACAAGTCAGATAACTACAGATCAGTGAGTTTAACGTCAGTGATTTGCAAATTATTAGAAAGACTAATTAAAGATCACACGTTGGATTTTCTTGTTACACATAACTTGTTAAACCCATCTCAACATGGGTTTCTAAAAGCGAGGTCATGATTAACAAATATGTTATGTATTTTGGAAGATATCACTAAGTGGGTAGACGAGGGATCACTAGTAGATTTCATCTACTTAGATTTTCAGAAAGCTTTCGACAAAGTGCCACATCAAAGGTTACTGCTTAAACTAACGGCCCATGGCATAGAAAATGGTTTAATTAACTGGATAGAAAAATGGCCAATTGACAGAAGACAACGGTTAGTAGTTGATGGGGAGGCTTCAAACTGGAAATCAGTTTTGAGTGGGGTACCACAAGGATCAGTACTGGGATCTATATTATTCTTAATATATATCAACGATTTAGACGATGATGTAACAAGCAAGGTATTGAAATTTGCGGATGATACAACATTGTTTAGAAGGATTAAACGTGATGGAGATAGACAGCATTTACAAGATGATCTTAAGAGTTTAATAAAATGGTCTGAAAAATGGCAAATGTTGTTAAATTTTGTGAAATGTAAATGCCTCCACACATGATATGGGAACGAAGATGTACAATATACAATGGGAGATTCTGTATTAAGTACAACTGTAAAAGAAAATGACTTAGGGTTAACCATTAGTGATGATATGAAGGTTTTAAAGCAGTGCGGTATTGTCGCTTCAAAGAGAAATCAAATCCTTGGATTAATTAGACGAAATATAGCGTATAAGGAAAAAGAACTAATAATATCGCGGTACAAAACAATAGTTAGGCTTCATTTAGAATATTGTATTCAAGCGTGGAGGCCATATCGTA
This sequence comes from Paraescarpia echinospica, assembly GCA_020002185.1. Classification (NCBI taxonomy): domain Eukaryota; kingdom Metazoa; phylum Annelida; class Polychaeta; order Sabellida; family Siboglinidae; genus Paraescarpia; species Paraescarpia echinospica. The sequence goes on from CM034542.1 coordinate 13,506,617, forward strand.
AGAAGGACATAGATATGCTAGAAAGAGTACAGAGGAGAGCGACTAAAATGAAACAAAAACTGAGGGATCTTAGTTATGAAATTCGCCTAAAAGAATGTGGTTTAACAACACTAGAGACCAGGAGATTGAGTGGAGATCAGATAGAAGTGTTTAAAATATTGAATGGTTATGAAAATATTGATATAATTTTTTTTTCTCAGGTAAGAAATATAGAAGGACCAGAGGACATGAAGTTATATTAGTAAAGGAGCAGTGTAGATTAGATATAAGAAAGTTCTCATTCTCACAAAGGACCGTAAACGAATGGAACAGATTATCTCCTGATTGTGTTGGTGCTAGTAGCGTGAATATTTTTAAAAATAAAATCGACACATACCTTAAAAGGGCGGGATTCACGTAGATAAAAAGTATTGGACTCTCGATAAGCCAAAAGGCTTCCTTGTCCACATGTCATCTAGAGTTAATTTTCTGGGTGGCAATCTTGTTAAATCTTGTTTGTTAAATCTTGTACTGGTAGCATTTAGCTGCCGCAGATGTAATATGCTTAAAAAGTGTAGGTATTGCTTAACAATACCATTGGGGCCGGCATGCTTGCTGTGGTATATGTTGATCTATGTATATATTGTGTTGCTTAAATATATATATATATATATATATATATGTGTGTGTGTGTGTGTGTGTGTATGTAAAGAAACGAAGGAACCAACCGCAACGAACGGTTGAACGAAAAATAAAAAAAACGTAATATACATGTATATTATCGTGTTGTTCCTCCGCCTCTTCTACCCGTAAGAGAGTTTCAGTAGCTTGCTGTCCTTTGCGTGTTTCTTCTACAGGCGGTCCACCAGCATTCAGCCAGTCTTTTGCGAAGTGTTACGGGGGAAACAAATTTCGCGACAACGGTGACATACTTCCGTGCAACACACAGCCATGCGCACTACGTGAGTACACGTGCTCCCTGTTAACATCATCGCGTCGCCAGGGGCGCTGCTGATTACATTAGGCCCAGTATCCCCTGGCAGATCGCCTTGCGAAATGCTGAAGTTAAGTTTAGCCAATAATATCGTCGGTTAATGTCGGTTCGGTTTCGTTTCAGCCAACCGTTGCTGGTGTTGTATGTAATTGTTGGGAAGTAGAATTAATTATTCGAATACAAAATACAGTCTAAATCGTTCTTGCATATGGTCTAACGAGTGATTATATTGAGATTTCTCGAAACTGGTCATTGATGTGATGCGAGTGCGTTTGTGCGTAATGACATTTTCGTTGTTCACACGGCAAGAGCGGTAGAAACAGATACATATTGGCCAAAGAACAGTTGTAAGCCATACAACTAATTCTGAAAACGTCAACACTCAACACACGGAAGATCTAGTGTATAGTTACTACCTCTGGCTTGCGAGGATATCTGCAAACGCCGTCATATTAAGCATTTACAAATAATCTATGAGCTAATCGCTATAAGGTAAGCGATATGCTTAGACGAAAAATCTCTCTTCGAACCGCTACAAAACAGTAGCAATACATTTTAAATGCGGTAGGCCTATAACTGATTGGTTCATCGCACTTCACCTGCCAACCATCACCTCGGTATGTCGTCATTGGTGTACATATGAGACAAGCATGACGGGCTCATTTCGATATTAGTAATTGTGATGATTGCTATGATTATTATATTTTGCATTATTATTGTTATTAAATATACTAATAAAGAACAGCCATGGATGGACGATCGTTGAGGACGACAGAGGGATATTGAGAGTATTAACAAGAAAAACAGAAGAAACTCCGAACTAAGTTACGTAGATCTCAACCCGCAACGGAAGAAGAAATGAAAATATATATAATACATGATATATCATATACACCATACACGATGTATATTTTTAACATTAAAATATACATCATGTATGATATACGATATATCGTGTATGATATATATATATGACGAGGTCTTCAAACACACATAGAGTACTCGGCGGAGTCGCATGAATTAGTGAGTAACGCTTGGGGTGAAGATACACGGCGTCAGTAAGTATCCAGGGTTTGTGACTGTGTATGTGTGTTTGTGTGTGTGTGTGTTTGTGTGTTTGTGTGTTTGTGTGTGTGTGTGTGTGTGTGTGTGTGTGAGTGTGTGTGTGTGTATGTGTGTATACATGTGCGTATGTATGTACGTGCGTGTGTGCGTGAAGACCAAATTAAAGTTTATATATACATTATATATGTATATATGTGCGTTTTTATAACTAGTATTTACTTTTTCGTCCTGCTTAGCTCATTCGTAGTACTTCCGTCCAAGTTCTGTTTGACCTTTTTCGATTTTTCTCAAAGCTGTCTATGGGCGACTGAATCTCCGACTGCATTCGGGTGTCAATGTTGTCAGGGAGTTACTGTCTTCGTCTATTTCAGGATATGCCCAAACCAGTTCTATCTTATTGTCTTGAATGTTTTGTTACGTCCTATAGCTTTGTTTTCCTTATAATATTGCTCTGAAAACTGAAAATAAAAAGGTTTCACAGGAACAAAATTGCTTGGTAAAAGGAAATTCGCTAAATTAAAACAATTGGAAAATATTTGTTCGTTGACCGTCAAATGACGGACACGTATTTGCGGCACAGAGATTGTTATCTTCGGATGGTGATTCCTGCCGATTTATACCGGTATCGTTAAGATCTGGTTACCATAATTATAAAGATTACACCGTGCAACAATAATTGTAAAGTGGTATGATTGACTTGATGTTTGCTGTCCCGTCTAATTAACGAGCAGTCCCATGGGTTGAGGGGTGATATCAGGACACGAGTTGTTTACTATTATCATTTACCGTTGTCTCGTCCGTACCTAGACATCAATCTCGGGTCATGACTGTGTCACTGATATATGCGTTACGTGGGCGAAAAATGGCTGATCGACGGACAGTTATCCGGCGTAATTATTGTAGGAGTCGGAACCGCAGGGATTGGGGACTGAAGTCCAACAATATATTTGGTTGAGGGGCTGTAGATAGGTTTGTAGTATTAAGATGAACTCGCAAATTCGTTATGTAACCCTTTAATTGATGTTGTCAAACACGTTCTTGGTAATGTAATGAACAACAGTGGGAATTTGAGTAATTCCATAAAACACTATTGATAAAGGTAGAATTGATAATATATTCACAAAGCAGTCGACACGGCTAAGAATTGTTAAATATGTTGTCTATATATGTAGCCATTGAGGTGACAGGAAATTCAGAAGCCGTTGCGTCATCTTGGAGGAGAGTGAAGACAGTGACAACTGCGGGCGAGTCGTCACCGAGAGTCTTCATGGCGGTGGTGCTCTTTATTTTTCTCCTACAGGTGCATTTACAAGAGCGAGAATCTCGGCCTGGCTCAGAGCTCTTCTGTACAGACGCAGCTACAATGAAACTAGAATCAGTAGCAACAACAACAAGAAGATCAAAAAGAAGATCAACAACAACCGACACAGCAACAACCGCACAATCGTCGATAGCTATTCTTTATGTTTTTGCAACCGCATTTACTGCATATATTATCATATCACACCACCACTGTCATCCCTACAACAACAACAGCCACAACAAGCAGCAGCATGTGCAGCTACAACAACAGCAGTAGTAGTAGTAGTAGTAGGTGCTGCTGCAGCTACTGCTGTTGTTGTTGCTTTGTCAATAGTGTAGTAGTAATAGTAGTACAACTACAACATCTACCACTACTACTACTACTACTACGACTACTACTACGACTACTACTATACTATCACTACCACTACCACTACCACTACTACTATCACTACCACTACCACTACCACTGATACTACTAATAACAATAATAGTAAAATAATACGAGTTACTTTTCGAGACAAAACATTCAATATCGTCTATGACTGGTTACGTCATGCTGCTGATAACAATGTCTACTTACGTCGTCAATGCGCCCCTCAAAGTGGGCGTCGACTGGTTGGCTACAACCGCACCCAATCACCATTGGGTTCTGTACATTTGAAATGAAGCCTGGAAGAATAAAACAGTTATCAAATAACTTTAAAGATATTTCTCTAAAGGTCTGACCTCATTTTTCATATTTCACTCTTCTTGTGTTTCTCATTTTGCGGAAAGGCCATCAAATATGTGTGAAATACACACTCCTCCACACACTCGCGCACATTTGCACAAATACACATACAAATACACGCATCCATACATGCATAGCTGCAAACATACATACCTACGTACGTACATATATACATACATACATGCATGCATGCATACATGCATACAAGCATACATGCATACATGCACACACGCACACACATACACATATACACACACGTACGTATGCACTCGCACGCATTCACGCATGCACGCACGCACATACACACACACACACACACCAGGCGTGATGTACATGCGTATGTGTTTATACGCGATATACAAACGGTGTGCACAATGTACCAATGTTAGCATTTCGGGCAATTAGTATCTTCTTTGTTGTTATAAAATAAAATATACGTGTGTATTGCAAACAGTTTCGTCGGCACTAGTGCAAAATTCATATATTTCCAATAGACACCAGTAAGATGATATCTCTGAAATTCGTGTTACCACACAATGTTATGTATTAACTGTTGTTTGCTTGCATAGTACAAACATGTAATTATTTAATCGAAAATCCCAATCTACGGACGTGTGCCATCGTTGTATAAATATCGGGTGACGTATGTGATTGTAACAGAACTCTTCTAAAATATCGCGCCGGGTGTTAAATTAAGGTGTTTGGTGACACTCTTCCAAAAGCGAGATCGTCATAGCATTCACGCAATTATTTGCCGTTAATGAGATTATTAATTGTGGTCTACCCCCAGGTGACCTGCCGGTGTTTTCGACATGTACTGAAAGCTGCGACGGCGGCCTCAGCTCATCGGGCATGTACTGTCCACAGAACGACGTGTGTTCAGCAATAGAGATTAGCTGCAACACGATGGCGTGCAGTGGTGAGTTGTCCCGTGACGTCATAACTCAACAATCCCAATTAACCAGAACCAGTATTAACTCCTTGTGCTAACCTAGTCTTGGTTACCCAGGCGCACGCGTGGTGACGTCACAATGTCCCGGTTGAGATCGTACAAAACGCGTCGTAGTTATGGATGCATATATTATGTGTTCACTTGATGCTGATAATTTCGTTACGAAACGTTACGTGGCATAAAATATTAAACACTGTCTCACTTTTCCTGCTACAGTTCTGCCAATATCATCGCCCTCTCTCCGTCTCCGTCTCCGTCTCCGTCTCCGTCTCCCTCTCTCCCTCTCTCCATCTCTCTCTCTCTCTCTCTCTCTCTCTCTCTATATATATATATATATATATACATTTTTCGATATATATATATATATATATATAAATATAGGGTTTTGTTATAAGAATTAACTGATCATCTATATGCGTATTCATAAAAATAAAAAGTACATATCTTCACAAGCGCCGAAAGCCACTCAGCTTTTTTAAAGTTTAGTTGCTTCCTTAGAACGTTGACCTCGGAACTACCATTATAGTTGGCGATGTATTTAAGAAAACACAACCAAAGTTAGTTATAATGATTTACTGACGTCTTTTGAGTGCTCTGCTTTACCATAGGATCCTTCTCCTACCATAGAACATTGAGTGAAGAACTATTCTCTTCAAAAGGGCGCTAATTTGGGAAAGAGTTCTGAAAGATCAAAGTATTGTAAAGGTGATAACCGATACCCTTTGTTTGTTGGCTGTATAACATAACATTATATAACTACATTGTATATATATATATACATATTTATATATATATAAAAACGAATGAACCAACCGTAACGAACGGGTGAACGAAAGAATAAACAAAAACATGATATGTATTATCATGTTGTTCCTCCGTCTCTTCTACCCGTAAGACAGTTTAAGTAGCATGTTGTCCTATGCGTGTTTCTTCTATAGGCGGCTCAGCACTATATATATATATAATTATATATATATATATATACATATTTATATATATAAAAAAACGAATGAACCAACCGCAACGAACGGGTGAACGAAAGAATAAACAAAAAACATGGTATGTATTATCATGTTGTTCCTCCTTCAGTTTAAGTAGCATGTTGTCCTTTGCGTATTTCTTCTACAGGCGGCTCAGCACTATTCAACCAGTGTTCTGCGCCGTGTGACGGGGGAACCAAGACTCGCGACAACGGTGACGTACTTCCGTGCAATACACAGCCATGCGAACTACGTGAGTACACGTGCTCCATGTTAACAGCATCGCGTCGCCAGGGGCGCCGCTGATTACACTAGTCCCAGTATCCCCTGGCAGACCGCCTTGCATAATGCAAGTAGAATTTATTATTCGAATACAAAGTCGCCTAAATCGCTGTGGAGAATGATCGAACAGATGATTATATTGAGATTTACCGAAACTGTTCATTGATGTGATGCGAGTGCGTTTGTGCGAAATGACATTTCGTTGTTCCCACGGCAAGAGCGGTAGAAACAGATAAGATAATGTACAGTTGTAAGCCATGCAACTAATTCTGAAAACGTCCGCACTTTGCGTAAGATATCGGGAAAGGGTAGTGTATATTCACTACCCCTGGCTTCCGAGGATACCTGTAAACGTCGTCATATTAAGCATTTTAAATACTGTATGAACTAATCGCTATGAGGTAAGCGATAAGCTTAGACGAAAAATCGATCTGCGAACCGCTACAAAACAGTAGAAATGAATTTTAAATGCGGTAGGCCTATAACTGATTGGTTCATGTCAGTTCTCCCGCGAAACAACACCTCGGTAAGTCGTCATTGATGGTGTACGTATGACACACGCATGACGGGCTGATTTCGATATTAGTGATTGTCATGATTGTTATATTTTGCATTAGTATTATTAAATATACTGATAAAGAACGGCCATCAATGGACGATCGTTGAGGAAGACAGACATATTTGGAGAGTATTAACAAGAAAAACAGAATAAGCTACGAACTAAGTTACGTGGACCTCAACCCGCAAGGGACCAGGGGGAGAAGAAAGGAAAATATATATCATACATGATATAGAGGCCAATCATATATATCATACAAGATGTATATTTTTAACGTTATCGGCGTTTTCCTTTCTTCTTCCCCTTTGTCCTTTGCGGATTGAGGTCAACAGCACACACTCACACGCAGGCGGGCAGGCGGGCAGGCACGCACGCACGCACATACACACACACACACACACACTCACACAACATTTATGTAATGATATTTTAATATAAATTATTTATTCATATGTATGGTTCCTGGATAAGCAATACAGTCGAACGCGTTCTCCAGCGCATCAACACAGCATGGTTTGCGGGTTACAAGCCGAATCACGTGAATGTTTTATATACCCATTTGACCCCAGCCAGTTAAATTGACATGTATACCTGTTCCCCAGGCTACAGCCACAAATCTCAGCTGCAGTTTTTAAGCTGTATCTTCAAAACTACTGATTTTCTATAATTGCAAGTTGAGTTTTTTATATTCTGGACAACTATAGAATGGAATATCATACATTTTATTGACATCAAATGCATTCTACTGTATAGTTACACTTGCCGTGCCTTGCTTATACATGAGACAATGTAAATCAGTTCACTTTGTATAAATATAGACAGCAAACACAGCTTTATACGTCTTCTATTTTGGCTGCTATCATCCTACATATGACTTCTGTATCGCGTCAACGTCAGTGTTGACATTGTGATCATTAGCTTATTGACACCTGAAACAACGAAATGTCAACCATTAGAACAAATGACAAAGTGTTAGAATACGTACCCTAATAATTTATTATAATAGAAAACATAATTGTCATAGAGTAACATATAAACGACAGTCTCCATGCCGAAAACCCAACTGACGGTGGCCAAACTTGGACAACGAAACATAAACAAAACACAATACATCCATTTTATCGCTCATTCAGCTGCATTTTTAACGTAATGTCAACTTATCTGTATCTGTATTTTGATTGGCAAAATGTCCTATGGACACATCATGCCAGTTCGCATGGTGGCTCTCGTGGATTAATTTTTTACATGTTGGGCTAGACTAATCTGGAATGAATTTAGTGATGTACTTGATACAATGCTTGGAGGTAGAGAATTCTACTCTTTTATTGTGACTGGAACTTACTTTTAGTTCACTGTCAGAAATAGTCCATCCTATGAAATAATAGTGCAAACTTCGTCGTTAGTAAATAACTACGATGTCCAAGGCGCCGCCATTTTTGAAGGCCCACAAGTGGCGAACTTCTATCGCGAAAAACTGTTTTCAATGCAACCACATGTCGAAAATACTCACAATGAGTCAGCATGCTGCCACATTTGTCACCAGGGGGCGACACTACCGTACCGGTACTACCATCTCACGCGAAAACGAGGCACGGCATGTTCGCGCTGTAAGTGTTCGGACAATTATTCGCAGTTGCATTTCTAACGTAACGTCAATTTACGGTCCGAAATGTTACATCCTACGAAATAATAATTCGTCATTAGTAAACAACTACGATGTCCAAGGCGCCGCAATTTTTGAAGATCCATGGGTAGCGAACTTCTATCGCGAAAAACGCAATTTTTTCAGTGCAATCACACGTCGAAAATACTCACAATTCATAGCTTAGGTATCAAGGAATCAGCCAGTATTAGTCTCTTAAGTATCCGCAAGATGGGGCGACCGCTAGAGGCTTTATCTCCACGGGACGCTTTCGGGCGCTCTGGGGAGAAAACACCCGGGCGCTTTTGGACGCGCTGGTTCTAATGGGTTAATGTGAAGAATTTGTTTGGTCATTTCATAGAGATTAAACGGCTTCCTCTAAACACGGAGAGTTACAATATCAGGCGTGAAGAAATGTGAAATAAATAATGAATAAGTTATATATATGTTTATATACTTACTTACTTATGGCATCCACTTAGCGTGGTGATATGATGGGCTGTTTCCACAGTTTTCTCTCAGTCATTGTGTCAAACAAACAAGTCCCACTGAGGCTGGTGTCCCTCTCTTGTTCTTTTAATTAATTACTGTACTGATATCAAAAATGGTGTATACACACATGATTATGTGTGCATATATATTTAGTTGTATAAATGCATATACCTAATATGTTTATCGAGTCAATAATTTGTGATATTTTGGGTCAAAATAAAATTCGTTTTTTTGTTGGTTCTGTCTTTGCTCTCGATGGTGCCTTTCAGGGTCATTTTCGGTCGACCTCTTCTCCGATGGCCCTCGTGTTTCCAAAGGAGAACTTGGTTAGTCTTTTTGTTGTGATGCATCATATGCCCTGTCAGACGTAGACGCCGTTGCCTCAAGATGGTGGAAATCCATGGTTGGCTGCCGTAGAGCTCCTGATTGGTGATGTGATCACGCCAGGCCACATTGTATATGTTACGTTATAGTCTTATGCACACATAGTTGATTTTGCTTGAATTGAGAAATAATCCAGTAGTTTTAGAGGCACTTTCAACGTTATGGGTAAGAGTTATGTTTCGTGTAGTGTGTCAGCAAACAGAGTAATCATCAGCTAAATCATCAGCAAATTGTCATCTGCAAAATGCAGATCACAGAGATGACGGGCTGGATACCCGGTGCTTCCCGTTTATCAATTGGAAGTCTTAAGGCATAGTCCAAGACAATGATGAACGTGTGTGGGGCAAGAGGGTCTCCTGGGAGTACTCCTGCATTATTCTCAAAATTTGTAGTTTCCCCTTCCGGAGAGTGAACAGTAACAAAGGTTGTTTCATACATTATCTGTATGGCTTTTGCAATTTTCTCAGGGATGCCATATGCATGTAGAATCATGAACAGTTTCTCTCTGTCTACTGAGTAAGGAGGTGTTCATAAATTCGACGAAGACAATGGCTGCGTCTTTCTGGTGGTATCTTACATCTTCAATGAATGTCTGAGTGCAAGAATCTGCGATGGCATATACCGTTGGGGTCTGAATCCGTAAAATATTCCCTACTTCCTTCTGCTAACTAAACGTCGACTGTAAACTTTCCAACAATCAGCAGATAGTAAAACTGTAAGTACCATATCAATTAGACATACATAATTATTATTAATTACAAACATGATTGAAAAAAGACGAGTAATACGTAAAAAGACGGTTGCTAATGTGTATCAGAATATTAAGTTAAGCTAACTGTGCTTCCGGACCGGCGAATGAGCGAGGTCCTACAAAGAGAACAACGTTAATTAAAATGTTCCAGTAAACATGGAACCCGTCAACATCATGTAGGAATAAATGTGTACGTGACAATAATTAATAAATAGACCGTAGGGTAACTAAATATATAACAATGTTTTACGTAGCAGATATGTATCCAAATATTCGTTGGGGGGGTACGTTCCACAGGAAGAGTAGTAATGAGTGACGCGCAGGTATTGTAAAGCTTGAATATCATACTATTGTTTATTAACCTCATTTATTAACTTTCACCCACTACAAACACAACGTGTACATATATGTTAAACATTGGTAGCAACATTGAAACTTATGTTTAGAAAACATTATACCAATAAGTAATTGCAATGTATACGTACATTGTCACTTCTGTGTTATTTTTGATGAAATATTACATTGTCTGCATATTGATTTTCGCTGTTCAGTATTGCAAAGAAGTCTAGGCAGCTTCGATATTCTGGCGCTGTTCTCCTATTTGTTCCCCAGACTTAACACAAACGTTGGAACTGTTTTGTCGAATGCCTCAAGAAACTTTCAAAACTCAATCATTGTTAATGCGGAAGATCTATCTTGTGATCCTTGCTTGTCATGTCAAATTTGTTTGTGTTTCACTCACCTATTGAAGACATTATATTATGACATAATCTATGACTCTCCAACTCTGATTTTTAACGTACATCCGCCGCGACCTATTTCTCCAAAATGTTAAAGCAATAGAATTTAATCTTACTGCAGTGTATACGAATAAAGTGTTACGTTTTTCTAATGGATGCAACAATTATCAACAAACAAGGCAATTGACATCACGTTTTTAATGCGGCGCATTGCAAGGCTATCATAGTCGTAATATTTGATATACATGTAATATAATTGCTAGTTATGGCTCTAGCGTTCATAAAGGGCGATTGCTGCGTTCATTCTATATTACTTCGCCACTTCAGCGACGGATTATTTATATGCGTGACGTTACCAAATCATACACAACAAGACAGATTACAAGGTGTTCTCGTTTGTCATACGAATTTATTGTAAACTCTAGACAATCGTAACGATAATAATTACCTTCCAAACACCTAACTCACTTCTCGGCTCCATTGGATTTCGTGGTTTATTGTTCCGATAGATATGTAATGGTAATTGGGGCGTTGCCGTTCGGGCGTTGGTCACCGCATTGCATAAATTCTTCTCGTTCGTCGGTGAATATAGTGTAGGCACAGAGGGGATTTAGAACATTCTCATCCGGTGAGCCCAGAGAAGAAGACGTAGTTAGCCACCTAATGTAAGTACGGCTGCACACACTGTTGATACCATACATTCGTATCGCATTTAAAAAGCTAGTAGTTATACTAAAACGATTGTTTTTTTTCTTTTATCAACACATTCTCGAAGGTATTCTGTATGCCAATTTGTGGTAGGTGATCCGATTGTTTGTTTGCCATTGAATGTTATTGAATTCGAAACATTAAATTAATACACACCAGTTGTATAGCGGAGGCAGGCGAGGTATACGGCCTAACCGCAAGTTCGTTTAAGTTCACTTTGATGTTTTTTACTTGTTACCTGTTTGTTACAATTACAAGACCGGCGTAGACATCAAGCGGACAAAATATAATTGACTCCGCGAACTTTCGGTAAATTGTGTTAGCATATGTACCAGAGATAGTTAATATCATACACCTCTAATTTAAGAGGATGATTCTTGGTAACGGAACATTAGCCCGCTTTAACCCTTATTGGAAGAATTGTTTCAATTTGTTCAAAAAACAATTCTTCACCTCCTATGTCATGATGTTGTATCCAACAGACCATATACAGAAAAAATATATGACATAAATATTTACATACACTAACTTGATATGGCAGCACTTATTTTGCGTCCAATGTAGTTTTGTTTTAATGTGGCAATAGACCAAGCAAAACGTATAAAAATTGTGTTTTTCAACGTCCAGTAAAGGGCTACGGGACTAATGCACATGTCAACGGTAATGGTAAACCTCTATAGAAACCGGTATTCCGCGAGGTACTTTGCTAGTACACAAAGCGCGATAAGCCTCGACGGCACATGCAAATTGTGACACAGTCACTTGAACAGTTTGTGGGTGCTACATCACTAATCCAGTCGGCCGACTTTCACCTTGCTTCCACGTAACTATTTATTGGTATTGCATTTTGGAATAAAATATTAACATATTGTTCCGTCTACAACATTTGAACGCAGAGCAACTAAATAAAACAATATTTACAACAAAAATAATTAAAACAAAAATATAACACTATGGATATACAGTTTTTAATTAAAATGATATCTCTGTATCTTGGAACATGATAAATTTGACGTCACATCAAAACAACACCGCTGATTGATCAAATAATAAATTCACCGTGAGTATAATGTACGGTTAAACCTGCCCTTTATAGGAAAGTGCCAAGTTGGAGCATTAGTTGAATAATATGAAGTTAGAGCAGACTACAGAAGTTCTAGAAATGGAAAATGACTAAACCAGTAAGGCTGAGCGAGCATTGGCCAAGGAAGATAACAATACGAGAAGATTGAACAAATCTGTGAAATATATAAAGATACAAATTAGATTTAAAGTGGAAATAAGGAAACTACATAATAATGGGCAGATACACATTAGGCCACACTCACACACACACACACACACACACACACACACACACACACACACACACACACACACACACACACACACACACACACACACACACACACACACACACACACACACTAGGCCACACTCACACACACATACACACACACACACAAACACACACACACACACACACACTCACACACACAAGCAATGCGCTCACGAACGCACACACACCCACACTTAAACGCACACTTAAAAAGCAGCACTGATATACACACATATATACAAAAACACAGGTACTTAACCCGCACACCGTACACTCATACATAACCTCATACACATATACCAACCCACATACGCACGTACACTCATATCGCTTACAAGTCTACGCATATGCACATACACAACCGTACACACGTGTACGTATATATATATATATACACACACATGTACAATCACACTCTAAGCACACACGCACACACACGCCCACTCTCCAGACAAACTCCGACACACCCACTAACACCTCGACACCGATTTGCATTCATGTAATCCAACATTCACTAACTGAACCACGCGGAGTTAAATTAACGATGTAACGCCATGTAATATATTGGTAGTTCATCACGTTGCACAACTCGATCTCTCTATAACAACAACATAAATATTAATAAATACCTCTGCAACCCACGCGACACAGCACCATGTGTGACATACAACTTGCTCCCGGTGGAATGGGCAATATTTGCACTTATGTCAAAGTCAGTTTACTTTTTCCGTGACGTTTCTACTGCTCAGCATCTCCATCATTATGTTGATAGCAGTCGAAATGTCACGGAAAAAGCTAAATAAACTGAGACATATGTTAAAGTACTTACTCATTTAAACCATCCAGTGTGGTGAACGTCTTCACTCATGTGCCTGATGGAAGATTCATGCTGTTATGTTGAACCATGTTCTCGAGTCTCGAGTGGGCCAACTTTTTTGACAATAATTGTTGCTGTTGATTAACCGCAAGTGACAGCGTTCACAAACCAAGTGGATACTTATTTTTGGTGCGATTCTACGTCAGCATTGTATACTCTACGGGGAGGGCCTAAAGAAAAAAGGTACACCAATCTGTACAGGTTAGCATCCGATTCAAGATGTTAGTACTTAACATGTAAACTTAACGCATAAATATATATATATATATATATAATGATGTACAATTATATATATATATATATATAATTATATATATATATATATACACCTGTATATATATATATATATATATATATTTATATACATACACATATCTATATACGGTTTTGTCATGTTGGCTGAGAACACGTATACAAGATTATAGTCGTTCCGACGATAATTTAGTAATTTCGTCATTATTGTAAAGGGCATTAGAACAATATCGATTGATCAGGCACGATAGCACTTTTATTATCATCACCACTATCACCGTCATCATACATCATCATCATCATCATAATCCGGCTGCCATTGGCTTCTGAAAATGAAGTAAATAAGTATAAAGTATCATTTTACACGATGGTACATGTGTATAACTATTGCTATTTGTTTATATTTGTGTTCGCGTACGTATATACGTGCGTGCATGTATGTAATATGTTGTTGTTGGGTTTGCTTATCCATTTCCGGACGTTGCAGCCTTGATGGATTATCTATAGACAGCTCTGTCGTTTGCTAGTCTCCCCACTCGCCAGACATCAGCTCCCATCCATTCCTCTATGCCTGTCTCCCATTGTCTTCTAGGTCTTCCTCTGCTTCTGCTGCCTTCCACTTCTCCTTCCATTATTAGTCTCTCTAGAGATTGGTGCCGTTTCACATGGCCGAAATAATTTAGTTTCTGTTTCTTTACAAAGTTCAATAAAGTCTCGGGTATAGCACCAAGCTCATCTGCGATGGATTCGTTAGTTCTACGTTCAGTCCACGAAACTCGTAATATCTTTCTATAACAATTGTTTTCAAATACATTTATACGTTTAGTAATGTTCTTATTAAGAGTCCAGGTTTCGCACCCATACGTAGCAGTTGGAAATATGCAGACTCGGATAATTCGTAGTTTCATATCTTTGTTCATTGCTTTCCACAGCTTCTTCATCTCTGTCAACTTTTCACTCGCCATTGCCAACCTCCGCTTGATCTCTTTCGTCCCATCTCCATCCGCTTCTATCAGCGACCCCAGATATTCAAAACTTTCCACTCATTCTGATGGTTCTCGACATCCCTTCACATCCATAATCCTAGTCTTCTTTACGTTTAGTTTCAATCCTTTCATTTCGCTGTGCTTTTAACAGTAGTTATCAGTTTATCTAATCCTTCTTTTGTGTTGGATATTAACACTGTGTCGTCGGCATATCTCATTTCATATATCTCCTGTCCATTCACATTCAGTCCATTAAAATACTTGCTTCTCGTGTAAGTCTCGGCCTCTCTCATGATATTATCTGTGTATAGACTGAATAGGTGGGGGGACAAAATGGACCCCTGTCTCACTCCCTTGCCGACTGGGAACCAGTATGTGGTACCTCACTCTAATCGCACTGCAGACTGCTGTCCAACATATAAATTTTGGATAAGTGATGTAATTTTCTGGTCAAATCCCATGTGTATCAAAGTTTTCCAGAGTTGTTGATGACTAACATTATCAAAAGCTTTTGAATAATCTATGAAACAGATCCTAAGTTCATGGTTGAATTCTCTGCATTTTTAAATTAACATCTTCAGGTTGAAAATGTGATCTCTTGTTCCTCTTCCAGTCCGGAAACCAGCTTGTGTTCTATTGACCTCACATTCTAATTTTGTTGTGATTCTCTTCATTATGATTTTTAGCATAATTTTGCTCGCATGGCTGATGAGGGATATAGTCCTGTGGTTTGAGCAATCTTGTATGTCACCTTTTTGGTATTGGTATAAGGATGGCTCGTTTCCAGTCCATGGGCCATGTTCCACTTTTCCATATTTTCTTGCATAATGTGTGATAGATATCCACGCCTGCTTCTCCACTTGCTCTTATTAGCTCAGGAGTGATGTCATCAGGGCCAGGTGATTTTCTGTCTTTTAGACTTCTTACTGCCCACTCCACCTCTGAATGCAAAGGCTCAAGTTCATCTTCTGGTTCTGTCCACTGCCTTCCTTCATCCATGTCTACCTCTTCTGTTTCTTCTTTTTTCAACATGTTTTCACAATATTGCTTCCATCTTTCAAGTATGTCATTGCTTTCAGTCAGAGTCATTCCCGTTTCATCTTTAATAACGCCAAGTCTAGGTTTGACTTTGACTTGATTTCCTCGAACATACTGCGATTGTTATTCCTTCTCATACATAGTTCTATCTTTTCACATTTCTTCTCTAGATATTTCTTCTTGTCTTCCTTACACATTCGTTTAATCATCTTGCACTTCTCTCTATATTTCTCATGGTAATTCTCATTCATTTCTTTGTTCTTCTTTAACTCTTTCCTTTCTTCAATTATCTGCAGTGTTTCTTTGCTTATCCATGGTTGTTTCTGCCTCCTCTTTTTAGTGAAGTGTTTGTCAGCTGATTCCACAATGATGTTCCTAATTTCTACTGCCAACTCCTCTGGTTCCTTCTCGTCAGCCACTGTCTGTAATACTTAGAAACGGTTCATAACCTCTACTCGGTATCCTTCTGTGATATTACTGACGTCATACCTCACTATCTCTTTCCCTCTCTTCATCTTTCTTAATTTTACAGCTAAGCAATTTATGGTCAGAGCCACAATCTCCCGGTAATGTCTTTGCATTAAACACAGGCGTCCTCCATCGTTTTGGTATCAGTATAAAGTCGATTTGATTCATGTTCGGACCATCAGGTGTTGTCCAAGTGTACAATCTTCTTTGATGTTGTTTGAAGAAAGTATTAGTGATCATCAGTTCATTCTCTATGATAATGTAATATGTATATGTATATATATATATATATATATATATAATATTTATATTAATAAAGCAAATATTATAATATAATTATTCTTCTGATTGTATACCTTATTTGCGTTATCATAAATCTTGTTGTCACGCATCGAACTAAAATGATCTGCAACAAACAAATGTAAGGACGCTCTGAACTCCCAGCACGAGAATAAATTATGTGTTCATTAATTAACCTATTATCTGCTCTACTCAACATGACATGTCATGTGTCAATATGTTCATTGATTGCAGTGCGTGTCATCGATACGGTGGGCTACGTTGAATAGACATCGTCAAGATGTCGCAAACAATATTTTGGCTCACGCTGACAATTATTGCCACAGTCTGTAAGTACATTCTTGCTAAGCAAATTAAGTTGTTTTGTAATAAACGATGGATATGTTATTGTGATTGAGCTTAACTTGACGCGCACAGCCGATTACTGGTTTCAATAAAAACGAAACGTATTTGGTACATGCGAAATTGACTTGACATATTGCGTTAATTGCTGTGTGTAGAATTTTCAGATGACGTATACGTACACCTATAATTTATTTGAAACATACACCATTCAGTAGTGTATTAACTGGTTTTAGCTTGGTGTGGTTGTTTGTGGTCTTATTGGAAGTGTAACTGCAATAACAATTGTTTCAAGCTTAGCAGCAAGCATAACATTCGTGTATTCAGATTGTCCACTGGCCGGCCTTCATTCTGGCTACGTATCGCAATCATATTTGATTATGATATATTTATCAACCTCTAGTCTTTAATCACCAGTGTTTTTCGCTTACTTTTATTCTTCAAAATTTTTGTTTTTTGTGGTGTTAGTGAACAGAGCGGATATATTTGTACAAAAACGTAAATTACTGATTGATTGAGTAATTAATTGTGTGATTGTCTGTTTGATTTATTAATTGATCGATTGAAAAAATCATTATAATTTTTTTAGGAATCTTAGGTGATACTAATCTTTTGAATGCCATTGTATATAACTTTTCTACAATACTTGCAGACTTGCCCGATGATGGATGTTTTGCGATGCTTGGTTTCGATACAACGACGTCCGCATTAACTGATGAGGTTACAGACGATCTGACAGGACTCGCGGTTGCGGTTCTGGGTCCGGCTGCTCCTGCGTCGTCTTCCGCAGGTAAAAAGACAATGGCTGTGGGTTTTCTGCGGGGGTCCTGGTATCAACGCCGTAGCAGCCAATCGGCGGACCTTCGTGTTAATTGTAACACGTCACGGCGAATCGGGTATTAAGCGTCATTGACCTACTCTGTACACGAGCTAAGCATAGCCGACTAGAGCCGTAATTTTTGTTGAAAAGCATGTCTTATAAACTGATCATTCATTATCCCGTTCATTTCCCTCGATATATAATCCAAACCTAAACAAATACTAAATGTAAAATTGCAATGGGTATTGGTTTTTCACATGACATGCTATTTTAACTTATCTTTCTCAGAACGTCGCTTTTTAGAGTGTGCCTAATTTTTAGTAGTAACGCAACACCTATTGAAAATATTTCAACAAGTGAGCTATCATTTTAATGCTTATAATAAGTGGAATCCGAAGAAGTATAATTATATTTAACAGTTTTGCGACTTATCATCGACGTTGCTGTGGCTGGTCACAATTGTCCGGCTGGTCTTTGTCAGGCGTGAACTAAAATGCTACTGGTTTACACTCGTCTTTGTCTTCGGAGTGCAGTCACCATCATCGTGATTATCACTATGGGCATCGTCGTCATCGCGCCTTAGTCGACATTATCATCATCACCGTCACCAGTGTTATCATAGCTACTATCGTCATCTATTATCATCCTCATCACCACCATCGTTATCATTATTTAAGTTATGCTCTTCCTCATCATCGTAGTCGTCATGATTATCATCATCGTCATTATCATAATAATAATCACCATCGTCATCATCTGTGCTGTCTCTATACGAGAAGTAGCAACTACGGGTACATTCCCCATGTCTTTGTTGTATATCAACTTCCTCAAGTCGACACGTTATTTATACTCTCTTCCCCGCCTAGCTCTATCACTATGACGTTGTCAAGGCACCTATAACAATGACATTTGTATTTATGATTCCGTAGTAATGTTATTTGTGTACATTAACTCATATTTCGATATTTATACCATAACGATTACTGTCATCCACTGCAACTAAGTAGTAATAACGTTGATTATGTTTCGCTGCAGCTGACTGCCCATACAAGCCTGTAGCGGGTCACCCGGAGAAGTTCGAGAGCAAACTAGTAGCCGGAGCAATCTACACCTGCCCCGTCACACTCACGTTCGACTTCTTTTTCTCCCCGTGTGGCTGCTTCCCGGCGAAACAGAAAACGGTGATAGTGTCGACCGTTCAACCAAGTAGGTACCGCTCCTATGGGCATTGTCTATTTGTGAACAGTTCGAGAGAGGAGAAGGTATACATAATGCTGTGTCCCACAGATCCCGCTACATTTGCACCTGCCTATTCTGTATGTAAGTGAGTTGTCCCATATATGACATAGGCGACGTTACCTCAATGATGGTTCCTTGGCCGGAATACTCAATTCTCCGAAGAGCCGTGCATGGTTGGATCCAAATGAAGCTGTTTACAAAGCTTTTGCCTGAACGATTTGATGTTATATTCGACGTTCTGCTTATTGCATGGATGTGGAAGTCTACTTTATTACATGTCACATTAATGATAGCCAAGGAAATGGATACTATATAAAGCAAGCTCACTTCGTGATGACCCCCTCCATCGCTTGAACAACACATGCCTTAATCACGTCACCGATTCAATTTGAACTCCACACGACATTCACTACAAGTTATTTGAGTATTGTTATAATTACGCTGCGTTTGTTTCACTGTAGACAATTGTCCGTATAAGCCGGTAGCTGGTCGTCCCGAGCAATTCGAGAGCCGGACAGTACCCGGAGCCATCTACAACTGCCCCGTGACGCTGTTGTTTGACTTCGACGCCTTCCCATGTGGCTGTTTCCCGAAGAAACAGACAACGACACCAGACCAAGTAACACTGTCAACCCCAAAACCAAGTAGGTGCCGTTATTTGTATTAGTAAATATATATGGCGCGACATACGCAGATATGCAGAAGGCGGTTTCCCGAAGTACTTTTATCCAGCTTTGAAATCGTATTAAAATGTTATACAAGTAAATCTCTATAAAATATATAAATATATCTTCATACCCTACTTATCGCTTGCATGGTCTACCACACTACATAACTGTTACAGCCCAACACGCAATCAAAATATGAAGGAATACTGTGTATAAATTCTGAGATACGGATATGGCCCATTTGACCAGTATGCTCACATTACCGATTCTTCCCCCAATAATATATCGACGATATTTGAAATAGGCAGCCGACATACCCAAATATAGTGGATGCGTGTCGATTGTGCACAATTTGTATGAATACACAAATGTACTTCACATTTACGATAGACTTAACCTTCGTAAGGCTGGTTTAACAGGTGCTGATTATAAATTTGTTGATCCAACATCTAGCACATTCCTGAAATATTAATACGGACGCTGTTACGAAATGTAAATAACATAACAATAGCAATTAACGTTAGGATATTCCACGATGACCCAAACAATACGTCGATTAGTCTTATAACCTGTTTCATTTTGAACACAAAAATATATTCACTGCCGGATTCGTTTATCATGTTGCATATGTTCCATTGTAGATAACTGTCCGTATAAGCCGGTAGATGGTCACCCTGAAAAGTTTGAGAGCAAGATTGTTCCTGGCGCCATCTATAACTGCCCCTACGGTCTCACGTTTGACTTCGATGTCTTCCCGTGTGGCTGCTTTCCGGAGAGAGCCACGGGTAGCACTGATGCCACTCCAGACCCTTACGGTATGACTTCACTGCTGCGTTCTTTTCATTTGCATTTTGTATTTCAGCAATGAAACCTTCAGTTAGTATCATGTGTGCATTCAACTCCCCGGTTGCAATAATAATAATAACAATATGTTATTTCCTCAAATCATAAATACATAACAATACAATACAACCGAAAGAAAAAATAACGGTATGAAACTTGTAAAAACATTTGATTGACAACAAGTGACCCTTCGTGCATGTCTATATTTGTGGTTGAAGTGTAGCTAAGCACTTACCAAATGCATTCCTACATTTTGACATAATCTTTGATGATACAGTGTGCGAAAATAGTTACAAAAAAAGTTGGTTGTAAGTAAGAGCAGGTTTGTTTGGTTATATTGCATATGTTTCGCTTCAGATGGCAATTGTCCGTACAAGCCGGTGGCGGATCACCCGGAACAGTTCGAGAGCAGAACGGTAGCTGGCGCCATCTACACATGTCCCGTCGGTCTCAAGTTTGATTTCGACATCTTCCCTTGTGGGTGTTTGCCGCAAGTCGTGACAGCCAACCTATTGGTACCAACTGCACCATGTAAGTTCATGTTGTTGTGTCGGTTTAGTTATCACATCCATTTGTTATGGCACACACACATACACACGCACACACTTAAACACACATACGTACTCACGAACACACGCACACACGCACACAGGCACACACGCACACACGCACACACGCACGCACGCACGTATGCACGCACACACGCACACACTCATACACTCACAAGTCCGTGTAGATCAATAGACTAAGCATAGATAAATATGGCAATCGTTTCCAAAATCCATAGAAATATGAAAGTTAGTCCGCTGACGTGAGATACTACTTTTGTGATTGCAACAAGTTTCTTCTCGACGTAAATTAAGTCTAGCGAAATCATAATGTCCTATAACAATAATAATAATAAGATAACTTCTATTGCGCATAAATCCTTGGAACCAAGCTCAGAAGCGCATTAAAACAAAGGATTGGTCAATCTCAACATCCATAAGCAGTATTCCAGTTGTCAAAAGGTGGATCAAGGCGCTAAGGCGCTATGATGGATAAGCAAGGTTGTAAAGATAAGTTTTTAAATGACGACGGAATTTTGTAATATTTTCAACTGATCTAACACTAAGAGGGTGCATATTCCAAAGAGTTGGTGCAGCAACAGAAAAAGCCCTAGTTCCAATGTTAGTGTTGACTTTAGGAACAAAATGTAGGCCAGAAGTAGATGATCGAAGCTGGATAGGTTTTCTTACAGGAGTAAGCAATGAATGCAAATAAGATGGTTCCTTACTGAACAGTGCCTGGCATGTAATGGTACAGATCTTAAATAGTATACGATATCGTACAGGAAGCCAATGGAAAGACTTCAAAAGTAGTACAGAGCGAGAAAAACGTTTTTTTTTAATTCAGTGTCCACGAACACATTTATAACTTATATATATTGAAACCATATTTTCCTAATAGCATCATGTACGTTTCACAGCAGTGAACAACAACTGCCATTACAAGCCGGTGCCGGGACAGCCGGAAAAGTTCGAGAGTAAGACGGTAGCGGGCGCCATCTACACATGTCCCGCCGGTCTGAAGTTTGATTTTGACATCTTCCCTTGCGGATGTTTGCCGCAAGTCGTGACTGCCAACCTTGTGACACCCACTGCACCATGTAGGTTCATGTTGTTGCTTCGGCTTTCCTTGAGTTCAGGGATTCTAATGTATTGCGTACACAAATAAAAATACGTTAAATGAAATCCACAAAAACAGCACATGCTGTGCATTTCTTATATAGTCAACATTGATTTTTACAAACGTAACGCGTATATTCACGAGAATAGTATTGCCGTAATTTTTGCTGCTGTTTTTCTGTTCTTTTCTTTTCACTAACTGCATCAACAGTTTTATTTTTGTAAATTGTTGAAACTTGCACCAAGAAATGACATAATATTACTTGTACTGGGAGGGAAAATCGGCCACTCGTGGCTTTATACCCTCATTACAGAAACTAACATTGATATGTACGCAGTGTACCACCGAATGTATTGTATTCTATTTTATGTAATAAACCATCATCGCCATCAAACAAATAATTGCAACAATCATGTCCAAGTCCTATTGCAAAACATATGTATTTGTGGCACTCATACAACATTTATATATGGCATACACGATCATATTTACTTAGTCATGTCCAAGTCCTATTGCAAAACAAATGTATTTGTGGCACTCACACAAAAGTTATATGTGGCATACACAAGTTCAGTACCAGACGTCGTGGTATCATGACTACCTTGTCCAAATCCAATAGTGTGAAGAAAAAAATACATACAACCTGTGCATCATGAAACTACATAGGAACCTCTGCATAAAAAACGTCACCTTCGGCACTGGACAAAATTGATATGAATGGCTACGTGACCATATTAGCGAGGCTTTTTCTTATTCATTACTGTTACATAAATAATGTGGGCATATCCGGGAGTGACCTTACTTGTGATGTGCCTGTACTACAGAAATGACCGTAAAGCGTTACTCCACTGCTGTTCTAATGGAATTGTGTACGTTACACAGCAGTGAACAACAACTGCCCGTACAAGCCGGTGGCGGGACAGCCGGAACAGTTCGAGAGTAAAACGGTACCTGGCGCTATCTACACATGTCCCGTCGGTCTCAAGTTTGATTTTGACATCTTCCCTTGCGGATGTTTGCCGCAAGTCGTCACTGCCAATCTTGTGACTCCAACAGGACCTACTGGGCCTACTGGTCCTGTTGCACCGAGTATGTCCCATTCTTACGTTTTTTGCAAAATCGTTATTAGTATACTAATTAATGGCGCATATATACAGGGTTTCACTAACAAACACAAACGCGCACGCACACACACACATGCATATGTGCACGTGCACATGCACGTGCACACGCACAGACACACACACACGAACATACACACGCACGCACGCACACACACTCACATGCACGCACACACGCACACTTGGGTTATCTCGTCAGCATTCAATAAGACATATAGTGGCACATATAACAGTTTTGCCTAAGACCATTAACATATAAATATACAGTGTCAATTCTATTTGTAGTAATACGTATGGAATTCATTACGTTTACTATATGTGTTGCAAAATGCCGTGTACGATGCCATCTCTTTTACAGGCTGCCCGTACAAGCCGGTGATGGGTAACCCCGCCCTGTTCGCGAGTAAAACGGTTCCTGGCGCTATCTACAGTTGCCCCAATGGAATGCAGTTCGACTTTCTTTCCATCCCGTGTGGATGCTTCCCACCAACCGTCCCAACCGCGACAGGGACAGGCACTGGCACTGGTATTGGGGTGACACCAGTTAACGCAGCCGACCAAGCACTGATCGGTATGTTTGTTGAAATACTGCGATCAGATACTTCTCAATATGCTGTTGTTTGTTTTTCCATATGTTTCAAAATATAATTTCGATTGTCCTTGGACCGAGTGCCTGATTAACACTCAAGAACAAGGTGCAGAATTCACTAAGGTTGTCATAATGTATTTCATAAGTAACCCAATCAATAATCACCAATAAACAAAATATACAGACGTAGGCTGAAGTATCTCTTTGCATTTAAACTAAAGCTATAAGCCATATGCAGCTCTGAGGCTGATTTCCAGGAGATTTTGGATGATAATTGGAAATTATGCCTATGTACAAAGAGGATCCACCACTGGTAATGACAGTGGGCATGCCAATTCCGTTTGGTTGTTGGGTTATAGTTGTATAATAATGTGCATTTTGACTGAATATTTGGATCAAAAGGTCATTACATGCGCCATTTAAAAATTTCAGATAATGCATATTACATTCAGCGGGGTAAGTTAATATCACAATAGTAAAACACGGCGTAATTTGCTCATTTAAAGTGTTATAATGTTATTTTAATATGAATATCTTTTGCGTATCTCAATGTGACAAGAAGTATTATGAAGCTATAATGGTCTGAATGAACTCGGACATGTTTGTTGTAAGTGATTAGGTTGTACCCAAACTATTAATGTCCTGTCACCAAGGGACACAAATGCGCATGTGTTAAATGTCAAACTTCATTGCTGTTATTTCTGCAGACCAATGCCCGTACGTAGTTGTTGCCGGAAATCCATCGCAGTTCCGCAGCAAGACGGTCAGCTATGCGGTCTACGACTGTCCCGCTGGAAGTAAATTCAACGTCATCAGTTGCACCTGTGTCGACGAATCGTATCTTAGCGGGGGTTTTAATCCCGGAGGTTAGTACGGATATTCCTTTTTACTATCATACATCCTCCCATGGAGCAACAAGCCACTAATTTACGCGCGCGCCATTTGGGGAATTTATATCACCATTCAATTATCTTCCGTATGAGAAAGGCCTTCAAACAAAGCAATGCATGTCAAAACGTAGGCAAAAACTGTAAAGCACAATCGTTGTGTGTGGACGTGCGATCTGGCGAATTGATCACCATTCGTTGTAAACCCTTCTAAACACCCGTAAATCCGTAAAATAAATAACAATAATTAACTTCCTTCGTGTTTTGTTTTACAAATTTGCCAATTAGTATGTCAGAAGGATACAGGCCTTGAAAGCGAATGAACGCAGAAAGAGGCAAATGGATGTCTGCACCGCGGCGTACATACAGTTACAATGATCCAAAATGTGTGTATTAATATATATACATATATATATATATATATACATATATAATAATAATACTAGATGGTGCGGTGAGATTGCGGAATGTCATTGAATTCATTATTGCCAACAAATGTAGCATATGTGTTCCAGATATCGATATCCTAGGCCCAGACTCTGGAAGTGGAGATGTCACCGGAAGTGGAGATGGAACCGGAAGTGGCGGAAGCCCAGGAACCGGAGGAAGCCCTGGCACTGGTGGGAGCCCTGGAACTGGCGGTAGCCCTGGAACTGGTGGAAGCCCTGGAACTGGCGGAAGCCCTGGAACCGGAGGAAGCCCTGGCACTGGTGGAAGCCCTGGAACTGGCGGAAGCCCTGGAACTGGTGGAAGCCCTGGAACAGGTGGAAGCCCTGGAACAGGTGGAAGCCCTGGAACTGGTGGAAGCCCTGGAACTGGTGGAAGCCCTGGAACTGGCGGAAGCCCTGGAACCGGAGGAAGCCCTGGCACTGGTGGAAGCCCTGGAACTGGTGGAAGCCCTGGAACTGGCGGAAGCCCTGGAACTGGTGGAAGCCCTGGAACTGGCGGAAGCCCTGGAACCGGAGGAAGCCCTGGCACTGGTGGAAGCCCTGGAACTGGCGGAAGCCCTGGAACTGGCGGAAGCCCTGGAACAGGTGGAAGCCCTGGAACTGGTGGAAGCCCTGGAACTGGCGGAAGCCCTGGAACTGGTGGAAGCCCTGGAACTGGCGGAAGCCCTGGAACCGGAGGAAGCCCTGGCACTGGTGGAAGCCCTGGAACTGGCGGAAGCCCTGGAACTGGAGGGAGCTCTGGAAGTGGAGGAAGCTCTGAAGCGGGCACCGGAAGAGGAAGTGACTGCGGTGGTCTTGCTTTCCACTTCCCCTTCGACACCAACCTTAAAGACGTCAGATGCAACATGGCTGTCACTCACACAGTCGGATCAGGTAGCATCACATTTGTTGACGACGCTGGGCGTGGCATGGTGGCTCACTTCGACGGTACGGCTGCCTTGGAGGTAGGCTCACTCACGGCGATTCGTGTATACAGAAGTCTCTTCGTATATACAAAATTGTAAAGCATATATTACTATAGTACATATTGACATATGTGCATAAGACAATTTCGCATTACTTCCTAGTACAAGATAAATTGTCAAAGTAGCAGCGGCGGCGGCGGCGGCGGCGGCGGCGGCGGCAGCAACAGCAGCAGCAGCAATAGCAGCAATAGCAGCAGCAGCAACAATAGCAACCGCAGCAGCAATAGCAGCAGCCGCAGAAGCGACAGTCGCTGAAGCAGCTTTACAGAGGAGAACCAGAAGTAGTAGCTAATTTGTTTCTTTATTACTGACATGTAAACAACTGACACTCTGAGCATAACAAGAATTGGAAGCTCTCTTGTCCTGATTCAGTAACATATCCTTGTATGTTAATAACCTCTGCAACCGCACACTGTTCTTTACCAGGTTTGAGGCACTCGACGTCTTTGCCGTGTTCTAGGTTCCATTCCTGAGCCGCTGGCTGGAAGGACGAAATCAGTTCTCCGTGTCCGCGTGGTTCAAACGGGCAGAGGCGGGTTGTGGCTGCATCGGGCTCGTGAACAATGGCAGCTGGTCATTGTGCGATGCTGATGGCGAGGGCAGCTTCTTCATCAACGCGGGAGACGGCACTGTCGTAACCGGTCTCTCTGTGGAGAATAGGTCGCTCGACATAACGCCCTGCTATCTTGTAAGAATATTCACGGCGTGATGACGACGTCCTATAATAAGATGTAATATGATAGCAATAATACCATTTATGAGAGCAATACTTGCATAGTGATTACAAACATATTGAAGCGTTTTCAGTAGGAACGTATACATTTGTGTTTCTTTGAGAAAAAACAAGACCATTGTTTTATGTTTTTCATCCAAGTATTTTGTAAGCTAACATCCGCCATTTTTCAAAAGTGCTCTGTCGTCGAAAGTAGATGATTTAGAAATAGAATTCGACATTCACTTGGTTAGAGACCAACAATGAATTGTGTTTACTGTCGGTACACAACGTTCTGTTAACTGATGGTACACACCGTTCTGTTCACTGATAATACACCCCGTTTTGTTCTCTGATGGTACACCCCGTTATGTTAATTGATGGTACACACATTTATGTTAACTGATGGTACACCACGTTCTGTTCACTGATAGTACACGCCGTTCTGTTCACTGATGGTACACCCCGTTATGTTCACTGATGGTACACCCCGTTCTATTAACTGATGGTACACCCCATTATGTTCACTGATGGTACACCCCGTTCTGTTAACTGATGGTACACCCGTTACGTTCACTGATGGTACACCCCGTTCTATTAACTGATGGTACACCCCGTTATGTTCACTGATGGTACACACCATTATGTTCACTGATGGTACACCCCGTTCTGTTAACTGATGGTACACCCCGTTACGTTCACTGATGGTACACCCCGTTCTATTAACTGATGGTACACCCCGTCTTGTTCTCTGATGGTACACCCCGTTTTGTTCTCTGATGGTACACCCCGTTATGTTCACTGATGGTACACCCCGTTCTGTTAACTGATGGTACACCCCGTTATGTTCATTATGGTGGACGTAGTTCTGTTAATTGAAAGTAACCCCTTACTGTTGTTCATTGAGGGCACACCCTGTTGTTATTTTAATTGTTTTAGGCTGAAAATTGTACCTGGCACAACGCAGTCCTTGTATACAACGGCCAGGTACTAGAGTTATATGTCGACGGAGAACTGAAGATAACGAATATATCACTGTCGGGTAGGTTTATTGTGTGTTTCCTTCGCTCTTATCTGATATTACTAATAGTACAGCGGCTAAGAGCCACACGTTTGACGAATTATGTACTTTTTGACAAAAGCATGATCATTTGCACATAGTTTATGATATGTAAATTCGATTAAAGCTAAGTATAAATCGCTGTCGACATGGTAATTAGCCACAATCTTTATTTAAAAAATGGCCGCCACGAAAATCCACTATCCATATATATCAGCTTCTAAGCAATATACAACATGTTATTTGTGTCTAAACCAACTTTTTCATGATCAGTGAATCCATTTCTGCCACATGCTATATCCACAGTCCTTCAAAATAAGTTATCAGCAATAATAGTAGTAATAACAGAAACAACAAAAGACCACAGTCGGTAGTCGGTAAAACAGCGATATTTGGGCTATTTCAGACAAACACCTTCGTCCATCATTAAATATAGCTTTCCAGTAAACGTAGACAGATTTTCAACAAATTGTTGGATTGACTGTTTGCGTACTTTTCTTTCCAACGAATGCGAGTGTGTCGGTGTTGTAGAAAATAATTTCACTCAATGAGCGAAATGAAAAGGGATACATAATTATATGACTATAAATCCCTGCAAATTGATATAATGACCGATGAATCGCCCATCAAACATTGCTTAAAATATGGGTCTTGACACTGCGTGTACTGAACATGCTTACAAGAACTAGTGACTGAATGAACAATTTATATGTTTGTATAATGCATATTTAATATACCTAATGTAAACGCTTTAAGTATGACGAGTATTTAATAGGTAACATATACGTTTCGCTTAAACGTATCCCGTGTGCGTCAAAATATATTTATGCATGTAGGCGTATTGTAAGTTGCTAGTAAACTATGTTGTTTGGTTTAGAATACATTATCAATCCTGCGCATTCCATGTACATTGGACTGACGGGATGTGCGGGAGATGTTGGTTACTTCGAAGGACTCATCGACGATGTAAGAATCCAGTTTGCTAAATGTGACCTGCCACGGCCAAGAGGGTATTGTGAAATGGAGCTTTTTTCCGTTTTGGATTCAACAGATCATGAGCTTTAAAATGATACATCATTTGTTGAAATATATTCAATAGTCTTTGACTCATTGTTACAACTTATATGTGTTTTTTTGTGTGTGATTATAAATGTGTATGCTGAATGTTTCACTAAGCCGGATTTTTTACTTACTTTTGTACTGTTTCCAACAGGTGCGAGTCTACGCCAAGGCTCTCACGCAGAGAGAAGTACTTGAATTGGTCATTTGATCAGCAGAACATCGACATAGAGACTTCCGTGTTCTACGTCGTCGTGTACTTACATAATGTAACAACCGGAATTTGGCTTCTACGTTGCCGTGTGTACGTGACACACGTCAGTCATAATAAATATCAACATTGTGTAACATTTGTGTTATTATTTTATGGCAGCAAAGGTGGTGCATAAATGTACACAAATGCAGACCCACAGCGGCTTCACGTTATAAACAATATTAAATTCATTCTTATGATTGTTATTTGATTATTATTAGTATTATTACCATTATTATTATTATTTTATTAAAACAATAATATATTCGCATTCTAAACACGTGGGAATTTAAAGCTTTATTTACACACCAAATTAATCACAGAAAAAGACAAAATGTCGCTCGAAGTATACTGACAATCAACCGTAGTTACAAACACGTAAATCAAGGCGATTTGAGCTATTACAAAGTTATGAATACCTATAAATACCACCATCACCGAATTCTGATTATTGTTTCCATTAAGCGGAAACTGTGGCGAGAAAAGATATAAGAAAGACATAAGAAACCTATCATTCATACCCCTCTATCTATCTATCAACACTACCCCTCCTCGTCTTATTATATGTCCAACACTACCCTCTCGTCGTCCTAGAAGATGGCGAAAACAACTCCCCCTCGACCTCGAAGATGTCCAACACTACTCCCACCTCGTCCTAGAAGATGTCCAACACTACCCCCTCCTCGACCTGGAAGATGTCATACACTGTCCTCTCCACGCCAACATTATGTCCTCCTCGACATGGAATATATATATCACTACTCTCACCACGACCTGGAAAAATGTCCAACACTACCCTCTGCTCGATCTGGAAGATGTCCAACACTACCCTCTCCTCGTCCTAGAAGATATCCAACAATATCACCTCCTCAACTTGGAAGATGACCAACTATCCCCTCCTGGACAAGGGAGATGTCCAACATTACCCTCTCCTCGACATGGAATATGATCAACACTACCTGCCCCTCGACCTGGAAAATCTCCAAAACTACTACGACTACGAAACATGTCCAGCACTACCCCTCCACCTTGTACGATGATGGTATTTCGTTGTCGTTATATGCCTGGACAATCTAAAACAAAAATGTTCATTGTCTTTATTTATAAAGCATGTTGATTTTTTCCACAACAGGCATTGCTGTAAACTATTAACGCAAAACCCATGGTCGAATTGTGGTGTGAAGTATTGTGAAATACTAAATAAATACAAAGTTGACGATGACGTGTCTGCTAGCTTCACTGACCGC
>CM034542.1:13542361-13544575 GCA_020002185.1 Paraescarpia echinospica
GGAAAGGTGACAAGAGAAACAACGCCAAGAAAGAATGGAATGGACGAGATTGTGACAGGAAAGCAGAAGTCAGGGGAACAAAACTACAACAAGACAGATGCAAACCGGAGAAGGAGCTACTCTGATGCAGTGATTGAGGGGCATTGAGAAAAGAGAGGGTGTTTATGGGCGACTCTATTCTGAGAAAGACGGATAAGACACTAAGCGAGGGGAGGACGTCGTTGTTTGTTTGCCGGAGGCTAGGATAGAACATGTGACTGAAAGGGTAGAGAAGGTATTGGGGCATGGCAAGGGATGGTCTATACTAGTACACGTAGGGACAAATAATGCAGACAGGGAGGGAACATCTGGGATAGTACAGAAGTACAGACAGTTGGTTAGGAAGTTAAAGAAGACAAGAGTCGAACAGATTATTCTTTCAGGAATGTTGCCAGTAATGGGAGGAAGGGGGCCAACATATAGAAACTGCAAGAGGATGGCGATCAACGCACTAGTTGAACAGATGTGTAAAGAAGAGGGGGTGGGATTCGTAGATTTATGGGGATACTTTGTTGGGAAGGAAGATATGTACATGAGAGATGGCCTCCATCTAAGTGAAAAGGGGGCAGGAGTTTTCTCAGAGGACTTGCTGCAATCTGTTGACAGTGGGACAGGCTGCATCTATTTAAACTAGATTCGCAGGGGGGATTCACAGAGAAGCCTGAAACTGGAGGCACGGATAAAGACAGCAGGAATAAATCAGCAAAGAAAAGCCTGGAAAACTGTTCTGAATCAGGATATAAATGCCTTTGTTTAAATGCAAGGAGCATAGTAGACAAAAGAAGTGAACTAATCTTTTGGTTGGAGACATTGATCCTCACATAATAGGTATAACCGAATCGTGGGCCACCACTGATATATCAGATGCTGAAATGGTACTAACGGGCTATGTAATGTTCAGGAAAGATAGAATAGGAAGAAGGGGAGGTGGAGTTATTTTATATGTTGAAGAATCTATCCAGGCTAATGAAATAAAATTAGACAGAGAAGCTGATTGCGAAGAAGCTGTTTGGTGTAACATAGTTACAGGAAACTCAACGTTAACGGTGGGGTTAGTTCATCGAAGTCCAAACATAAGCGTAGAAGAAAATGAAAAAGTACAAAACGCTATAAGGGAAGTTAGCAAACGGGAATGTATTATTATGGGAGATTTTAACCATGGTCATATACAATAGAAATCTTTACAAAATACGGGGTGTGAGGACCACAAGTTTTTAGTTTTAGTACAAGACAATTTACTTTCTCAACATGTGCTAGAGCCAACCAGGAGTCAGAATGTGTTAGACGTAGTTTTGTCCTCATAAAATGAATTAGTTGACAATGTCAAATTATGTGAGCCACTGGGAAGTAGTGATCACAACCAGATACATTTTACCATCCAACTGAAATCAGAAAGAAA
Organism: Paraescarpia echinospica; assembly: GCA_020002185.1. Lineage (NCBI taxonomy): Eukaryota > Metazoa > Annelida > Polychaeta > Sabellida > Siboglinidae > Paraescarpia > Paraescarpia echinospica. Next base: position 13,543,800 of record CM034542.1, read on the forward strand.
TAATAAAAAGCAGTTCAAGAGAAATTTCCACAAAGGAAGATATAAGGAAATGAGAAAATATTTAACAAAGATAGACTGGAACAACACAGTGATGAATAAGACAGCAACAAAATTCTGGAATATCTTAAAAAGGGAAATAGAGTGCATCGTCCATAAATTTGTTACCTTAAAAACAAGGGAAACGGTCCAAAAAGAAATACTTATCGAAAGAAACCATTAGAAAAATTAAGACGAAACAAATGATATGAAAGTCATATAGACGTACTGGCAATGACGAAGACTGCAACATTTATAAAGAAGCACTAAACCAAGCTACAACTGAAATAAGAAATTCGAAGAGAAGCTACGAACAAAAATTAGCTTGTAATATAAAACAAGACAGCAAGAGTATTTATGCATATGTTCGAAGCAAACAGAAAGTTCAGGATAAGGTCGGTCCTCTAGAAGATAGTGCTGGAAATATAATATCAGAGGGATTCTTAATGGCAGAATACCTGAATGAGTATTTTAGTTCAATGTTTACCAGGGAAGATATTAGTTCACTGCCAGTACCAGAGCCTAAGTTCTAGGAGGCAGATTCAGACTATTTAGGACATTTAACTGTAACCCCGGAAATGGTAGCTAACAAAATTAGGGCTATGAAGGATAATAAATCACCTGGAGTGGATGGAATTCCGCCCAAACTACTATTGGAAATTGTAGAACAAATTAGCATACCACTTGCAACAGTTTTCAATTTGTCATTAGAAGAGGGAGTGGTTCCTTTAGAATGGAAA
>CM034542.1:13545575-13692094 GCA_020002185.1 Paraescarpia echinospica
GTAGTAGGCAGTGGAGTGAGTGGGCAGTAGGTAGTAGACAGTGGAGTGAGTGGACAGTAGGTAGTAGACAGTGGAGTGAGTAGACAGCGGGTAGTAGGTAGTAGACAGTGGAGTGAGTGGACAGTGGGCAGTAAGTAGTAGACAGTGGAGTGAGTAGACAGTAGGTAGTAGACAGTGGAGTGAGTAGACAGTGGGCAGTAGGTAGTAGACAGTGGAATGAGTGGACAGTGGGCAGTAGGTAGTAGACAGTGGAATGAGTAGAAAGTGAGCAGTAGGTAGTAGACAGTGGAGTGAGTGGACAGTGGGCAGTAGGTAGTAGGCAGTGGAGTGAGTAGACAGTGGCCCGTAGGTAGTAGACAGTGGAGTGAGTGATGTCTGTCAGGGTAGTGTAGACAACTACCATCACTAGCTTGTGAGGATGTATGTCAGGGTAGTGTAGTCAACTACCATCACTAGCTTGTGAGGATGTTTGCCAGAGTAGTGTAGTCAACTACCATCACTAGCTTGTGAGAATGTCTGTCAGGGTAGTGAAGTCAACTACCACCACTAGCTTGTGAGGATGTCTGTCAGGGTAGTGTAGTCTACTACCATCACTAGCTTGTGAGGGTGTCTGTCAGGGTAGTGTAGTCAACTACCACCACTAGCTTATGAGTGTGTCTGCCAGGGTAGTGTAGTCAACTACCACCACTAGCTTGTGAGGATGTCTGCCAGGGTAGTGTAGTCAACTACCACCACTAGCTTGTGAGGATGTCTGCCAGGGTAGTGTAGTCAACTACCACCACTAGCTTGTGGGGATGTCTGCCAGGGTAGTGTAGTCAACTATCACCACTAGCTTGTGAGGATGTCTGCCAGGGTAGTGTAGTCAACTACCACCACTAGCTTGTGAGGATGTCTGTCAAGGTAGTGTAGGCAACTTACCACCACTAGCTTGTGTGGATGTCTGTCAGGGTAGTGTAGTCAACTTACCACCACTAGCTTGTGATGATGTCTGTCAGGGTAATGTAGTCAACGAACACCACTAGCTTGTGTGGATGTCTGTCAGGGTAGTGTAATAGTCCGGTCGGTGGGATAGGCGTGTACCAAGATCCATTGCTTCCTCTTCTTAAGAACGGAGACACGAGGCTGATGTCGTCATCGAAGTCATCGGCGTCGTGGCTGATAGGTGGTGGTGGTGGTGGTGATGGTGGAGTGATTGGGCGAGGGGGGTCACTCCGTGATATGGGAGCGATCGAGCATACCGGCTTTGCTGCTGCTGCTGCTGACAGGGCCGTTCTTGTAGGCAGTTGGATCTTCAGTACTCTATGAAATAAACCACAATACATGTACGCGTGCGTGCTTACAACACTTTTCAAAATAAGGCGCATGCGCACTTAACACATACTGCCTAGTCTATCGTTATTCTACAACATAACGCGCATGCGCACTTCACACTAATACCGTTATCTTATACAATTATCAGCGTGCATACTTCATTCATCCCAGGCATTTTGTGTCCACAACACCACGGTAAGACAGTAACTGCATTTTATTTAAACAGTGCATGCACGTTTTTACTACAGTAGTACGCAACATACCGTTTAAATAGCATGTATTACCGTTTAAACATGCATGCATTTTATTTAAACAATGCATGCACGTTTTTACTACAGTAGTACGCAACATACCGTTTAAATTGCATGTATTACCGTTTAAACACGCATGCATTTTATTTAAACAATTGTAAGTGCATGCACGTTTTTACTACAGTTGTTGTAAGTACGCAACATAAATTACCGTTTAAACATGCATGCATTTTATTTAAACAATTGTAAGTGCATGCACGTTTTTACTACAGTTGTTGTAAGTACGCAACATAAATTGTATGTATTTTACCGTTTAAACAGTAACTACATGCATGCATTTTATTTAAACAACATACCGTTTAAATAGCATGTATTTTACCGTTTAAACATGCATGCATTTTATTTAAACAATGCATGCACGTTTTTACTTTCCCTGGCGTTACGCCTTATATTCATGACCCATCACCCAATCTGTCATGTTTTTTTTTTCTTATCTTTATATTTATTTTATTCTAAGTCTAGTCTTGACTACTCTGATATCTGCCCTGTTACACACGGAGTATTTCTTAACATTCATATATGCACAGGAAATAAATACACACAAGTTCACTTTTTTGTAAAATACCTAACATACGTACAAAGGCTGGCAATATTATTGGTTCATGTCCGAACCTAAGCAATGACTTCTGATGTGACATTTCTCTCCCACTTGGGAGGTATCCGAAACTGTTCTTTAATAAATCTTCTAGATATAAACGAAAATAGTACTGAACAAAATGAACCTCAGTTGATCCATTGTTCTTCATACTATGACATCGATATGTTTCACAAGTTAGCACACAAAAATACTGATAATTTTAGTATCCTAAGCTTAAATATTCAATCCATTAATGCTAAATTTGATGAACTTGAACTTTTTGTAGAGCTTCTAAATACTAAACAATTTAAATTTAGCATTATATGTTTGCAAGAAACATGGAAGTCAAATCATGATAATTTATCTCAATTCAGTTTACACGGATATGCTCTAATTGCTTAGGGGAAACACTGTAGTGTCAAAGGGGGTTTAATAATTTACGTAGATAATAAATATAAATATAAAGTACTTAAGAATATCAACATGTATGAACATTGGGAGGGGTTAGTAATTCAAGTAACTGGAGGCAGCTTATCAAAAACACTTACTATTGGAAACATATACAGACCGCCTAGGTCACTAAATCAAAATATTATAGATTTCATAGCTGAATTTTCAACAACAATGGCTAATCTAGAAAGTTGTAATAATCTAATAATTTCAGGCGATTTCAATATAAATCTACTGAAAATAAACGAGAACAAAATATATAGTGAATTTTTTGATACTATAATCTCATACAGTCTCTATCCACAAATTACCTTTCCAACTCGCTTTACCAGAACTAACGGAACACTGATAGACAACTTTTTCAGTAAATTAAATAAATCAATATTAGATAGCACTGCAGGAATCTTCACAAATACCCTTTCTGATCATCAACCTTACTTCCTAATCATGAATATCAACGTAAAATCCAAACCTCCTCCAAAATTTGTTCGAGTAAATCTACAAAATAAGGTAGCTATGCATAATGTTAAACTAGAGATAAATTCGGATGCAATGTATAACAAACTAAACAAATCTCCTACGGCTGACCCCAATTTAAATTATAACATAATACACGAAGAAATTATGCATGCTAAGAATAAGCATATGCCTGTTAAAATCATGAAATATAATAAATACAAACATAAGCATTCAACCTGGATCACACACGGTCTTCTAAAATCAATCAAATATCGAGACTCGCTTTATAAGAAATTAAAAATGTCTAATCCAAATTTACCTATGTACGAAGTCCTTCTAACTAACCTAAAAACATATAACTCAATATTAAAGAAAAATATTCGTACTGCCAAACAAATGTACTTTGAGTCACGCTTTAACCGATATAAAGATGACATCAGAAATACATGGAAAACCATAAATGAATTTATCTCCAAAAACAATTCAAACAACACTGTTTTGTTTAAAAGTAACGGTATAACTATAACAGATAAAACGGTTATTGCAAACCAATTTAACAACTTTTTTACAAGTATAGGTCAGTCGACAGCACAAGACATTCATTACAATGGAAATAAGGATTACAATTACTACTTAAATGATAATGTCCATTCCGTTTTCAGTCTACTAAATGTTGATGAAGAAATAGTCAAGAAAACCATTGAAAGCCTTCCCAATAAAAACAGTAGTGGCTATGACGGTATTTCCTGTAAACTTTTGAAAATAATTGAACCCTCCATCATCAAACCATTAACCCTGGTAATAAATCAAGTAATAAATACTGGTATATTTCCCGATAAACTTAAACTCGCTAAAGTAATTCCTATTTTTAAGAAAGATGACCCATCTGATTTTAAAAATTATAGACCCATATCTCTTCTTCCAACAATTTCAAAAGTGATAGAGAAAATAATATCTAGTCAACTAACAGCATACTTTAATGATTCTGATCTATTTGTTAAAAATCAATATGGTTTTAGAAAAAAACACTCTACCGAGTATGCATCACTTGAACTAATAGATAGAATAATTACACAAATTGATAAAAATTATGTTCCTTTCAGTATTTTTCTTGACCTCTCTAAGGCCTTCGATACAATTGATCACTCGATACTATTAACTAAACTAAGATATTATGGATTACAGGGTCCTACCCTGAATCTATTTAATAGCTACTTAAGCAATAGAAGACAATACACCGAATTTCAAAATGAAAGTTCTGATATTCTACCTATCACAATTGGTGTACCACAAGGATCTATTCTTGGTCCCCTATTATTCATAATATACATTAATGATTTCCCTAAAGCTAGCGAAATGTTTAACTTTATTATGTATGCCGACGATACCACCTTATTTAGCACCATCAATTATTTTCAAGGTAACTCCCCAAATAGAAATATAGAATCGGCAATAAACGATGAACTCCTTAAAATAATTGAATGGTTAAACATTAATAAATTATCATTAAACAGAAACAAATCCAAATATATGATTTTTCACATGCAAAATAAAGCTGTCGATAACTTTATGCTCAATATAAATGGTACAAACATTGAAAGAGTAGATGAATTTAATTTTTTAGGACTTACTTTAGATACAAATTTAAATTGGAATAAACACATTGAAAAAGTATCAAACAAGTGTTCCAAAACAGTCGGCATCTTAAACAGACTAAAATATGTCTTTCCCCTAGAAATTAAAATTATCTTATATAATACGTTATTTTTATCACATATCAACTATTGCATTATGGTGTGGGGATACCAAGGTAGTCGAATGTTGAAAATACAAAAGAAAGCTATGAGAATTTTATCTATAAGTAAATATAATTCACACTCTGAGCCACTTTTCAAAAAATTGAATATCTTAAAAATTGATGACATGTTAAAATTACATGAACTTAAGTTTTATTATAAATATGTACATCATGACCTCCCTGCTTACCTATTAAATTGGAAAATAATTACAAATGCTTACGTACACAATTACAACACAAGGAAAAAAACAGAGTTACACCCATTCAGAACAAAACATGAATTTGCCAAAAGATGTCTTAGATACAGTTTGCCACATGTCATTAACAATACCTCAAAGTTAGTCACAGAGAAGATTGGAACACATAGCTTCAGAAGTTTTGGTAATTATGCAAAAAACAATTTATTAGAAAAATACGTAGATACGTGTACAATATTAAACTGCTATACATGCTATCAAAGTCATTAAAACTGTATTAATGCACGTGATATGTATGGATATGTGTTGTATATATATAAATCAGCATATGGATATTGTATTTGTGCATATACACATACATATCAAGTATATTGAAGTGTACTATTGACAACTAGTATTTGTTTATTTTAACATACCTTTAATACTCCAGTACATGCATATATGTAATCAAGTAATCTCGGTTTCTTTTCTTTTCCTGCACTTTTACTTTTACATTTACATTTGCACTTCCTTCGGTAAAATTGAATTGAAACAAATTATTTACTGTGGCTCCTATGAGAGCGACTGTTATTGTCTTAATAGGAGTCACAGACCCCATCTAATTTGAAATAACACTGCATTTGTATATATATATATATATATATGCCTGTTCATGTTACGTTAATTTGATATTATACACATATTGTAATTGGGGTCTAAATAAAACTTTCTTGTTCTTGTTCTTGTTCTTGTTCTTACTACAGTTGTTGTAAGTACGCAACATACCGTTTAAATTGCATGTATTACCGTTTAAACATGCATGCATTTTATTTAAACAATTGTAAGTACGCGTACATGCATGCACGTTTTTACTACAGTTGTTGTAAGTACGCAACATACCGTTTAAATTGCATGTATTTTACCGTTTAAACAGTAACTACATGCATGCATTTCTGCATGCATGCATGCATGCATTTTATTTTACCGTTTAAACAATCTCATTTTATTTTTACTACAACGCATGCATGCATGCATTTTACCGTTTAATGTCTCATTTTATGTCATCATTTTATTTTATTTCACAACCTTATTTTACCATTTAAACAATGCATGGTTCTCATCCTTTGTTTAAAATGTATTGTTTTTTTTATATTTCATACTTGCATTTTATTTTACCATTTAAACAGTCTCATTTTATTTTTACTACAATTAAGTACGCATGCATTTTACCGTTTAATGTCTCATTTTATGTCATCATTTAAACAATGCATCATCACAACCTTGTAATGCATCATTTTACCATTTAAACTGGTTCTCGTCCTTTTTTTTAAATGTGGTTTTATTTCATAGTCCGATCCAACTGCCTACAACCGGCGCATCGACGACCAAGCCAACATGCACGGTCGCGCCATTCATCCACACGCTCATTTTATAATATTTTACCGTTTAATGTCTCATTCATCGTTTAAACAATGTCTCATTTTATTTCATCGTTTAAATGGTCCTTTGTTTATTGTGGTTTTATTTGCATTTGATTGTCATTGTAATCCCACGACTAGATGTATTTAAACGCAGCGGTTTCGTTTTAATCCGTCCACCAGAACAACGTTGTTTACCGTTAGCCAGCTATGCTGTCATCCAGGGGTCGAAGGCCACTAGAGCAGCAGCAGCCGGCGGCGGTGCCTTATCGCTGCAGCAGCAGCGGTCGTCGCTCTTGCTGTCAACATGCGTCATTCACATACGGGGGCATGTCAACGTTTATACAATGGTTTTAGTATACAATGTTTTAGCGTGGTTAGCGTATTGCTTACGTCAGCACACGACTCGACTCCTAAGGTTTACCCCGGTTATAGGTGGTCGATCAATATTATACCGCTAGGTGGCATCTCACATACAACGAAAAGTAAAAACGCATTATTGCTTACGTCAGCAGGTACGACGTTGAGGACTACGTTAAAAGTACGAAACTAAACGTTGCATGGTTTTAGCGTGGTTAGCGTATTGCTTACGTCAGCACACTCTAGGTACGGCGTTGATCGCTAGGACTAAAATACTCTCTGCACTCACCGCTAGGTGGCACGGCGTTGATCGCTAGGACTAAAATACTCTCTGCACTCACCGCTAGGTGGCATCTCTAGTGTAGGGGTAATCAATCATCCAATTAGTATCAAATTACATCGCAAAGTACGAAACTAAACTTATATACTTTAGCGTGGTTATTAAACGCATTATTGCTTACGTCAGCATGCTCTAGGTACGACGTTGATCGCTAGGACTAAAATACTCTCTGCACTCACCGCTAGGTGGCATCTCTAGTGGTACTGTCAATCATCCAATTAGTATCAAATTACATCGCTCATCAATCACGTTTTTTATAAGTAGGTTTCCGAAACTCATTAGTGTCAAACAAAAAGCCTTTGATCTTTTTTTATACATAGGACTAGTCTCGCATTATTGCTTACGTCAGCAGTGTGCTCGATCTCTATTAATAGTCATAAACGTTTTTTATAAGTAGGCTTTTGAGACCGAGCAGCCCCTACTATCTACTTGTGTTGCATCGGAATATTGCACAATAACTCATTCTGACGCTCGTTTCGATCCCAAAGCTATCTTGTAAACATGCTCTGAATGCATAGACAGGGTCGGCCTGCTGCGAGTGTGAGTCGTATGTGACGTTACGATACCACGTGATCTAATATTCTTAATTTTTTAATGTTCTCAAATGTTACATACAATGTTAAACTTCGTGTACACATGGAAAACTGATTTTAGCTAATGCCTTGTTTGTATTTCCTTTAACGAGAGACAAGACGGTGAAGACGGTCAGGCCATATGCGACAGATAACTTAAAGAACACAAACACATCAAAACAATTCTACGAGGAAACTAAGAACATATTACATGCGCTACAAAACTCAACCGACTTAGAAGAGCAATGGCAGCTATTCCTTCAAGCCGTAAAGGAGAGCACGAATGTAGTGTTAGGAAGGAGAAGAGGGTCCAACAGAGAAAAGTGGATTACTGGAGACTCGTGGAAACTGATTGATAAAAGGAAGGATATGAAGATCAGAAGAGATCAAGCAGCTAGAAACATCCAACAATGGAGATAATCAGATGAAGAATACAGGAAACTGGACAAAGAAGTAAAAAGAGTTGTAGGACAGATAAGAGTAAATGGTTAGAAGAGAAAGGTAAAGAAGCACAAACAGCAGCAGAACGGAATGACTCGAAAACGCTGTATAGGATTGTGAAAGAGCTAACTTGCGCGAAAAGCAATTCCAACATACCAATAAAAGACAAAGATGGCAGAGTACTTCTAACAAGCGAGGAACAAGCCACGAGGTGGATTGAACACTTCCGAGAAGTACTAAATCAACCACCAACCACACTTTTCAACTTCCAACAGGAAACAAACATAAAACAGCTTGATGTCATCACCAATGAAATCACCAGGGCAGAAGTCTCCAAAGCCATCGATAGCCTCAAGAACAACAAGGCAGCGGGCATTGATGAAGTATCGGCCGAACTATTGAAACATGGCAAGGACGGGGTTGTAGACGAGTTAACCTGCTTGTTCAATCTGATCTGGTCTGAGGAGGAAGTTCCTGATGATTGGAGACGAGGAGTGATCGTGACGTTACCAAAGAAGGGGTGCCCGAGCGATTACAATAACTGGCGAGGAATAACATTGATGTCAGTACCATATCAGTTGACCAACACCTCCGGGAGGAACAAGTTGGTTTTCGAAGAGGAAGGTCATGCTGTGAGCAGATCTTCACATTGCGAAACATCATCAAACAAAGCAGAGAGTTCCAGATACCTCTTTTAGTCAATTTCATTGACTTTAAGAAGGCTTTCGACAGTGTCCACAGAGATTCGCTATGACAAATCCTGAAAATATACGGCATATCAAGCAAATATAAAGACATTTTCAAATCGCTATACCGAAACACCAACTGCTGCATCAAGATCAACGATGGCTACACAAACATGTTCGATATAGAGACAGGTGTACGTCAAGGTTGCATCCTGTCCCCTTTCCTCTTTGTTGTTGTTATCGACTTCATCATGAGGAAAACGTTGAAAAATCCGAACTTCGGTGTTAAATGGATAAATAATAGGTTGACAGACCTTAACTTTGTCGATGATATTGCATTGCTCAGCTCACGCCGGAGATCCTGCAAGAGATGACCAATAATTGAAACGAAAATTGAGAGATGGTCGGATTACGAATCAGCTATGGGAAGACAAAAACATTGTCAGTTAGTGATGGATCTGACTCCCACATTCTGATCGGTCAGCAAGAGTTGCAATGCGTCGAGAACTTCCCTTACCTCGGAAGCAACATCTCTAGGAAAGGCGACGCGGAAGTAGATGTACGAGCGAGGATAGGCAAGGCATCAGCGGTGTTCCAAAGACTACGTCCAATATGGTCCAGTAACACCATCAGAAAGGACATAAAACTACGTCTTTACGTGTCAATCGTAATGCCAACAGCGATATATGCCTGTGACATGTGGAAGAATAAGGCGAGGATATAAAAAAAACTAGACATATTTCACCGACGATGTCTCCGGTTCATACTGGGCATATCGTGGAGAGAACACACCACAAATGAAGAAGTGATGAGGAGGGCAGGTCTGGACAGCCTGCATCACATAGTTAAGTCTCGACGACGAAGACTAGCGGGACATATCCTACGCCTACCAAGAGAGAGAACTGCACGTATAGCAATGGAATGGGTGTCTGAAGGTTGAAACAGGAGGAGAGGAAGGTCGACTAAGAACTGGTGCAAGACGTTTAAAGAAGATCTGGCAGAAATGGAAATCACCTGGAATGAGGCCAAAGAAATTGCGAAAGACCGTAGTAGATGGAGAAGGCTCGTCGCCCGACGCCCCGAAAGGAACAGGAGGAACTAAGTATAGGTAAGTAAGTCGAAGGTGCTGACTATAAAATGTTGGATTTCTAGATGATTTGAATAAGCAGAACGATATTTGGCAACAATTTGCTTGTGTGACCTGTTTGCGGAGTAATGCTTGCCGGCATTTGTAAATATTGACGGGTGTCTCACGTACAGGCATTTTACGAGAGCTAGAAGTATGCAATTTTTTTAGTAATCTCCAACATGTCAATGAGATGACGATAATAGCAGGTGAGAAGTTTAAGACATTTTATAGGTCACGTTTTCTTATAATCAGACAAAACGTTAACATGGTTGCCTATGGGAAAACCAACTCTGTATTGACCCCTATAAAGTCCCTGGCAACGGAAACACAGCTACACAGTGAGGCATCGTGGAGGACACATTTTATTTAAAATATTCAGACAAAATTAATGAAAATGCGTGTGTGTCATCAAACAACAAGTGTATATTGTGGACAGGCTGTATGAAATGCAGAAAAGGGTCAAACGTAAAGTATGGTGCAATTAATTGTAAATTTGCATGTGGCAATAGACGCACAATAACAGCGCACCGTTTAGCCTACATGCTGCAAAATCGTACGACATTCTCACACGCAGGACTGGGTACTTCCCATCTTTGCCACAATAGCATGTATGTAACTGCCGATCACGTGAGCCTTGAGCCACACCGTGTGAACAATGAGAGACTTCCGCAAACTTGTTTTGGTGAGGATCACGTTTTGTTCAGCTATATATCTGCGGGCCAATGTTTTTAAATAGGTAATATATATAATACTGTTTTCATAGGTGCTTGCAAAGATTGTGTTTCGTAATACCCGGAACCCCATTGAAACAACAAATAAATCACACTATTTAAGGGATGATCTCTGAATGTCGAAGACGGATATCAGACGAAATTACTTTCATCTGGAACAGCTCCTCCATCCCCTCCCCTAACCTCACACGAAAGTTAGTAAACATTGATATGGTGATTCCAGTATATTAACAGTGTTGTCGGAAGCATAAATGTCGATGACCAAAGACAGACGAATCTGCCTCATACCCCTTGCCAAAAACGAAAGTAATTTCGTCTGACATCGGACATCAATGTTCTGAGACGATCACAAAATTCAATGTAAAAGCAGCGTCTAAGCAAAATGGTGACGCTGCCTAATATTCTATTGTTTGGAGAGCGAACAAAGACATGGCAATTATATGCCCCCTAGCTTCACGTACCACCCAGATTTTTGGTTTTTGCTTTTGGAGAGCCTCAAGGTGGTGTTTTGGTGAGCCACAAGGTGTTTTTGACGAATCTAAAGATATCGAATATTAGCCACATTCCGACGCCAATATATATTTATTTATTGCCTACCCCTTTAGACTGCCCTCTCTTTATCTGCCCCTGATCTCTAAAGTGTGCTTGGTGTGATTCTTCGTTGGGAATTCCAATATACTTCAATCAAATGATGCCGAAAATTAACAACCGTTTCTGCGGTTTCTCGAGGAATGCTGACAATCGGCTCTTGCATCGCTCATACAAGCACGAGATATATATGTTGAAACTTCCATTGCTTCGTACGGGTTGTTACTCGGCTTTTATCTTTCCAGAAGCAGTATATCCATCGTGTTCAAATGTTCGAAGATGAGTTTCAGAATGCAAAATTTAACAGAAAACTCACAACATTAGCATATATAGCGCCACAACTGCTCCACAGCTCAGCCAACGAACACTGCTATTTTTGACAATTTCTAATTCCAAGGGTTGGTCTCGCGGGCCAGCTGGAAACCTAAGTTCTGTTGGGAATCCTCCTAACATTAGCATTAGTATTCCTCGCCAAATCCAAAGCAATAGCAAATAAATGCGTATATATATATGTGTGTGTGTGTGTGTGTGTGTGTGTGTGTGTGTGTGTGTGTGTGTGTGTGTGTGTGTGTGTGTGTGTGTGTGTGTGTGTGTGTGTGTGTGTGTGTGTGTGTGTGTGTGTGTGTGTGTGTGTGTATTTTGTTAGGTGTCACATGACTTCATGTATGTGTGTCTGCTGTTATTTTGTAAAAACACGTTATACATATATATATATATGTGTGTGTGTGTGTGTACATATATATTTTACTAATGGCCTTAATGTATGTGTGTCTTCTGTCATATTGAGAAAAAAAACATTATATATATATATTTCCCTAATGGTCTTAATACATACATGAACACATTACTTTTTACATCAAAATACATAAAATAATTATTGTCGTACTCCAGAAACCCACCTCACCTGCTACTTGTTGTCTTTTGTTGGTCAGCCTTTGTCAAAATTAGTTCATTATGCCGCTACCTTTGTTATGCCAGAACATTTGTTATGAGCCTTTACGCAAAGTAATACTCTTTGATGTGTCAGTTTGTACGGAGTTTTCTAAAAGTTTAACTCGATTCTAGACACTGATGATATCTTGTCTACCCACTTAGTGATTTCACCTAAAACGTGTGTTGAGCATGACCACGTATTTTGGAATTATTGTGATGTAAGGCTTATCTATTTGTGCGTAGCATGGATGTCCATTATTTGGTCATTGATTGGTTATTCAAGTAATTTACAAATTACTGACGTTAACCTCACCGTAATTTACCAACTGACTATGTCTTAAACATTGGCATAATATAGGTTTATTTCCATTCAAAAGGAACCATTCCCTGTAGCAATTACAAGTACTAGTGCGACTCGTATGCTAATATGTTGTATTGATTACACTAATAGTCTAGGTGGATTCCAATCCACTCCTGGTGATGTATTATCATTGATAGCCTACTAACTTTCTTGAATTAAAATTGACTGCCCTAACTAAATTAATTTACAAGTGTATAGCCAAATATTGTGTCTGGTTCTGTTAATGAAGTTATATCTTCTCAGGTTTACAGGAAACTGAAATATCAATTTAGATGTTCACTAAGAACACATTTGTTATAATATATCCATCCTTGTCTATCCTGAATGTCCAAACGCATTTCGACCATTCTGTTTTCTCGTTACGTCGTGTACAATAAAAACCCTGTATTACTCATTAAGTATTCCCATCTGCAGTACTGTGGCCTTATTTCGGCAACTACTTTCACACCAAGAATAAATAAACTAAACGTTTTACAAAAGAAAACAATCAGAAAAATTACAACAAATGATTTCCTAGCACACACTGATAAGTTATTAACGAAATAAATATTGAAACTGAATGCCATATAAATATCAACTGGGGCGTGTTTATGAACAACTTTAATAACAGTATGCTTCCAACCGGTACGTCTCCCCTTCAAAATATTGATATACATAAACATACCAATAGGATATCCATAGTTTATATTTTGTACCACAGGTCAGAATAAATATAAGTAAATAATTCTTTGTTAATTACATGGGTGCAATGTTATGGAATTAACTGAAAATTGAAATTGATGATGATGAAATTGATGATGATGACAACGACGACGACAATGATGATTATGATTATTATAATGATGATCACGATGATGACAATGATGACTACTATTGAATTACGGTTAAGATTACAATTAGGTGTTTGATGGTGATGATGTTGATTATGCTGCTGTTGCTGATGATGATGATTTGGACAATAATATATAGTTTTTTAACTGACCAAATTACGTAGAATAAATGTTTGCTGCATACAAGTGTTGCAAATACGCTGCAATTGCCACATTTTATTATTTTATTCTAACATCAATTTCCCGGTGTAACGGTTTAATGATGTTACACGCTAAGTGAAGATAGCCCCTCCGATGCCCCAGAAAGGAAGGCTTAACGTTTTGTCTCGTGTAATTGTAACAAATGAAAGTACCAATTTGGTCCAACGACAAGCAATGTTGACTGAACACTGCTTTCACAAATATGTAACACATTCCAGCTCTCCCAACATAACATGATTCTTAATGTCAAACCAAGACGATGTAACCTAAAGTTAATCTAGACGCCGAGCTTAACCAAGAAGGCATTAGTATCAAGGTAGAAGGATGAGACTTGGGCGTGGTCAATTGTCATCCATACAGGAAACATGTATGTACCACAGGATAGACAAGGGACATACTGATCCAGTCATTAGTGAGAAAATAATGTCTTCGTAGTCTTGCCTCGAATGATTGAATAGGCTGGGTAAATGAGTGATAACTGGTGTGCCTGTTTCCTGTTACATCATTATCCTTCATTTTTATCCCCATATTGTTCAAATATCACATGATAGATTAGATGGATGCGGCAACTGTTTCCGAAGTCAGTAACTCACCAATGCGGGGTGCGCTTTGAGTCGTTTGTCCATACCACACCTTCGCTGTTTGCCGCTACATAAACCACCTAAGGCCGTCATCAGCCATCGTTACATCAAAGTCCATCTCGACCAGCGCACCAGCGGCAGATATACACTGATCCTGTAGTAAGTCTGCTAGCATGCAAATCTTGTCTTACTGCAGGTCGACATGCACAAATAGAGAAAAACATATGCATACATACGTACTAACATATATACATACATGCGTACGTAATTACAAAAGTACATACATATATACGTACTTACATATAAACATTCATGCATACATACGTACATATATATACATACATACATACATACGTAAATACATACGTACATACATACATACATACATACATTCATACATACATACATACACCCATACATACATACATTCATTCATTCATACAAACATACATACATGCATACATTCATACATACATACATACATACATACATACATACATACATACATACTTATATGAAAGGAAGGTTGAAATGTTCCATTTGCAGTGTCGAACCCAAAGATGCAGTCCCTCATACGAACAGCCGTAATGCTGGGATGCCTGGCTCGTTTTAGGTAAGTTCAACAAAAGGTTGGTCATTGTTTCTATAGGTGGTTGTAAGCAATTTCATTTTATAAATGATACATATTCGCAATGTATAAGTGTATAATTGTTTATTTTAGTTATTGACGTACATACTAATCTGACTACAATCGCCCATTCCTCCTATAACGTAGAGCAACCTAAACATAGAACAGAACTATTATAACATTGTTGCTTAGTTGTGTTGCTTAGTTGTCCGTTTATGTTAGTTTTGTCTACGGCCATGTGTTTTATTGTTTATATATTTCCGTCGAATTAATAGATTCGTCTATAATGTCGAATGTATCAATCACATGACCTGACTGCACAAAATGAATAGGAACACCGAGGCACCAACACGAATTATTATTTGTATTGTTTTATCTCCACATGTGGAGGGGATACAACACCTGGGTAGATACTATTGGCTCACAATCACCAACTCAACGGAAGAGTGCATAATGACGAATAAACTACTCATTCCTAAATGGAATGGACAACATTGCAGAAGTTAAAATAGAAGTGAACATTTGTATTTTCGTTCATTGCAGGAGAGCCAGTGCTTCCGTTTGGAGCATGCTCGGAAAAATGCGACGGCGGTTACCAGTCGGTCGTCACAGAGAAGTGCCCCGTTTCACCGGGCAGCTCAAAGACTTTCGACTGCGAGAAGATCGCCGTCGACTGCAACACTCAGCTGTGCCAGAGTAACACGAAGTTTCTTCAGTTTCATTGCAGATCAAAATTAATACATATGGCATAACGTTTCATACGTGTGCATTGTGGGATTTTAATTCATCTTTATAAACAATATATATATATATATATATTGTTTACTTATATATATATATATATATAAGTAAACAAGTTGGTCATTGTAATAATAGTAACAATAATAATAACAATATCAACTATAATGCATGTGAAATCGAAGCAACCACTGCCATTTTCAGCATCATCACCAACACCGCTATTTACACCATTGTCATCACAATCAACATAACTTTCATCTTCATTCCTATCTCCGGCTACGTCAAGCGTTGAACTCCCGTATTGTCGACGACGCCAATGGATACAAAGTATCACTGGCTGTTAATTATGGGTGCTATTTAGCCGAACTATGTCATATTTATAACACTGGGTTTTATGTTCACAATTGCTTATTAAATACAGTTTCTCCGGAACTGTAGGTGTGCGTTTTTGTAGGCATATGGATGAATCTATGGAACGACTGAAGCGTCCCCTGTGGGGGAGGCACGAGACAACGTTCTACCGCTTCCGGCCTCGTGTAGAGCATCCCTTGCAATGCAATCTCTTGTAATCTTGGTAAGTGATCCGTATATTTTAATTGCAATAAAACCATCCAGATTTTTGATATGTATAAAGAATAATAGGGGTTCCAAAAATATCCTTTTCGAACAATACGGAAACAAAATTTCCAATTTGACGCATTCCCATGTACTACTACCGTAAATATTAATACAGCGTTAATTGACATGCATATATTTGTATAATGATGACCACAATACGCATAAATAACAATATTATGCATTCAAATTATGCATAAACGTGTCATGACGGTCGTCTATACTGCGTGGCAATATGAAACAAACAAAAAACTAGAACAAATAAATAAATACCAAATTACATCACATGTCACCTTTTCTTATGTAGTATATTACATTGCAACACTGACTCTCAGTATTTGCCCATATGGTACTATCCAACCCTTCATGACGCTAGTATTGAGCTCATCATTGCCCCATTTCTGCTACAGAACTGCCGACCAGCTGTCCGGCCGACCTCGTCTTCGCCATCGACAATTACGCATCGATCGGCAGTCTCAGCTTCAACATTTTTAAGCAGATAGCGATGGATATCGAAAGATCGCTGCCCGTTAGCTCGTCCGGGGTGCATATTGGTTAAGTCAAGTTCAGCGTCACCGCCGATGCCGTATTCTCGCTGACTGATTGCTATGATCAGTCAGTGATTGCGGCCAACATTTGGGCTTCGAGTTACGTCGGCGGTACAGTCTGCGCAGCCAACGGCATGGCGGGTGTCAATGATATGTTCTCCTCGAGCGGCACCCCCAGCTACCCGCGTATAGCCATCTTCTTCACTGACGGACCAGACGATCTCGCTGCATACAAAGCATACGAACTTTCTGAGGGGCTGAAAGCGAATGTTGATATGTATGTTGTCCGTAAGTATCTTGAACATCTCCCCTTGACTTGACTTAAATCCTCAGGCCATCCTGACCTCTTACTGTTCTCCCAGATGCTACACCCATCCATCTGTTATATGCAGTTATGGGAACTCTTCAGACAAATGACTAACTCTTTGATCCTTGCGCATAATACTTTTTTAATCTTCTTCCGTTGCCATTATCCCTCACTGGGTCGGCCTGGAATGTAGACGTTGTCACCACTTTGTCCAGTCTTTCACGTCTTCATCTTTCAGCCTGAACCACTTTAAATGATTTTTTTTTTAAATATGTTCAAGTGGATGCTCGACCCAATTACGCACTTGTATCTGCGTTGATGTTGTTGACTGTCGTTCTACTTCCAAGATCCATGTCATCTACAAATTCAGTATGTTGAAGATTACATTACGGCCACGCAGTTGGTTTTGAAAGTTACCAGACCTGACATACTTTTGTTTTAAGTGCCGAGCCGAGGAGTCAGCGTAGACAGTCCCTTGAATAAAGATTCGCTAGCAAGCACGGTCTCCGATTAGCTGGATAGCGGATTGCTGTTAATACCGCCTGCTTGGGGGTCTTTCTTTTGGACTTTTCATAGTAAGCTTAGCATCACCGAGCCGGCTTACAGGCCCTGCGTCGGCAAGACAGAATACAGATATCGTATCGACCAAAATCAATGTTGTCAACAAATTAAAGAAATGAACACACCGTATTATTTTATTCAATCGACTACGGATATTTTTAACCAATTCACTAATTACATGTAAGAACATCAAAGAACGGGGTTCGTGATGTGCGGAACGAGGTGAGGAAGCCGCGTTTGCCGAAGCGGCCCACGTTGTTCATTAGTCACGAATGTGTCACGTGACAAGCCAACTAAACCTTCGTTGTTGTGGCTCCAGTCGTGCCGACCTGCAACAACAAACTTCTGCTGCACTTCCCGTACACAGTCAACTTTGATGACGTCACAAGGCCAAGGGCTACTCGTACGGAGAAGATGACGGGGAAGTGGTCCTGGCCTATGACGACGATCGACAAGAGAGTGTTGCTGAATTCGTATACACGACTCACAGAACGCATACTAACCATCTAGCGGGAACTTTGCTTAACAGTACAGTGAAATAAACTGCGACAGAGACAATTATTCCTGTCAGTAAGAAACAGAAAAAGACAATATATTCAGATGATCCACGAGTAAAATCAGCCAGGGAGAAAGTTGAAGAGGGGTCTACCAGCAAAACACTGAAGCTGACAACAGAGTGAGATATGAGCAGTCCAAGAATAACAAGGATACAACGTATACCATTGTGCAGGAGGAAGAACTTTGCAGCAACATTGCGAAAGTCGAAAATGCACACATTAATGGAAGACACGGACAAAGCTAGAAGCATATAAACCAGATAAGTGGTAGAAAGACAGCTATTAAAGGACAACTATAGGACAAAACTGCAGAACAAAGAGTGGAAAACTGGTACGATCACTTCCGCAAACTACTAGGCAGTCCACCAGACATAGAAGATGAGGATCAAGAGATCCAACCTGTAATCATTAATATCAACTCAAGGAAGGACCGTTTTAAAGAGACGAGTATGAGAAGGCCAAGCGATCGCCGAATGATGGAAAGAGCTGCGGGATGGTGTTATACCACCTGTATTGCTAAAACACTGCGATCTGGACAGTATCATACTAGAGTTTTGCAACAAAGCTTTGATTGAAGGGAAGATACCACTACAGTTGGAAGTTCTGAACATTATTCCAATACCTACGAATGGCGATTTAAGCATAGCAGGGAATTACAGGGGCATTAGCCTGAGCTCCATTGTGGCAAAGACATTGAACAAAATACGTCCTGAAATTGACCACCACTTAAGAGGCAATCAGAATGGATTCTGGACAGGGTGAAAAACTATAGGTCATATACTAACCCTGAAAAGGTTAATTGAAGGAATTAAAACAAAACATCTTCCTGCAATTATGACATTCGTAGACTTCCGAAAAGCATTTGATGAGGTTCATAGTGGCGAGATGATGAAGATTCTTGAAGATTATGGTGTCCCCAAAGAGCTAGTAACTGCTATTTCCAACATGTACAGGAACACATGAGCCAAAGTACAATCACCGGATGGAGAAACTGAGCTTTCTGATATCACGGCGGGAGTGCCACAGGGTGACACGCGGGCGCCATACTCCTCGGGATAGTCCTTGACTATACACAGCGGCGAACTGTCGATGGAAGAAAAAAGGAAGTTGGATTCCAGATAACAAGACGGAAACGCAAACGTATTAATCCTGAGGTGATCGCCGATTTCGAATATTTGCCGATGATATTGCGCTACTATCAGAAGTGATTAATCAGGCGCAGGAGCTTCTAACACGAGTGGAAAATCACGTGCAAGGATTGGTTTAAAGATCAATCCTGGAAAAACCAAATACATCTCACTCAACCAATTAGGAAACACCAGCATCGTTGCCAGGGAAGGTGCTGTTTTAGAGAAGGTTGAAGACTACAAATGACTTGGCTCCTGGGACTGCACAACAGACCAAGACATCAAAACCAGGAAGGCAATGACGTAGAGAACACTCAACCAACTAAGCCTAATATGGAAATCTAAACACCCACGCAAAATCAAGCAGCGACTGTTTATTGCAACAGTAGAGTTTGTACTACTCTATGGATGCGAAACATGAACAATGACGAAACAACTTGATAAACATCTATTAGATGTAATACAAGAACGCTTCGTGCCGCATTTAGCATTCACTGGCAACAGCATTTTACAAACATAGAACAATACAGTGGAATGTGTAAAGTCACTGATAACATAAAAACAACACGATTGAGATTTGCCGTACACTGCTACAGACATAAGGATGAAATGGCATCTAAGACCATCTTGTGGCAACCGACATATGGAAGAACCAAGGCAGCAGCAACTTACATCGACTGCTTAAAGGAAGATGTGGGTCTAGAGTCGGAGGAGCTGAAGACGGCAATGGCAGGCAAAGGGATCTGGAGACGGATGTTTGAAGCCACCAATGTTCGACCCCAGTGGCCGGGTGAGTGAGTGAGTGGGTGAGTGAGTTAATTACTCAGGAAAGTATATAACACCCTTACAATCAATTGTGCGTGTGTGTTCTGTAGGTGCCATTCATGCGCAACTGGCTTCAAGACCAGAACCAGCAGACGTGGAGTGTGGCTGCGTGGGTAAAGAGAGAGGCAGGATCCGCCGACTTCGTGGGAATTGTCGACAACGGAGACTACGAGGACAGTGCCAGATTCCTTCTCTACAGCAACGTTGCCTACGGCAACCCTGACGCCTGTGGTGGCATTGCCGCCGGCAATGGTTTCCCAACAACAGTTATAGGTCTATCTTTTTCTTTTATAATAATAACAATAATAATTATAATAACAGAAACAGTTCCATGGTGATTTAACTTAAGTAAAGAAGCGCAATATATCAGAATCGTTTAGCTGATAGTATAAATACTGAATAATTTCAACAGTCGTAAAGTCATAGCAAACCGCCAGGCTGTAAAACAGACTTCACAAGTTCCTCAGAGAACGTCTCTGTGACAATAGCCACAATTTATATCACGTCATTACCCGATCCATCATTTGAACTTAGTCAAATATAACTGTCCCGCTAAGACATTGTGATTGGCACACCACACGTCTTGTCCATTGTCCATATTGCGCGAATATGCATTATTGGTACTTTAGGGTATGATCGAGAACATGTAGTTTAGAACTTTGTGAGTTTCAAATAAACTAGAAAACGTCATGATGTAGTTCGTCTGGTTATATGTTTCGTTAAAGATCGACTTAATTAGTTGTTTCTTCATCGTCTGTTTTTCTTCTTGTTTACTTCGTCGTCGTCCTCTGTTTCTCCCTCTTATTCTACCTCTTGCATTTTGGTGCCGTATATGGTGTGATAACGTCACTGCGTTCTGCTCTCTTGACGACGATATATCTACCACCATCCCGATCTTCTGCCATTCTCTCCAAGTCGAAAGTGTTCAGTCCTGCCTTTCTAACGCCGCTCACTGTCTCCAACTTAAATTTTCGTCATCTCTTCTATCACCCTCTTTTTTCGTTTAGCGATATCGTTGTCGATATGCCCTGTTACTTGTACATGGCCTGTCCATGTGTATCTCTTCCCTATTTCAGTCATTTTAGAGCATCTTCAGTCCAATTTCGACTCTCAGTTTCCCCGTGTTCCTTCTATTAGGTAAATTACTTGAAGCTCGACATAATAGTATCTGTGTATTCGTAATCTGTCACCAGGGCATCAATTATGGAGTGCGGGTGCACCTGACAGTGGTCTACAACGGAAAAGAGGTCATGGTGTTCGTCAAAGGTGAACTGCAGAATGTCCTGTCAATGCCTCTTGGTGGTAAGTCGCCAAGGAAGTGACCAGACGAGAACTTAGCTTGATGCCAACAACTTGGTGCCAAGTCAACATTGTAAAGGATCGCTCATTAGGAAACGTTCAGCATTTTCTTAAGTGTGTGCGACAAATAACGCTAATTATTTACTTGGACAAAAGGCCAATATAATAAGTAGGTCGTGTATTGCAGTAGATCGCTCGGATAAGCAGTCAATACATGTGAATTTTGTGATTTCAGGCGCCATGTTGAACACACAGAATCCTCTATATGTTGGCATGCTGGGATTCTGCGACGAAAAGCCTTGCTACTTTAAGGGACGCATTGACGACGTAAGTCATACATATCCTGTTAGCAAAACACTCAATAAGCTGAGTCACTTTGCGATACGCCACATTGAAATAGAACAGGTGGCGCCATCTCTTGCCCTGGGGATGGTATTGATTCGCTGTGTTGTGGGTGAACATTCCCGTTTTGAACGCAAGAGTCACCGCTCTAAAAGCGGACATATGCTTGTTTTACTATCGGCGAAGAGATGCGCCATTATAGCGCATTTGAACAGTAACGATTAGCCAGTGTCAATTATATTATGTTCGTACTATTACAATCAGAATCAACTCCCAGGTTCAGAGGCCCACTAGTGTCTTTCTACGATCATTCGTTTCCTTTAACCTTTGACCACCGATCAATCAATTGGCGATGCAACAGAGAACACAAAATGATAGTTATTTATCAGTTATTGTTATTTACATGTTTTTTTAATATCATATGCTTTTCTGGGAGGTCTTTCTCCTACCTGAGTCAACGAATGTTGAACCAATCTCCTGTAGAGCGCGACACTGGGGAAATATGTGTCAAAGATCTAAACACTGCAAAGGGGGTAATTTGGAGGGAACTAGCTTGAATTTATTATCTTTAATTCATACGTTTACATATTTACCTGGTAAATTATATGAATGTGGGTCAGAACAAATCAATATGTTTTTTATCCGCATGTTTGCCTCTCTAATAGATTTATGTTGATTTGTTCCAGGTTCGTGTCTACACTGTTGCTCTTGACTCCGCCGAGATCCTCAGCATAATGTAAACTGGTGAACGATAGATACTATCTTATATTCTATATGTGGAATCAGATTTACACGCATAATGTGTTTCGAATTGTTAGAACGTGTATGGCATCGATAGCTTATTGACGAATGTGAACACATCATGTAATGAAGGCAAACATATCGGAGGCACATATTTCTGTAGAAGAGTCGTTACAAATGGAACGTCATCCATGACCACCGTCAATGCTCTCAGACGTATACTATTATGTTTCCGAGACGTTTGTCCGACGTGTATTATTGATTCCATATTTACGTTGTAATACTGTATTAATAAATCATATCATGTACACATGTTGACGTGTCTTTAAAACGTACACACACATATACACGTACATACCAACTTACCTACGTACATAATAATTATCTACTGCCCTGCCTTCTAACCTACCTGGCTTCCTCCTGCCTGCCTGCCTGCCTGCCTGCCTGCCTGCCTGCCTGCCTGCCTGCCTGCCTGCCTGCCTGCCTGCCTGCCTGCCTGCCTGCCTGCCTGCCTGCCTGCCTGCCTGCCTGCCTGCCTGCCTGCCTGCCTGCCTGCCTGCCTGCCCGCCTGCCTGCCTGCCTGCCTGCCCGCCTGCCTGCCTGCCTGCCTGCCTGCCTGCCTGCCTGCCTGCCTGCCTGCCTGCCTGCCTGCCTGCCTGCCTGCCTGCCTGCCTGCCTGCCTGCCTGCCTGCCTGCCTGCCTGCCTGCCTGCCTGCCTGCCTGCCTGCCTGCCTGCCTGCCTGCCTGCCTGCCTGCCTGCCTGCCTGCCTGCCTGCCTGCCTGCCTGCCTGCCTGCCTGCCTGCCTGCCTGCCTGCCTGCCTGCCTGCCTGCCTGCCTGCCTGCCTGCCTGCCTGCCTGCCTGCCTGCCTGCGTGATTGCCTGTCAGCCTGCCTGTCTACCTACCTGCCTACCTATCTACATGCATGCATACATACAAATATTCATCTATATATTCATGCGTGCATACTTATATACATACATACATAGATACATGCATGCATACTTACATACATACATACATACATACATACATACATACATACATACATACATACATACATACATACATACATACATACATACATACAAACATACATACATACATACATACATACATTCATGCATAGATACACTCATACAAACATACTGGCAACAGTTATCAACATTACAATATTTCCGTCTTTTAAAGTTGTTTCCAGATTGGCGCCCTCTGATGAAGAATGATTTACCACAGGCTTTTGCCAGGATTGTTAAATTTTCCAACCCCGTTACACATGCATTGCTAATTGGAAAGTGGTAAATATTCATGGGGATGAGTCTCTCCAAAAACGTCCAACTGCACCTTCAGTCTTACAAAACGTTCAAACTACAAACTGCACTCCTGAACTCGCATTCACGCTTAGAATATGCCAGATTTTATGTCAACGAAACACCGTTTTCACTATATTATTGATAAAGACCTGTTACAAAATATAACATGTTATCCGAAAATAAATATCAATTATCCAAAGACCAAAAGATTTGTTATTTGAAAAAGAAAAACCAGTTGTGTCTTATTCAAAAACTCGTTGCAATAACGAGACAACGGGTCACTGGCTAAAGTCTTACTTAACCTAACCAGAGAGTGAGGCTGAATTTCCTTTGTGGCTGGCCTATGTAGCCCCATTCACTCCTTTACATATTCTTCCGCGTTTTTCTCAGTTTGATAACTAGGGAAACCCCAAGCCTATCTACTAGACGGCGCTACCATTTGCCCATTTATTACTATCAATATTGCATCGCTACCTCACATAAAATCAATTTATACAATGACCAAAATATTTGTTATTTCAAAAATAAAAACCAGTTGTGACTTTTTCAAAAACTCGATCCAATAACGGGACAACGGGTCACTGGCTAAAGGCTTACTTCACCATTCAATTCTTGAAGGCCGTAGAGTGTTGACACATGTACATATATTGGCCCCTCCATTCAAATAACTACCGTTAACCTCACTGTTATTTCTGACTTACCAACCAAATATGTCTTAAACATTGGCATAATATTCGTTTATTTCCTTTCAAAAAGAACCACTCCCTCTAGCAATTACAAGTTCAGTACTGGTGCGACCAGAATGCTAATTCTAGTCGCACATTTGTGAATTGTTAATTAAAGATGATGTTTAGTTAAACCCATGTATTAGTAACACAAGCACTATGGTAACAAGTTTATATATGAGTTGTGAATATTATTTTGTAATTTATATATAAGTCGTGTTGTATTTATTAAGTTTGTTTAGTTTGAATAGGGAAAAGCAACACATCAGTCTAAGACTTTAGCTATGTCCTTTCAGCAGCAGCAGCACCAGCAGCAGCAGCAGCAGCAGCACCAGCACCAGCAGCACCAGCAGCAGCAGCAGCAAACCATACAGTGCTTTTATTGTGTTATTATTGTTGTTGAGTAAATTTTCATTCAAACTTTAATTCCCCTTGCTGTAGTGTTTACTCTAATAGTCGAACTGGAATCCACTCCACTCCAGGTGATATATTATCCTTTTTTGCCTATTAACTTTCTTGAATTACAATTGACTGCCCTAACTATACTAATTTACCAGTGCATATAGCCAATTTTGCGTCTGGTTCTGTTAATGGAATTACATTTTCCCAGGTTAACACTAAAGTGAAATATCGATTTAGGTGTTCACTCACTAAGAACCTATTTGTTATAATATCTTCATCCTTGTCTGTTCTAACGGTCCAAACCTATTTCGTCCATTCTGTTTTCTCCTTAAGTAATGTACAATAAAAAATATTGCACATTAAATCTTCCCATCTGCAGTACTATGGCCTTATTTACGCAACTACGTTGACACGAAGAATAAAAACTTTACAAATGAAAACAATCAGAATAATAAAAAAAATGATTATGTAGCACATGATATACAAATATCAACTGGGCGTGTTTATGAACAAATTTAGTAACAGTATGCTTCCAACCGGTACGTCTCCCCTTTAAAAAAATTATATACATAGACATACCAATAGGATGCCAATAGTTGATATTTTGAACCTCAGGTCAAAACAAATATATGTAAATAATTCTTTGTTAATTACATGTGTGCAATGTTATGGAATTCACTAAAAATTAAATTAATCAACCAGTGGCAGAATACGAATTTAAGCAGATATTTAAACATGTCTAGTTGTCCGTTTCTCAAGGAACTTAATTCTCTCCGGTATTTTCAGCAGTTTGGTGTTAATGACTTTATTAAACTAGATAATGTAAGTGTTTATTAGATATTCACTCGGATTGAAACAAAACTAGTTAAATCGTTGACTAGCTAATAACATGTTCTCTATTATTCATAGTTTCATTTCCCGTATGTCTTTGCTAATTGTGTTATGCTACCTGGTATTTATTTTAGTGGAAGTTCCACATGTTGCATTCTACTTTTAATTGTTTCATTTTACTTGTTGATGTGTATTATGACATGTCAAGTTATGGTTACTTCTATCCAGTTGCACATATGGCCAGGTTAACATTGTCATTGTTTGTTAGTGTTAAAAGTGTATGTGTTGGTATTTACTCCTTGAGGTTGTGCACAATTATGTAGACATTTCCATTGTATAAGTTCGTGATTAAATCAAGCTAGAAAGAACTAATAACAACACATTGTAGACGTAATAAAGAATATAACACAATAAAAACAGTAGAAGAACACACACTACACGTGTCATGTGATAACAGTAAATCCCAACATTTAGCAAGGCTATGCCCATCATTTAGTGACCAATACATCTCCAACCTGTCGACTCATCGACGTCACATGTCCGTGCAAAGGAAAATACAGAAAAAGACGTAAACTAAGGAAATGTCTATAATTTTGTGGAGTGCCCACAATAAGAATAAAATAACAAGGAGGACATAGAGCACCAGACCGATGATGGCAAAGATAACCACGATGACTGCTATGATTATGATGATGACAGCGACGACGATGGCGACGACGACGACACTGATGGCTATGATTATTATGATGATGATCACGATGATGACAATGATGACTACTATTGAATTACGGTTAAGATTACGTGTAAGAGTTTGATGGTGATGATGTTGATTATGCTTCTGCTGCTGATGATGATGATTATGACAATAATATTATCATGTCTTTATCTGACCAAACTACGTAGAATCATTTTTTGCTGCATACGACTTTTTGTAAATGTTGCAAATACGCTGCAATTGCCACATTTTATTATTTTGTACAAACATCAATGTCTCAGTTTTACGTGTTAATGATGTCACACGCTACGTGAAGATTTCCCGCTCGATCCTTCTGGAAAGATGGCATACCATTTTGTCTCGTATAATTGTAACAAATAAAACTACCAATTTGGTTCAAAGACAAGCGAAGTTGACTACACACTGCTTTCACAAAAATGTAATACATTCCACCGCTCCCAGCAAAATCGAATACTTAATGTCAAATCAAAACTAAAAAGTCAATCTAAACGCTGAGAAGACATTCAAGGTAGAAGGAGGAGACTTGGTCAAATGTCATTTCATTTAACTCGTAGCGAAACTCTGATCTACACAGGATGCACATACATGCATCCTATGTAGATCACAGTTCTGTACCACAGGACAGATATGGGAGACATATTGATTCAGTCATTAGTAACACATAAATGTACACTTGCCTACAATGATTGTATAGGCTGGGTAAATGAGTGATAATTCGAAGCATTGGTGTGACCATTTCCTATTACATCATTGTCCTTCTGTATTATCTGCATATTTTTCAAATCATATATGTTAGATTAGATCGATGCGGCAACTGTTTCCGAAGTCAGTAACTCGCCAATGCGGAGTACGCCTCAGACTCGATTGTCCATACCACAACTTCGCTGATCGCCGCTACATAAACCAACAGTGCCCGTCTTCAGCCATCATTGCATCAAAGGCCATCTCGACCAGAGCACCAACGGCAGACATAAACTGGTCCTATGATAAGTCTGCTCGCGTGCAAATCTTGACTTACTGCAGGTCGACATGCGCAAATGGAGAAAAACATATGCATACATGCGCACTAACATATATACATTAATGCGTACATACATGCGTACATGCACACATGCACACATGCACACATTCACACATGCACACATGCACACATGCACACATGCACACATGCACACATGCACACATGCACAAATGCACACATGCACACATGCACACGTGCTCACATGCGCACATTCGCACATGCGCACATACACACACACATACACACACACATACACACGCATACACACACATACACATATACACACGCATACACACATACATACACACATATATACGCACACACACGTACACACGTACACACGTACACAAATACACACATACACACATACACACATACAAACATACACACATTCACACATACACCCATACACACATGCACACAAGCACACAAGCACACATGTACACATACACACATACACACATACACACATACACACATACACACATACACACATACACACATACATACATACATACATACATACATATATACATACATACATGCATACATACATACATACATACATACATACATACATACATACATACATACATACATACATACATACATACATACATATTGTTATACAAGAAATTCCAGTAATGCCGTACAGGGCCGCGTTTCCAAAGTCAAATCGCGACGTAACTAACGCGTGTACAAGCGACCTGCACTCTGAAAGCGGGAGAGGTGATCGTATTCGCGCTAGGAAACGTAATTGTACGTAGGCAGTCCGACAGGTAAGGCTAATGTGTGCGGCCATCGACATCGTGGAGTCGAGCTGTACTTCAAGGTCACGTATGTTGACGGAAGTGCTGACGATACAACCGCAGACGTCGATGGAAAGAGGCGGTGGCTGTGGAACACGGTTGTTTGGTGCTGCAAACAGTATCACCTATGTCACTATATTATTGATAAAGACCTGTTACAAAATATAACATGTTATCCGAAAATAAATATCAATTATCCAAAGACCAAAAGATTTGTTATTTGAAAAAGAAAAACCAGTTGTGACTTATTCAAAAACTCGTTGCAATAACGGGACAACGGGTCAGTGGCTGAAGTCTTACTTAACCTAACCAGAGAGTGAAGCTGAATTTCCTTTGTGGCTGGCCTATGTAGCCCATATCACTCCTTTACATATTCTTCCGCGTTTTTCTCAGTTTGATCACTAGGGAAACCCCAAGCATATCTACTAGACGGCGCTATCATTTGCCCTTTTATCACTATCAATATTGCATCGCTACCTCACACAAAATCAGTTCATACAATGACCAAAAGATTTGTTATTTCAAAAATAAAAACCAGTTGTGACTTTTTCAAAAACTCTTTCCAATAACGGGACAACGGGTAACTGGCTAAAGGCTTACTTCACCTTTCAATTCTTGAAGGCCGTAGAGTGTTCACACATGTACATATATTGGCCCCTCCATTCAAATAACTGCCGTTAACCTCACTGTAATTTCTGACTTACCAACCAAATATGTCTTAAACATTGGCATAATATTCGTTTATTTCCATTCAAAAAGAACCACTCCCTCTAGCAATTACAAGTTCAGTACTGGTGCGACCAGAATGCTAATTCTAGTCGAACATTTGTGAATTGTTAATTGAAGATGATGTTTAGTTAAACCCATGTATTAGTAACACAAGCACTATGGTAACAAGTTTATATATGAGTTGTGAATATTATTTTGTAATTTATTTATAAGTCGTGTTGTATTTATTAAGTTTGTTTAGTTTGAATAGGGAAAAGCAACACATAAGTCTAAGACTTCAGCTATGTCCTTTCAGCAGCAGCAGCAGCAGCAGCAGCAGCAGCACCAGCAGCAGCAGCAGCAGCAGCAGCAGCACCAGCAGCAGCACCAGCAGCAGCAGCAGCAGCAAATCATACACTGCATTTATTGTGTTATTGTTGTTGTTGAGTAAATTGTTATTCAAACTTTAATTCCCCTTGCTGTAGTGTTTACACTAATAGTCGAACTGGAATCCACTCCACTCCAGGTGATATATTATCCTTGATTGCCTATTAACTTTCTTGAATTACAATTGACTGCCCTAACTATACTAATTTACCAGTGTATATAGCCAATTTTGCGTCTGGTTCTGTTAATGGAATTACATTTCCCTGGTTAACACTAAAGTGAAATATCGATTTAGGTGTTCACTCACTAAGAACCCATTTGTTATAATATCTTCATCCTTGTCTGTTCTAACGGTCCAAACCTATTTCGTCCATTCTGTTTTCTCCTTAAGTAATGTACAATAAAAAATATTGCACATAAATCTTTCTGCAGTACTATGGCCTTATTTACGCAGACGCGAAGAATCACAAACAATCATATATGTGATAATAAATATCAACTTTGTTATGATTAGTAACAGTCAACCGTACGTTTCAAACAATATGGAATTCACTGACAATTGAAATTAATCAACCAGTGGCAGAATACGAATTTAAGCAGTTGATGAACACAATTAGTAACAGTATGCTTTCAACCTGTATGTCTCCCCTTTAAACAAAAAATATATACATAAACATACCAATAGGATGCCCATAGTTGATATTTTGAACCTCAGGTCAAAACAAATATATGTAAATAATTCTTTGTTAATTACATGTGTGCAATGTTATGGAATTCACTAAAAATTAAATTAATCAACCAGTTGCAGAATACGAATTTAAGCAGATATTTAAACATGTCTAGTTGTCCGTTTCTCAAGGAACTTAATTCTCTCCGGTATTTTCAGCAGTTTGGTGTTAATGACTTTGTTAAACTAGATAATGTAAGTGTTTATTAGATATTCACTCGGATTGAAACAAAACTAGTTAAATCGTTGACTAGCTAATAACATGTTCTCTATTATTCATAGTTTCATTTCCCGTATGTCTTTGCTAATTGTGTTATGCTACCTGGTATTTACTTTAGTGGAAGTTCCACATGTTGCTATCTATTTTTAATTGTTTCATTTTACTTGTTGATGTGTATTATGACATGTCAAGTTATGGTTACTTCTATCCAGTTGCACATATGGCCAGGTTAACATTGTCATTGTTTGTTAGTGTTAAAAGTGTATGTGTTGGTATTTACTCCTTGAGGTTGTGCACAATTATGTAGACATTTCCATTGTATAAGTTCGTGATTAAATCAAGCTAGAAAGGACTAATAACAACACATTGTAGACGTAATAAAGAATATAACACAATAAAAACAGTAGAAGAACACACACTACACGTGTCATGTGATAACAGTAAATCCCAACATTTAGCAAGGCTATGCCCATCATTTAGTGACCAATACATCTCCAACCTGTCGACTCATCGACGTCACATGTTCGTGCAAAGGAAAACACAGAAAAAGACGTAAACTAAGGAAATGTCTATAATTTTGTGGAGTGCCCAGAATAAGAATAAAATAATAAGGAGGACATAGAGCACCAGACCGATGATGGCAAAGATAACCACGATGACTGCTATGATTATGATGATGACAGCGACGACGACGGCGACGACGGCGACACTGATGGCTATGATTATTATGATGATGATCACGATGATGACAATGATGACTACTATTGAATTACGGTTAAGATTACGTGTAAGAGTTTGACGCTGATGATGTTGATTATGCTTCTGCTGCTGATGATGATGATTATGACAATAATATTATCATGTCTTTATCTGACCAAACTACGTAGAATCATTTTTTGTTGCATACGACTTTTTGTAAATGTTGCAAATACGCTGCAATTGCCACATTTCATTATTTTGTACTAACATCAATGTCTCGGTTTTACGTGTTAATGATGTTACACGCTACGTGAAGATTTCCCGCTCGATCCTTCTGGAAAGATGGCTTACCATTTTGTCTCGTATAATTGTAACAAATAAAACTACCAATTTGGTTCAAAGACAAGCGAAGTTGACTACACACTGCTTTCACAAATATGTAATACATTCCAGCGCTCCCAGCAAAATCGAATTCTTAATGTCAAATCAAAACTAAAAAGTCAATCTAGACGCTGAGAAGACATTAATATCAAGGTAGAAGGAGGAGACTTGGTCAAATGTCATTTCATTTAACTCGTAGCAAAACTCTGCTCTACACATGATGCATATACATGCATCCTATGTAGATCACAGTTCTGTACCACAGGACAGATATGGGAGACATATTGATTCAGTCATTAGTAACACATAAATGTACTCTTGCCTACAATGATTGAATAGGCTGGGTAAATGAGTGATAATTCGAAGCATTGGTGTGACCGTTTCCTATTACATCATTGTCCTTCTGTATTATCTGCATATTTTTCAAATCATATATGTTAGATTAGATCGATGCGGCAACTGTTTCCGAAGTCAGTAACTCGCCAATGCGGGGTACGCCTCAGACTCGTTTGTCCATACCACAACTTCGCTGATCGCCGCTACATAAACCAACAGAGCCCGTCTTCAGCCATCATTGTATCAAAGGCCATCTCGACCAGAGCACCATCGGCAGACATAAACTGGTCCTATGATAAGTCTGCTCGCGTGCAAATCTTGACTTACTGCCGGTCGACATGCGCAAATGGAGAAAAACATTTGCATACATGCGTACTAACATATATACATTAATGCGTACATACATGCGTACATGCACACATGCACACATGCACACATGCACAAATGCACAAATGCACACATGCACACATGCACACTTGCTCACATGCGCACATGCGCACATACACACACACATACACACACACATACACACGAATACACACACACACGCATACACACGCATACACACACATACACACATACATACACACATATACACGCACACACACGTACACACGTACACACGTACACACGTACACAAATACACACATACACACATACAACCATACAAACATACACACATACACACGTACACACATACACACATACACACTTACACACATACACACATGCACACAAGCACACATGCACACAAGCACACATGCACACATGCACACATACACACATACACACATACACATATACACACATACACACATACACACATACACACATACACACATACATACACACATACACACATACACACACACACATACACACGAATACACACACACACACATACACACGCATACACACACATACACACACATACACACATACATACACACATAGACACGCACACATACGTACACACGTACACAAATACACACATACACACATACACACATACAAACATACACACATACACACATACACACATACACACATGCACACAAGCACACATGCACACAAGCACACATGCACACATGCACACATACACACATACATACATACACACATACACACATACACACATACATACATACATACATACATACATACATACATACATACATACATACATACATACATACATACATACATACATATATACATACATGCATACATACATACATACATACATACATACATATTGTTTAAAAGAAATTCCAGTAATGCCGTACAGGGCCGCGTTTCCGAAGTCAAATCGCGACGTGACTAACGCGTGTACAAGCGACTTGCACTCTGAAAGCGGGAGAGGTGATCGTATTCGCGCTATGAAACGTAATTGTGCGTAGGCAGTCCGACAGGTACGGCTAATGTGTGCGGCCATCGACATCGTGGAGTCGAGCTGTACTTCAAGGTCACGTATGTTGACGGAAGTGCTGACGTTGCAACCGCAGACGTCGATGGAAAGAGGCGGTGGCTGTGGAACACGGTTGTTTGGTGCTGCAAACAGTATCACCTGTGTCACTATATTATTGATAAAGACCTGTTACAAAATATAACATGTTATCCGAAAATAAATATCAATTATCCAAAGACCAAAAGATTTGTTATTTGAAAAAGAAAAACCAGTTGTGACTTATTCAAAAACTCGTTGCAATAACGGGACAACGGGTCAGTGGCTGAAGTCTTACTTAACCTAACCAGAGAGTGAAGCTGAATTTCCTTTGTGGCTGGCCTATGTAGCCCATATCACTCCTTTACATATTCTACCGCGTTGTTCTCAGTTTGATCACTAGGGAAACCCCAAGCCTATCCACTAGACGGCGCTACCATTTGCCCTTTTATCACTATCAATATTGCATCGCTACCTCACACAAAATCAATTCATACAATGACCAAAAGATTTGTTATTTCAAAAATAAAAACCAGTTGGGACTTTTTCTAAAACTCGTTCCAATAACGGGACAACGGGTCACTGGCTAAAGGCGTACTTCACCTTTCAATTCTTGAAGGCCGTAGAGTGTTCACACATGTACATATATTGGCCCCTCCATTCAAATAACTACCGTTAACCTCACTGTTATTTCTGACTTACCAACCAAATATGTCTTAAACATTGGCATAATATTCGTTTATTTCCATTCAAAAAGAACCACTCCCTCTAGCAATTACAAGTTCAGTACTGGTGCGACCAGAATGCTAATTCTAGTCGCACATTTGTGAATTGTTAATTAAAGATGATGTTTAGTTAAACCCATGTATTAGTAACACAAGCACTATGGCAACAAGTTTATATATGAGTTGTGAATATTATTTTGTAATTTATTTATAAGTCGTGTTGTATTTATTAAGTTTGTTTAGTTTGAATAGGGAAAAGCAACACATAAGTCTAAGACTTCAGCTATGTCCTTTCAGCAGCAGCAGGACCAGCAGCAGCAGCAGCAGCAGCAGCAGCAGCAGCAGCACCAGCAGCAGCAGCAGCAGCAGCAGCAGCAGCAAACCATACAGTGCATTTATTGTGTTATTGTTGTTGTTGAGTAAATTTTTATTCAAACTTTAATTCCCCTTGCTGTAGTGTTTACACTAATAGTCGAACTGGAATCCACTCCACTCCAGGTGATATATTATCCTTGATTGCCTATTAACTTTCTTGAATTACAATTGACTGCCCTAACTATACTAATTTACCAGTGTATATAGCCAATTTTGCGTCTGGTTCTGTTAATGGAATTACATTTCCCTGGTTAACACTAAAGTGAAATATCGATTTAGGTGTTCACTCACTAAGAACCCATTTGTTATAATATCTTCATCCTTGTCTGTTCTAACGGTCCAAACCTATTTCGTCCATTCTGTTTTCTCCTTAAGTAATGTACAATAAAAATATTACACATTAAATCTTCCCATCTGCAGTACTATGGCCTTATTTACGCAACTACGTTTACACGAAGAATAAAAAACTTTACAAATGAAAACAATCAGAATAATAATTAAAAAAAAAATTATCTAGCACATGATATATAAATATCAACTGGGCTTGTTTATGAACAAATTTAGTAACAGTATGCTTTCAACCGGTACGTCTCCCCTTTAAAAAAATATATACATAGACATACCAATAGGATGCCCATAGTTGATATTTTGTACCTCAGATCAAAACAAATATATGTAAATAATTATTTGTTAATTACATCAGTGCAATGTTATGGAATTCACTGACAATTGAAATTAATCAACCAGTGGCAGAATACGAATTTAAGCAGTTGATGAACACAATTAGTAACAGTATGCTTTCAACATGTATGTCTCCCCTTTAAACAAAAAATATATACATAAACATACCAATAGGATGCCCATAGTTGATATTTTGAACCTCAGGTCAAAACAAATATATGTAAATAATTCTTTGTTAATTACATGTGTGCAATGTTATGGAATTCACTAAAAATTAAATTAATCAACCAGTGGCAGAATACGAATTTAAGCAGATATTTAAACATGTCTAGTTGTCCGTTTCTCAAGGAACTTAATTCTCTCCGGTATTTTCAGCAGTTTGGTGTTAATGACTTTGTTAAACTAGATAATGTAAGTGTTTATTAGATATTCACTCGGATTGAAACAAAATTAGTTAAATCGTTGACTAGCTAATAACATGTTCTCTATTATTCATAGTTTCATTTCCCGTATGTCTTTGCTAATTGTGTTATGCTACCTGGTATTTATTTTAGTGGAAGTTCCACATGTTGCTATCAATTTTTAATTGTTTCATTTTACTTGTTGATGTGTATTATGACATGTCAAGTTATGGTTACTTCTATCCAGTTGCACATATGGCCAGGTTAACATTGTCATTGTTTGTTAGTGTTAAAAGTGTATGTATTGGTATTTACTCCTTGAGGTTGTGCACAATTATGTAGACATTTCCATTGTATAAGTTCGTGATTAAATCAAGCTAGAAAGGACTAATAACAACACATTGTAGACGTAATAAAGAATATAACACAATAAAAACAGTAGAAGAACACACACTACACGTGTCATGTGATAACAGTATATCCCAACATTTAGCAAGGCTATGCCCATCATTTAGTGACCAATACATCTCCAACCTGTCGACTCATCGACGTCACATGTTCGTGCAAAGGAAAACACAGAAAAAGACGTAAACTAAGTAAATGGCTATAATTTTGTGGAGTGCCCAGAATAAGAATAAAATAACAAGGAGGACATAGAGCACCAGATCGATGATGGCAAAGATAACCACGATGACTGCTATGATTATGATGATGACAGCGACGACGACGGCGACGACGGCGACACTGATGGCTATGATTATTATGATGATGATCACGATGATGACAATGATGACTACTATTGAATTACGGTTAAGATTACGTGTAATATTTTGATGCTGATGATGTTGATTATGCTTCTGCTGCTGATGATGATGATTATGACAATAATATTATCATGTCTTTATCTGACCAAACTACGTAGAATCATTTTTTGCTGCATACGACTTTTTGTAAATGTTGCAAATACGCTGCAATTGCCACATTTTATTATTTTGTACTGACATCAATGTCTCGGTTTTACGTTTTAAAGATGTTACACGCTACGTGAGGATTTCCCGCCCGATGCTTCTGGAAAGATGGCTTACCATTTTGTCTCGTATAATTGTAACAAATAAACCTACCAATTTGGTTTAAAGACAAGCGAAGTTGACTACACACTGCTTACATAAATATGTAATACATTCCACCACTTCCAGCAAAATCGAATACTTAATGTCAAATCAAAACTAAAAAGTCAATCTAGACGCTGAGAAGACATTAATATCAAGGTAGAAGGAGGAGACTTCGTCAAATGTCATTTCATTTAACTCGTAGCAAAACTCTGATCTACACATGATGCATATACATGCATCCTATGTAGATCACAGTTCTGTACCACAGGACAGATATGGGAGACATATTGATTCAGTCATTAGTAACACATAAATGTACTCTTGCCTACAATGATTGAATATGCTGGTTAAATGAGTAATAATTCGAAGCACTGATGTGACCGTTTCCTATTACATCATTGTCCTTCTGTATTATCTGCATATTTTTCAAATCATATATGTTAGATTAGATCGATGCGGCAACTGTTTCCGAAGTCAGTAACTCGCCAATGCGGGGTACGCCTCAGACTCGTTTGTCCATACCACAACTTCGCTGATCGCCGCTACATAAACCAACAGAGCTCGTCTTCAGCCATCATTGCATCAAAGGCCATCTCGACCAGAGCACCATCGGCAGACATAAACTGGTCCTATGATAAGTCTGCTCGCGTGCAAATCTTGACTTACTGCAGGTCGACATACGCAAATGGATAAAAACATATGCATACATGCGTACTAACATATATACATTAATGCGTACATACATGCGTACATGCACCCATGCACACATGCACACATGCATACGTGCTCACATGCGCACATGCGCACATGCGCACACACACACACACATACACACGCATACACACACATACACACACACACACACACACACACACACACACACACACACACACATACACACGCATACACACACACACACACACACACACATACACACATACATACACACATAGACACGCACGCACACACACACGTACACACGTACACACGTACACAAATACACACATGCACACATGCACACATGCACACATGCACACATGCACACATGCACACATGCACACATGCACACATGCACACATGCACACATGCACACATGCACTCATGCACACATGCACACATGCACACATGCACACATGCACACATGCACACATGCACTCATGCACACATGCACACATGCACACATGCACACATGCACACATGCACACATGCACACATGCACACATGCACACATGCACACATACACACATACACACATACACACATACACACATACACACATACACACATACATACATACATACATACATACATACATACATACATACATACATACATACGTACATGCATACATACATACATACATATTGTTATACAAGAAATTCCAGTAATGCCGTCCAGGGCCGCGTTTCCGAATTCAAGTCGCGACGTGACTAATGCGTGTACAAGCGACTTGCACTCTGAAAGCGGGAGAGATGATCGTATTCGCGCTATGAAACGTAATTGTGCGTAGGCAGTCCGATAGGTACAGCTAATGTGTGCGGCCATCGACATCGTGGAGTCGAGCTGTACTTCAAGGTCACGTATGTTGGCGGAAGTGCTGACGTTACAACCGCAGACGTCGATGGAAAGAGGCGGTGGCTATGGAACACGGTTGTTTGGTGTTGCAAACAGTATCACCTGTGTCTTCGCCTCGTTCAAAAGCAGGTAGCGCGATGCCAGCCATGCTTTCACGTCAGTCACACAACGGGATATCCGGTCGGCGGCAGACGCAGAATCGTTTCGCGGAAAAATCGACATAGAGTTGGGTGTCATCAGCGTATACATGGTGACGAACACCGTGCTTCTCGAATACTTCGGAAAGACCAGCACAGAATATAGAAAATAATAGAGGGCCCAAAAAACTGCCCTGTGGAACTCCATGTCGTAGTCGGCTGTCGCAAAAAAGATGACCGTCAACGCTGACGCACTGTGTTCGGTCGGCTAGGTAAGTGGCTGGCTAGCAAAGTGCGTTGTCTCGCACGCCGATTCGGTCTAGTTCAGCGACAAGAATGTCGTGGCCGATCGTGTCGAACGCAGCGCTGAGGTCAAATAGAACAAGTACTACCTGCATACGAGCATCCAGTGATCTTAACACGTCGTCTTGGATACACAAAATCGCTGTCTCAACGCTGTGTGACGGGCGGTAGGCGCTCTGAAAAGGATCTCCGATGCCGTTGTATTGCATATGCAAACGCAGTTGGGCAGAGACGTGGCGTTCAAGTAACTTGGATGCGTACGGAAGGTTCGAGATAGGTCGGTAGCTGGCGTAATCGTCGGCGGGAAGACCGGAACGTTTAAGAAGAGGTGATGACTGCGTTCAGCCGGGCGGGAACAGTGGAAGACTCGTAGGAAAGGTTGATCAATTTCACGAGAATCGGCGCCAAGGTAGATGTATTCGCCTTCAAAATCAGGGCAGTGTATCAAGCTTGGACGACTGTGTCTTGCCTCTTGTGATGAGTGTCGTTACTTTTTCGACAGTAGCCGATTGAAACGCTAGCAGCGGCGAAGAAACCATACATGGTTGTGCGTTGTCAACATCAGCTGACGGAAACATGATTCGGCTGCTGATCGAGTTGATCTTGTCAGCGAAGTGGTAAGCGAAACGCTCGGCAACAACGGCGGGGCCACCAATGTCGGTAGGAAGATGGTTTACACACTTACGGCCAAGAAGATGGTTCGCAATACGAAACATTGCCCTGTTGTCGTTCGAGACGGATTCAATTGCTTTACTGTAGAACGTACCTTTCATAGAGGCCAGCGTCCGGTAGTACTGGTCACGTAACTCAGTGTAGGAAAGATGGTGGTCGTTGGTCCTGCTACGTCGCCAAGTGCGCTCACGTAGACGGACCTGACGTTTTATCTCATCCAGTTGCCGACACCACCACTGAGTATGTGGTCGTTCAGTGACCGTACGCTGCACAAGTGGTGCGAGAAGATTGATCAGACAGGACAGCTCCGAATAGTACTGTTCGTACAAGCCGCCTACGTCACAGACAGGTATATATACACGGAGCTTACAAAGATGCAGCCACATGCAGGCGCGACCAATACCCAGATGTGGATAACTGCCTTGCCAAAGCCAACACCTCATTCGGGCTGCGTCTGTCAATTACGATACACGTATAAAAGGCTGTTGTCGTCACTACCTTTCTGTATGGGGCCGAGGCATGGGTCCTGTACACTACAACCGCTTGAACATTTCCGTCAGCGATGTCTGAGCTCCATCATGGGAATCCATTCGCAGAACTATGTCTCCAACAATGAGGTCCTGGAAAAGGCAAACCTCCAGAGTATCGAAGCCATGTTGATCCCCAGGCAGCTCCGCTGCGCAGGCCACGTCTCGCGCATGGACGACACAAGAATGCCAAAATCTGTATTTTATGGTGAGCTTCGACAGGGCAAGCGACACAGAGGAGCCCCACGCAGGCGCTACAAGGACCCACTAAAGCGGCAACTCACCCAGGCAAAGATTGGGAACTGCTAGCAGCCGACATAAACAACCGGAGAGCGACTACCAGGAGAGCAGCGCAGGACTTTTAACATTACAGAGGAGAAACACCTGAGGAGAGACGTAAGCGAAGGAAAGCATTTCCAGCTCAGGCAACACCAGGCCAACTATACATTTGTTAAACTCGCGCCAGTGCCAGCAAGTCCAGAATAGGCCTACGCAGCCACCAAAAGGCGTGCCTCCTTCCCCAGGGACAAAGACTTCTTCACTGATCTTCGGATGCGAAGAATGCACGCATACACACACACGCAGTGTAGCATGTTTTATATATTGGTATGTGTGTACATTATATAAAACCAGGGAAGTGCGTACGTGTCTCCTCGGCGGTTGGTCAAACAGTGTCCATGGTTCGAAACCAACAAGATGTCCTGGGTATATGGACACGCATATGTGTATACGTGAATGTTTTTGTATGACACGTTCTGGATATGGTTGTCATACACATGACATCAACCTTCAGCCGTTTTATATAATATTTCTATACGTCATGTGCTTTGCTGTCATGTCATCAACACAAAAACGAAGGTAAGAACCATACAAATAATTGGGAAGACTGTCTAAATGTGGAACACCAATCATTCATAGCACTGCCATTGACTTGTGCTACACAGTCGATGAGTATTTCTCCTGTTTAGAGTCTCTCAGCACATGCCATGAAGATGGATACAGTGGTCAGAATGACCAGCAAAACTCTGGCTATCTCAAACCTACATATCTAGTGGTTGTGCCTGTCTGCATGCGTGTCAGAGCAGTGCAGAATTGCAGCTTCGAAGGGAAATCATATCATTGGATTAATTAGGCGAAATATAGCATATAATGAAAAAGAACTAATAACAACGCTGTACAATATAATAGTTAGGCCTCATTTACAATATCGTGTACAAGCGTGGAGGCTATATCGCAAGAAGGTCATATATATGATATGTTAGAATGAAATGATACCAAAACTTCAGGGTCTTAGTTAGAAATACGCCTAAAAGAATGTGGTTTAACAACACTAGAGACCAGGAGATTGAGAGGAAATCAGAGAGAAGTGTTTAAAAAATGTAATGGTTATGAAAATATTGATCGAAATATTTGTTCTCAGTTAAGAAAGATAGAAGGACTGGAGGACATGAAGTTGCATTAGTAAAGAAGCAGTGTAGATTAGATATAAGAAAGTTTTCATTTCCAAGAAAGGACTGTAAATGATTGCAACAGATTATCTGCTGATACCTCAGAAGCGCGGGATACACGTAGATAAGCCAAAAGGATTCCTTTTCCACCTGCCATCTATTTTCTGGGTGGCAATCTTGTTAAATCTTGTTATTAAATCTCTTCGACAACACTGAGTATACGGCGTATGAATATATGTATTTTATGAAATACGTATATTAGATAACATGCACATTTTGTAATATCTGAAAATGTGTATCGTCTTCAAAACAGTAATAGTATTCATGGCAACCTTTTTTTTGTTGAAATCCGGTAATTCATCAGCGGTTCAGCACACTTCCCGTGTTACGCAGCGTCGTCGCGCTGTTTTTGATCTTGGCATCGACAGTTGGGGAGGGTGCTGTAGAAAAATGTTCTCCGGTGCGCCGCCGTAACTTCAGCTTTTCAGCTTCTCCCTCCGCTATCTCGGCTCGACCCATCACATCGGAATATGGGTGCGGAGTGCTGTCGAAGATTTTCAGAGAAAGCCCGGGATATTTGCCTGTATTCCGGTAATCTGGAAGACCGGGATATAAACATAAAACCGGGAGATTCTCGGATTTTATGGGGGGAAGTGGCAGGAATATAATAACAACAATACGTGGATGCGTATGCGTCGATGTTATATATTGATTTCCGCAGGATATCAGTTATATAAGATGTTTTGATGCATATTTATAATACTTAGTGATGAATTTAGACCATTAATGAAATATATGGTTGTATCAGCGATGACGACTAGGTCCGCGGCTATTTGAAACCGACAAGAACAATT
Organism: Paraescarpia echinospica; assembly: GCA_020002185.1. Classification (NCBI taxonomy): domain Eukaryota; kingdom Metazoa; phylum Annelida; class Polychaeta; order Sabellida; family Siboglinidae; genus Paraescarpia; species Paraescarpia echinospica. Next base: position 13,587,668 of record CM034542.1, read on the forward strand.
TGCGGTTGGCGTGGTGATTTATAATAATTTGGCTGATTTACCAAATTTACCTTGCATCCACATTAGTATACCTACGCATCATCATATCCATCTACATGTTGACAACTTGAATACTACTTGTCGATTTTGAGATTGACCAACCTTTTTGATACGCCTCTGAGTTTGGTTTACGAGTAGTTAGGCGTAAAAGAAACAAAAAGTTACCAGTTATATATATATATATATAACTGGTAACTTTATATATATATATATATATATATACAGTACTGGACAAAATAACTGGGACAGTGATTATGTTAGGCAATATTCACGACTTTGCAGTAAATAGACGTCGTTTTTTCAATTAATAGGCAATATAATCTGTTTTATTTTACCTTATTAAATGAGCAAAGTTAAGGATTTAAGAAACTGTCATTCTATTGTTTTTCCATTCTTTATTTGTAGCATATATCAATATCGAGTAGCACCTCCTCTGGCTGAAATAACAGCCTTGACACGCTTAGGCATTGAATGGATTAGTTTTAAGAGTTCGGCGTGTGTTATACTCTGCCAGGCAGTAATTAACTTCTCCCAAAGGTCATCAAAGGAACTTGGCTTGTAGTCATGAACCTGCACTTTAAGATTTGCCACAAATTCTTGATGGGGTTTAGGTCTGGGGATTGGGCAGGCCAGTCCATTACTGTGATGACATTTTCATCAAAAAGTCCATGTCTTTCTTTGCTTTGTGGCATGGCGCATTGTTTTGTTGAAAGATGTAATCTCTGCCACCGTGCAGCTTATCTGCAGATGGTAACATGCTCTTTTTAAGGAGTTTGATGTACTGTGCTTGGACTAACGTGCCGTCGACCCTCTAGAGGAAACCAACACCTTGGCTGCTAAAGCAACCCCATATCATTTGTTTGCCACCACCAAACTTCACAGTTGGACGGTGCATTGTTCACTATATCTTTCTCTCTGTCTCCTCCTCACATAACCTCTCTTTGAAGAGTTCAAAAGCTCAATGCTAATTTCATCTGACCACAACACACGTTGCCAGTCATCATCAGACCAATGTCTGTGCCTCCTTCCCCATTGCAACCGTGCCTTTCGGTTCTTGGCAGAGAGCAGGGGACTTCTTAACTGCAACACACCCTCTTAATCCTGCCACTTTTAATTTGTTCCTAACTGTTCGACTAGAAACGTTAAATCCACACTCATCTTGTCAACGTTTCTTTAAGTCACTGGAGGTCAAGCGACGGTCATTCAAGGGCGTACGGATGAGTTGACGATCTTGCCGTTTTGTAGTTGACTTCTTTCGGCCTCTCCCCGGAATATTTTTCACATAGCCTGTATTCCTGTGCTTATGTACAATGCTAGCAACTGCAATCTTGGAAATTATAAATTTCCTTGCAATATCCCTCATGCTGACTCCATTTCTGTGTAGCACCACAACCTCAAAGCGTCGCTCATCAGTCATTCGATGGTTTCCGTTCACCTTTTCTATTCACGAAACAAAAACTTCTTATGTTATTTGACAAATCTTTGTTCTGTATTATTTTTGCAACCATAAAATTGTATTTTGTAATAACATTATTTATTTTTCTCCATGAAATTTAAATAAAATAAATTGTATTTCATTATTTTAATAAAATAATCATTAGGTATGGCATATAACCTCTGAAAACAAGGTTGATAGCAGTTGAACTCATCAATCAGCAAATCAAGATCACATATTATCACCCACATAATACACAATTTTCACATAAACTGTTCTATCTTAAGTACACTCAAAGTATATCTAACCTAGAAAGACTCTAGAGTACTCTGTAAATCTACCACAAGTGCAAGATTATGTCAATAAACACGTCAAATATCGATATTTTACTTGAAAAACTGTCCTAGACTACCTTAGATATGTTGTAAATAACTTACCTATACAATGATACTAAATTATTTGGTGCTGGAAAAGATCAAACTTAATCGAAGTAAGAAAATCATGCAATGTTCAAGTATACCAGTTAATTATTTCCAGTACTGTATATATATATATATATATATATATATTATATATATATATATATATATATTATATATTATATATATATATATATATATCAAAGTTAAGGTAATACCAATACTAACTGGCGATCTGTGGATGCGAGGTGGGTAGAGATTGACGTGATTCGTTGAAACAAGAAAACACTTTTGTCTTCAGACAACCAGCCAAGTTGCAACAAGACAATAGTATTGTATATATTATATGCAAGTAGACATTGGAGCCAAATGTGGGAATACTATAATTATAACGAATGCTCCAGAAAATTGTACTATAATTTACATATCAAAAAGATAAAACAGTTATGTTATTGAATGTATTAGTAATTAACTATTGTAAATAGTACAAGTAAATAGTACTATTAATTGTGAACGGCTTATTTTTTATCTTGGCAGTAATTTTCGGTAAGTAACACAAGCTTGTTAAAGTATTGATTTTTTTGTAATTACTTCATCACAATCTACGACCTCTAGAATATGACGTAATACCTATATATTTTCAAGTACTCCATATATGTAAAGATTCACCCCTTTTAAATCAGCGGAACGTAAAACGTAATATGCGCGTTATACGTGACGCTTAACCTACCAATCCCATGAACCATGCACGCGCGGCAAATACTTTAAAAAACGGTCCCTGCGTCATGGACTTGACAACATGGAGTAGACGCTAACACAATAACGCTTATGTCAATACCATAGCACTACGAATGTTATTTGACAATTCTACACTATCACCTCTAGGACCTATTAGTCCAGTCGATCTGTGCCCAAAAAGAGGGTCAACCTCAAACAAATTGCAATAGTAATTATGATAGTGTTCTTACTTAACACTGTATGGCTACATTACCATAAAAAGTCCACCAAAATCCATCTGGTTGAACATTGCCATTTTTGACGACAATGACACGTGGTCACAAATCGCTGCCAGTGACGTTTTGGCTTATTGTTATATAGGGGTAGGCGTTATTTAGGCTATGATATATATTTTCTTTGCACATTTCATAAATATTTTGCGTACCGTTGGCAAGTTACTGAATTAATCTACCCAGCGATATATAATAAGTACAAATTAAATGTTAAGGTGAACAATCGTTTTTAAATACATTGAACCCAATGGGGGGGGTGTAGAGTTGCGATCTAACGTTGACTTAGTCCATTTGCAATTGAATAAATGGATGCTCTATAGTATAATGTTTTTGGTGAATGTTCTATCCCTTGGGGTCCCTGAAACAATTCAGCTTGGTTGTCTTCGGGACAAGCTAGGGCATTTTTGTTCAAATATGCAAATTAGGGCCTTCATTACTGAACTACTCATTTTCTTTAATAGCTTTGCAACTGTGCATGATAATGTCACAAAAATGGTGTCAAGACCGATATTTTCATCGTCAACGGTTAAGATAAACACATCACCAGATATATATATATATATATATATATATATAACGGCTGCATGTTTGTCATTTCATAAAACGTTCAGATATCGGCCATGTTGGATCTTATTACATGCTTATCTCCAATGCAATTGTTATGCATATCTCCAATGCCTTTGATTCGCATCTATAACTGAGCCCCTATAATAACAATAGCACAATCAACAACTGAAAAAAACACTGAATCCCATTGTAATAATGTTGCACAACATAGAATAAATAGTTATCAATCCATTTAGTTGACAGTGGTTGCATGAATGCAAGTGTCTATTCACATTCTCAATGTAGTGCAGTATACCTTGTCTTCCCGTGCAATTTGCTTGTCAAAAGCAATTTTTTGCACGAATGTCATCTACAGTGTTTCAGTCAACAGAAAATCTGAGGTGGAAATTTGTCATTCTGATTTTAAAGAAATGGCAGCCATTTTACAAAATGGCCGCCAAATCACTTTCCTGCATATCTTAACAACTGCGTCATTTTGGTATCAAAACATGATTTTAGAGGTTAGAGGTTTCAAATATTTCACGTTGGCCTTCTCCGACTTTCGTGTCAAAACAAAGATCACAATATGTTGACAATTATGTCACACAAAGTCATCATCTCTACGTTAATGTGTAGAATTGTGGTCAGCAATTTTAAAATGTTACACGTGACCTTTGCTAACATGCACAGATATCCGCCATTTTTTAAAGATGTCGCCCATCAAAACCAATTATCGTTATAACTAATATACATCACACAGAGCCGTAATTTTGATGCCAAAAGATGATTTCAAATATATTACATACGCATCGTCCCCAATTGTGAGAGGGTTACAACAGCCAGCTATGCACATGCAATAAATGGTACATGAACTATTATTGCCGTGGCAACTGCAACCGTCAGTGCTGCATGCCTTGTTCTCTGCTTTGCAATCACAGCTTATAACATCAGTCAGACTTGGAGGATCCGAGGGTCCAATGTCAAAGGTGGGTGACGGATTACCGTCCTTCGTCTCCCACGCAAACTGTGAGGTGAATGTCCAAATGAGGAGGACCTTGCTGATCAGCCCCCTTCCACAGCATCATCTGAAGATGAGTGTGGGAGAAAGAATCGGAAGCCAGTGCGCATCATGGCGTTGCCTCCCACAGATTATGTGCAGAGGACATACTTTCAGATGATGCTGTGGAAGGCGGCTGATCAGCAATGCCCTTCTCCAAAAGGAGGTGTTTGTTTGGCCAACAGAGAAAACAAGCACGTATTCGTCAACTTGCTGAGCAATGAGCTTGAGAAAGCTGGGTACTGTTGTTTTTATGCGGAGGACGCTAAGCTAATGATCGTTAGATAGCACTGAACTCATCATACAAAATCGACTCTATCCTCATTGGTTAAGACACCGATTTGTTAGAATATCTGGGCCCAGCTGTGGGCTAAGATAACGTACCATAGCAACACTTGAAGAATTTGTTACTGCAGGAAAACAAGCTATTGCGTGCTTCCAATGTGACAACATTGGCAAAACCTTGATGGTTTGCTGTACAAACACTTCGTTGAAAGCGTAGCATCAAGCGCAGCATACGCACAGGGATAACTCTACCCCGTACTTCAACTGCTGCCCACTGTCACAGCTTCAGGATCAACTATAAGAACCAACAGTGGAAAGGATCCAAGAAAACTATAAAAGCCAATTACTGGAACTGGATTGTCAAAGACAAGCAAGTACCATGTTCCAGAGATGATTGACCGCCCAGCAGCACCAGCCCATTTGCTGTCGGACATCCGTTCTGCGGGCAGATTGTTCGCTTGTGAAGATGGTGAGAACATCCCCGTCCATGGGGCGGGCGCGGCACGCATTCTGGTGATTGCAGAGGCCCATCCTGGATTTGCAGGCTCTGTAACAGGCTGGGCAAAGGTTTATTTGGCATGGAGGTGCTTGGGACGCACATTCTGTCCTCCACTTACGCTTCTTCCCGTCTGCTTCTCATCTGGAACGCTCAAGGTCCTGGGCAGCTCTCATGGTAGTCGCTCTGTAGGTGTTTCTGTCTGCTGCTAACTGTTCCCAACCTTTGTTGTCTTGCCAGGGTGAGTTGCCGCTTCAGCTGGTCCTTCTAGCGCTTGTGGGGGGCTTTCTGCCTCAGTTGCCCTGACGAAGCTCTCCATAACATACAACTTATGGCATTATGATGGCATCCATGCGCGAGACGTGGCTTGCCCAGCGGAGCTGTCTGAGCATCAACTTGGTTTCGATGCTCTGGAGGTTTGCCTTTTCCAAGACCTCTTTGTTAGAGACATAGTCCTGTCAATGCAGTCCCGTGATGGAGCGCCGACATCGCTGGTGGAACCGTTCAAGAAGTTGTCCTTGTTTTCTGTAGAGGAACCACGCCTCTATCCCACACAAAAGGGCGGTGACGACGACAGCCTTATATACTTGTATCTTTGTTGACAAACGCAGCGAGTGATTCTGCCATACATGTACGTTTCAGCAGGCGACCGAGTGAGATGTTGGGTTTGGCAAGACAAGCTACAATCCGTTGCGATGTAGTTGCGGAAAGAACATACTTGAGTGTACTTCCGTGTATGCTTGGTGTGTCAAATGGCAACTAACATCTCCGTAGAAGCTTTCAACGACAGCAGTGTTTGAACGTGTCATGGACCAGTAAATAACACTATATGTTAAGCAATAATAGGGATGTACGTACACTCCTCACTGCATGTTTTATAGCGTATGGTTTGAGTGAAGATAACTGATATTGGAATACGTACCTGAGTTAAAATATCAACCAAATAAAAAACATACTAACATATTCATGCACACGTTGTTACTATTTAGAAACAGTAGCTAAGAATCGCAAATCTACTCCCCGTGGCGGCTAAAATTCGGGCTTCACTGTGTTTAGAACATTATTTTCATGTTATTACTAAATGTAATGAAATTAGAAGTATATCTTTGTAATAATTTACCCATATCCCTTCCAACGGTGTATATCATGTGTAGTGCGAAAAAAATATAGAATATAAATAACGCCAACATACTGACAACAATGACCGGCAGCGACTTTCGAACACTTGTCATTATCGTCAAAAATGAAAATGTTCCACCACGTGAATTTCTGTGGACTTTGTATCTAACAATGCATGCATACATATAGTGCTAACTAAAAACGCCATAATTATTGCTATTACACTTTGTTTGAGGCTAATCCATAGACTAGGCCGAAAATCGGGGTACATGTAAATTGCAATAATTTGTAAATATGATGCTGTGTGTTTTCTAACATTTAGTACATATTATTATCACGACTCTCCACTAACAAGGCACCCGTCAGATGACGGGCATTTTTGCTAGTAGTAATTATAATCTTTGGACATGTTTAGACGAAATTCAGTGAACAATAATTAATTATGCTGAAGATTGTTCAGTAAAGTTCCATCAACATTATAATATTATATATAGTATATACTTCAGTTGTGGAATCATTTTATGTGTCGTCGACTTCATTCCTTCCAGTGCGTCTACGTGATTGTTAAGATATAGTATCCGAGGCCTGATTTATATGACACGCTGTGACACTAAAACGGGACAACATCGATACATTAACCAGCAAGAAGGATTTCACAGTGTTTTCTCGAACAAATGAAATAACGAGGTCAGCCAGTGTCGATAGGAAACGTTGGTTTCATATGACATCATTGTTCTTCTGCATTATTCCCATAATATGTTCAGCCTACATACAAGCGACTAGATCGATGGGGTATCCCTATCCCTATCCGACGTCATTAAGTGACCAGTGCGTGGTGCGCCTTAGGTTGTTTGTTCAGACCACACCTTCGCTGTTCGCCGCTACATAAACCTCCAGAGTCTGTCTTCAGACAATATTGCATCGAAAACCATCTCGACCAGCGCACCAGCGGCAGACATACACTGGTCTTGAGTTAAGTCTGCTCGCACGCTAATCTTGTCTTATTGCACGTCGACAAGCCCATGTTCAAACACACACAAACATAACATTACACACACGCACACGCACACACACAAACATACGCACACACAAACACACAAACACACAAACACACGCACAGCACACACAGACACACAGACACACAGACACACAGACACACAGACACACAGACACACAGACGCACAACCACACACACACACACACACACACACACACACACACACACACACACACACACACAAACACAAACACAACACTACACACACGTACGCACGCACGCACGCACGCACTCACGCACGCACATGCACCTGCACATACACACACACGGTGACATGTTGTCTATGACACTCTTTTTAGTACGCACAAGTTGTCGCTGGTTGAGCCGTTATTTTCAAAATAATCTATGATACGCGGCACTTCAATCTATATTACAAAATAGTAATACGAAGACGCAATATTTTAAAGCAAAAAACTTACCGTCGAATACTATCTGCTATCATAGATGTATCAGTGTATTCGTTTATGAACTACCGAAGTAATTTACTAGTTAATGTGAAGCTAGTGTCGTGTGAATCTTATGACAAATCAAACTAATAGATCAGCCAAGGCAGCGCTTATCGTGATGGTATGATTCGCTTTGTAACATTTTTTAAAGTGTACGCTATAAATGGTATTTATCATAATAATTAACTGTCACCTTCGTTTTATTGTGTTAAGGGATTGGTAAGCAAGAATGTTCTGTTTGAAGTCTCGAATCCAGCAGATATGCAGTCCCTCATACGAACAGCCGTGATGCTGGGATGCCTCGCTCACGTTTTAGGTAAGTTCTAGCAAACGTACCAAAGTATTAACGTCTTCCAAAATCAAATATATTTTGATTACATTTTTTTCTTCTAACGTAACATGTTTAACTCTTTAATAGCGTCATTGGTTTACATATTGTTCTGGACATAAGCGTATATTCTGCCTTTTATGATAGTGTACGTAATCACAAAACAGAACAGAACAGAACAGCAAAAAATGAATCTTGATTTAGTACATTTATCGTTGGCTAATTTATCGACGAATATATAGTATACAATACAGTCATTACGATTAACTCAACTAGGGAGTTCGTAGCCATAAATTAATTAATCAAACGATAGGGCTAAGTCAACTTGATAGGAGCACGGAGATCACAAGATGAAAGACAATTTGTGTTGCGATTGTCCCCAGCCGAGCCAGCGCTTCAGTTTGGGCCGTGCACGGCTAGGTATGACGGCGGCTACCAGTCGGCTGTCACGAAGTGAGTTACTCTTGCGAGGCCGTCTCCGTCGACTGCAACACTCAACTGTGCCAGAGTAAGACAACACTGCTTCAACATCAGTTTATCATGTGTGTCGAATTATCAGGGACAACATACGTAGCATAACAATCATGGTGGTAAATTAGTGTATCCACCGTAAAAACAAAACAAATCCCCTCATTAACAGTTATAAGTTTTAGTAAGCCTATCCTCGTTTGGTTGTTCTAAAAATCATATCAGTTAGAGAATAACCGTGTATACAAAAACACCTATTACGACCCACTTTTGTAATATGACCCATTTCGTAGTAAAATCAGGCCCATTTTTTCAATAACGACCCATTTTGTAATGAGAGGAGGCTTTGTTTGTAATAAATCGTTATACTCATTTTGTAATAACGTGTATGAGGCCCATTGTGTAATACATCATGTTTTCTTGTGTTGCCGCTTGAGGGATGCTCGTGAACGATACAATACAACAGCTTTAGTCACATAATAGCTTGTTATATGCGGTGTTTCTCCGTAACTGTAGTATATTTTGTGTAGGCATATGGACGAATCCATGGAGCGACTGCAGCGCCCCCTGTGGGGGAGGCACGAGACAACGTTCCACCGCTTCCGGCCTCGTGGAGAGCATCCCTTGCAACGCAATCTCTTGTTCCCTTGGTAAATGATCGATGTTGCGCAGCATGATAATACTAACTATAACGTGCACACATTTGCGCAAGAGTACGAGACGTGTGATTTTCCTGAGGTGTAAGCCAAACGCGGCATGGGTTAAGACACTATTTAAACTATGACTCAATGTGCCCAATCTTTTAAGAGGAGAATGGTAATTTCTTTTAAGAGGAGAAGGGTAAATTATGATATTGCACGATATCCAATCCTCCTTGAAAGTGTTCATAGTGCTACCAGACGTCACCTCCAACAAATATGCTGCCGAATAGTGTCAAATATGTGTTGATTTCGGTTGGTACAAAAAAGGACACATTAACATATGTTAATCACATGGAGTTAATATTGACCGCTCATCTTACGCTTAACAGGTGGTAGAAGGGAGAACGGGCAAGATAAAGTAGTACTATCAAAACAGTATACAATAACTAACAAATTGCCATACGTTGTTTGTTGGCAGTGGACATAAATCAGAACATACCTATCAATATCCTTCCAAGAAAGTAATTTTCTAACTGTTGCTGTCAAACCCTACATAATGCTTGTACCGTGTTCATATGTGTCCTGTCTATGTTACAGACCTACTGTCCGGCTGTCCGGCCGACCTCATCTTTGCTATCGACAGTTCTGCATCCATCGGAAGTCTCGGCTTCAACATCTTCAAGCAGATAGCGATGGACATAGAAAGATCGCTGCCCGTCAGCGCGTCCGGGTTGCATATCGGCTACATCAAATACAGCGCCACTGCCAATGCCGTCTTCTCGCTGACCAATAGCTATGATCAGTCTATGATTGCTGCCAATATTTGGGCTTCCAGTTACGTTGGCGGTACTGGCTGCGCAGCCAACGGCATAGCGGCTGTCCGTGACATGTTTACTTCGAGCGGCACCCCCAGCTACCCGCGTATAGCCATCTTCTTCACGGACGGACCAGACACCCTCGCTGCCAACAGAGCCAACGATATTGCAGAGGCGTTAAAAAAGAATGTTGATATGTATGCTGTCCGTAAGTATCTCATACAAACTGACATTCATTTCATATAACACCATAATTTATGTTATATTAAAACTTAAAAATAAGAATACCACCTCCTTGTAATTATAACTAAACATTTATACAACTCCCAACGTCGTATGTAGATATGCAAATGCTTAAAGACAGTAGGGGATGTACATTGGTAGACTAGGTGCTTATTTAGCAGTTTGTATCCGTGCAAGTATCTTTGTAAAGTGCTAATAAGTATTGTTTGGTGTATGTAGAAAAACTATAGAGGCTATGTGTGTATATTTTATCCAAAATGCAGGGTGGCATTTTTCTAAGTAAAGTTGGCAAGTAATATCTAATACATTTTCTGGCTCTCGATGAATGAGTATTTGGGATGATAATTTGATGACTTTGCCTTGAGGGATAATCATGATATGCAGCGTTTTGTAAAAATAGCGATTTGTGAACGCATTTATATACAAATTTATGAAAGAACGTCAAACATTTTCGAGAAAAGATATCTTCCAGTTTTAATAAATTTAGAGATTTCATTATAGGTTCGGTGTGAGTTATATTTACTGCGGGAAATTATTCGGATGGCCCTTTTCTGCAATTTAGAAAGTCTATTCGTATCAAAACCCCATGACAAAACGCTGTAGTTGAGGCGTGGCACATTTAATGAATTATAGTTTTAATGTATATCCTAGTAGAAAGTGTTTTAGTTTATTCATAATTCATATGCATATTGTTTAACATAAATTAGTCAAATCGTTAAGTTTGATTTTGCATGGGTTTGTTAACACATATTTGTATATATACTACGCTTGCAGAGGATGGAGTCGAACAGAACATTCTATTGTTCGGCGATGGTTCTCAGTACGTGTTCCCTGCCGACCAGCAAGACACTCCTTCCAGAATTGCTAACGCCATCCTCGTTCGTCTAGGCTGCGTGCAAGCAAGTAAGTCGATTATACACATATCTTGTAGCTGGATTTATACAGGCAATTTACATTCTTTCTTGCGTGGATAACAACACATGAGTATTGTAGTAGGACACACATGAGTATTGTAATAGGACATATGCGTGTGTAACACCATGCGTTCGAATCGTTTCCGAATTGTCATATAATAATTTCTGTCTTTTATGAAAACTACTTATAGTCGAGCTAGCGTTATGTATGCGGGTAGATCAACGCTTTCCCCTTAGGTGGCTTGAACCTCGAGCGCCACACTTTCAGGGATTAATTTAAGAACCCTAGAATAGGACGTAAGACCTCTATCTTTTAAAAAATACCCCATATGTGTAAAGATTATCACTTCTTATGGGGTAAACCAGTTGCTCGGACGTACAACATAATGTGCGCGTAATACGTGAAACGTAACATAACAATCGCACGAACAACGCGCGCGCGGCAAATATTCGGGAAAACGGCCCCTGTGTCAATGACTTGGCAACATGAAGTAGACGCTGACAAAATAATGCTTATGTCTACACTTATACCGATAGCATAGCAATACGAATATTATTCGACAATTCTAAACTATCACGACTAGGGCCTATTGATGGACGTGAACTTCACATTCCCTCTTACCTTTGTCATTTTGAACAAACAACGAGTATTTGCGAGCGCGTTATGGTTATTACGTGACGATGCTGTGGTTTTCTAACATTTGGTAGATATCAATATCACGACTGTCAAGTACAAAGGCATCCCGTCAGGTGACAGGCATTTTTGCTAATAGCTATAATTATCTAAAATGATGTTATGTAATAATATCGTGTCGCTAAAGACACGCAGTGAGTTAAACATTCCACGTCTTTATGCAATATTTATCCAACAGTGAGATATGCTAGTGATAGTTGCAAAAGACTTGCAGTGAGTTGAGATTGTACGTCATCTGATAAAGTCTTCTTCTTCTCGTACCATAGGTAACGTTGTCCAAGTTGACGTTGATGATGACCTTGGCGATCTTCTGAAGGATGCGATAAAGGCAGGCGCCAAGACAGTCGGTAAGTGCATAATAATTCACACCGATCTCAAATGACCACCTTAGCTGTTATTATGTAGGTCGTTTTATTCGACTGAGATATCAGAATGACAATTAATACGTGTTATTAGTGTGTGTGCATGTGTGTGTGTGTGTGTGTGTGTGTGTGTGTGTGTGTGTGTGTGTGTGTGTGTGTGTGTGTGTGTGTGTGTGTGTGTGTGTGTGTGTGTGTGTTTGTGTTTGTGTTTGTGTTTGTGTGCAAGTGCGAGTGCGCGTGCGCGCGCGTGTCCGTGTGCGCGTGCGCGTGCGCGTGCGCGTGTGACGGGATCTTTGAGACGACATACATTTAACGTGTTTATTAGGTATCCCTTTACCGAGTGCATTGTTTTTGGAAAATGTTGTGGACATATTTTTATATTTGCGACTTTTTTAAATGCAATAGAAATAAATTATATCTTAATGTCTCCTGGCCACATCTGCACGTAGAATCTATGACGCTAAATACCTTATAAAGTTATTTTACCACATGTATATTATTGTATGCTGATCTTTTGGAAAAAAACAGTGATTTAAGTACAAATGCAATTTCACAGCAGGTTGACTGCTGAACACATGTCAACATAGCCGAAGTTAAGAAAATATAAGATTCATATATATGAATATCACCAACTTGCTCTAAAACTGGAAACAGTACTCGTATAATATGATTGATGTGTGCTTCGCTGGCAGGGAAATGCTCGGAATGGACCGACTTTGGATCCTGCTCAGCGTCATGCGGCAGAAGAGGCTCTCGTGTGAAAAGTCAGTGGTGCGTGACGTTTGGCGTCAACGGCGCCCAGGAAAACGTCACCTCGCATGAGTATGAGTTGTGCTTCATTCCGTGTCCGACAACAACTACGACCGAACCGACCTCGACCACTGAGCCGACAACAACGACAACAGATCAGACGACGACGACTACAGTAACGACAATTACCACATCGACCACCGCCCCAACAACGGCACCACGTAAGTGGCCCACGTTGTAATTAGTGTCACTTAGACAGAGTCTTATCTGACTAAGTTTACCAAGTGGAACATCGTTGTGCATATAATAAAATAATATTTATTGTTCCTTAATATTCATTGCAGTACAGAAGTAGCAATAGGAAACATTATAAATAAATTATGTAACAACTGGGGCGAAGCAACATATTGCTTGTGTTCCTTATTTATGTCGTAGTTAAATATAAATCATAATTCGGGCAAAAAGAACATAATACATCTTCATAATAAACTAACTAATTAGTTAATAATGCGTTATAAAAATAACATAATATCGCAATAAAATTAAAATAAATATTTGATGTGCATGTGTTACTAATAAAGTGTCGTTAAATAAACTAATAATACAGTTATATCAAAGGCGCACCATGACATAAAATACATTCGAAAGTAAATCCAATATTACAGAACCAAATTATTGCAAGATAGTGAATTAATATTACAAACGTTTATTAAAAGGCTGATCATGCTGATGTCGATGTTCACAAAACTGTGTTTACACAAGATTTTTAGAAAGTGTCGGACGTATGTAATCTGGGAGGACATATGCATGGCTATGGATACCTGGATAACATTATGTAGTAATATTATGCATGCATGTAGGTTTGGATCGTTTGAACAGACCCATACTTGTGCTACTACGGCCAAATTAATTGTGTTGACATAAATGTGTGCATTGCATCGACGTGATCTTTACCAAAAGTGGCGTACGATCAACGTCCTTCTTGGCGAAAAATTAAAGGAAATTACTTTTAAACGTATTGGACCATTTACGAATTAAGACAATATACAGCCATTTCTTTCACATAGGCAACGACACGACTTCAATTTCAAATATTCTCCGTTCGTGAAAACGTATCCAGTGCCAATTACCGCTTTGCCATAAATGCAGTTGAGGTAAAACATGGCTTCAAGAATTAAAGACATTCCAGCAAAGTGTTCGTGGTTGCAGATTAGTTGGCACAGGCAGTTATGGCGAATTTCTCAATTATTATGTTGTGGTACAAGAACTGCATGTTTACAACGGAACGAAGAGAAGAGGAACATTCATAATTATATTAACTTGCTGATATAAAACGGGAATAATACAATATGTTTTCATGTCACGAGAGTACTATCATTCAGATAACAGTCCAGAGGACCGATTTTTATTACACAAATTATAACAAAACGCCACTCCTTTTCCTATTCATTTATACATATGTTTATATATATATATATATATATAAATACATATATATATATATATTGATCCATATGATTGGGTATTCGTGACGTGCTTGCAGCGCTCTACCCTGACTGCCGCCAATGTAACTACACGAAGGGCCAAGTGTGGTTCCCCGACCCGGACAACTGCCATTTGTACTACATCTGCGACAAGATCGACCGCATGGACGGATCATGGTACTTCCGTGTCTACCACCCGACTTGTGGAGATCTGTTCTGGGACCAGGACAGACTGACGTATGTAATATCTTGTTGTTACGTTTTGCAACTGCACCAATCTAAATTTTGTAACTCAAACAATAGTTTAGACTGCGTTCCAATATCTCTATTCTGCACTACTTTTAATACTGCAGTTGTCGTGTTCAACATAATCAGTGCAAGCGTGTTGCGCATTGTCAATAAAATATATTGACTCAAGACATTGTTTATATGGTAAATTATTCAACCATCATCCGGGTTTTCGATTAAAACTGTTTTCAATCACAGCCACATGACTGAACAATGTGCAATCAAAAATGTTACACATGGAAACATGATTCTCTTGTACCCATTTCGTTATAAATCACTTAATGTAAAAACGATTGTAAGTATATTTAGTGCCTGGAATATACGGATATATACATTTATATTGTAGCAAGGCTGCATTAGTTTTACTATAGATTTTCTTTTTATATCAGTTAAATAAATGTTGACAATAATTGACAGGGTGGCTCCTACGACAACGACATATTTAGTTGTAATAGGAATCTCCTGTCCCTTATATGGAATTATCGTTCATTTTCCGATAGTACATTATATATTTACCACTGATTTTGTTCTTGCCGACTAGAACATATATATTTGTACATGTGTGTGTGCGCGTGCGCGTGCGTGTGTGCAGGGCGTGGGTGCGCGCCGGCGCGCGTGAGGGATTGTGCGTGTGTACGTGTGTGCGTGGGTGTTACTGTGGTATTAGTTCTTGTCGAAACCTATTATTTGAAATTGGCAGTATTAGAAAATTGAAAGTAATGAATCTGGAATGTGTTGTTGTTAAATGTCTCCATCTGATTCTTACGTATTTGCAGCCCCATGCCCGTACAAGGCAATGGCCGACCCACGCTGGTTCGAGAGCATTACCTCCCCAGGAGATATATATGAGTGTCAAGAGGGGTTCGTCTTCATTGATGCAGACATTCCGTGCACGTGTATTCCAGTCAACCAAAGTAAGTATGATACTTGACATGAAGTCCTGTTTCGATTAGTGTTTGTGTGGGTAGCGATTTTTGTATGAGGGTGTGAAACTAGGTGTACGTTAATATCCGATCAGTAGCACTACCTCTATAAGCACACAATGATAATATCATATCCACTGACATATGAACTTGTCGTTACGCTCCACGCTGTTTCATTGTAGTTTTCGAAAGCAGCGTATGTAAAATAATTGCGGCTTTATGACGAATCGACCAATGTAATTCATCAATTGTATAGGCAACGTGACACATCAGCAAATGTTGCCTGTTGCATCTCCAGTCTAGCCGACTTGCGATAACAGACTTCTGTTGCACTTCCCGTACGAGATTGACTTCGATGACGTCACCTGCCACAAGGCAAAGGGCTACTCCTATGGAGAAGGAGAGGTACAGATCGTCTACGACAATGAACGACAACAGAGAGTTCGACGGAAAATCTCGCATTGAGGTATGAATACGTACACCCACGCAAGATAACGACTTAAAACGACGAACAAACCATTCTTGTCGCAAAGCGAAATGTCAAAATATGTTTAGAGTTGTATTCCAATACTTTATACTTATAAGTTATGCACCAGTCTGAAGCATCTGTGTAACAGTTTAAAGATTAATTGTGCATGGATGTTGTGTAGGTGGCATTCATGCGTAACTGGCTTCAAGACCAGAACCAGCAGGCGTGGAGTGTGGCTGCGTGGGAAAAGAGAGAGGCAGGATCCGCCGACTTCGTAGGAATTGTCGACAACGGAGACTGCGAGAACAGTGCCAGCTTCCTTCTGTACAGCAACGTTGACAACGGCAACCCAGATGTCTGTGGTGGCATTGCCGCCGGCAATGGTTTCCCAGCAACAGTTACCGGCAATTACGTGAGTCGGTCGTTTTTCTTGTTATAATAACGATAACAATAATAACACTTCTACACCGTTTGAATCTCCAGGTCACGAGTTCATAGGCGCGAAGGACTTTAAAATGATGTAAAACTATAGCTACCTTCCATAGCAGAATCAAGACAGATTTGTTCGAATTTCCATTTCCTCCCTAAATCTTCGACGGTCCCTCGTTTCAATGAAGGCCTTTGATCGTCGTGTTCATGATAATCGCCTTATTACTACGACTTATGCGGCACTGCACTCAGGTTCCTGAGAGTATAGATGCTACTATTACAATCTCACTATCCATACAAATATAATTGCCACATTGCAAAATATGTATTATAAGTTCCTCAGCTAACTTATCATTTCCCGATTGATCGTCTGAACATCTATTAATTTGCAATCATAATGGACACATTACTGTATTGTTGAATCCAGGTCGTCCTTCTCCTGGTGTAGCTCATATATACAAAAGGACAAAAACACACAGTGACATGTTCAATTAGTCTGGTTTAATGCTTCGGCTGAACACGACAGTGGTCTACACCGGAAACGAGGTCATGTTGTTCGTCAACGGTGTTCTGCAGAATGTCCTGTCAGTCCCTCTCTCTGGTAAGTCGCAAGGCTCTGCCCATGCGACATTTAGCATGATGTCAAACATTTGGTTGGGTGCATTGTTTTAGGCAGTGTTCATTAGCGAACGTTCAGCATTTAACTAAAATGTGGACTAATTCTCGTCATCGCTATCATTATGATATCACGCATAAACATTAACATATAACAATAACACATATCTTTAGTGTTGTAAATGCGGATGCGTCTTTGTTGAAGGTGTAAGTATTCATGTTAGACATCTTCACAAAGCCGTTTAGCGAATATATTATGTCAATAGTCCCTTTTATTGTTGCAGGTATACTATAGATTAATCAGACATTTGTGTATAAAATAAAACGTTCATCTTGCATTATGATCAATATGATTAGATAGATTGCGCGCGAAATTAAGATACATAAATCTGATTTGCTGCGATAAAATTTGTCTATCGCTCTCATTTTCCCACACGCAATATCCAGTTTTGTTCGTAACAAATGTCTTATGTTTGAAAATACGTCCGGTCGGCCATAGTTTAGCAAGGGTGCTTGTAAGATTCAGAACCGACGTAGACGGTGGAGTTTTGCTGTTAATAAGTAGATCGTGCATTGTAACAGTTCGCTTGGATAGGCAGTCATTATACGTGACTTTTTGTTCTTCAGGCGCCATGTTGAACACCCAGAATCCTCTGTACGTTGGTATGCAGGGATGCTGCGACGAAAAGCCCGGCTACTTTAAGGGACGGATTGACGACGTAAATTAAACAGATTATGTTAGTTAGTTTCTTTCCGGTCAAATAACCGCAGATGCGCGTTGAACAACTGAGTAGCTGACCTCATTTTGTCAGCAGACAAATAACTTTGTTAGATTAGCATCTACCGGAAAGTGTATTATTTATGTGATAATCAGTCGATCTCTTATCCAGCTACATTGCTTTGAATTTGAAGCAACATAGCACATTGAATACACTAACATTAAACAATTATATGTCGCTGTATTTCATTCCTTAGCCTAGTAACACGATACTCCTATACGTCTGGTCATCAGCGTAACATATTATGCTGATAGTTTCATGTTGTTCTGTTCCAGGTTCGTGTTTACACGGTTGCTCTTGACGCCGCCGAGATCAAAGCTATAATGTAAAGCGGCGCACGGTAGAGACTATCATGGATCATTATGTGGAATCAGATTTACACGCGTAATGTGTTAGAACGAGTAAGACATCGATAGCTTGTTGACGAATATGATCACATCACCTAATGAAGGCAAACATATCGGAGGCACAGATTTATTCAAAGACAATTATGCTATTACGACACAGTCTAGGGCATCATAAGTATTTCTGAAATGTTTGCCTGATTGTATTGTTGATTACATATTTCTATTGTAAAATGTATTAATAAACCATGTAATGCACAGTCTTATTTTTCACTACAGACTGTGATTTTATGACAGTTTATCTAATTTGCAAACACTCACACACTCACACATTCGCACTAAACCACAAGCAAGCGCGCATGCACATACAAATGCACGCGCGCGCGCGTACACACACACACACACACACAAACGCAAACACAAGCGCGCACAAACACACACACACACACGCACACACACGCACACAGAGATGGACACACACACACACACACAAACAGTTGCATATTCATACTTACACAAGCATTTCTACAGCCAGTTTCCCACATTCACGTGCCGTTCACGCGTGTCGTTTCTTAAAACGTCAACCTACAGTTATAACAATACAACGCAAATACGTGTTCCTTGTAGCAGAAGACGTCTGCTGTGTCCGCACCTTTCTCTCATAAAACTGAAAACAATATGGTTAATTTCAACATTAAAAATAACTACATTCAAATGTCTTAATTTTGTTGTCATCTACCTACAGTTGCTATGGTTTACTATTCTATAGCAACATTTTAAATTCCAGCGCACGAAATCGAAAGTCAAATAAGTTTTATAAAAGAGTCCACTCCTATGTGGTCTCAGCCTGTGAGTTTACTCAGGAAAAACAACATAATAGCAACATCGCTGATCCTGAGGATACACGCATTAACATAATAAGTGGTCAGAGCTGAAAGCGGTGCAAAGTGGTGGGAAAACAGTTGCCAGGCGGCAGCTATTGGGTAACAGAGTATATTGTAGAGCAAAGGGTTGGCAATTAGAATAAACATTTCCATCAGTCACTTGGTAGTCCTTTTGACATTGAGAATGTGAGTACAGCGAGATCCAAGCTGTGCTCACTCATGCCACGATCAAAGACGAACTGTGAGAGTGAAATAATGTTGTTCTGTTATGCTGATTCCATTTGTTTTTTGTTGCCTACATACGTTTATTTCACACATAACGTCATCATTCAATGTGTATGGATCTATGTTAACTCATCCCATCAACCAATTGCGTTAGTTGATGGGATAAAATTATAAATTACTAAAGATGTCACAGTAGATTATGTGACAATGTCACCATCATCAACATGGACCAGCAGATGCCTACGTACCGAGTTCCAGCATTTAGTTTGGCTAAAACATTCAAGAAAACACATAACAAATATTCCTATGTATGTGTTTTACTGTCTTTTTATAATACCTAAATCTTCACGTCAATCGTGTATATGTTTTCTCTTTGAAAACCCTCATGTTGCCAAGGAAAGTAGGCAGGAGTATGGCGCATGTGTGATGGTGTTGGATTAGATGTTGGTTGAATCAGATGTAAAGGAGAACAAGGTACTAACGACGGAGAAACAGTTTAAATATCTTTCAAGTACACAGTTCCAACGTTAGGGTAACTTCAATGTTAGCCTCTTAAGTGACGAATTCATTCATTACATCACGCCTTAGAGTGGAACCCTGATCATGCAAAGCACGAGAAACACGTCGTGTTTCGTGTTTCCATTCCTGAACAACGTAGATATATCCAGTGAATGTTAAAGTAAGTTCTTATATAGCATACCGTCCTTAGGACTGTTGAAAGCTCATTACACTTTACTCCCTGGCAGACCTGTTCAATCGAGTACCATCTCGACTTCTCTGGAAAACATTCAGCCACGCTGCAATTAATGCGCAAAGACTAGTCGTACACACATATATAAATAAAAAAACGGATATAGCCAGGTAGTCATTCATACAGCTCAGTGAACTGAGAGAACTTGCCCAACGTTCAACTCGGCAGCATAAGATTCGAACCAGGGTTCTATAGATTTAGTGTCCGACGCCCTATCCACTGCACCACGGCGCTCCACTGAATGTTGGGTGGACACCACAATTCGTGCTGCAGGGTATGTTGGGGTACTACTGGGGTTGCTGAAGACAACCTGGAACATTTCACTGTCGACGAAACAGCAACAGTTGAGGATGTTCCTTGGTAGTTATCTGCTGTTGATGAAACAGCATATGCAGTACGAACTTCAGGATAACCCACTTATGTTGAAGTATCGCTGGATGTCGAATGTGTTCCAGGATCGTGTTTTTTAAATGTTATACCTAACATGTGTATGTCCTTATTTTGCTTAAAATGTAAAAATGAGACCGCATAAATATGTCCGATTACACTGTGATTTGATAAATTTGTATGACTGTAATTTGTTAAGTATAGAATTGAAATGGAATTGTATTGCGTATATTCCTGATATCACGAATAAGGTCAATATCAAATTATTTGTAATGAGAACTTACTTATATTTTAATTCGGTTTGAAAAGTAACATAATCTTAAGTGTAAAATATAATAACAAAGCATTGGTATTGTATTTGATCAATGTATGTATTATTGTGTTTAATATATATATTCTTAGATGACGTTGCCGCCATAGTACATGTTTTTTCATTAAATGATATGTTGAACTCTCAAATTCACGTATTTTTAGGAGTGTTCAATACGTGTACTCATTTGAGAGTGTGCGTAAAGTAATTTATATTTAACGATTTGTTTTACAACATTCGGCAAATTATGTGTCTACCAGGAAAGGAAGTAAACCTAAAACCAGAACGAGTTTGTTTCAATTTGGTAAGGCCTTGCATAATTTCGTTTGAACGCTCTCCTTTTGAAACACAAAGTAACCGCATATTCTCCTCCCGAGTCCATTCATTTAAACAACAACAAAACGGTTCATTAACACACATCTGAGAAGTCAGCAAGCTTTAATTAATATATATTATACTTTATAACAACACGGTTCATTAACATACATTTGGCAGGTCAGCAAGCTTTAATACATATAGATTATACTAGATAACAAAATTGTTTTTTAACGTACATTTGGCAGGTCAGCAAGCTTTTATAAATATAGATTATACTATATAACAAAACGGTTCATTAACATACATTTGGCAGGTCAGCAAGCTTCTATAAATATAAATTATACTATACACCAAAACGGTTCATTAACATACATTTGGAAAGTCAGCAAACTTTAATAAATATAGATTACAATATATAACAAAACGGTTCATTAATATATATTTGGGGAGTCAACAAGCTTTAATAAATTATACTATTATACTATATACTATATATATATATATATTAATTATATTATATAACATGAATTAACGATTAAAAAACGATCGGATTGCCTACGTGTAAATGCGTAGTTGTGGATATACGTGAACAAACAATTGCATCGTTGTTTAATGCTTCCCAGAGAAGTCCAGATATTGATCGAATGATCACCGCTGCACCGATGAAATGCACGTGGTTTGAACAGCCCTATTGATAGATTGATTGATGCGCTGCATGAAAATGTACCTTTAGGATTTACATAATATAGTTACAAAAATCATACTCATTGGTGGTGTAGCAGCCTCAATAAGAAGAACCACAACATAACTGCAGTGGGAGAGTCACGATTGCTTACGCCTGCAGCTGTCGTGGCAACTGATAATGGTGTTGTTATGATTATTTTCTTCTAACAAATTATGATTAAATATGCTGATGACATGCAGCTGATGCGTACGTTTGCGCTTAATCCTACGGCATTACTCGATGCCCTTCAGCGTATTGAAGCCTGCGTCATGGAGATTCGGGAGTGGCTGACCTCTAATTACCTCAAACTGAACGACCAGGAAACCGAGTTCCTTCCGATTGTCCTAGAGTGGGCAAAGAAGTTAGGAAACGATCTCAGCATCAATGTTGGTGGTTCTCTCATCCGAGTTGTGCATCAGATCAAAGACCTTGTTGCCGTCTTAGACTGTCATATGGACATGTCTGCCAACACATCAGCGATTATCCGGAGAGGTACAGATCGTCTACGACAATGAACGACAACAGAATGTTGCTGAATTTGACGGAAAATCTCGCATTGAAGTATGTATATTTGACCAAACTCCCAGAGCAGCCGATGTTTCCTAACAAAACACATGATGGCGTTGTTATCAATGTGCATGAGTCTATTGTAAGATACACAACACCTTTGGTAGCTTCCACCTGATGTCTACGCCAGGAAAAGTAAAATGTCGCATCCGAGTAATGGATAAACATGTTACTTCTTTAGCTGGACGAATTTTAATGGTTTTTTAAATTACAGAAATCGTTTTGTAATTAATGTTCTTATCAACAATATTTGCCATCTGCACATTCTCTTGATTTGCATATTTTTAGATAGTTGTGTCTGTTTATATTCGATATAGCATGCAATTTTCTTACATTAGACATCTGCTTTAAACTTATACAGTTAAGAAATTCACTAGATTATGCAGAAAAGGGCGCTATATGAATATTTGTACAATTATTATATTAATATAGTATTACATGATGATGTTATAATATTATTGTAGTATGATATTATTAATATAGTATTATATTATTATATGTAGATATAAAATAATAATAACATTATAGTATTATTATTTATTAGTGTACGTCTTTCATGGCATACAATGTATTTCCCACCAACAGGTGGCGTTCATGCGCAACTGGCTGCAAGACCAAATCCAGCTCGGTTGGACGGTTGCGACGTGGGTGAAGCGCGAACAAGGACCCTACGCGGGGGTGGGTATCGCGGAGAAAGGAGACTGCAAGGATCCTGCCACCTTCCTGCTGTACGGCGACGTCGACGTAAACGGAGAGGCGGTCGCGTATGGCGCTGTTGCTCCGAGCTGTCCCCTTACCGGAACTGCCCCTTCGGTGAGTACATCGTGTCCGCATCCGGTGGAGCAGACAGAGAGTAGTTTCGTAACGGATGTTGTGTTCCTTCGAGGACCGCGCCTGGCGTAGGCGTTGCTGCTTCTCAGGTGGTATGCGTTAATAAAACGTGTTTACGTTGATGTTAATTGCTACAATAGATAGTGTGTTCGTATATGTAATAACTTTTGCGATTAGTACCAGGAGCAAACGCCAAATGGGCAGGTTAAGTTGCTTACTACGTTTGCTCGCGCATGGCCAGTACACTCATATATACTCCTTGCACGGGTTTTTTGGCATGTTACAATGTCATGCTGATGTACTGCGGCGTTGCCGGTGTTGGGGGTAGTCGCGGAAGTTCGCAAAGTACCAAAACAATGTATACGGGTGGGATTGCGCGTTATCACGTATCGCCTCTCGAGGAAAATAAATAGCTACAGTGCCGTCACTCATGCATGCATGAAAATCTAACGAGAGATAGGCCTACGAGTTTATAAACTTGATTCTGGTTTAGAAGCTAAGCTAGTGCATCAATGAAACAACAGTTATGTTATAAATAATGCGAATGTTACCTTCGGCACTATGGAATTGATGTATTTGTTGTGGTTGTATTTTATGGTTGTGATTTTTTCGACAGGTCGTCCCGTTCGGAGTCCGGGCTTACCTCGCCGTCGTCTATGACGGAAGTATGGTGACTCTTTACGTCAACGGTGTCCCCGTAGAATCTTCTCCTGTCTCCGGTAGGTTTGGTCACATGACCCACTGCTTCCTGCCTACGTATCTTGTGTACATAGTGACGTATTGACATTCCGCACAGTTCCGGCCTTGGTAGATATCAACAGCTAGCTGTCTTAGTCACGGTATATGAATATGAAGATGATTCCATATACTTCACCAAAACACACTAGTAGTAGTTGGGTTGCTCAGACTACAGTCCATGGAATAAAAATCAAAGAACATCAAAGGATTTTTGGATCAGTCATACCAAATGGAATACTATGAATTTCTACTAATAAAAAAGAAATGATGAATGGCCTGTCATAAAAAAGTTATAAAAAAATCTCTTATCTTAATTGCTTGCTGACATCTTACTTATAAAAAATGTATAAAAAAGGTTTGATTGATAGGTTTTTTGAACCCTTTTTTATAATCACCGCGGGTTCATGTAAGTGCAGTTCGTATGTGCTGACCTCTATTGACGCCTCTAGTGACTAGGCGGTTCATGTAAGTCCAGTTCGTGTGTGCTGGCCTCTAGTGAATAGGCGCTAAAGTAAAGTACACAGAAGCGCCTCTAGTGCAAGAATGGGTAGTCAGTGCTATAATAACGTAGTCAGTAGCGTCTCTACATCAGTGGTATAGAGATCGTTATGTGGAAATGGAGCCTATACGTTTCGGAGGGTCGGTGTCGTTCCTGTCGAATTTTCATCCGTGTTGAGTCACGGCGTACGGTCGGGGCTTCAGGTCCATCGAGCACGCTTACCAGTTTAGAAAAGCGATGTTTAACGGAGACGAAGAAAGCGACGAAGTTACGGAATCAGGAAAACGAGAACGGGAGCCGAATGGGACGCCGTTAGGGTCGAGTGTATGAAGAGCCTGTTGATGAGTAAGTTCGGAGCATCGAAAAAGTTGAAAGACGCCCTATTGGCTACCGGGGACGCCAAATTGGTGGAGTGGGTGCCGTCAAAAGAAACCTTCTGGTGTAGCGCCCACGGAAATAAAGAAGGTCAGAACATGCTAGGTAAATTGTTGATGGAGGTGTGACATGAATATAGAGGAAATGAATAAAAAGTCATCGCTCGTTCCCCGCGCGCCAGTCGTCGATAGGGACACGTCGTTGAAACATCCTTTTACGTGTATAGTGGCTGGACCTACGGGGTGTGGTAAGACTACTTTCGTCACTCGTCTACTACAGTTCGCCTCTTCTATGTCTGTCGTGACAACTGATAATGGTGTTGCTATGATTAGTTTCTTGTAACAAATTATGATTAACTATGCTGATGACCTGCAGCTGATGCGTATGTTTGCGCTTAATCCTACGGCATTACTCGATGCACTTCAGCGTATTGAAGCCTGCGTCATGGAGATTCGGGAGTGGCTGACCTCTAATTACCTCAAACTGAACGAACAGAACACCGAGTTCCTTCCGATTGTCCCAGTGTGTGCAAAGAAGTTAGTAACCGATCTCACCATCATTGTTGGTGGTTCTCTCATCCGAGCTGTGCATCAGATTAAAGACCTTGTTGCCGTCTTAGATTGTCACATGGAAATGTCTGCCAACACATCAGCGATTATCCGGTCCTGCTATTTCCACCTACATCACATCAGCCAAATCAACAAGTTCCTGCCAAGACAGACGAGGGAGAGAGTAGTCAACGCATTAGTGACATCAATGCTTGACTACTGCAACTCCCTCCTGTACTGCACCATGGACAAGAACTTTGTACGGTTACAGCGTGTCCAAAACTCTGCAGCCAGAATTATCGTGCGAATGCCCAAATACGCAAGCATCACGCCAGTGCTCCAGGACCTACATTGGCTGCCGATACGAGAACGCGTTCGTTTCAAGGTCCTGGTATTCGTGCACACAGCTGTCAACTAGTGTGGGCCCGTGTACCTGAGCGAGCTTGTCTGCCTCTACGTGCCTACCAGGTCCCTTCGGTCAGCGGGAAATCGTCAACTTGCGAGACTGCGAACAAGATGCAAAGTCGGAGACGCGAGTTTTATTGCAGCAGCTCCGGACCTCTGGAACGATTTACCCACATCAATGCGTGAACTAAACAGTGAAGCAGCTTTAAAAAGTGCATAAAAACACTATATTTTAATCGATATTTTAACTCCAGCAGCCGCAGCAGTCCCGGATCTTCGGAGTGAACTACTTGTTTTCAATGCATGTAATGAACACTGAGACTTTTAAGAGCACTTTTAAACATTCCCTTTTAATCAATATTTTTACTGCTATTGTTATATCTTTTGTTTATATTACACGATAATACTAATATTTAAAGATATACATTTTTTACTTAATTAATTACTTTTTTTATTTATTTTACATGTAAAGCGCCTTGAATAGTTTCTAACTAGAGTTGGCGCTGTATAAGTATATTTATTTATTATTTATTTATATGATCAATGAGGTTGCATTGCAACTTAGACATATTTATTAATCTGTCTAGGTAACAGAATAAAAAATATATATATATATATATATATTTAATTATGTTATATATATTTAATTATGTTATATATATTTAATTATGTTATATATATTTAATTCTGAGGGTGATGTTAAAAAAATAGATATTGCGCGGTGAAGTTCACAATTTTGTAACCTCACTAAAAACGTCTAACTGCACACATCCATTGAGACTGACCAAAAATCTCCGTCTATATCGAAGGCGTAGTTCAATATGCATTATAGTTTTGGTTTATTAAATTTGTATACTATATTACTTTTAGTGCATACATACATCTCATGTAAGACCGCAGAGAATTGTAGATAGTATTGGGACTATGCGAGGCTTGTGCCGACTGGGTGTTTGTCGAAGTAAAAACTATATTATTTTGATTATGAACTGACTTACTGTTACATTTAAAGATACATTACGTTTCATTTCTTTGGAGAAACTATTCGCTACAAAGCTATCGTAAGGTGTATTTGTCAAACACCACAACATGTCATACCAATATTTTCAGTTAACGATCGGCTAAGCAAGAACGCTAGTAACGTAGATAAAATCATCGTTGCATTTACTTTACACACAGTCAGGTAAACACAAAGACGTGTTTGCAACATACTATTATTATTTATTGCTATATAACACATTTTGAACCAACGTTATACATCGGGCAGATATCCTTGAAACACAGCGAGACAGCCCGAACTTGAATTCAGCCAAGCCGGTCAAACGGCATACGTTTGTGCAATGCACGTCCTAGATCTCTGCCTTCACTGCTTAGTGTGCCAGCAATCGCAGAAGTACGTATTTTATGCATGCCAATCACACTACTCGAGCATATTGGATGACCTGTAGCCGCTTACGGAGTAACTGGCATTACTGTTGCCGGTGGAATCGCGAGTTGGGCGATTTCGGCGGCGCTCAAAGCCACGCTGTATACGCGAACCTGCAACAAAACCGGACCGCAAGTTAGGGCACATTATACGATGAATGTTGGTGTGTATTGTATATATCTAGTGAGTCATAATAATGGAGACCCCGAGCATTCTGCGATGGCACATACATGCTATGACCACGTCTGGTTGATTCCGTGATAACATTATGATGTTTGATACGAGTATTTATTATATATGTAACTGGTAGTGGCACAGTGCTGGGAACGGTAATATTTCTTACCGTGTACGATCAGACGTCAGCGCTAATAAAAACACAATATATTGCACTGGTACTGGCTGCTTTCTCTCTCAAATTAAACTAGTACGGGCTACGTTTTCTTTGACATTCACACTGGAACCGACTAGAGAAGGACTACTTCTCAAACGTATATTAATAGAATCTTTATCCTCGCACATTAAAATGACAATTGAACACTCGTTAAAATACAGTAATTCCCGTAGTAATACGGCTGACATCATCATCGTTTAAAATACTACATGTCTTAAAACCATTTCTGAGTTCTAACATTTCGGACAAAACATTCACATTTGATATAGTTTCGTTGGATACATCAGTTTGCCACGTACGGCCAATATCGTACGATGACAGGTGGTGAATTGTATTACATTAATTTTGGATATGACGCTACAGTTTGACCGTAGATTTTCAATAGATAATTTAGCAAGACTATTTGTAATCGGTGAATTCTGGTTTATAGCTGTATTAATACATGTTGTGAACCTTTGCTTTTCATATGACCAATGACGGTAAACTACCCAAAAACAATGATATAGCATTCAATTCAACAGCTTATTCAATAAAACAGAGTTGAATTCAAAAACGTCTCCCTGCTAAAGGTAACTAGTGAGTTAGGGCTGTTTATGTGAGAAGCTAAAATGACTTCATAAACATGTTAGTCACGTAACATCGAAGAGTTGACCAAATATTCTAGTAAATGTCCGATTTTTGTAATTAGTTAAGAACATATAAAATAAATACATTAACTACAGATATTCTGTTTGGCAAAGGCAAAACTGGATTGGAATAAAAATATGTTAGCCCTGTTAACCAACTGAAGTCATAATACGAACTTATGCAGAAATTCAAGTCAAACATACAGATTTCAACTAAGATTATTAAGCTTCCAGTGGTTATGTCAGTTCTGTATTACACTGACATTGTGGCTAACTTACGTCATCAATACGTCCTTGGAAGTAGTTGAGCATACAGTCGCAGCATCCCTGCATGCCGATTTTCAGCGGATTCTGGTTGCTCAGCATAGGACCTGAAGCATGTTGTATGACGGCCATAAATACAACTATCCCTTTACCAATGCTCTGTCAGCATCTTGGAAATTGAATTCCGAAAAACTGACAATTAAATCACATAATCAAAAATATGTTTGCGAAGACCGCTACAGCAAACAAACACTGCTATAGGTAAGTGCATAAATCTACGAAATTTAAATTGTAACTGATAGGTTATGACCACACTACTGTAGATGCATCATTGAATTGGTATACGCCTTTGCATACGTGCGCGCATGTGGGTAATGTCTTTGCTGGTAAGTTTGTTTCTGGTATTGTCGTTGTATGTGCGTGTGCGCGAGCGCGTGCGTATGCGAGTATGCCTGCGTTTGCGAGTATGTGTCCGTGTGTGCGTGACTACGTGTGTGCGTGTGTACTTGTGCACATGTGTCCGTGTGTTCGATTGTGCGTGTGTGCGTGTGTGCGTGAGTGGATAGGTGCGTGCGTGTGTGCGTGTGTGCGTGTGTGTTCGTGTGTGTGTGTGTGTGTGTGTGCGTGTGTGCGTGCGTAAGTGCTTGCGTGCCGAATTCAATTGTAGACAAACGTGCAGTGTTTCAAATATAATATTATATGCCCGATGTAAGACTACATTGTATACCCGCTGAAGGAATAAACCAAATTAATCATTGTAAATATGTGCTTAAGTGTGTTATTGTGAAGTATATGGAATCATCTACAAAAATCCATATACCGTGACTAAGAGTGACAGCTAGCTGTTGATATCTACCAAGGACGGAACTGTGCGGAAGACTAATACGTCACTATCTATACAAGATACGCAGGCAGGAAGCATTGGGTCATGTGACCAAACCTACCTGAGACAGGAGAAGATTCTACGGGGACACCGTTGACGTAAAGAGTCACTTTACTTCCGTCATAGACGACGGCGAGGTGAGCCCAAACTCCGAACGGGACGACCTGTCGAAAAACTCACAACCATCAAATACAATCAACAATTACATAACTCCCATAGTGCCGAAGGTAACATTCGCATTATTGATAAAAGTACTGTTGTTTTATTGATGCACTAGCTTAGCTTCTAAACCAGAATCAAGTTTCTAAACTTGTAGGCCTATCTCTCGTTAGATTTTCATGCTTGCATGTTCCACCCGATAGGTGACGGCACTGTAGCTATTTATTTTCCTCGAGAGGCGATACGTGATAACGCGCAATCCCACCCGCATATATTGTTTTGGCACTTTGCGAACTTCCGTGCAAGGAATATATATGTGTGTACTGGCCATGGGCGGGCAAAACGTAGTAAGCAACTTAACCTGCCCATTTGGCCTTTGCTCCTGATACTAATCACAGACGTTATTACACATACGAACACACTATATATTATAGCAATTACCATAAACGTAAACGTTTTATTAACGCATACCACCTGAGAAGCAGCAACGCCTACGCCAGGCGCGGTCCTCGAAGGAACACAACGTCTGTTACGAAACTACTCTCGGTCTGCTCCATCGGATGCGGACACGATGTACTCACCGAGGGGGCAGTTCCCGTTAGGGGACAGCTCGGAGCAACAGCGCCATACGCGACCGCATTTCCGTTTACGTCGACGTCGCCGTACAGCAGGAAGGTGGCAGGATCTTTGCAGTCTCCGTTGTCCACGATACCCACCCCCACGTAGGGTCCGTGTTCGCGCTTCACCCACGCCGCAACCGTCCAACCGAGCTGGTTTTGGTCTTGCAGCCAGTTGCGCATGAACGCCACCTGTTGGTGGGAAATACATTGTATGCCATGACATACGTGCACTAATAAATAATGATAATATAATATAATTATTATTTTATATCTACATATAATACTATAATAGTATACTAATAACATCATACTACAATAATATTATAGCATCGTCATGTAATACTATATTAATATAATAATTGTATAAGTATTTATACAGCTCCCTTTTCTGCATAATCTAGTGTATTTCTTAACTATATAAAATTAAAGTAGATGTCTAAGGTAAGACAATTGCATACTATATCGAATATAAACAGACACAACTATCTAAAAATATGCAAATTAATCAAATGTGCAGATGGCAAACATTGTTGATAAGAACATTAATTACAAAACGATTTCTGTAATATAAAAAACCATTAAAATTCGCCCAGCTAAAGAAGTAACATGTTTATGCATTACTCGGATGCGACATTTTACTTTTCCTGGCGTAGACATCAGGTGGAAGCTACCAAAGGTGTTGTGTATCTTACAATAGACTCATGCACATTGATAACAACGCCATCATGTGTTTTGTTATATAATATATTAGGAAACATCGGCTGCTCTGGGAGCTTGGTCAAATATACATACTTCAATGCGAGATTTTCCGTCAAATTCAGCAACATTCTGTTGTCGTTCATTGTCGTAGACGATCTGTACCTCTCCTTCTCCGTAGGAGTAGCCCTTTGCCTTGTGACATGTGACGTCATCGAAGTCAATCTCGTACGGGAAGTGCAGCAGAAGTCTGTTATCGCAAGTCGGCACGACTGAAAACACGCACACACAAATGTAGATGTCTACATGCAACTGTTGACATGCAACATTTGATTACCGATCCGATTAAACAGAATCCTCGCATCATCGAAGAGTTTATATACATACATCAACACACAAACACACACACACACACACACACACACACACACACACACACACACACACACACACACACACACACACACACACACACACACACACACACACACACACACATATAAGGATGGCTGTCTGACATGTTACCATTATGCGTTTTGTATAATAATATATACCATGCAGGAACATAATACAGCCACACATAAACCACGAACATTACAATTACATAATAATGTGACCACCCACAGTGAACTGGCAATTAAGTCTCACAGTCCTATTTAACCTGTTTTGTATACGAGGCAAATGTACGTCTTGTTCCATAATGTTGTGATGTTTGCAGAAATGAGTATCTTGCAGTCCCATCCTTCACGTCCGTTTATTTTCCTTGACAATCAATTCGATAGAATAAAAGTAGACAGCATGAGTCATATTAACCTCTTTCTGAAAACGTTGCTTGTTATAGTTTGATTCAATTTTAGCAATACATGAAAAACTATTTAAGTTCGTTCAGCAAAAGAGGTATTATTTTAAAGTTCACGATCTGTGGAATCCAAACAGGTACAAAACTCAATATCACAATTTTGCAACTAAACACCCGCTTTGCTGAGGCAGGTCAAATATGTTATTGCTGTATAAATGTCATACTTACTTGGATCGATCGGGATACACGTGCATGGCTCATCCGAATCCATGAAGACGAACCCCTCGAGACAGTTATAGATGTCCTCGTTGTTGTGAATGCTCTTGAAATAGCGTGGGTCGGCCATTGTCTTGTATGGGCACGGGGCTGCAAAGACGAGTGAGAGCGTTGGATACAGTTACGGGGGCAACATTGGAAGTCTTCCCATCAATCCAACTTATAAGACGTCGATTTCAAGTTGTTGAATTGAGCAAATGCAAAAACCAAAATTGTGGTTTTTACGATAGGCCCATTGAGATACGTTTTCAAGATATGACTTGTTCATGAAAGATGTGGCTATGTCAAAAATGTATACGTTGAATATTGGTTTAACCACGTACACACCTCACTGAAACATGGGGTGAGACTGCGATTTTAATAACCAAATGTGTTTATTAGCGTCAATTTTCACTACCATGAGTTTTACTCGCTAGGTGGCATCAATATAGTAATTTATTTCTTCCCACTGCCACATGTTCGAGGTGTCACGTTATGATACCATTAATAAATATGACGAAACGATGCTTGCACAGTTAACATGTTCCCTGTGCTTACTATAAGTGGTGGATGGTGGAGTGTAATCAACGACCTCATCAATTACGCAGTTGGCATTTTCCGGCACGCTTCTGACACATGTCAGTCTGTCCTGGTCCCAGAACAGATCTCCACAAGTCGGGTGGTAGACGCGGAAGTACCATGATCCGTCCATGCGGTCGATCTTGTCGCAGATGTAGTACAAATGGCAGTTGTCCGGGTCGGGGAACCACACTTGGCCCTTCGTGTAGTTGCATCGCCTGCAGTCGGGGTAGACCCCTACAAGCAACAAGACGCGTGTGCCTACTTACTATAATCACATCTCAATATTTGCCTTTAGAACACAGAGTAAAACACACGCGACAACAGATGTTGAAAAGTGTCTGAAAATGCGTCGTACCGTCCACCTGTCAACCATATGTGAGTTTTTGATCAGGGTGTGAAAAACCCAAATACAATTTTATATTTAAAAAAAACACGTCACCGTATAACCGAGAACACCAAATTATGTGACACACATGCCAAAGCGCGGACACGCGTCAATTGGTTTTGTTAACACAGATCGCAGAGGGCGCTAACAAACTCAACTAAAATGAAGTATGTGCATTTCAATTAGATATAAACTTAAAAAGTACGCATATTTTATTGGCAAACGCTTCTCGAACAATGTTTCCTTTTCCTGCCGCTTGCGCTGTCAAAAATCGCGTAAACATTGTTGCAGGACGTATCCGGCAAACAACAACCATCTGCTCTGTATGAATTGTTTATACTTTGAAGACGTCTTTTTTTGTGAAAAACAATAAATGTAAAACTGGACCCCAAATAACATGCAGATAGCTAACTTGGTTGATCGCGATGGTCATGTTTGGCTTAAAGAGTGGTCCAATCTAGTTGTTAATAAAGAGCATTTTCATAACCTATTCGGTTAGCGATTTTCTTATTGGTAAAACGCCTGTTTTGTGTTCAGCATTATTAAAGAGCAAACTCGATTTTAAAGATATCAATCTGACTAATTAGCTCATCACAATCTTAGTCAAACGGTGTCCTAACTATACGGCTGCTTATTTACCCTCCGGTGTTGTCGATGGACCTGTGGTAGTCGTAGGCTCCGTGGTTGACGTCGGCTCTGTGGTTGTCGTCGGCTCTGTGGTTGACGTCGGCACCGTGGTTGATGTCGGCTCTGTGGTTGACGTCAGCTCTGTGGTTGACGTTGGCTCCGTGGTTGACGTCGGCTCTGTGGTTGACGTTGGCTCCGTGGTTGACGTCGGCTCTGTGGTTGTCGTAGGCTCTGTGGTTGACGTCGGCTCTGTCGTTGATGTCGGCTCTGTGGTTGACGTCGGCTCTGTCGTTGTCGTAGGCTCTGTGGTTGACGTCGGCTCTGTGGTTGATGTCGGCTCTGTGGTTGACGTCGGCGCTGTAGTTGACGTCGGCTCCGTGGTTGATGTCGGCTCCGTAGTTGTTGTACAGACAACGGTGCAGAATCCGAAATCGTAGGAAGTGACCTCTTCGGAGGCACCATAGGAACACGTGCGCTGGCGACGGTGCCGGCCTCTGGTGCTGCCACAATCTCCCGTGCACGGACTCCACTTCGTCCATTCGGTGCACTCCTCTGCACAAACACAACACGGAACATGCACGTTTACGTTATCCTAATACATTTTCATGCAGGTGTATTTCTATACAGCGCGCGCTGTCACCCATCATTGTTGCGCGAGCGGCAAGGCGCTGCTCATTGGCTGATTATGGATATACATCGCCTTTTGAACCAAAAAGATGGCGCTCACCGGGTTTTCTAGCTCAACACGTGGCATATTTCAAAGATAGATTTTTAATCTGGCCGGGGAGGATGGTCATAAATCATCAGTTACTCTCGGCTTACAGTTACAGCTGCCATTTTTTATATTCTCACGTAGCATGTAGCTTAACCTTATCTAAGTATAAATGTGAACTGCACCTCAGACTAGAGCAGAGCTATGGGCAGTGGCAACAAGTCTTATGGAACACAACATAAAAACTACTGTGATCGTATGCACAGGCGTTCAACGTTTCTCTGGAAATATAAGCTTTTGTGGAGCATACACGGTCCGTGATGGGACTGATGGACGTAAGTGCGCGGTATCCAAGTACGAGTAATCGAACTTTTGCGCGGTTACCAAAAATCAGTAATTTTGATCGTTACGTATGTATGTGGAGGAGTGACACGCACATGAGGAGAGAGGGTCATTTAACTTACGTAAGTGAGGACCTACGTATGTGAGGTTAGAAAGTCATATGCAGGTGATCGTGAAGTGTACTTACTTGAGTTTTTCGCGTCAGCGTTCATCGTAACGTTGAGAAGATAGCCGAGTGATGTATCAATGTCGGCCTCAACGGTGTCCTCTGCAGACGAACAAGACGTTGTTATGACATGCCCGCCAATCAATTCGTTACAGCGAGTTTGTTGGAACTGTCGAGTTTACGGCAACCCCGTAGGATGCCGGTGTGATGTAACTCCCGACTGGCTTAGTAAGTGAGTGAGCGAGTGAGTGAGTGAGTGAGTATGAGTGAGTGAGTGAGAGTGAGTGAGTGAATGAGTGAGTGAGTGAGCGAGTGAGTGAGTGAGTGAGTGAGTGAGCGAATGAGTGACTGAGTGAGTGAGTGAGTGAGTGAGTGAGTGAGTGAGTGAGTGAGTGAGTGAGTGAGTGAGTGAGTGAGTGAGTGAGTGAGTGAGTGAGTGAGTGAGTGAGTGAGTGAGTGAGTGAGTGAGTGAGTGAGTGAGTGAGTGAGTGAGTGAGTGAGTGAGTGAGTGAGTGAGTGAGTGAGTGAGTGAGTGAGTGAGTGGGTGGGTAGGTGAGTGGGTAGGTGAGTGGGTGAGTGGGTGATGGGTGAGTGGGTGAGTGGGTGAGTGGGTGAGTGGGTGAGTGGGTGAGTGGGTGAGTGGGTGAGTGGGTGAGTGGGTGAGTGAGTGCAAGCGTGCGTTCGTGTGTGCATGTATATGTATATTACTCTCGTAATTGAATGCACGAGATCAAACAAAATGGATCCTTTTGTAAAAGCAAATAATTAAATTTCCCCACACATTATAAAACAGACCCACAAATATGCATTCAATATTCTCCGTGATAGAAACTAAAGGAACTAGCTTTTAAATGCGCACATGAGAAGTTTGTTATGTCTGTCCTTTCGAGGCTGCGGGTGTGGGGTGGAGTGGCAAAGAAAAAGCCTTACGTGCATCCACACAACCGCGACTCACGAGGATGGCATTGGCGATGTCAGAAGGCGTGTTTTGGATGTTGGCTGGGAACACGTGGTTACCATCGCTGGCGAACAGCATGATGTCGTTATCTCTACCAACCTCTACAAGCAGAAAGAACATAGCACGTGTTTTGCGAACTACAGAGAATGTTGAAAGCGTTTAACTAAAAGGCCACTTTGAGATAACAAAGTTAAATTTGCGTAACAAACGACGTCATAAAATCAGTTTTGACCTAACAGAATAATAGTGTCATTGACATGATCTCTCAAGAACTGTTTACCTCTCAATAAATGTGTGACGTGTGACGTGATCAGCGTCATATGGCACATGCTACTAAACGTTGCTACTAAACGTCTCAGTTCAGGACAAGTTTCGTTCGGTGGAAATTAGCGATATTTGGCGGATCCAGGTGGGTGTTTGAGGGCACTCGCCCCCTAGACCTTTGAAATGTGCCCGCGCTATACCCGCGATGGGTATACTTCCCTCGTTAGATCTTTGGAATGTGTCCCCCGTTTTGGCTAGCGTCAAGGGAGGGTGCAATTGGAGTTTTTTGAGAGTCTGAAGGTTTTTTGGCAAATTGCAATTGGAGGTTTCCCCCGACTAGGCTACCGTGTCTGGATCCGACTATGACGCCCAAAGCGACGCAAGCTACTCCGCCTATGAAAACAATATAACGCTGTCGAAATAATTGTTATGTCTCGGCAACGCAGCGTATACTTACGGACAACATACATATCGACATTCTGTTTCAGCGCCTCAGCAATATCGTTAGCTACGTTGGCGAAGATATCGTCTGGCCCGTCTGTGAAGAAGATGGCAATACGCGGATAGTTGGCGGTGCCGCTCGCAACGAACGTGTCATTGACAGCCGCCAAGCCGTTGGCTGCGCAGCCTGTACCACCGACGTAGCCGGAAGCCCAAATGCTGGCTGCAATCGCAGACTGATCATAGCTATCGGTCAGCAAGAAGACGGAATTGGCGATGGCGCTGTACTTGACGTAGCCGATATGCATCCCGGACGCGCTGACGGGCAGCGATATTTCGATGTCCATCGCCATCTGCTTAAAGACATCGAAACGGAGCTGAGTCACGGATGCGGAACTATCGATGGCGAAGACGACGTCAGCCGGACATCCGGAGGGCAGATCTGTAGGAGGAACAGATCAAGTGTTATACAGCTATAAGCTCTATTAGAGGATTGACAGAAACTTTTGGAGGGAACACGGGCATTTTCAGATATCGCAGTGTCTGGAATTATATAGAAAACCAACGTCACCATATTGTCCTTGACGATATTACGAGAGAAGAAAGAAGGTAACGCGCGTACTGTTTGTGATACGGTATACAATAAAATATATGTCAGAAGAATAGCAAATCCACTTCGATTATGTTTATCTACGGACTGAAACAATGCTTACAGTTTGAGGATCGTAACTGTTTTATATGTTTGCTACTAAAGTCTTTTAATGTACATCCATATATAGTCAGTAATGCCATCTGGAAAAGTACAACAAATAAGAGTTTCTGAAAAACTAGCCATACAACTTAAATTTTTAACCATTGATGTGTATATGTTATGTTGCAGAAACACTTAATTTGGTTATTGATGAACACGAATCAAGGTACTTTGTATGGTACTCATTATGTCGCTAAGTAATTAATAGTACACAACCTGACGAGTCTAAAAAAATGCGTTTGGAAGATAAGAAACATAAGTAAATGAATAAGATCAATAAATAAATTAACCAAGTAAGGTGAGGTGGGATTAGTACGTACTTGGTGAACAAGAGATGGCGTTGCATGCGACAACTTCCTTGTCGCCGGCTGAGTTGTTACGAGATCTGATGCCTCCTCCACATTGTTCGCTGCAATCTCCCCACGGCGACCAGTCGTCTAGACATATGTTTTAGAACTCAGTAATAAGCATTATGACTCCAGTCATCAGTCATTTATAATGTCTATGTGATATAATGTTCATCATGTTGCCACGAATCATAGTCACATATCTAACATATCCACTTTTTAAATAGCAGCTTCAAAGCACAGTACGACTCTTGCCCATTTAGAACAATGTGCTTCATATGGAAGCACTCAATTTACGTCTAAAAAAGTTTCCACCTCAGAGAAAGTACCCAAAAAGCGTTTTGTGAAGGCACCATAAAATTATATTGTGTGGGCCCTTGAGCAATTGCCCCGTCTGCCCTGCTTTAAATCCGGCACTGGTGACAATTCTTGCTCAATCTTGTCTTTAAATATTTGGCTTAAAATCATGTTAAAAATATTGTTACAAATCTTGTTAAAGTCTTGTAACAATTTATCTTTGCAAATCTAAACGAAAATTTTGATATGAGCTTCGTTGGAAATCTCGTTCAAAATCTTGTTGAAAATATTGTTACAATTGTTTTTACAAATCTTGTTTAAATACTATTGTTGCAAGCCGAGTTAAAAATCTTGTTACAAATCTTGCAAGAAATATTTATTAGAAATCTTGTTAATATCTTGCTATACTTGTTACAATTTTAAATGTTAAGACTTTTGGTAAAAAATACTGTTAACATTTATTTAAAAATATCGTTAAAAATGTGGCTCACCCGCGCATGCCTGTGTGTTGCAAGTGACATTGATGGTGTTACACGGGAACTGAACTCCGAACGGGCCGTCACACATCTTTGTCACAGCCTCCTGAAAGCCTACGCCGCATTTCTCCGAGCACGGTGAAAACGGAAGCGCAGGATCGCCTTCACGGAACAACACATATATATTAGACACCATTAACAAACCCAATTAAGCATATACCCGACGCCAATTCTGTATGGGACCGCAAATGTTATTGAGTGCTACGTCACAGCATTTACTGTCTAATGTGGGTCAACCCCAGATTTGTATATTGACGGAATTTATCGGAATCGAACGTAGAACCGCTTACTGAGCAATTAGCTAATGCTGTTTTGCCAGACCCCGACGCGTACGACACTTGTAAAGTGTACAGGACGTTTACAACTATTTTGTTGTGTTTGAATACGGTTTAATAAGTTTCATGGTAATATGAAAGTTTTCAAAATCTTTAAAGCTAACAACGATCGACAGTACTTATATAAATATTCTGTGTGATAGGCACTGCGTGACTTACCAAGGACATTGGCGAAACATGCCAGTAGCACAGCTATTCTTGTGAAAGACTGCATCTCTGGTGAACCTGTAGGCGCTGTAAAGAGAACAGACAGCTCTAGATTGAATGACATCAACGAATGATATGACAACAATGTTGGTTCTATTTGTCATGGTGACGATATTGTTACTATTGTTGTTGTTGTTGTGGGTGGTGCTACTGTTGTTGTTGCTGTTGTTGCTGTTGTTGCTGTTG
This sequence comes from Paraescarpia echinospica, assembly GCA_020002185.1. Lineage (NCBI taxonomy): Eukaryota > Metazoa > Annelida > Polychaeta > Sabellida > Siboglinidae > Paraescarpia > Paraescarpia echinospica. The sequence continues at coordinate 13,626,937 of CM034542.1, forward strand.
TTGCTGTTGTTGCTGTTGTTGCTGTTGTTGCTGTTGTTGCTGTTGTTGCTTTTGTTGCTGTTGTTGCTGTTGTTGCTGTTGTTGCTGTTGTTGCTGTTGTTGCTGTTGTTGTTGGTGCTACTGCTGTTGTTGCTGTTGTTGCTGTTGTTGGTGGTGCTACTGTTGTTGTTGTTGTTGCTGTTGTTGGTGGTGCTACTGTTGTTGTTGTTGTTGTTGTTGCGGTTGTTGCTGTTATTGCTGTTGTTGCTGTTGTTGTTGGTGCTACTGCTGTTGTTGCTGCTGTTGCTGCTGTTGCTGCTGTTGCTGCTGTTGCTGCTGTTGCTGCTGTTGTTGCTGTAGCTGCTGTCGTTGCTGTCGTTGCTGTCGTTGCTGTCGTTGCTGTCGTTGCTGTCGTTGCTGTCGTTGCTGTTGTTGTTATTGTTGTTGTTATTGCTGCTGCTGCTGCTGCTGCTGCTGCTGCTGCTGCTGCTGCTGCTGCTGCTGCTGCTGCTGCTGCTGCTGCTGCTGCTGCTGCTGCTGCTGCTGCTGCTGCTGCCACAGCCGCTGCTGAGTTCGAATGATGATGTCAATTTGTATACGTTATAATTATTGCGCATGAACTTTATATCACTTGAAATAACTTACGAAAGACTAAAGATACAGCTTTAATTCTCGTCGGTTACTGGTACAAATGTCATGACTGTAGAAACAATATCACATCGTTTTATGTCGTTAGAACATAAAACGATGCGGTTATGATTAATGTTATTGCAAATAGTAGTATATTATGTTTAATTACAATTAACGTCTTATATTTTTTTGTTATCGTACTATCTTACAATCGGATTATTCGGTGCGTCTCGCTTCGAATGAAAACCGGCTATAAAATTATTGTACATCATGTAAGTTAATTTAATTGATAATTTTCCCAAAAAAACCACAACTGCTTTGTGGTCAACGAATGAAACAATAGTTGTGCTAAATATATAAACCTCAACAAATTACGTCAAACAATAATATTGACTATAATATTTTAACAGTTAAAGTTCCACGAACCAAACTGGCAACAAACCAATTTTAAAACACACTTTAAAAACAAACTATCTCTCCCGCAAACTGTAAAATGTTCGTTAGTAAGCGTTGTTGATGTCGTCACTTACTTCTCAACTAGTGTCGGCCTTCTAATCTGGTTTAGGTGGAGGTCGAGGTCGATCGAGAACTGTGAGGTATGGGATAGGATCCGCGATGCTTATATCCTGTCCAGAAGCCGAGGAGTGTTGCTGATCTAACGCCCAGTACTTGACTCTTATTTCCCGCTAGGTACGTAGGCGATAGATACAGTTACCGTCTCGCTGAAGAGTGCGAGGTTTGGTAACGCGAAATCTTCCAATTCGATGAAGATCGACGAAGTAATAATAAACGCAATTTTCTCACTTAATTAATCACTAAAATTAATTGCGTGCGCCAATACGTGTCGTGGACGACGTCAGAGAGTGTTTGCGCGCGTTACGTGAGCGATGTAATCCGTCAAAACCGTCGGAAAGATATGTGGGCTAACATTTGCGTTTATCAGCGATAAAATGGGCGGTGTGTAGGTGGCCACAAACTACAGTACGTGTGCATTGACCGTGATTTGTTATAATATAAAATATCGTTTAAGCAATAGTTACATCACAAAACGAATGTGGGCTGTGTAGGATTGCTTCGTCGGAAGGATTGTAAACAGAAATAGCGGTATTAAAAAAGTGAATTACTGTATTGGTCTAATGGTCGTTCATTTCTTCGGATGATTCATGCCAGTAGGTTAGACATGATCGTATCTTTAAGAAAGACCTAGAAGTTATAACCGTCAAAGAATGGTACCACTGTTATAATAATAAGCCAAAAGGGAACGGCCAATACATCCTTTGTTGTTTCAGAAGAAAAAAAAACTGTCAACAAGACTGTCTTGTTTGCTCTTTTCTCTTTGTTTCATCATTATTACCTTATTGTTCTATTTTGTCTGAACTTTCGAAGAGTTTATAAAAGCTTATCATCATAGCCGTAGATAACAATGAGGATGTAATTTCAGTTTATATATTATTACAACTACTTTTAACGTTTTCATTGTTTTATTGTAGATTATGTACAAACATATGTAACTGTGTTATTTTTAAATATAAAATAATTTATGCACCTTTGCCATCGCCACAGTAATACATGAAATAATTTGCATTCGACAAACACGTGAATTACATACATACATGCGTACATGCGTACATGCGTACATGCGTACATGCGTACATGCGTACATGCGTACATGCGTACATGCGTACATGCGTACATGAGTACATGCGTACATGCGTACATGTCTACATACGTACATACGTACATACGCACATACGCACATACGCACGTACGCACGTACGTATATTCGTACATACGTACATAAATAATTACTTACACAGGTACGTATGCCATTGAATAAAAGGCCTTGTGTGGCGCGTTTTTGATTTCGTACTTAGGCCATTTAGAAAACAATAATGGAGTTTGAACATTGAACATTGGTCATTGTAGAGAAGAACGACGAAGACGAGCGACGACAAACGCACCAGTTACAGGGATCTCGGCTTGATGGTACGTGGGGAAGCAATGGTGGAAGAGCAGGCGTGATCTTACCGGAAAGGAAGCAACGGTACGTGACGGAGAGTCGGTAGAGGAGCGCCGTAATGCAGCGGTAAGAGTTCCGGACTCACAACTGAGAGAACGGGTTCGAATTCTGTGCTGCGGTGTCTAACCTTGGGCAAGTTCGTTTACTCTACATTGCTTCAGTTCACTCAGCTGTATGAATGAGTACCTGACTATAGACAGTGGTGGTTATTTGTGTACGGATAGTCTTCACGCATTAATTGCCGCGTGGCTGAATGCTTCCCAGAGAAGTCGAGATGGTGTTCGATTGAACAGGTCAGCCAGGAAGTAAAGTGTAAAGTGCTTTGAGCAGTCCTGAGGAACAAAGAAAAATTATTAACTTATTTAATGTAGCCCATGAATCTACTCAAGTGACTTTTTAATTTGTAGTCTTCATGTGAATTCGCGATACAGTTATGCACGTGTTACTGTGTTGATATTGTCAAATTTCCTTTAAAAAAACATGGCGCCAACAAATTCGGTGTGTTGGTGGCTAAATGTCGGCTCGGCTATTTGACTCTTTACCAACATCAAATCTTTCGAGTATTCAAACAAATGTACGTATTATTTTTAAATAACCCAACTGCAGATAAAACGTACATGTCTCACATATAATATATCTTGGAGAATACTGAACCGGAGTCATGACGGGTTAAACCAACTGAGGAAGCATCTGTAATAAAAGCACGGGTTGTCTAATTATGTTAACAACATGTGCAGCAAATTTCTCAAATAAATTCTTACGTTGATGTTATAAACGAACTTGCAACGAAAGCTCAGCACATGTTTATGGAAGTGACACAACATGTAGATGAAGGGAATCAGATCCTGGAATTTGATACTGTCATGCTCAGTAACATAATTATGTTTTAAAAGACTGGGTAGAAAAGGTAGAAAGACGGGAGCGTGAAGTTTTTACACACTGCGACATGTAGCACCGAACCCTTCAAAATGGTTCGAGAAACACTATAAATTATGTAGTTAATCTACAGACTGGAGACTTGACCATCAGTAGTATGCATTTTATTAAAATATTTAATACGAGAGTAAATCGTGAACTTCTTTGCTAATCAGAAATTAACAAATAAATCCGACTAGACCCAGTATCCTAACAGGTAGGTCTTGTGTATAATTTCGTACGACTGCTAAGTTTAAAATAATCATCAATCGATAATGTACACTTTGAGAGAAACAAAACGGCAAGCGCATGTATGTGGACCTGTGCATCTAAATGTATTAATAACAACGAGCCAACGGAAACTACAACAAATAATATTACGTCAGTAGTCGAGAACTGTGAGATTTAGCTAGAATCTTCCACTTTGAAAATATGTTCTGAGTAAACCGTCGACGTGATATTGTTGATTGTAGTTGTAAATTGTTAGGTTTTATTAACTCTTTTAGGTGTATAGGTCAATACATTTGTCTTTTGTGTCAATTTAAATGGTCAGAAAGTTACTGTAAAGTGTCACATCAGCGACTGTTACTGACATTAGAAGCATACAAAATGTGTGATGAGGTCAGAATACAAAAAGCCATTGTTCACGGGGGTATTAAACTGGAAATAAGTTTAAAAGGAGGTTGACCTTTCGTTTGTTATTGTGCAAACGTGCTGTGCGTTATACAACCCTAAACTATGTTTTCACGAAATTGATAGAACATTTGAATTGGACAGTTCACTACTTACAAAAACTGCCGAGCTATAACTAAAATCCCCGAAAAGCGAGCTCTGATAATAATAGTCAGGTTTGTTATGTATTTGTGTAATTTTTTTGGAGATTTGCAAACCTATACATTTTTGGAAACGTTATGATATAGTGAATCTGAAAACCTACCATGTTTACATTTTTAAAGGTATATATGGTGGCCATCTTGGATGCTTAAAATGGTGTACACTGAAAACCTGTATTTCTCTTTATATCAGCTGCTAAACCACCCATCCTTTTGATTTTGGTGGTTAAACCTACATACTAAGGGGCAAGGAATATAATAGAATCGATTACAGTCACCAAAGCATAATGAAATTACTAGGTTATGACAGTTATACATGTTATGGCTGAATAATATACATGTAGCATAGCGTATAAACACGTGTTTAGTTCACTTTTTTAGATTTGCAAAACTATATATTTTTTGAAACGTTATGATATAATGAATCTAAAAACCAATGTTAACATTTTTAAGGTATATTTAAAGGTATATTTCGCAGTGTAGTGCATGCGCTTCTTGCTCTCGCTTTCAGTTGCGAACGCCAGCTAGCCCCTTCACAGGGACGAAAAGGGACATGAGTGCGCAAGCCTCCCGTGCTGGTACATAGCCTCTCCATAGACAACGCTCTAGTATGATATCCTTGTGGTCAAAAACCTGGGTAGAACCAACTCATTAGCCTTGACAGGCTGTGAGTCTAGGAGAAGGAAAACTCTGACTTCAAACCATGGGCAGATCAAGACCATTAGTAATGGAAGACATACGGGAAGGAAAACCTGGAAGACAAACCCACCACATGGGTCAGCATGGGCAGCGCCATGTGGCTGGAATAAATGACCTCAATTATATGCTATGTCACTTAGTAATTACGAGATTGGCTACCGCGTGCGGGGAACCGACGCGCTGGGACCCAGGCACCAGCGAGAAATCAGCGAAGACCTGGAGGGTCGGACAGCCGGCATCGACTCTTATGCAAAGTCTGGTTTGCCACCCACTAACTTCATTAGTGGTGGAACTAATGAAGAGGCGGCAACAGTCAGTGATGGGGGGTACAATAAACCAAGTGGAAAAGGGATCGGGCAGTGGATCTGAGAGATGGGTTTAAGATGCTGCATGCAAGGGGAGATGGAAGGATGAATGGAGTGAGAGTGACTATGAAGGAGGAATACAGTAAGGAAGTCATCAGGGTGGAACGATGAGAAGGCAGGATAGTTGCAGTGTGGATGTTAGTTGGAGAAGAGATGATATGCATACTATCGGGCTACGCACCACAGACAGGGAGCACTCAAGAAGACAAGGTTGCATAGCGAAACAACCTGGAAGAAATTATTGGGCATGTCCAGAAAGAGATAGAACAGTGAGGAGCTCTTAGGAAAGTACGGATATGGAACGAGAAACAGAGAGGGACAAGATCTGGTCGGGATGCTAGGGAGAAATCAGCTAGTGGTGGTAAACTCCTTCTTTCAGAAAAAATGAATCACACAAGAGCACATACAGAAGTGGAAACAACAGAACATATATAGATCTGCTGATTGGTAAAAGCAGCCAGTTGAACAAGGTTAGGAACTGCAAAGTTCTGACAGGAGAGCACATAACGAGCCAACATAAACCATTGGTTTATGAAATGTGGATAGGAAGAGGCCAACAGAGAAGGGGGAAACAAAGACAGGTAACCAAATGGTGGAAATGTGAAGGAGAGGTGATGGCCCAATACAAAACCGAAGTAGATAGGAAGTTCAGACTACTCCAAGAACAAAGGGAGGATGTGGAGTCAGAGTGGAAAGCACTTAAGGAAGGCTTTGTTAGAACAGCTGAGGAGATATGTCGCCGAACATCAGGAAAGCCGACACAAAGTCGAAAGAAGAAAGAACAGTAGGGGTGGAACCAGGAAGTTGAACAAGCAATACGAGAAAAAAAGGAGGCAATGAAGTGTGTGGAAGAAGCGAGTGATGAAGAAAAGACGAGGCTGAAGCAGAAGTACCGGGAGAAGAAGAAGGCAGCGAATAAGGCAGTTGCTAAAGCAAGAGATAAAAAACAGCAGTAATTATGTGATAGGATTGAAGAAGACGGAGGGGAAAAACTGATCTTCAAACTTGTCAGGGATAGAGACAGAGACAGCAAAGATGCTATACGAACATCAGCAATGAAGAGAAGCGACGGGACACTGGTCACTGGAGCAAAACAAGTGCTCGGATTTTGGGAGGAGTACTTCAATAAACTACTAAATCCGGAGGAAGAATATGAGATAGAGATACCTCATACTGTAAGGAGAGAGGTGGAGGTGAGGACAATAACAGAAGAAGAGGTGGACAAAGCAGTAAAGAAGATGAAAACAGGAAAGGCTGTAGGAGTGGATGAACTCTCAGTGGAAATGATGAAAGCAAACAGACTAGTTGGAATCAAGTGGCTGACGAGGCTGTTTAATGTGTGCTTCACAACAGGAGAGATACCAGCAGAAGGGCGAAGAGGAGTGATTGTGTCGATATGGAAGGGGAAAGGGGACATCCATGACCCAGGGGGATACAGAGGCATCACATTACTGAGCCAAGCCCTGAAATTGTTAGAAAGGATACTGGATGCTAGGGTGAGACTTACAGTGGAGACCAAAATTGGAGAGAATCAACTGGGATTTAGGAAAGGGAGTGGAACAGATGATGGATTGTTTGCCGTCAGACAAATTATCGAGAAGAAGAGAGAATTTTAAAAGGATGTAGCATTCGGTTTTGTAGATCTGGAAAAGGCATTTGACACATTGCCGAGAGAACTCGCATTTGCAGTCATGAGATGGATGGAGGTTGGAGAAGCAGAAGCCAGAATGGTGGAGGAAATGTACAAGGAGACAACAGCGGTAATGAGAGTCGAAGGAGAAGCATCGGAACAATTTGGAGTGGATGTAGGACACAGGCAGGGAAGTGCCTTGAGTCCCCTGTTTTTCATTATGGTGATGAACCTGATCAGTGGAAAGATATCGGAGCAGGAAGAACTTAAGAAGATACTGCATGCAGTCGACCTAGCAGTGGTGGCTGATAACAAAGAGGAACTACAGAAAGCTTTACAAGAATGGAGTGACACCTTCTGAAAACACGGCCTCCGAATGAATCTGGAGAAGACTGAAGTAATCGGGATAGTTGAACAGGAGGTAAATCTGCATGTAGTTATTGGCGGAAAGACCATTAAACAAGTGAACAGCTTTGTATACCTGGGCGGTACAGTGTGTGAGGATGGAATGAGTACTAAAGAAATACAGAGGAGGGTGCAAGCAGGAGCAACAGCATGGAGGAGGGTAGAAGGCATTATGTGGGACAGAAAACTGAAGAAACAACTGAAAGGAAAAGTGTTGGAAGCTTGCGTTGTACCAGCCAGTATATATGGGTTGGGGATACTGCCACTGACAGAGAGACAGAAGGAGAAACTACAGGTAGCAGAAAACAACTGGGTCGGAAGAATATGTAGAGTAACGCGAGAGGATAGAAGGAAGATGAAGGAATTGACAGAGGAGATTGGAATGAAAAAACACCTGGTTGTAGAAGTAGCCGGTAACAGAATGAGATGGGGGGACATGTACATTGAATGGGTGAAGACAAACTGGCGAAAAGAGCACGGAAAGCAGAAGAGGGTGGCAGACGAAGGAGAGTAAGACCGAGGCTGAGATGGAACGACAGCATAAAACAAGACCTGGGGAGGGCTGGCGTGAACAGCCTTGAATGGATGGTCATTGCGGAGGAGAGAGAGAGGTGGAAAGAACTGATAAGAAAAATAGAAGAAGCTACCAATTGATGTGGACCCCACCCCACAATGAAGCAAGGGGAAGAAGAAGAAGATAGATTATAAATTGGAAATAAGTATGTGGCTGTATCTTCATTTATTAACTTCTTATAACTATCATACCAGCATCACTACACAGTTGCGTATAATTCTCATATATGTCTGGTTTGTTATAATATTGTTGTGACCCTGTATACTGCACGTTAGTCATCACTATCGTCGTCGGATACACGATTTTCAAAGTGTGAATCATCGTCATTGTCACACTGTGTGCTACACAAGCAGAGGTATGTGCATTGCAAATCCTTGCATTTGCAGGAACACCACTGTGATGGACAGTCTCCTTTGCATTGGCATCGTACCATCTCAATGATGGCTTTGGGTGCTGGAAGGATGTCAGTTGTGGTTGGCGTCAGCTGTCCATCAGCAATCTTGTGGTAGCCATTCTGCAGTGAGTTCAAAAACACCTACTAAGCAGTGCTGGCCTGGCCGTACACTCTAGCCTGCAAGTGTACTCCCAATATGTGCTGGTTGAGCGCCCCAATTGTGGGCGGTTGCTTGTCACTCTCGCCATATGTTTACAGAAGAGGTGCCATCGCAGTTATGGAATGCGATTGATCTGGATACCCTTGGGACAATATGCAGAGCATACGAATTTAGCCAAGGTAGACTGCTGATCTTCTGTCTTCTGAACCATGTAGCCTTGCCTATTCTTGCAAACTTCCCTGTATTGTCGGCCCCAGCGAAGGCATGGAATGCCGGCAATGCCTTGGCCCTTTCTGCACCGAGAGTTGTCCAGAATGGCTCAATCGGCAGCACGTCCGATGCCATCGAGATCTTCCTCGGCAGCCGATCATAATTAATTATGATCAGCACAAGGACATCAGTGTCTGGCAAGAAGAACATCAGCTCAACATCTTCCCTTGGGCTCATTTGTTTTGCCAAGACAGCATGAAAGATAATTAAGGTGTCTGCTTCCTCATGGTTGTTGTCTTCAAAGTGAATGCCCAGTTGCTCCTTGTTCACCCAGATACTGAAGTGATAACCAGCATGGGGGAATATCGGTTGTACTGTAGAGTTGTTTCAGCCAGGTATTCTCTGAGATCACCTTGCGTTTGGTCATGGAATAGGAAACGGCTCGTGGTGATATGTTTTGTACTGGTATCATCTCGGACTTGATACTGGATTGGGTCATTTCCTCCATGTCTCTTTTCCGTGGTTGTGCTCTTTAGTCATTCCACCTTGTAAGTATCAAAGACTAGAATTATTTCATCATAGCTTCTCGACTTCAGCAGATGCCAAGTCCAAGGCGCCATCAACTGGTACATTAACATGCGTCTCGCTTGTAGCCGTCTGAGAGTTATCGGTGTGAGTTTCTGTTGTTACCAATTGCTCAAGGACATGGATGAGCTTGGACGTGTCGTTGCATGGCAAATGTCCAAACGTCCATGTTCAGGATTTGTGGAACGTATTCGCATGGAATGTATGCACGAGTAATCAGGTTGAATAGCGTACGACCTTCAATAGCGAATTGATCGCCATGACTCACTATGGCAGCCTTGATCTTGCTGATGGCATCATGCTCCCGCTTGACCACACTCGTGGATAGATCATGATGCTCACTAGCCTTGATGTCACTGACATTGAACTGACCCTTGAACTCGCTTGCCATGCACGACAGATCGGGAGAAGCTAGGGAAAAGCATTGTCTTGCATTGTTGGAGATTCCGATGAGACCAGACTGAACCTTCATGAGCTTGTTCAGGTGTTCACAGGCATAGTCAGCCCCAATGGAGACAATTGGAATGGCAGTCTAGGTGATTGATATGTAGCCTAATTCAGGTTCCTTCCACGTATCTGGGTGGTCAACCTTGGGTGCGTTTAAGTCAGCTATGTAACGTGGCCAGAGTCGCTTGTACTTTATTCGGTCCATAGCAAAGAACAGCTTGCTTAATTCTTATCCTGCTTCTAGATAGAGGTTTATGTCTGCGTTCCAGAGTTTTCAATGGAGGTCCCCGCGCCTCTTAGGGCGGCCATGACGACATGCAGTTCACCCAGGCTGGGAAAAACTGTCGTAAACTAGTAATGTCTTTGTGCAAAGATGACTGTAATTGATCCTATTGGATTCTTTGTCCCTCAATATGTAGGTTTAGCCACCAAAATCAGAAGACTGGGTGGTTTACCAGCTGGGATTTTGACAAATACACGTTTTCAGTGTCCACCATGTCAAGAATCCAATATGGCCGTCATATATACCTTTAAAAAAATTAAACACTGGTTTTCAGATTCATTATATCATAGCGTTTCCAAAAATGTATAGGTTTGCAAATCTCCCAAAAAAAATTACGAAAGTACAAATGTTAACATTGTGAACCTGACTAATAACAAGAAAATTCCGGCGGGGGACGGCGGGGGGCGTGATGACGTATTACGTGATGCAAAAATTCATCTCATTATATATCGGACCTGAAACCACTCCTTGTAAAGCGGCGCGCTAGCGTTGTATACAAACTGTGTCCTCCCAAAACACGTACAGTTTTACAACAAAAACAGTTCATAAAAACACATTTAGGCGGTGCTTATGTTACAACAGATGTAGTGTATTATGGTATAATGATGTACAAACATCATATACAATACAAATGTTGACATCGTTTCTGGACCAAATTAGTATGGAGTCGAGTGCTCTATATAGAAACACGTACAAAAACGCAAGTGAAAAATCGATTGTTTCCAACAGAGATATGGACGTTTTAGAAGTTGGCGCAGTCACAATGAGATGTTACGTTTATTTATGATACGGTTAGGATAGTTCACGAGCGACTCGTTCACCAGATCAATCAAACATGTTTTGATCGAACGAAACATCACGCATATAACCGTGGACTTCAATTACCCAGCTGTAACTGAATGCACGCGTATAGTATTGCTAAATTTCGTTAATCATACTAGAACTGTATCGTCTTGTATCACCTTGTGGTGTAGGCGTCGCACAGGCAAGCGACCTTCCTTTTTCTTGAACCAAAGCAGCCATCTTGTCTAATGTTTAGAAATTTGCAACGGTTCTGTCTTTCAATTTTTTTAAGCCATCCCTTCTTCTGTCCAGATAGATTCCACTTTGGTGGTACTTTGGGTAGAATTTTTTTATGTCATTCTCATCACGTGACTGTCTTCTATCTGACGTTTTACCCTCCTGACGTTGTTCATTTACTGTTGTTATTGGTGTTTTTTATTCTAATGGATTCCTCTGAAGTTTTAGAGGAATTTGTCTCAAATAATTTCACTTTTGTATTATCGTTCACCTCCAGGTTTCGGATTATGGCGATGTTCGTTTTCACATTGTGTTCAATTTGTTGAAAGGTACTATTCTTTGCCATTTTCCGCTTAGATACGTTTCTATTGATGTGTACCCCAAATTGAACACAGCATAATGTATATGTGTTTCATGTTTTGCTGGCAATTGTCACACTGGCAATGTATGTCCAATTACAATAAACAGTTGCTATTAATGTTATTGTAATCCATATTAACTTGCAGCATTTAGTTTAATGTATAACTTAACGACAACGAGGAAGTCCGCGCAAGAGCAAATATATAACCATTCAAATTAAGACTATTTAAAAATGATGGATGTGTTTGGGTAATATTCTTAGAAATTCCGCCAACAATAACGTCAAATCATCCGGAAACATAAAACAACGCCCTGAGAAAATCTACCTTCGAAACATCGCTAGACAAGCGGAAACCATATAGAATTAAGGCAGAGAACGTGGAAAGAATAGAACTACAATTAGTTTGACTAAACGGCGTCGATTGCTGTCTGCCGTTGAGACTGGGTAAGTACATCAGTAAGTATTTAAACGGAAAGGATATTAAACAGCGAAAAGAATTACATATAATAGCATATCACATATGCAAATGTGAGCTTTGCGTGGGTTTTACACGAATGTGTGTGCCTCCGTATCAGTTTTCTTCCAGCCTACGCGTTCACCAGATCGTTTGCTAACTGGGGAAATAGCATGAGTATTAGCTTGCTTTTTCGTTCGATCGTTCGTTCGTTCGTTCATTCGTTCGTTCGTTCGTTCGTTCGTTTGTTCATTCGTTCGTTCGTTTGTTCGTTTGTTCGTCCATTGGCTCACTCGTTTGCGAGCGCATCTGCGTGCTTGTGTGCATGAATGTATATGTGAACAGCTGTAGGTATCGTATGCTTGCTTCTCACTTTTGCACAACCATCTGTATTTGTACAGCATGCAGCCTCGCAACTTACGGTCACCCAAATCATAGTTACATAGATAATGCACACACATACACGCGCGCACGCGCACGCGCACACACACATACACAGCCACACACACACACACACATACAGACACACTCACACACACACATACACACACACACACACACACACACACACACACACACTCACACACACACACACACACACACACACACACACACACACACTAACACACACACACACACACACACACAGCCACACAGCCACACAGCCACACTGCCACACAGCCACACTGTGTGCGGAACGAGGTGAGGAAGCCGCGTTTGCCGAAGCGGCCCACGTTGTTCATTAGTGAAGAATGTGTCACGTGACAAGCCAACTAAACCTTCGTTATTGTGTGCCGACCTGCGACAACAGACTTCTGCTGCACTTCCCGTACACAGTCAACTTCGATGGCGTCACCTGTCACGAGGCCAACTTCTACTCGTACGGAGAAGACGACGGGGAAGTTGTCCTGGTCAACGACGATGATTGACAAGAGAGCGTTGCTGAATTCGACGGAAAATCTCGCATTGAGGTACGTGTATAAACCCACTCACCCAGAAAAAAGACTCACAGAATGCATACTAACCATCCAGCGGGAACTCTGTTAAACAGTACAATGAAATATTACGTCAATAATTATATATATTGTATATATCACCTATGCGCAAGACTTGGTCTGCAACGTCTGCTTGATGGTATTAAAGCGATGTTGTCTTTTCAGTTAGCGAAGGCAGTGCCAGCTTTATTCTGTACAGCAACGTTGACAACGGCAACACAGACGTATGTGGTGGCATTGCCGCCGGCAATGGTTTCCCATCAACATCACCGGCAATTACGTGAGTCTATCATGCTCTTTTATAATAATAATAATAATAATAATAGTGATAATATGAACATTTCCATAGCGATTTAATCTTTAGTAACCTGAACTCGGAAGTGCAACTTATGAGAACCGTTTAGTTTATAGTATAAACACTGTCTAATTTCAACAGTCAGTGTACAAGTATTCATACGAGCCATTACCCTGCAAAACGGATATCAAATGTATTCCCCATCGAATGCCTCCGGGTTAGTGGCCACGCTTATTCGACATTATCCGACCTATGATATGAACTTAGTAAAATATAATTCTACCGTTGAGTGCTATAACTGGCGCAACTCTGGTCTTATTCATATTGCGCGAATATGCACTATTGGTTTATGGTTGTATTGTCATTTAGTACATCATGAGTCTCATAGATACAAACAAACTAGAAAACGTGCGGATCTGATTCGACTGATTATATGTCTTGTCTTCATCTACCACCCTCTTTTTTATTTAGCGATATATTTGTCAATATGTCCTATCCCATTATTTGAATATGACATGTCCATGTCGATCTCTTCCCTATAAGTCAAAGTCCCATAGGGCATTTTCATTCCAATTTCTACTCTCAATTCCCCCGTGTTCCTTCTATCAGGTATGTTATTTGAAGCTGGACATACTATTATCTGTCAATTCGTCTTGGGCCGGCAGGTCATTGAATACAACGAACAGGTTCATCTGACAGAGATCTACAACGGAAACGAGGTTATGCTGTTCGTCAACGGTGACCTGCAGAACGTCCTGTCCGTGCCTCTTGGTGGTAAGTCGGCAAGGAAATGACCTGGCATGATGCCAACAATTTGGTAGCAGTTCAAAATTGAAAAGCAACGTTCATTAGCTAACGCTCAACGTTGTGTTATGTACAGGGAACAATTAACGCTAATTATTAGTCTTGGACAAGAGGCCGAATATGCCATTTTTGCAATTAATATGTTTTTGTGTTTTGTGTTTTTAGGCGCCATGTTGAACACCCAGAATCCTCTGTACGTTGGTATGCAGGGATGCTGCGACGAAAAGCCCGGCTACTTTAGGGGACACATTGACGACGTGAGTCATACATGTTTTGTTAGCAAAACACTCAATAAACTGAGTCACTCTGCGATACGCAATAGGAAAGATAAAATAGGAAGAAGGGGTGGAGTTATTTTATATATTAAAGAATATATCCGGGCTTATAAAGTTAAATTAGAAAGCAGATTGCGAAGAAGCTGTTTGGTGTAACATAATTACACGAAACTCAACGTTAACGGTTGGGTTAGTTTATTGAAGCCCAAACATAAGGATAGAAGAGAATGAAAAAGTACAAAACGCTAAAAGGGAAGTGAGCAAACGGGACTGTATTAGTTTGGGGGATTTTAACCATGGGCATATACAATGGAAATCTTTACAGACTATGGGTAGTGAGGACCACAAGTGTTTAGTCTTAGTACACGATAGTTTCCTTTCTCAAAATGTGCTAGCACCAACCAGGGGTGAGAATGTGTTAGACATAGTTTTGTCCTCACAGAATGAATTAGTTGAAAATGCCAAGATACCATCAAAGTAAAATCAGAAAGGAATAGTAAAAAGCAGAACAGGAGAAATTTCCACATAGGAAGATATAAGGACATGATGAAATATTTAGCACAGATAGACTGGAATAACACACCGAAGAATAAAACAGCAACATAATGCTGGAATATCTTAATAGTGAAATTGAGTGCATCGTCGATAAATTTGTTCCCTTGAAAAAAAAAAGGGAAACGATCCAAAAAGAAACATTTAGCGAAAGAAGCCTTTAGAAAAATTGCGTACAAACAAATGATGTGGAAGTCATATAGATGTACTGGAAATGATGAAAACTACAACATTTATAAAGAAGCACTAAACCAACTTAAATTAGAAATTCAAAACGAAAAAAATTAGCTTGTAATATTAAACATGACAGCAAGAGTTTGTATGCGTATGTTTGAAGCAAACAGAAATTTCAGGATAAGATCGGTCCTCTAGAAGTTAGTGCTGGAAATATTATATCAGAGGGATTCTTAATGCTAGAAGACCGGAATGAGTATTTTGGTTCAGTGTTTACCAGAGAATATATTAGTTCATTGCCAGTACCAGAGGCTAAGTTCAAGGGGGCAGAATCAGACTATTTAGGACAGTTAATTGTAACCCTGGAAATAGTAGCTAAGAAAATTAGGGCAATGAAGGATAGTAAATCACCTGGAGTTTATGGGATTCCGACCAACCTACTATCGGAATGGACCGACTTTGGATCCTGCTTAGCGTCATGCGGCAGAAGAGGCTCTCTTGTGAAAACTCAGTAGTGCGTGACGTTTGGCGTCAACGGCGCCCAGGAAAACGTCACCTCGTATGAGTATGAGCTGTGCTTCATTCCGCGTCCGACAACAGCAACGACCGAACCGTCCTCGACCACTGAGCCGACAACAACGACAACAGATCAGACGACGACGATTACAGTACGACAATTACCACATCGACCACCGCCCCAACAACGGCACCACGTAAGTGGTCCACGTTGTAATTAGTGTCACTTAGACAGAGTCTTATCTGACTAAGTTTACCAAGTGGAACATCGTTGTGCATATACTAAAATAGTATTTATTGTTCCTTAATATTCATTGCAGTACAGAAGTAGCAATAGGAAACATTATAAATAAATTATGTAACAACTGGGGCGAAGCAACATATTGCTTGTGTTCCTTATTTATGTCGTAGTTAAATATAAATCATAATTCGGGCAAAAAGAACATAATACATCTTCATAATAAACTAACTAATTAGTTAATAATGCGTTATAAAAATAACATAATATCGCAATAAAATTAAAATAAATATTTGATGTGCATGTGTTACTAATAAAGTGTCGTTAAATAAACTAATAATACAGTTATATCAAAGGCGCACCATGACATAAAATACATTCAAAAGTAAATCCAATATTACAGAACCAAATTATTGCAAGATAGTGAATTAATATTACAAACGTTTATTAAAAGGCTGATCATGCTGATGTCGATGTTCACAAAACTGTGTTTACACAAGATTTTTAGAAAGTGTCGGACGTATGTAATCTGGGAGGACATATGCATGGCTATGGATACCTGGATAACATTATGTAGTAATATTATGCATGCATTCAGGTTTGGATCGTTTGATCAGACCCATACTTGTGCTACTACAACCAAATTAATCGTGTTGACATAAATGTTGTGTGCATTGCATCGACGTGATCTTGTACCAAAAGTGGTATACGATCAACGTCCGTCTTGACAAAAAAATTAAAGGAAGTTAGTTTTAAATATATTGGACCATTTACGAATTAAGACAATGTACAGCCATTTCTTTCACATAGGCAACAACACGACTTCAATTTCAAATGTTCTCCGTTTGTGAAAACCTATCCAGTGCCAATTACCTCTTTGCCATAAATGCAGTTGAGGTAAAACATGGCTTCAAGAATTAAAGACATTCCAGCAAAGTGTTCGTGGTTGCCGATTAGTTGGCACAGGCACTTACAGCGAATTGTATAATTATTAAGTTGTGATACAAGCACTGCATGTTTATAACGGAAAGGGGAACATTCATAATTATATTAACTTGCTGATATAAAATGGGAATAATACAATATGTGTTCATGTCGCGAGAGTACTATCATTCAGATAACAGTCCAGAGGACCGATTTTTATTACACAATTTATAAAAAAAAAGCCACTCCTTTTCCTATTCATTTATACATATGTATATATATATATATACATATATATATATAATAATAATTCAGCGATAGAAATAAGCCAGAATATTTACTTGTCCGCCGGACAAGTAAATTTTGAAATCTACTTGTCCGCCAAAATTTTAGCTTGTCCGAGTGGTTGTCAAGGGAAATCGAAGCTTCGGAAAAAACATTAAAAAGTCTGTCTTATTTTTATGACAACAACACAATGTTCCTGCTGTTTCGTTTCACGTACATCTGAGTGACTTGTGATCAAAGACACAATTTGATTTAATCAGCAAATTTTGAAATTGCAAAATTATATTTGCAATTATTTCCCGGTCCATTATCATTATTATTCATCATGAATATTAAAAGTAGTCACGTTACATGATGCATACCAATATTGTAGTGATGCTGATATGAACGATTTTATTAATAACAAATAATTATATATATATACAATATATAACACTGCTGTAAAATGTTGGCACCAGTTTGTCATTGAAGATGCCGCTGAACTATCAGATTGTAATTCAAAGCCAGGAAATGTTGTCACAAAAATCAAAATAAACTATATAATTTGGTATTATTTTGTTCAACCTCTACGAACTTCAATATTAACAAAGTTCTGCATTTTACAAAAGAAGATAATATTCAATTGATCATCAGCAAACAAACACATATTTTTCCTAAATGTTATATTACCATTTCAATGATGATAAAACAGTTTTAACGGTGCCCGAATTACATTTACCAGGCGGAATATAATTTATAGATTGAGTTACGTCGTAACGTTGCTGCTGCGCGCAGACCGCCGAGGATGGCGGAAGCTGACAAGTCAACGGCGGTTGGCACCCCGTCCCCGGCCGCGCGTCTTGCATAATTCGGTTTCAAAAACACGCAAATTATGGTTAAAATAAATGATACATAGATACAACAACACTGCTGAAAGGACATTAATATTCCGTTTATCAACCATCATCATAGCTTTACCGGAGAGCCAGTTACAAGTTTTGAATTTTTTTTACCGATCTGGATCGGCTAACGAGTAACGTTCGATGACTTGAAAGACTGCCGAGTCTGCGTGGGTTAGGCGTAATAATGGTTAAAACGATATAATTGATCAAATAACAGGTAGCGATACAAAGTGTACTATTTTCAAAGTTCATAAAATATGATCCGTCAGTGGAAGCAAGTTGTACGTCGGCCAGATTTTGAGAAATACAGCCTCGATCAACGATGGCTGAAGCGAAGTCTGTCCTACGTGTATGGCAGACCTGGCTCGTTGCGCTCAGCGGATGACCCTGTTAACGCAGGCACTAAACTCGGTCGAACATTGACGTACAACACACTGGCGGCGGAACGACAAGACGCCGACACACTAACAAAATTGTAACGCGCGCGATTGCTAGCAAACTTCATTTACGGTTGAATTTCCTCAAATAAAAAGTTTGCAATGTTGCACGCGAATTTACTGTAAATTTTCACTTGTCCACCGGATAACCATGTAGAGTCATTTTACTTGTCCGGGCCAAAAATCACTTGTCCCGGACAAATGGACAAGTGCTATTTCGATTAATATATATATATATTTATATACACACACACACACACACACACACACACACACACACACACACACACACACACACACACACACACACACACACACACACACACACATATATATGTGTATGTATGTATATATATATATATATATATATATACGTATATATATATATATATATATATATATATATATATTGATCCATATGATTGGGTATTCGTGACGTGCTTGCAGCGCTCTACCCTGACTGCCGCCAATGTAACTACACGAAGGGCCAAGTGTGGTTCCCCGACCCGGACAACTGCCATTTGTACTACATCTGCGACAAGATCGACCGCATGGACGGATCATGGTACTTCCGTGTCTACCACCCGACTTGTGGAGATCTGTTCTGGGACCAGGACAGACTGACGTGTGTCAGAAGCGCGCCTGCGAAGTCGGTGGCAACTGCACCAATCTAAATTTTGCAACTTAAACAATAGTTTAGACTGCGTTCCAATATCCCTAATCTGCACTACTTTTAATATTGCAGTTGTCGTATTCAACATAATCAGTGCAAGCGTGTTGCGCATTGTCAATAAAATATATTGACTCAAGACATTGTTTATATGGTAAATTATTCAACCGTCATCCGGGTTTTCGATTAAAACTGTTTTCAATCACAGCCACATGACTGAACAATGTGCAATCAAAAATGTTACACATGGAAACATGATTCTCTTGTACCCATTTCGTTATAAATCACTTGATGTAAAAACGATTGTAAGTATATTTAGTGCCTGGAATATACGGATATATACATTTATATTGTAGCAAGGCTGCATTAGTTTTACTATAGATTTTCTTTTTATATCAGTTAAATAAATGTTGACAATAATTGACAGGGTGGCTCCTACGACAACGACATATTTCGTTCTAATAGGAATCTCTTGTCTCTTATATGGAATTATTTTACATTTTCCGATAGTACATTATATGTTTACCACTGATTTTGTTCTTGCCTACTAGAACATATATATTTGTACATGTGTGTGTGCGTATGCGCGTGCGCGTGCGCCTGCATGTGCGTGTGTGCAGGGCGTGGGTGCGCGCCGGCGCACGTGAAGGATTGTGCGTGTGTACGTGTGTTCGTGGGTGTTACTGTGGTATTAGTTCTTGTCGAAACCTATTACTTGAAATTGGCAGTATTAGAAAATTGAAAGTAATGAATCTGGAATGTGTTGTTAAATGTCTCCATCTGATTCGTACGTATTTGCAGCCCCATACCCGTACAAGGCAATGGCCGACCCACGCTGGTTCGAGAGCATTACCTCCCCAGGAGATATATATGAGTGTCAAGAGGGGTTCGTCTTCATGGATGCAGACATTCCGTGCACGTGTATTCCAGTCAACCAAAGTAAGTATGATACTCGACATGAAGTCCTGTTTCGAAGAGCGTGTGTGTCGGTAGCTATTTTTGTATGAGGGTGTGAAACTAGATGTACGTTAATATCCGATCAGTAGCACTACCTCTATAAGCACACAACGATAATATCATATCCACTGACATATGAACTTGTCGTTACGCTCCACGTTGTTTTATTGTAGTTTTCGAAAGCAGGGTATGTGAATTAATTGCGGCTTTAAGACGAATCGACCAATGTAATTCATCAATTGGATGCAGACATTCCGTGCACGTGTATTCCAGTCAACCAAAGTAAGTATGATACTCGACATGAAGTCCTGTTTCGAAGAGCGTGTGTGTCGGTAGCTATTTTTGTATGAGGGTGTGAAACTAGATGTACGTTAATATCCGATCAGTAGCACTACCTCTATAAGCACACAACGATAATATCATATCCACTGACATATGAACTTGTCGTTACGCTCCACGTTGTTTTATTGTAGTTTTCGAAAGCAGGGTATGTGAATTAATTGCGGCTTTAAGACGAATCGACCAATGTAATTCATCAATTGTATAGGTAACGTGACACATCAGCAAGTGTTGCCTGTTGCGTCTCCAGTCTAGCCGACTTGCGAAAACAGACTTCTGCTGCACTTCCCGTACGAGATTGACTTCGATGACGTCACCTGCCACAAGGCAAAGGGCTACTCCTATGGAGAAGGAGAGGTACAGATCGTCTACGACAATGAACGACAACAGAATGTTGCCGAGTTCGACGGAAAATCTCGCCTTGAGGTATGAATACATACACCCACGCAAGATAACGACTTATACTTATAAGTTATGCGCCAGTCTGAAGCATCTGTGTAATGGGTTAAAGATTAGTTGTGCATGGACGTTGTGTTGGTGACATTCATGCGCAACTGGCTTCAAGACCAGAACCAGCAGGTGTGGAATGTGGCTGCGTGAATAAAGAGAGAAGGAAAATCCGCCGACTTCGTGGGAATTGTCGACACCGGAGACTGCGCGGACAGTGCCAGCTTCCTTCTGTACAGCAACCTTGACAACGGCAACCCAGATGTATGTGCTGGCATTGCCGCCGGCAATGGTTTCCCAGCAACAGTTACCGGCAATTACGTGAGTCGGTCGTTTTTCTTGTTATAATAACGATAACAGTAATAACACTTCTACACCGTTTGAATCTCCAGGTCACGAGTTCTTAGGCGCGAAGGACTTTAAAATGATGTAAAACTATCGTAGCAGAATCAATACAGATTTGTTCGAATTTCCATTTCCCCCTAAATCTTCGGCCGTCCCTCCTTTCAACGAAGGCCTTTGATCGTCGTGTTCATGATATTCGCCTTATTACTATGACTTATGCGGCACTGAAGTCAGGTTCCTGAGAGTATGGATGCTATTATTGCACTCTCACTATCCATACAAATATAATTGCCACATTGCAAAATATGAATTATAAGTTCCTCAGCAAATTTTTTTCAGTGTAGATAATAATGTATTGACATTTCCCGATTTATCGTCTGAACATCTATTAATTTGCAATAATAAAGGGCACATTACTTTACTGTTGAATCCAGGTCGTCCTTCTCCTGATGTAGCTCATATATACAAAAGGACAACAACACACAGTGTCATGTTCAAATAGTCTGGTTTAATGCTTCGGTTGAACACGACACATCATTAAATATTATTTCATCTTCCGCAGGGCTTCAACTATGGGGTGTGGGTCCATCCGACAGTGGTCTACAACGGAAATGAGGTAATGCTGTTTGTCAACGGTGTTCTGCACAATGTCCTGTCAGTCCCTCTCTCTGGTAAGTCAGCAAACCTCTGCCCATGCGACATTTAGCATGATGTCAAACATTTGGTTGGGTGCATTGTTTTAGGCAGTGTTCATTAGCGAACGTTCAGCATTTAATTAAAATGTGTGGAATAATTCTCGTCGTCATCGCTATCATTATGATATCACGCATAAACATTAACATATAACAATAACACATATCTTTAGTGTTGTATATGCGGTTACGTGTTTGGTGAAGGTGTAAGTACTTTCACTGACGCACTCATGTTAGACATCTTCACTAAGCCGTTTAGCGAATATATTCTGTCAATAGTCCCATTTTATTGTTGCAGGTATGTTGTAGATTAATCAGGCATTTGTGTATAAAATAAAACGTTCATCTTGCATTATGATCAATATGATTAGTAAATTTTGGGCGAAATTAAGATATATAAATCTGATTTGGTGCGACACATTTTGTCAATCGCAGTCATTTTCCCACACACAATATTCAGTTTTGTTCGTAACAAATGTCTTATGTTTGAAAATACGTCCGGTCGGCCATAAATTAGCAAGGGTGCTTGTAAGATTCAGAACCAACGTAGTCAGTGGAAATTTGCTATTAATAAGTAGATCGTGCATTGAAACAGTTCGCTCGGATAAGCAGTCATTATACGTGACTTTTTGTTCTTCAGGCGCCATGTTGAACACCCAGAATCCTCTGTACGTTGGAATGCAGGGATGCTGCGACGAAAAGCCCGGCTACTTTAAGGGACGGATTGACGACGTAAGTAAAACAGGTTACGTTAGTTAGTTTCTTTTCGGTCAAATAACCGCAGATGCGCATAGAACAACAGAGTAGCTGACCTCATTTTGTCAGCAGACAAATAACTTTGTTAGATTAGCATCCAGAAAGTGTATTATTTATGTGATAATCACTCGATCTCTTATCCAGCTACATTGCTTTGAATTTGAAGCAACATAGCACATTGAATACACTAATATTAAACAAGTATATGTCGCTGTATTTCATTCCTTAGCCTAGTAACACGATACTCCTATACGTCTGGTCATCACTTATTTGGGGGACTTCCGGTGGTGAATTGATTTGAATTTGGTGCAGCAAACTTGCGAAAATATAAGGATATTTGATCAAGATAAGTGATATTATTGAGCGTATAGCATACATAACGTAATTATAGATATATAGTAAGCAATATTTTTTGTTAAAAGTTAGCTAGAGGGAGTAATCTAGGGTAGATTAAAAGTAGGCGATTTGCGAGCGATAATTGGGGACGTTAATGTAATCGGAACGTTGTTTACAAAGTAGGTCACTGGCGAAGTTAGCGTACCGTGAACGACAATAGAATATCGTTATTTGAGATACTCGGTGTAGTTAGATGAGTAATTAAAACCTGAAATAACAATCTTTTAAAGTGTATAATAGTACACAGGAAACAGTCTTTGTAAAGACTACCTTGTATCTAAGCCTAACTTGAATACATTGTCATCGACATCGTAACTAGGTAAGGCACGGTGTGTCACTGTGTGTTAACAAATATAACTAACTATAACCTAAACAATCTGTTGTAAATTGTACACAGAAAAGTCTTTTCAAAGACTACATAAAAACTATTTTGAACATAAATACATTCTGATATGGCATCTTGCAGGCATCAACTCAGGGCAAAACGACACTTAGTTTGCAACGACTGCCAGAGGTGGGTGGATTTTGCGTTGTCTGGCTGTCCAAAATCATGGGCAGAGACCAAAGATGACGGATTCACCTTTCGGAGTATGGGGTGTTTGAGGGTGGAATGTCTGATGAAGGAGGTGTGTAAGTGAAGGAGATGGAGGTGAGACTCAACATAGAAATAGATGGAGCAGAGAGGGATGACGCGGAGAGAGTTGAGAATTCTACAACACAGAAGGAGCAGAGTTGTGACACGGGGACTGAAGAAAGGAGACTGAGAGGAGGGAAGGTGACCGGTGTGAAGGAACAATAAATTGAGAAGACAGAGGGAGGGAGAAAAAATGTTCGGCAGAGGAAAAGATATCGGGTCAGTGGGGAGAGATCAACAGGTAGCCAGACTGTAGAGAACGAGGAGAGACGCGACAGCAATACAGGTGGTGAAGAGGTAGATACCACAGATGCAGTTGGTAAGACTGTGAGACAGAAGACTGATGGAAGAAGACATAGTGTTCAGCAAAAAAACAGAAAACATGACATGCGTGAAGATGACAGGGGAGAAAGTGACCGTAGTGAAGGAGGTAACCGGGGAAAAGGGACGGGAGAGGAGAGAAGAAAATGTGATGGGAGGAAAGAAGAAGGGACGAAAGGAAGTGAGAGTAAATGTGCTAGAAGAGAAGATGACAGGAGGAAACAATGCAGACAAGGAGGGAACAACTGGTATAGTTCAGAAGTACAGACATCTAGTGAGGAAGCTAAAGAAGACAAGAGTGGAACAGGTTATTCTCTCAGGAATTTTGCCAGTAATGGGAGGAAGGGGGGCAAGATACAGAAACTGTAAGAGGATGGCGATCAACACACTAGTTGAGCAGATGTGTGAGGAAGAGGGCGTGGGATTCATAGATTTATGGGGGTACTTTGTTGGGAGAGAAGATATGTACATGAGGGATGGCCTCCATCTAAGTGGAAAGGGGGCAGCAGTATTCTCAGAGAATCTGCTGCGATCTGTTGACAGTGGGACATGTTGCATCTATTTAAACTAAATTCGCAGGGGGGACTCGCAGAGAAGCCTGAAACTGGAGGCATAGATAAAGGCAGCAAAAATAATTCAGCAAAGAACAGTCTGGAAAACTGTTCTGAAGCTGGGTATAAATATGTTTGTTTAAATGCAAGGAGTATAGTAAACAAAAGAAATGAACTAAACATTATGGTAGAAGATATTGACCCTCACATAATAGGTATAACCGAATCATGGGCAACCACCGATATATCAGATGCCGAAATGGGACTGACAGGATATGTAATGTTTAGGAAAGATAGAATAGGAAGAAAGGGAGGTGGAGTTATTTTATATATTAAAAAATCTATTCAGGCTTATGAAATAAAATTAGAAAGAGAAGCAGATTGCGAAGAAGCTGTTTGGTGTAACATAGTTACAGGAAACTCAACGTTAACAGTTGGATTAGTTTATCGAAGTCCAAACATAAGCATAGAAGAGAATGAAAAAATACAAAACGCTATAAGGGAAGTAAGCAAACGGGACTGTATTATTATGGGGGATTTTAACCACGGGTATATACAATGGAAATCTCTACAGAGTATGGGGAGTGAGGACCACAAGTTTTTAGTTTTAGTTCAAGATACTTTCCTTTCTCAGCATGTGCTAGAACCAACCAGGGGTGAGAATGTGTTAGACATAGTTTTGTCCTCACATAATGAATTAGTTGACAATGTCAAGATACGTGAGCCACTGG
Organism: Paraescarpia echinospica; assembly: GCA_020002185.1. NCBI lineage: Eukaryota > Metazoa > Annelida > Polychaeta > Sabellida > Siboglinidae > Paraescarpia > Paraescarpia echinospica. Next base: position 13,652,116 of record CM034542.1, read on the forward strand.
GGAGTAGCGATCACAACCAGATACATTTTACCATCAAAGTAAAATCAGAAAGGAATAGTAAAAAGCAGTATAGGAGAAATTTCCACAAAGGAAGGTATAAGGACATGAGGAAATATTTAGCAAAGATAGACTGGAATAACACACTGAAAAATAAGACAGCAATAGAATGCTGGAATATATTAAAGAGTGAAATTAAGTGCATAGTCGATAAATTTGTACCCTTCAAAAAACAAGGGAAACGGTCCAAAAAGAAACACTTATCGAAAGAAGCCATTAGAAAAATTAAGTATAAACAAATGATGTGGAAGTCATATAGATGTACTGGCAATGACGAAGACTACAACATTTATAAAGAAGCACTAAACCAAGCTACAGCTGAAATTAGAAATTCAAAGAGAAGCTATGAACATAAATTAGTTTGTAATATAAAACATGACAGCAAGAGTTTTATGCGTATGTTCGAAGCAAACAGAAAGTTCAGGATAAGGTCAGTCCTCTAGAAGATAGTGCTGGAAATATAATATCAGAAGGATTCTTAATGGCAGAAGACCTGAATGAGTATTTTAGGTCAGTGTTTACCAGAGAAGACACTAGTTCACTGCCAGTACCAGAGGCTAAGTTCAAGGGGGCAGAATCAGACTATTTAAGACAGTTAATTGTAACCCCAGAAATGGTAGCTAAGAAAATTAGGGCTATGAAGGAAATAAATCACCTGGAGTGGATGGTATTCCACCCAAACTACTAGTAGAAATTGTAGAACAAATTAGCATACCGCTTGCAACAGTTTTCAACTTGTCATTAGAAGAGGGATTGGTTCCTTTAGAATGGAAAGAAGCAAACATTATACCGTTATTCAAAAAAGGTTCGAGAAACAAGTCAGAGAACTATAGACCAGTGAGTTTAACATCAGTGATTTGTAAATTATTAGAAAGACTAATTAAAGATCACATGGTGGATTTTCTTGTTAAACGTAATTTGATAAACCCATCTCAACATGGGTTTCTAAAAGCGAGGTCATGCTTAACAAATATATTATGTTTTTTGGAAGATATCACTAAGTGGGTAGATGATGGATCACCAGTAGATATCATCTACTTAGATTTTCAAAAAGCTTTCGACAAAGTGCCACATCAGAGATTACTGCTTAAACTAAAAGCCCATGGCATAGGAAATGGTATAATTAACTGGATAGAAAAATGGCTGATTGACAGAAGACAACGGGTAGTTGTTGATGGGGAGGCTTCAAACTGGAAATCAGTTTTGAGTGGGGTTCCACAGGGATCAGTACTGGGACCTATAGTATTCTTAATATATATAAACGATTTGGACGATGATATAGCTAGCAAGGTGTTGAAATTTGCAGATGATACAAAAGTGTTTAGAAGGATTAAAAGTGATGGGGATAGACAGCATTTACAAGATGATCTTGACAGGTTGATCAAATGGTCCGAAAAATGGCAAATGTTGTTCAATTTTGGGAAATGTAAATACCTCCACACAGGACATGGGAACGAATATGTAGAATATACAATGGGGGGAACTGTACTAAGTACTACTGTAAAAGAAAAAGACTTAGGGCTGACAATTAGTGCTGACATGAAGGTTTCAGAGCAGTGTGGAATTGCAGCTTCAAAAGGAAATCAAATCCTTGGATTGATTAGGCGAAATATAGCATATAAAGAAAAAGAACTAATAATACCGCTGTACAAAACAATAGTTAGGCCTCATTTAGAATATTGTATACAAGCGTGGAGGTCATACCGCAAGAAGGACATAGATATGCTAGAAAGAGTACAGAGGAGAGCGACTAAAATGATACCAAAACTGAGGGATCTTAGTTATGAAAAACGCCTAAAAGAATGTGGTTTAACAACACTAGAGACCAGGAGATTGAGAGGAGATAAGATAGAAGTGTTTAAAATATTGAATGGTTATGAAAATATTGATAGAAATATGTTTTTTTCAGTTAAGAAAGATAGAAAGACTAGAGGACATGAAGTTACATTAGTAAAGGAGCAGTGTAGATTAGACGTGAGAAAGTTCTCATTTTCACAAAGGACTGTGAATGAATGGAACAGATTATCTGATGATTGTGTGGGTGCTAGTAGGGTGAATATGTTTAAAAATAAAATCGACACATCCCTCAGAAGGGCTGGATATATGTAGATAAAAGGGTTGGACTCTCGATAAGCCAAAGGGCTTCCTTGTCCACCTGCCATCTAGAGTTGATTCCCTGGATGGCAATCTTGTTAAATCTTGTTAAATCTTGTTAAATCAGCGTAACATATTATGCTGATATTTTCATGTTGTTCTGTTCCAGGTTCGTGTTTACACGGTTGCTCTTGACGCCGCCAAGATCAAAGCTATAATGTAAAGCGGCGCACGGTAGAGACTATCATGGATCATTATGTGGAATCAGATTTACACGCGTAATGTGTTAGAACGAGTATGACATCGATAGCTTGTTGACGAATATGATCACATCACCTAACGAAGGCAAACATATCGGAGGCACATTGTAACCACATGGTCTCCTCCCGAGTCCATTCATTTTAACAACAACAAAATGGTTCATCAACACAGATCTGGAAGTCATATAGATGAACTGGAAATGATGAAGACTACAACAGTTATAAAGAAGCACTTAACCAAGCTACAGCTGAAATTAGAAATTCAAAGAGAAGCGACGTACAACAATTAGCTAGTAATATAAAACATGATAGCAAGAGTTTTTATGCGTATGTTCGAAGCAAACAGAAAGTTCAAGATAAGGTCGGTTCTCTAGAAGATAGTGCTGGAAATATAATATCAGAGGGATTCTTAATGGCAGAAGACCTGAATGAGTACTTTAGTTCAGTGTTTACCAGAGAAGATATTAGTTCACTGCCAGTACCAGAGGCTAAGTTCAAGGGGGCAGATTCAGACTATTTAGGACAATTAATTGTAACCCCGGAAATGGTAGCTATGAAAATAAGGGCTATGAAGGATAATAAATCACCTGGAGTGGATGGGATTCCGCCCAAACTACTTTTGGAAATTGTAGAACAAATTAGCGTACCGCTTGCAACAGTTTTCAATTTGTCATTAGAAGAGGGAGTGGTTCCTTTAGTATTGAAAGAGGCAAACATTATACCGTTATTTAAAAAAAGGTTCGAGAAACAAGTCAGAGAACTATAGACCAGTGAGTTTAACATCAGTGATTTGCAAATTATTAGAAAGACTAATTAAAGATCACATGGTGGATTTTCTTTTAAACAAAACTTAATAAACTCATCTCAACATGGTTTTTTTAAAGCGAGGACATGCTTAACAAATATGTTATGTTTTTTGGAAGACATCACTAAGTGGGTAGATGAGGGATCACCAGTAGATATCGTCTACTTAGATTTTTAAAAAGCTTTCGACAAAGTACCACATCAAAGATTACTGCATAAACTAAAGACCCATGGCATAGGAAATGGTATAATAAACTAGATAGAAAAATGGCTGATTGACAGAAGACAACGGGTAGTAGTTGACGGGGAGGCTTTAAACTGGAAATCGGTATTGAGTGGGGTACCACAGGGATCAGTACTAGGACCTATATTATCCTTAATATATATCAATGATTTGGATGATGATATAACAATCAAGGTGTTGAAATTTGCGGATGATACAAAAGTGTATAGAAGGATTAAAAGTGATGGAGATAGACAGCATTTACAAGATGATCTTGGCAGGTTGATCAAATGATCTGAAAAGTGGCAAATGCTGTTCAATTTTGGGAAATGTAAATGTCTCCACACAGGACATGGGAACGAAGAGGTAGAATATACAATGGGGGTACTGTACTAAGTTTTATTATAAAAGAAAAGGACTTAGGGTTAACCATTAGTGCTGATATGAAGGTTTCAGAGCAGTGCCGAGTTGCAGCTTCAAAGGGAAATCAAATCCTTGGATGATATATTAGGCGAAACATAGCGTATAAGGAAAAAGAGCTAATAATACCGCTGAACAAAACAATAGTGAGGCCTCATTTAGAATATTGTATTCAAGCGTGGAGGCCGTATCGCAGGAAGGACATAGATGTGCTAGAAAGAGTGCAGAGAAGAGCAACTAACATGGTACCAAAACTGAGTGATCTTAGTTAAGAAATACGCCTAATAAGTGTGGCTTAACAACACTAGAGACCAGGAGATTGAGAGGAGATCAGATAGAAGTGTTTAAAATAATGAACGGTTATGAAAATATTGATAGAAATATTTTTTCTCAGTTAAGAAAGATAGAAGGACTAGAGGACATGAAGTTACATTAGCAAAGGAGAAGTGTAGATTAGATATAAGAAAGTTCTAATTTTCACAAAGGACTGTAAATGAATGGAACATATTATCTGCTGACTGTGTGGGTGCTAGTAGCGTGAATACGTTTAAAAATAAAATCGACACATACCTCAAAAGGGCGGGATACACATATATAAAAAGGTCGGACTCTCGATAAGTCACAGGGCTTCCTTGTCCACCTGCCACCTAGAGTTAATTATCTGGGTGGCAATCTTGTTAAATCTTGTTAAATCTGGGAAGTCAGCAAGCGTTAATAAATATAGATTATACTTTATAACAAAAGGGTTCATTAACATATATTTGGCAGGTCAGCAAGCTTTAATAATTATAGATTATACTATATATATAAAAAGTTCAATAACATACATTTGGCAGGTCAGCATGCTTTTATAAATATAGATTATACTATATAACAAAACGGTTCATTAACATACATTTGGCAGGTCAGCAAGCTTTAATAAATATAGATTATACTATATAACAAAACAGTTCATTAACATACATTTGGCAGGTGAGCATACTTTTATAAATATAGATTATACTATATAACAAAACGCTTCATTAACAGTAGGTACAGTTGGCAGGTCAGCAAGCTTTTATAAATATAGATTATACTATATAACAAAACGGTTCATTAACATACATTTGGAAAGTCAGCAAACTTTAATAAATATAGATTACAATATATATTATAACAAAACGGTTCATTAATATATATTTGGTAAGTCAGCAAGCTTTAATAAATTATACTATTATACTATATACTGTATATATATATATATTAATTATATTATATAACATGATTTAACGATTAAAAAACGTTCGGATTGCCTACGTGTAAATGCGTAGAGTTGTGGATATACGTGAACAAACAATTGCATCGTTGTTTAATGCTTCCCAGAGAAGTCCAGATATTGATCGAATGATCACCGCTGCACCGGTGAAATGCACGTGGTTTGAACATCCCTATTGATAGATTGATTGATGCGCTGCATGAAAATGTACCTTTAGGATTTACATAATATAGTTACCAAAATCATACTCATTGGTGGTGTAGCAGCCTGAATAAGAAGAACCACAACATAACTGCAGTGGGAGAGTCACGATTGCTTACGCCTGCAGCTGTCGTGGCAACTAATAATGGTGTTGTTATGATCATGATGATGATTATGATGATGATCGTCATGATGTTAAAATACTTGTGAGCTAATCGTACAAGCGTACTTTTCTTGTCATTTACTTTACACACAGTCAGGTAAGCACAAAGACGTGTTTGCAACATTATTATTATTTATTGCTATATAACACATTTTGAACCAACGTTATACATCGGGCAGATATCCTTGAAACACAGCGAGACAGCCCGAACTTGAATTGAGCCAACCCGGTCAAACGGCATACGTTTGTGCAATGCACGTCCTAGATCTCTGCCTTCACTGCTTAGTGTGCCAGCAATCGCAGAAGTACGTATTTAATGCATGCCAATCACACTAATCGAGCATAGGATGATCTGTAGCTGCTTACGGAGTAACTGGCATTACTGTTGCCGGTGTAATCGCGAGTTGGGCGATTTCGGCGGCGCTCAAAGCCACGCTGTATATGCGAACCTGCAACAAAACCGGACCGCAAGTTAGGGCACATTATACGATGAATGTTGGTGTGTATTGTATATATCTAGTGAGTCATAATAATGGAGACCCCGAGCATTCTGCGATGGCACGTACATGCTATGACCACGTCTGGTTGATTCCGTGATAATATTATGATGTTTGATACGAGTATTTATTATATATGTAACTGGTAGTGGCACAGTGCTGGGAGCGGTAATATTTCTTACCGTGTACGATCAGACGTCAGCGCTAATAAAAACACAATATATTGCATTGGTACTGGCTGCTTTCTCTCTCAAATTAAACTAGTACGGGCTACGTTTTCTTTGACATTCACACTGGAACCGACTAGTTTCTCTCTCATAATGAATTGAGAAGGACTACGTTCTCTCTGACGTTGCACTGGGACGGAATTATTTCTCTCTAACAGTGCATTCATCTCTCCGACATTGCGAAAATATGGACAACTTACTCTCCGAGTTTTCAATTGTACGCTTTACAGCCTTATAACGGTACAACATCAGATGAATAGTTGTTCGCAAGTTCAAACGTATATTACTAAAATCTTCATCCTCGCACATTAAAATGACAATTAAACACTCATTAAAATACAGTAATTCCCGTAGAAATATGGCTGACATCATCATCCTTTAAAATATTACATGTCTTAAAACCATTTCTGAGTTCTAACATTTCGAATAAAACATTCACATTTGATATAGTTTCGTTGGATACATCAGTTTGCCACACACGGCCAATTTGCTTTTGAAATGACCAATGACGGTAATTTACCCGAAAACGATGATATAGCATTCAATTCAACAGCAGTAGTGAATAAGGAAATGACAATACGTAACTCAGCAGGTGTTTGTGCTCCCATGTCGATTTTACCTGACCTAAGGACATTTTCCATGATGTACTTCCGTTTCCTGTTTTCCCATTATGCATCACTTCCTGTCACGTGACTTGAGAAAAGCGATACGTAAATCAGCAGGTGCATGTGCTCCCATGTTGATTTTAGCTGACCTAAGGACATTTTCTATGATGTACTTCCGGTACCTGTCACGTGACCTTCCCTTAGCGGAAAGAAGTGCACCTGTAGCGCCATCTAGCGACTCGGGCGGGTAGGACGGGCGGGCAGGCGGGCAGAACGGGCGGGCAAGTGCCTCCGGTGACGGAGGGGTGTTTGTGTGTATGAATGCGCGTGTATGAAATAACGAACGGTGTGTGTGTGTGTGTGTGTGTGTGTGTGTGTGTGTGTGTGTGTGTGTGTGTGTGTGTGTGGTGTGTGTGTGTGAGGTGTGTGTGTGTGGTGTGGTGTGTGTGGTGTGGTGTGGTGTGGTGTGGTGTGGTGTGGTGTGTGTGTGTGTGTGTGTGTGTGTGTGTGTGTGTGTGTGTGTGTGTGTGTGTGTGTGTGTGTGTGTGTGTGTGTGTGTGTGTGTGTGTGTGTGTGTGTGTGTGTGTGTGTGTGTGTGTGTGTGTGAATAATGTTTATAAACCGTGTATATAAGATATATGAAACTTTAAAATAGCGTTGCTAGGCAACCACAAGTTATTTTGAGCGCGTGGACGGATGAAGGGAAGTCAGTCAGACCAGAACTAGGTCAGAACTAGCTCGTCTATGAATAGGAATTAAAACTGCACACATAAACGAAATCTTGAAAACAGCCAACTATGCAACATCCTGTTAACGAAGTGTCTTGTGACCACTCACGTGCAATCCGAGACACTGGAGTCACTGCTTGTCATACTCCAGGTATCATCGTCATCAGTATCATGTGGAAACTGTAAGTGAGCTGTGTGGTACTGTCAGGGAGCTGTGTGGGATTGTCAGGAACTGTGTGGGACTGTCAGGAAGCTGTGTGAGACTGTTATGCAGTTGTGTGGGACTGTCAGGGAGCTGTGTGGGACTGCCAGGAGCTGTGTGGGACTGTCAGGTAGCTGTGTGGTACTGTCAGGGAGCTGTTTTGGACTGTCAGGAGCTGTGTGTGATTGTCAGGGAGCTGTGTGTGACTGTCAGGAGCTGTATGGGACTGTCAGGGAGCTGTGTGAGACTGTCAGGGAGCTGTGTGGGACTGACAGGGAACGAACTGTGTGGTACTGTCCGGGAGCTGTGTGGGACTGTCAGGAACTATGTGGGACTGTCAGGAAGCTGTGTGAGACTGTTATGGAGCTGTGTGGGGGTCTTGTAACAAAGTGTTACATGGAATTGGGGGTCTTTGAGCAATAGTGACATAGTGGTACATGGGAGTGGGGGTCTTGTGACAAAGTGTTACATGGGAGTGGGGGTCTTTGGGCAATAGTGACAAAGTGGTACATGGGAGTGGGGGTCTTTGGGCAATAGTGACAACGTGTTACATAGGAGTGGGGTATTTTGGCTATAGTGAAAAGGTGTTACTTGGGAGTTGGGGTCTTCGGGTAATAGTGACATAGTGGTACATGGGAGTGGGGGTCTTGTAACAAAGTGTTATATGGGAGTGTGGGTCTTTGGGCAATAGTGACAGTGTTACATGGGAGTGGGGGTCTTTGGGCAATAGTGACAAGGGGAGTGAGGGTCTTTGGGCAATCGTGACAAAGTGGTACATGGGAGTGGGGTCTTTGGGCAATAGTGACAACGTGTTACATGAGAGTGTGGGTCTTTGGGCAATAGTGACAGTGTTACATGGGGGTGGGGTCTTTGGGCAATAGTGACAAAGTGCTACATGGGAGTGGGGGGTTTTGGGCAATAGTGACAAAGGTTACATGGGAGTGGGGGTCTTTGGACAACAGTTACACAAAGTGTTACATTCGAGTGGGGGTCTTTGGGCAATACTGACAACGTGTTACATGGGAGTGGGGTCTTTTGGCAATAGTGACAAGGTGTTACTTGGGAGTTGGGGTCTTTGGGCAATAGTGACATAGTGGTACATGGGAGTGGGGGACTTGTAAGAAAGTGTTATATGGGAGTGTGGGTCTTTGGGCAATAGTGACAGTGAAACATGGGAGTGGGGGTCTTTGGGCAATAGTGACAAGGGGGAGTGGGGGTCTTTGGGCAATCGTGACAAAGTGGTACATGGGAGTGGGGTCTTTGGGCAATAGTGACAACGTGTTACATGGGAGTGTGGGTCTTTGGGCAATAGTGACAGTGTTACATGGGGGTGGAGTCTTTGGGCAATAGTGACAAAGTGTTACACGGGAGTGGGGGTTTTGGGGCAATAGTGACAAAGGTTACATGGGAGGGGGGGTCTTTGGGCAATAGTGACACAAAGTGTTACATTCGAGTGGGGGACTTTGGGCAATAGTCACAAAGGTTACATGGGAGTGGGGGTCTTTGGGCAATAGTGACACAAAGTGTTATATTGGAGTGGGGGTCTTTTTGCAATAGTGACACAAAGTGTTACATTGGAGTTATGTGTCTTTGGGCAATCACGACAAAGTGTTACAAGGGAGACAGGACATGTCGGACAATGCATGACAGAATGAATGTGCCATCAATTTCAATTTTTAGGCATCATAATAAATAACCATTTAAACTGGCAGTCATACAAACAAAATAGCAAATAAAATATCCTTACTACTTACACTTCTTTCCTCCAGGGGGTAGGTCACGTGGAGGCGGGCACCATCTTAGAATTTCCCCATGAGTGCTCCAGCCCAGAGTGATATATATATATATCAGCAGACTCAGTCTACGTCAATTAGCCTTTAATATTCCCTCATTACTCCTTCATTACCCGCCAGGTGGTACTACTTCCACTAGGAGGTCGGTCCCGTGACAGGCTAATTCCCCCTCAGCAGCAGACACTAGCTCCTTCACTTTCCGCCAAGCTAGACCATGTATGGAAGGCAAACATGTAACAAGCTAGTCCATGTACGGAAGGCAAACATGTAACAAGCTAGACCATGTATGAAAGGCAGACCTGTAACAAGCTAGTCCATGTACGGAAGGCAAACATGTAACAAGCTAGACCATGTATGAAAGGCAGACCTGTAACAAGCTAGTCCATGTATGGAAGGCAAACATGTAACAAGATAATCCATGTACGGAAGGCAAACATGTAACAAGCTAGACCATGTACGGAAGGCAAACATGTAACAAGCTAGACCATGTATGAAAGGCAGACCTGTAACAAGCTAGTCCATGTATGGAAGGCAAACATATAACAAGCTAGTCCATGTACGGAAGGCAAACATGTAACAAGCTAATCCATGTACGGAAGGCAAACATGTAACAAGCTAGACCATGTACGGAAGGCAAACATGTAACAAGCTAGACCATGTATGAAAGGCAGACCTGTAACAAGCTAGTCCATGTATGGAAGGCAAACATGTAACAACCTAGTCCATGTACGGAAGGCAAACATGTAACAAGCTAGACCATGTATGAAAGGCAGACCTGTAACAAGCTAGTCCATGTATGGAAGGCAAACATGTAACAAGCTAATCCATGTACGGAAGGCAAACATGTAACAAGCTAGACCATGTACGGAAGGCCAACATGTAACAAGCTAGTCCATGTACGGAAGGCAAACATGTAACAGGCTAGACCATGTATGAAAGGCAAACATGTAACAAGCTAGACCATATATGGAAGGCAGACATGTAACAAGCTAGACCATGTATGGAAGGCAAACATGTAACAAGCTAGTCCGTGTATGGAAGGCAAATATGTAACAAGCTAGACCATGTATGGAAGGCAAACAGGTAACAAGCTAGTCCATGTACGGAAGGCAAACATGTAACAAGCTAGACCATGTATGGAAGGCAAACATGTAACAAGCTAGTCCATGTATGAAAGGCAAATATGTAACAAGCTAGACCATGTATGGAAGGCAAACATGTAACAAGCTAGTCCGTGTATGGAAGGCAAACATATAACATGCTAGTCCATGTACGAAAGGCAAACATGTACCAGGCTAGACCATGTATGGAAGGCAAACATGTAACAAGCTAGACCATGTATGGAAGGCAGACATGTAACAAGCTAGACCATGTACGAAAGGCAAACATGTACCAGGCTAGACCATGTATGGAAGGCAAACATGTAACAAGCTAGACCATGTATGGAAGGCAAACATGTAACAAGCTAGACCATGTATGGAAGGCAAACATGTAACAAGCTAGACCATGTATGGAAGGCAAACATGTAACAAGCTAGACCATGTATGGAAGGCAGACATGTAACAAGCTAGACCATGTACGAAAGGCAAACATGTATCAGGCTAGACCATGTATGGAAGGCAAACATGTAACAAGCTAGACCATGTATGGAAGGCAAACATATAACAAGCTAGACCATGTATGGAAGGCAGACATGTAACAAGCTAGACCATTATGGAAGGCAAACACGTAACAAGCTAGACCATGTATGGAAGGCAGACATGTAACAAGCTAGACCATGTATGGAAGGCAAACACGTAACAAGCTAGACCATGTATGGAAGGCAGACATGTAACAAGCTAGACCATGTATGGAAGGCAAACATGTAACAGGCTAGACCATGTACGGAATGCACCCGCTAACGAGCACCTGTGACACAAGATGTATATGACAGTTTGAAGAATGAGAATTGTGGTAAGTAAACTGTTGGAAGTTGGAACACGTGTATGGATGGACGTAGCGTAGTGGCTTCTCGTGAGTGTCGAGTCACGCGGCTTATCTCATACTGCACCCGCTAACGAGTACGGGCAGAGAGCGGAGTTCAACTCGTGACTCCATTGTTTGTACAGTCTCGTGATTGAAAAGACTTAACGCCTCTATCGGGTTTGTGTATATAAACCTAACAAAACTCTAGTGGAGCATATTACTTTCTACCGACTTCGAACAACGCAACTTCACTCCGACTGCTGAAGATGGCGAGCGCTCACGACAAGGCATGTCCCGAGGACAAAATGAATATTATATGTTTCCAACAAGTAAGTGCTGCAAACTTTGTATTTGATCGCTTGACATACGATTGACCTCCCAAGTATTTCCTCGCCTTCTCTGCCTTCCTATCCTCCTCTGTTTCCCTCTCCTCTGCTTCCTCGCCTCCTCTGCCTTCCTATCCTCCTCTGTCTCCCTCTCCTCTCTTTCCTCGCCTTCTCTGCCTTCCTATCATCCTCTGTCTCCCTTCTGTGCTTGAGCTTTTCTAATCTCTTTTGGTGGCTTTCTTTACCTCCTTCTCAGCTAGTGTGTACTGTGCTTGAGCTTGTCTTATCTCTTCTGGTGTTTTTCTTTACCTCCTTCTCATCTAGTGTGTACTGTGTTTCAGCTTGTCTTGTCTCTTCTTGTTCTTTTCTTTACCTCCTTACTGCTTACACTTCTTTCCTCCAGGGGGTAGGTCACGTGCAGATGGGCGCCATCTTAGAATTTTCCCATGGGTGCCCCCGCCCAGAGTGATATATATATCAGCAGACTCAGTCTACGTCAATTAGCCTTTAATCATATCTATTCCACATGATACTGATGACGATGATACCTGGTGTATGACAAGCAGTGACTCCAGTGTCTCGGATTGCACGTGAGTGGTCACAAGACACTTCGTTAACAGGATGTTGCATAGTTGGCTGTTTTCAAGATTTCGTTTATGTGTGCAGTTTTAATTCCTATTCATAGACGAGCTAGTTCTGACCTGGTTCTGGTCTGACTGACTTCCCTTCATCCGTCCACGCGCTCAAAATAACTTGTGGTTGCCTAGCAACGCTATTTTAAAGTTTCATATATCTTATATACACGGTTTATAAACATTATTCACACACACACACACACACACACACACACACACACACACACACACACACACACACACACACACACACACACACACACACATACACACACACACCGTTCGTTATTTCATACACGCGCATTCATACACACACACACACACACCCCTCCGTCACCGGAGGCACTTGCCCGCCCGTTCTGCCCGCCTGCCCGCCCGTCCTACCCGCCCGAGTCGCTAGATGGCGCTACAGGTGCACTTCTTTCCGCTAAGGGAAGGTCACGTGACAGGAACCGGAAGTACATCATAGAAAATGTCCTTAGGTCAGCTAAAATAAACATGGGAGCACATGCACCTGCTGATTTACGTATCGCTTTTCTCAAGTCACGTGACAGGAAGTGATGCATTATGGGAAAACAGGAAACGGAAGTGCATCATGGAAAATGTCCTTAGGTCAGCTAAAATCGACATGGGAGCACATACACCTGCTGAGTTACGTATTGTCATTTCCTTATTCACTACTAACAGCTTATTAAAAAAACAGACTTGTATTCAAAAACGTCTCCCTGCTAAAGGTAACCAGTGAGTTAGGGCTGTTTATGTGAGAAGATAAAATTACTTCATAAACATGTTAGTCACGTAATTTCGAAGAGTTGACCAAATATTCTTGTAAATGTCCGATTTTTTAATTAGTTAAGAACGTATAAAATAAATACCTTAACGACAGATACTCTGTTTGGCAAAGGCAACAGTGGATTGGGATAATAATATGTTAGCCCTGTTAACCAACTGAAGTCATAATACGAACTTATGCAGAAAATCAAACCAAACATATGGATGTCAACCAAGTTTATATTGCACGCTACCAGTGGTTATGTCAGTTCTGTATTACACTGACATTGTGGCTAACTTACGTCATCAATGCGTCCCTGCATGCCGATTTTCAGCGGATTCTGGTTGCTCAGCATAGGACCTGAAGCACGTTGTATGACTGCCATAAACGCAACTACCCCTTTACCAATGCTTTGTCAGCATCTTGGAAATTGAATTCCGAAAAACTGACAATTAAATCACATATTCAAAACTATGTTTGCGAAGACCGCAACAACGAACAAACACTGCTATATGTAAGTGCATAAATCTACAAAATTCTAATTGTAACATATAGGTTATAACCACACTACTGTAGATGCATCATTGAATTGGTATACGCCTTTGCATACGTGCGCGCATGTGGGTATGTCTTTGCTGGTAAGTTTGTTTCTGGTATTGTCGTTGTGTGTGCGCGTGCGTCTGCGTGTGCGAGTGCGTGTGCGTGTGTCCGTGTGTGCGTTTGTGCGTGTGTGCGTGTGTGCGTGTGTGCGTTAGTGTTAATTAGTGACTAATTAGTGCTAACTAGTTACTAAATAGTGATTAATTAGTGCTAATTAGTTACTAGTTAGGTTATATGTGAGGTTATATGGTTATCTGTGTGGTTATGAGGTTGTGTGTGAGGTTATATGGTTATGTGTGTGTTATGAGGTTAAGTGTATGAAAACTTGTGGTTATGTAGAAGTAAAGAGTAGTGTCTCTAGTGACGTATATTTGAAATTTGCGCTAAAATAAAGTACACTATATTGTTGAGAACTACTTATTTTTATTCATTTTACGTTCCTGTACAAGCCCGTAATACAACGCCGACGCTAGCCTTAGAATGCTGACCTATGATTTCTACAGCGTCAGTGCCGTAGTTAAGCTTAGCGCAGGCTGTAGCAGGGCGTACTCGCGGCTGCGCCTGCTGGGGTCGGTGAACTTTTGCCGTGAGGCGTAACGATAAGAGCCGATGCTAGCCGGAGAATGCATGAGCTAAAAAATATCAACGCTAGCAGGAGAACGCTACTGTATTATTCATACGGAAACCTAGCTAGACAAATAAGGGTGCTGTATTATTAAGCTGAAGGTGGTTTTATTGGTCGTGTACGAATAGTTGGATTAGAGACGAGCCCTGTATTATGAACATATGAAAGGAGACGGTAAGTTATATAATTATTATGTGGTTGTTACTTACTACCACACTAAAAGTTTAATTCCACCTGTAGTTATGCCCAGGGGGTCCACCTCGAATGATGTGAAGGGGTCCGCCATAAGTGAAAAGTCCAAAGCCATCTCCCAGCCGGGCACGAGGTCGCACGCGCACTGTTCCCGTTACTGCGGCAGTTGGACGAGTAGTTGTTCGGTCTAGGTCCGTTGGCATGCTGACGAGGCGTGTAACGGAACGCGTGTCTAGGCCCGTTGGCAGGCTGACGGGGCGTTTAACGGAACGCGTTGACGGAGGCGAGCCGGCTGGGTGAGCGACGCGTGTTGACGGAGGCGAGCCGGCTTTGTGAGCAGCGCGCTTTGACGGAGGCGAGCCGGCTGGTTGAACGGCGCGCGCTATAGTCACCGTGGCTGCGCTAACGACGCCGCGGCCAACGCCGGGTGGCCATGCCGTGGGCTTAAGCGTGCGTGGTAGGCCAAATCCGTTTCGTGGTGCCACCGTGACGCTAACGCCGCGACCAATATATACGTCGCCGCGCCAAACGAAGCCCGTGGGCCTCACTCTGTAAATATATAAATAAAATTTTAGTTAGTATTGAAGGAAAAATCTGTAGACATCCTAGTTAAAAGGAAAATAAATATATATATATATATATAAAACTTTAGTTAGTAATATATAGAAGGGAAAAATCTTTAAACATCCTAGGTAGTATCGAGTTAAAAGGAAAGTTATTGTGACGTAACGTACCTATCGTGTTCCTGACGCGGTCTCTCTGTACTCGGCTCTTCGTAAGCGTGCTCGTCCATTATAGCCGTTTAAGGGAATGACGCGCGATTGTATACGCGACGCTAGTTGGGCTTATGGACGCCTGCCGTTTAGCACATAGACCACCGTTACATAAGCAACTTTACCAACTGTTTACATCAGTTTCTAAATCCTTAATGAAATCTAAACGCGTAAAATAAATGGTCTATAATACGAAGTAAGGACTAGGACTAAGGACTATTCGAAAATAACGCTCTATAAATGCGACGTTCAGTTTGTGCACTGACATGACCGAGTGCTTTTTTGTATTTTCAATAACCTTGCCAGACTCGGCTGTTTTGTGGTGTACGTGGTCGAGCATACGGAGTCTATTCACTACGCTAGTATAAATAGGGCGGCCAAGAATGCCTCTGTATTCATGTATTGTCGGTGAGGTAACGTTGTGTTATTTGCCTTCGCAGACCATCGCTGTCATCATGCCGGTCCTCGCTCATATGCTTAAGAAGAAAAAAACGATGGCTAGAGAACCGAAGCCCTCCTTGTCAGGCGTCCTCGCTGCTACTACGGCTAGAGAACCGAAGCCGCACGCTGCTACTGCTACTGCGACTTCGGCGTTGCTGGCGACCGCTGTAGAGCCGGCAGAACAGGGGGTGCCTGCCGATGCCGCCGCGTCGTCGTCGTCGGCGCTCCTCGATTCATCCTTGGTGAGTCTCTTCGACCCATCGTTGGTGAGTTTGAAAAAAACTCATAGAGGCGGAAGACGGGCTGTATAAGATATTTCCACCTGTGATGATTGAAACAATTGCGTGGAGGACAAAATGTACGTACGCTGGCTGTTCTCAATCTAAGAGTAAAGTACAGCGATCCAGGGGCGGCGTTATGATGTGCTCATCTCATGGCGCACAAGTTAAACCGAAAAACTATTTTTCGGTTCGTGCGATGTTAAAGGAAGTTGGCTCGAAGACCGATGACGAGATTTGGCTTACTCTATTCGAGAACGCCATGTCGGAACTAGTCTCCTACGACGCCGACTATCTGGCCCCTATGACGCCGGAAAAACTGCGCGACACTATAACGGCCCTCGTCGTAAGGTCCTGGAAGTGTCCCTGCGAAAGACTATGGGGTGAAATGGTGACGTATGCCGTCCGGAGTCTGAGTACTATTCCGAAGCAGGAGTAATGCGCTCACCCTTGAATGACTAACGCTTCGCTTGTTATTTGCTGTAGGACCGCCGGGATCGAGTACTCGACGTTGTAATCGCCGACGCTTTGAAGGCGGTACACGAGGAGGGACAGGCTGTCGAAAATGCCGCCGCTACTGCTATCGCCGACGCCTTGAGCACAGCGGACAACGCGGCCCCGGTCGAGAAGCGCGTGAAATATGACGTTCCGTGGCCGCTATTGAAGGAGGTCGAATATGAACCACCCACCTCCGTTCGCCTGCCTTCGTACAATGACGAGGCGTCGGTATCGTCGCAGCCGCCGCCGCCCACGTATGCGACCCTGTGTCCGGTGTCGCCGCCGCTGGAGGTCGTGTCCGTCTCGTCGGACGACCTTCCGTCGCTGATCGAGGGCCTCCAACGAGCCGTGGCGCCGTCGCTGAACGAGAGCACCGCTGCGCCGTCGCTGATCGAGGGCGCCCAATCGCAGCAGTGTGATCCCCCATCTAAAGGGGTTCCTCATGACAACATTCGCGGGACGGCAAAGGTGCATGATGAGCATCTTCGCCGAATTGATAGCTAATTGACATTAGTTCTCTTTCTCTCTTGGGGCCCGAACATATATCAAACTTTAATTTAGTGTCTGTAGGTGGCATAAAGCCTTACGAATCACATTAGTCGCATCTGCCTTGTTTACTAACATTAGTAGCGATCAACACGCCATAATTGTAGGTGGCATAAAGCCTTGTTTACGAACATTAGTAGCGGTCAACACGCCATAATTGTAGGTGGCATAAAGCCTTGTTTACGAACATTAGTAGCTGTCAACACGCCGTAATTGTGGCATAAAGCCTTACATGTATCACGCTTTCTACGATGCTTAATAAAATGTTGAAAACGAACGAACAATCTTGTCTGTGAAACGAACACCCTTTCCCATATCCCAGTGAGAAAACAAACACGCAATCCCAGTCTAGCGATCGCCCTATCACGTCCAGCGTACTACGGCGAGGCGTGGGTTACAGCCTGTCCTAGCGGCGTTATTTAATTATTTCGAAAATCGATCGTTACAAATCGTCGCCGCCGTAGCCACCTAACGGTCGCGATTCCGTATATAGTCGGTTTCGGGGCTTCGTCGTAGTTAATATGGTTTCGGCTTCGACTAGGACGGACCTACACTCCTAGCGTTGTTTAATAAGTTCGAAAATCATTCGCTTCGCCGTAGCCACCTAACGGTTGCGATTCCGTTTATAGTCGGTGTCGGGGCTTTGTCGTAGTTAATATCGTTTCAGCTTCGACTAGGACGGACGCGCGCGCGCGTCTACACTCCGCAGTGCTGCCACCTACTGACTTACACGAACCAGTAGAGGCGCGCGCCACGGAGAGCGGGTGCTACCACCTACCAACGATGCCTGTTTGTCCCGTATGCGGTCGCGCCGTCGATCGTCTGGAGGGGCACTCTAGTAGTCCGCCGCGGCACCGATGCCCGAATTGCGTTCGATCGTTCGCCTATCGTAGCGGCGTAACGAAACATTTAAAGAAATGCGGTAGCGGGGCTACCGGGGATGATTGCAAATGCCCGAAATGTGGTCGATCGTTCGCCTATCGCTATAATGTGTTGAAACATCTGAGAGTTTCGAAGACCTTCGATAAACCACCCCACCCGGCGCTACCGTGGACGATGACCGCAAATGTCCGAAATGCGGTCGATCGCTCGCCCGTCGTTATACTATGTTGAAACATCCGAAGACCTGCGGTAAACCATCACCCCCACCCCAACGACGAAGCTTCGTTAGACTCCGCCGACAACAACGGCGTGTACGACGGTCTACGGCGTACCGTTCACGAGCACTGGTCGAGCATCCGCAGGTCTATAGCGCGCGGTCCCGTCCAGTCTAGATATATCAATCAACTGACCGGTTTGGACACGGGCGCGCTCGACCCCCGACTACGACTAACGTTCGAGGAGCAGACGCGAGCGTTTAAAATCAACTTAAGTTTTGGGTTTATCCTCCGACACAAGGAGACGGGCCCTTACAGGTACATTCATTCGTCGTGTAACTGCTGCGGTCGCTACCTCGAGTCGCCCGCCCTCGTCACCGACGCCTCGTCGTTCGAACGCTTCCTCGAAGCCGTCCGACAGCCCGACATTCTTCAGTACGTTATAGCGCAGAGACCCGACTCGGAGTGGATCGCCCAATTGGTGACGAACGTTACATACTTTCTCAACGCCATCATCCACCATCCTATCGGCTGTCTTGACGCGCGACTCCCCGATTACCTGCGCGCCAACAAGGCGCTCATCGGTCTAGCGAAAGATCGACACAATAGACCTTACACCGATAACATGTGCCTCTTCCGCTGTCTGGCACTTCATCGAGTCGCTAGGAACCTCGTAGACGATTTCACGGTCCCGGCATTAAAACTCTACGCCGACTACAACGCCGGGGTGGATACCGACGCGTTCGCGGCGTTCCTCTGAACGCTCTCGAAAGGGTGGAGACGGTCTTTAAAAGCAACATGGTCGTGTATCGACTGACGGAGGAGGAGCCCGAGAGAACGTCCGCCGAATTGGTCCGCCGTTCCCTCCATCGGTACCCCACTACCATGAATGTAAATAACTTCGACACGCACTATGCGTATATAAGCAACGTCTCGATGTTCTGTCAAATGTACCTATGCAGTAAGTGCGGCGATTCGCTGTGGCGAAGCGCCCATCAATTACGGCGTCACGAAGCGACGTGCGAGGGCGGTGTTCACCACGTCTTCCCCGGCGGCGTCTACCATCCGACGCCGTCCGTGTTTCAACGGTTGCAGGATGAGGGCATCTACGTGGACAAACCCCTGCGCTACTACCCGTACAGAGCGACGTTCGACTTCGAGTGCTACTTCGACAATCGTGACTTGCCGGCGGACAGCGCCAAATGCTGGTGGATAGCCCGACACGAGCTACAGAGCGTGAGAATCGCCTCGAATGTCCCCGTCGTCAAGAAGTATCTCACTCCCCTGTTCATGACCGCCGAAGGGCAGAGCATATCGTCAGCCTTTACGATCAAGCGTCAGAACAACTTTACGTGTCTATCGACGGCGACGCTCAAGTTCCTGGACATCACTAACTACCTGACCCCGGTTTCAGCTAAGATAAGTTTCTGAAGGCCTACGGCTTCGAGGTGACGGAGGGACACTTTCCCTACGATTACCTCGAAGAGCTGCGGAAACTGGATGACACCGAACTGCCGCCACGGGAGGCCTTCTACAGCCACTTAAAACGCGAAAGGATTTCCGCCGCGGCGTACGACGGCTGCGTGAAGGTATGGCGCGACGAAGGGATGACGACGCTGCGGGACTTCCTCGTCTGGTACAACAACAGGTACGTGGTGCCGTTCTTGGAGGCCGTCGACAAACAGTTCGCCATCTACCGGGAGCGCCGAATCGATATATTCAATGACGCCATCAGCGCACCGGGTCTAACGCTACTCTACCTGTTCAATGATCTGCCTCCGACTCTTCACTTCGCTCTCTTCAAAGAACCGAAGAAGGACCTGCAGCGGCTCCTGCAATCGCAGATCGTTGGCGGTCCCTTGATCATTTTCGCGCGTCATCATGAGGCCGACGTAACCGTTCTTCGCCGAGCCGAGTACGGCGAGTCGGTGCGGACTTGCCGCTAGATCGTGGGCTTCGACGCCAACGGCCTCTACCTATGGGCCATCACGCAAGACATGCCGACGGTGTGGTACACGCGCCGCCGCGCGGAAAACGCCTTTCGGCCGGAACGTGTGCTCCGCTACGGTCGCATGGCTGTGCAGTAGCTGACGTGGGAGACCGAACGGACGGGGGTGCGCATACGACACCAGCTCAACGGGCGCGAGAAGCGCGTCGGCAAGTACCGGATCGACAGCAGGTGTCAAGAGACGCGGACGGCGTACCAGTTCCAAGGGTGCTTCTTCCACGGCTGCCCGTGTACGGGGTAGGAAACGAACGGAGTTAACGGCTTTATGAGTAAACTATACGCTCGCCACCACGACCTACCTTCGCCGCTTCGTCACCGTCGTCGATATGTGGGAGTGCCAGTGGCGCAAGGTGAGACCGCCGCCGCCGCCGGAGAACCGTCGCTGGACCGGCGGCGGCGACGTTACGCGATCGACGATCTTGAAGGCCGTACTCGACGGCACTCTCTTCGGTCAGATAGAGTGCGACATCGCCGTCCCGGACGCGCTGCGACGCCTTCGCCGAGATACAGCCGATCTTCAAGAACGCCTACATCGCGCGCGACGATCTCAGCCCGTTCATGTGTCGAATCGAAGTAGTCGCCTCGCCGGTCGGCGTCCACGTAGACGGCCACCCAGTGCTCCCCCGGTTGGTCGCCGTCGTCGGGGTTGCACAAGAAGGTCGTCGGGTGAGCCGCTTTCTGGGTAGCTCGTCTTTAGGCAGGACACCGATGACGACGTTTTTAGTGTACGCGTCGACCGCCAGGCGGCGTATCAGCTGAAACGTGTCCATCGGTTCAGTAGTCGTACACGACGTTCCGGTTCCTGTCGATCTCGAGCACCTTCTCGAACTCCCCGTACACGACGACGTTCACCGTCCGGGGCAGCTCCACCGCGAAGTGGACCTCCACGCGCAGGTTCCTCTTACGTACTACGTTGAAATGACCGCCGTCGCAGCAGTCGGGTTACAGGTCGAAGCCGAAGATGGTGTAGCCGTCGCCGAAGTCGGCGGGCGTCAGATCGTTCCCCTCTTTCTCGTACGCTTTCCCCGTCGCCGCGAAGAGGTTCATGTAGCTTCGGATGTAGCGTCGATGGGCGAAGTTCGGCTGCAGCGGCTTGCTCGGCACCTGGCGTCCGTCGACGTAGAGGGCGAGGAAGTTTATGTTGTTGTGCTTCGCGTTGAACGGGTTTTTATCGTAGGCCCCGTTACAGGCGTCGATGTCGATCAGGCACATGAACACGCGTTTCGGGAGCGTGCCGAGGTAGACGTTCTCGTGCGTATGAGACATCGTGCCCTGCGGTATCGAGAACACCTTGCAGTCAACTCGACGCAGCGGGTACTTGCCAACGCTTTGATGTGACTGAGCTGGACGGACGAGTTCACCTTGGCCTTTCGCACCTGCAGGTAGGTCTCCAGCAGGACCGCACCTATGAGCGCGAAGGCGTCCTTGCTTCGCACCAGTCGGATCTTTTCGTCGACGCCGTTCAGTAGGTACCGGTCTTGCAGGAACACGTCGGCGTGCAGGCGTCCCAACAGGTCCACCTCGCGGCTGTCCCGTATGAAGTGGGGTCGATGCGCGTACCCATTGTTAGCGTTCGCGGTCGCCTCCATGTACCTGGCTGTGTCCTTACACCAAAGACCGGCCCGGAGCTGCGAGCTTTTGGTGTCGGAACCGTAACTCAGCAGGGTTTCGATATAGTCCTGGTACGGATACGTATTGGTCGACGGCGTCAAGAGCGTGCCGTTCAGCGACACGTCGACTTCACTGAACATCGAATGCAGGAAATCGTTGACCGGGCCGACGACGCTGTCGTTCGCGAGATCGGTGCCGTCCCCCTGCACCACCTTGACGCCCGCGTACAGTCTAATGCTCGCCAGGTCCAGATAGTCGTCTCCCGATCCCGGATCGAGGAATTCGATAGGGTCGCCCGCGTCGAGGAACGTCAGCGGCTGGTGATCGATCAACTGACAGCTCTCGATGCTCGTCTGCGTCATAGGCACGCTGAACAGGTCCAGTTCGCTCTTCAAGCCCTCGCACGAATGTCGATGCACGAACGCCATTCTTCTACGTTTGGAATATGTCGCTCGACGTCTGTTCCTTTCGACGACGCTTCTTCTTACTAGGCATCGAAGGTTTGCCGGGTGGTTTTATAGCGCGTCGTCGCTTTTTCGGCGATGGCGGCGGGGGCGACTTCAACAGCCCGTCGCGCGTCGTTTTACCGACTGTTTCAAATTCTCGCCGGCGACGACGTCCCGCGCCACGCGCACGCCCGTGTTGAGAGCGCGTTTTCCCAGCGCCAGGGCCCCTCTCTTGATAAGCGGCATGGCGCCCCGAAACTGGCTCCCGAAGAGATTGCCCAGGCAGTGTCCCCGCTGTACTCTACCGCCGACGAAAACCGGCAGGTTACCGCCGACCTGTCAAGTGTAGTAGCCATCGCACACGTTGCGGCCGGCTCTCGCTGCTGCTGCCATCGTCAGAACAGTTTGGATTTGCAGCGTCTGATGTGAAGCGTCGACACGAGTTTCCCCTGTTTGAATGGTATCGGTTGACCGATTTCGTCTCTTATATCTATGTCGATCGATTCGAATTGACGCCGAAGGAGAGGCACGTATTGGAAGCGGTCGAAAACATTCGATATACTGAGCTCGTTCGTACCGTAGACGGGGACGGTTCGGAGAAGCGGAGCGAAAACGTCGCCGACGATGCGCGGATCCACGATGACCGTGTACACGTACATGGTGTCGACTCCCCGCTGCAAGTCCACCGTGTAGTCCCCCTCGTACTCAAAGGTATACGCAACGGGCATGGTGCTGATGCTGACGTCGTCGGTGGACGTCAGCGCCGCAAGACTCGCGATGCGCCTCGACTCGAAGCCTAGTATTTTCTTCAGGTGGCTCCGAGGGGGTATGTTAAATTCGACGCACGGCGATAGATGCAGCTTGATCCGGGTAGAGATGGGACTGTACTCCAGGCGCGCCTTGACTTTATCGGTGCTCAGACTCGTCAGTGACTCGTTGATTTTGTGCATCTACTCGTAGGAGCTGTTGTAAAAGCCGCGAGGGATGTTGCCCTGCCGGAGAATTTTACTACCGTCCGAGGTGGTGTAAACGCCCTGCTCCCCCGTCCCGCAAGCCAAGAAGAAGTACGCGTCCTCTTCTCTCACTTTGCACCAGGTATGCGGGATCAGTTGCGCCACCAGCCCGCATTCCCACTGCCCCGACAGGTCGACGCGTTGCGGCAGATTCGTGGTGTAGTGAGTCAACGTGTTTTCGGGGTGCGCCTTCATAGACGCGTTGCTCGGCAGCGTCAGTTAAAAGTCAGACGATGCCATCGCATCTCATAGACGGACTCAGTGGTAGGTAGCCGAGACAGCTTCTCAGCAGCGCCGACCACAGTTTGGAGTCGCCCTGGCCGCGCGTCAGATTGTATATACTGACTACGATAACCATGTACAGGACGACGATCTGACACAGGAAGATGAACTCGGCTTTAGGGCATTCGTTGCCCCAGAAACGCCATGGAACGTGTTCGAGGACGTCGTCGTCGTCGACGGCATCGGTCGTGTCTACAACGGTTGTTACAACGGTGGATGTGGCGGCGGCGGGGTCTTTGGCAATAGTAGTCACCTCGTCGGTCATCGTCACACGACTGCCGTCTGACGATACGGCATCCTTCCTTTATCAGACACTCGACGAATCGACGGCTGAACGACGCGTAGTAATTATGCAGTAGCACGCACCCCGAGTATCGCGTCAAACGCCGCACGACTACCGAGGGGCAATCGCGGCCGCAGAAACACCATGGAGCGCATTCGCCGACGTCGCGGTCGTCGTCGATAGCATCGGTCGCATCGACAAGGGCGGTTGGCGATCGTTGTCGCCTCGTCGGTCATCGTGGCGCGACTACTGTCCGACGCCAAGGCGCGCCTACCCTTTATAGTCCACGAGCGCCTTGGCGTCATTCCAGCTGTTGAAGGAAGCCGGATAACCTCCCCCCCCATTTCACGAGCACTTCCGCACCGCCCCCTTACGTCGCCGACGCTGTAGAACGGCCTCCACGCGATAGAGTTTATTCTTCACGACGGTTACTCATTGCAGCTCCGGTTCGTAGAAGGTGCCGTCTAGTAGCGTTCCGGCGACGTCCCTCAATCGGTAGACGGGGGGTCGGACGGGTGCGTTTCGGCGACGGTGAAGAGCTCTTCGCTCCAGTTAGCCATAGACCTTTTCTTGAACCAACCCTTCGCCTTGGTGATGCGTACGCGATCTCCCTCTCGCAGTTTCGGCTTCCTTCCTCGCCCCCCGCCACCGCCGTACAGCTGCTGCCACACACTCTCCTGATTCGCGGCGTTAACACTCGCCGGCGTCCTACCGATGCTTCGATGTTAGGCGTTGTTTTACGACCGCACGAAGTCCGGCAACGGCTCTACGTATCTCAGTGTATGTTGCTTCGTGAAGTACCTCCACATGCGGGTGTTCAGCGTCCGATTGAATCGCTCCACGACACTCGCTTTGGTCTCTTCGTTGTGCGTCACGAAATGGTGGACGTCGAGTTTCGTCAAAAGTTTCTGAAAGGGTCTGTTGAGAAACTCCGTCCCCTTGTCGTTCTGCAGCGCGTTCGGCGGTCGCTTCTGCTGCGGCAGCAGGTTCTCGAAGTCCGTAACGAGCGCCGGACCGGCTTTACTCTTCAACGGGACGCACCACGCCCGCTTCGAAAAGACATCGATGACCGTCAATAGGAACGCTATACCGTCGTTGTGCTTTTTTAGTTTAGCTACGTCGACGAGATTGGCTTGCCACTGTTGGTTTCGACCACCTACGATAACGCAACGTCGTTTGAAACGTCGTTTGACCGGCTTGTGAAGCGTATAGGCGTCCTGCGTCGATAGCCACTGCTTGACGACCGGCTTGGGTACTACGGTCGTCCGGTGCAACGCGTCGACGCCGCCGTAACTGCCCGCCCGTTTCGGGTCGAAGTAGGCGCGCTTCAGGCGGTCCCGTTGTTGTTCAGGGCGGCGCTTTCGTTGCGTACCACGAGGCCGCCGGGACACCATGGCGACGGCGAGTCCGGTCGATTTACGAAAAATATTAATACACAGATATACGTAGCGAAGACCGCTGCGACTACGGCGACGCCGACGATGACTACCGACCTTCGAGGGAACATACTAGCTTGTGAGCGCCTCGGGTGTTTCCCAACCTCTTTAATAGGTGACCCACGAGCGTTCAAGAGTGTGAGTGCGGGGATTGGCCGTTCGCTTCGGCGCGCGTTGTATGTACGCTCGACGCTGGGGGTGACCGACGAGCTCAATAGAGACGTTCAGCCGCCTCATTCGGTCCCCGAACGCTTCCCAGCCGACATTTTGTCCCATGAGATCGTTCACTAGATCTACCATGTTACTTCCCGC
This sequence comes from Paraescarpia echinospica, assembly GCA_020002185.1. Taxonomy (NCBI): domain Eukaryota; kingdom Metazoa; phylum Annelida; class Polychaeta; order Sabellida; family Siboglinidae; genus Paraescarpia; species Paraescarpia echinospica. Next base: position 13,677,784 of record CM034542.1, read on the forward strand.
GATAGGCGCTCCGTCGTACGCGAACTCCCCTCGATCGTTCCAGCGATTCAGCGGGTCGGATTTCAAATTGTCCACCAGGAGGCGGGCCTTTCTTTCAGATTTGTCTGTATGCTTTTCACGATCGCGCTCTCTATATCGTTCGGATCCGTCGGCTATGGCGACGGCGGCTCATCGGTCGTCGACTCTCCATTCACTACGGAAACTCGCATCGGTTGCTGCGCAGGAGACGTCTCCATGGCGTTGTATCGACTCAGCAGTTAATTGTACGACGCTACCTTTTCTAGTTCGGACAAATCCGTAGGCTCGAGAACGGTTTCATGTCGTCGTCCAGGCTACTCATCACAAGCGACGTGGTCGTGGTCGGTTGGGAGAGTAACGGGAGTAGACGCTCCACCAACCTGGGGTCTACCAACGCCATCTTCTTCGCGTGGTGCATCAACCAAGAGCCTGTCTGAGGAGGGGCAGAAAGGTGCTCGCCAACGGTGCCAGCAGCGCCGTCAGAAAACCGCCCGCCCCCGTTTGCAGGATGGCCCGCTTCTGTTTGACGGGCACTTTTTTCGTCGCTACCTTGCGCAGATGGTTCCTGTATTTTGCCAGTACTTTTTTCTGTTTTGCAGACAATTTCACGTTCCCTCTCAGAATATTGTACGCGCAGTCGCACAGACTACAGATGAGATCGGAATCCGCGTGAGCGAGTACGGCTTTTCTCAGATCCGTATTCTTCTTGTATCGACACAACAGCTGCAGGGCTAGGATGTGCCTCTTGACGCGATCAGTCATCCTGACGAGTGACGTCCGCCGCGACGCGCTCTTCTTTTTATACTCTCATCGGCACGTAGACGTACTGAACGCGATCGTCGGGAAAAATGGCCGTGCGCAAGCACATATTTTCCAAAGTTTCCTGTTTCAGATCAACCAGGAGGTAGGCTGATGACGTAGCATCTTTGAAGGCTTCCATCATGTATTTGGTTCTACCCGGATACATCTGTTTTGCCAGGTGACCTACTTGTCCCGCGTCCCGGGGACTCTTGAATAGCACCATGTATTGCGCGTTTAGGCTGATTGTGCGGTTTTCTTTCCCTTTTGGAAAGAGATTCTGCAGAAGCTGTACGACGGACGCGTTGCAGTGATGATTTTTTTAGTCAACAAGGTCGTGGATAAACTATCGGTTTCAACCATGAGGTCATCGAGTACTAGAAGCGTCCTCGTTTTTGCGTCTAAAATCTTCGGATCTGGCAAACCGTCTACGAATTCTATATCTGCTGTCATAGAGGTGTAGGCGGTTTGCCACTGACCGTAACACCACAGGATTTTCTCCGGCGGTGGCTCGATCATAGAAGAGGCGAACTGTAGTTGACGAGTGACGAAAGTAGTCTTACCACACCCCGTAGGTCCAGCCACTATACACGTAAAAGGATGTTTCAACGACGTGTCAATATCGACGACTGGCACGCGGGGAACGAGCGATGACTTTTTATTCATTTCCTCTATATTCATGTCGCACCTCCATCAACAATTTACCTAGCATGTTCTGACCTTCTTTATTTCCGTGGGCGCTACACCAAAAGGTTTCTTTTGACGGCACCCACTCCACCAATTTGGCGTCCCCGGTAGCCAATACGGCGTCTTTCAACTTTTTCGATGCTCCGAACTTACTCATCAACAGGCTCTTCATAAACTCGACCCTAACGGCGTCTCATTCGGCTCCCGTTCTCGTTTTCCTGATTCCATAACTTCGTCGCTTTCTTCGTCTCCGTTAAACTTCGCTTTTCTAAACTGGTAAGCGTGCTCGACGGACCTGAAGCCCCGACCGTACGCCGAGACTCGACACGGATGAAAATTTGACAGGAACGACACCGACCCTCCGAAACGTATAGGCTCCATTTCCACATAACGATCTCTATACCACTGATGTAGAGACGCTACTGACTACGTTATTATAGCACTGACTACCCATGCGTGCACTAGAGGCGCTTCTGTGTACTTTACTTTAGCGCCTAGTCACTAGAGGCCAGCACACACGAACTGGACTTACATGAACCGCCTAGTCACTAGAGGCGTCAATAGAGGTCAGTACATACGAACTGCACTTACATGAACCCGCGGTGATTATAAAAAAGGGTTCAAAAAACCTATCAATCAAACCTTTTTTATACATTTTTTATAAGTAAGATGTCAGCAAGCAATTAAGATAAGAGATTTTTTTATAACTACATTTTTATGACAGGCCATTCATCATTTCTTTTTTATCAGTAGAAATTCATAGTATTCCATTTGGTATGACTGATCCAAAAATCCTTTGATGTTCTTTGATCTTTATTCCATGGACGGTAGTCTGAGCAACCTAACTACTACTAGTGTGTTATTGTGAAGTATATGGAATCATCTTCATATTCATATACCGTGACTAAGAGTGACAGCTAGCTGTTGATATCTACCAAGGCCGGAACTGTGCGGAATGTCAATACGTCACTATGTACACAAGATACGTAGGCAGGAAGCAGTGGGTCACGTGACCAAACCTACCGGAGACAGGAGAAGATTCTACGGGGACACCGTTGACGTAAAGAGTCACCATACTTCCGTCATAGACGACGGCGAGGTAACCCCAGAGTCCGAACGGGACGACCTGTCGAAAAAATCACAACCATAAAATACAACCACAACAAATACATCAATTCCATAGTGCCGAAGGTAACATTCGCATTATTTATAACAGAACTGTTGTTTCATTGATGCACTAGCTTAGCTTCTAAACCAGAATCAAGTTTCTAAACTCGTAGGCCTATCTCTCGTTAGATTTTCATGCATGCATGAGTGACGGCACTGTAGCTATTTATTTTCCTCGAGAGGCGATACGTGATAACGCGCAATCCCACCCGTATACATTGTTTTGGTACTTTGCGAATTTCCGCGACTACCCCCAACACCGGCAACGCAGCAGTACATCAGCATGACATTGTAACATACAAAAAAAAAACCGTGCAAGCAGTATATATGAGTGTACTGGCCATGCGCGAGCAAACGTAGTAAGCAACTTAACCTGCCCATTTGGCGTTTGCTCCTGGTACTAATCGCAAAAGTTATTACATATACGAACACACTATCTATTGTAGCAATTAACATCAACGTAAACACGTTTTATTAACGCATACCACCTGAGAAGCAGCAACGCCTACGCCAGGCGCGGTCCTCGAAGGAACACAACATCCGTTACGAAACTACTCTCTGTCTGCTCCACCGGATGCGGACACGATGTACTCACCGAAGGGGTAGTTCCCGTTAGGGGACAGCTCGGAGCAACAGCGCCATACGCGACCGCCTCTCCGTTTACGTCGACGTCGCCGTACAGCAGGAAGGTGGCAGGATCTTTGCAGTCTCCTTTGTCCACGATACCCACCCCCACGTAGGGTCCTTGTTCGCGCTTCACCCACGTCGCAACCGTCCAACCGAGCTGGTTTTGGTCTTGCAGCCAGTTGCGCATGAACGCCACCTGTTGGTGGGAAATACATTGTATGCCATGAAAGACGTACACTAATAAATAATAATACTATAATGTTATTATTATTTTATATCTACATATAATAATATAATACTATATTAATAATATCATACTACAATAATATTATAACATCATCATGTAATACTATATTAATATAATAATTGTACAAATATTCATACAGCGCCCTTTTCTGCATAATCTAGTGAATTTCTTAACTGTATAAGTTTAAAGCAGATGTCTAATGTAAGAAAATTGCATGCTATATCGAATATAAACAGACACAACTATCTAAAAATATGCAAATCAAGAGAATGTGCAGATGGCAAATATTGTTGATAAGAACATTAATTACAAAACGATTTCTGTAATATAAAAAACCATTAAAATTCGTCCAGCTAAAGAAGTAACATGTTTATCCATTACTCGGATGCGACATTTTACTTTTCCTGGCGTAGACATCAGGTGGAAGCTACCAAAGGTGTTGTGTATCTTACAATAGACTCATGCACATTGATAACAACGCCATCACGTGTTTTGTTAGGAAACATCGGCTGCTCTGGGAGTTTGGTCAAATATACATACTTCAATGCGAGATTTTCCGTCAAATTCAGCAACATTCTTTTGTCGTTCATTGTCGTAGACGATCTGTACCTCTTCGGATAATCGCTGATGTGTTGGCAGACATGTCCATGTGACAGTCTAAGACGGCAACAAGGTCTTTAATCTGATGCACAACTCGAATGAGAGAACCACCAACATTGATGCTGAGATCGTTTCCTAACTTCTTTGCCCACTCTATGACAATCGGAAGGAACTCGGTTTCCTGGTCGTTCAATTTGAGGTAATTAGAGGTCAGCCACTCCCGAATCTCCATGACGCAGGCTTCAATACGCTGAAGGGCATCGAGTAATGCCGTAGGATTAAGCGCAAACGTACGCATCAGCTGCAGGTCATCAGCATATTTAATCATAATTTGTTAGAAGAAAATAATCATAACAACACCATTATCAGTTGCCACGACAGCTGCATGCGTAAGCAATCGTGACTCTCCCACTGCAGTTATGTTGTGGTTCTTCTTATTCAGGCTGCTACACCACCAATGAGTATGATTTTTGTAACTATATTATGTAAATCCTAAAGGTACATTTTCATGCAGCGCATCAATCAATCTATCAATAGGGCTGTTCAAACCACGTGCATTTCATCGGTGCAGCGGTGTTCATTCGATCAATATCTGGACTTCTCTGGGAAGCAATAAACAACGATGCAATTGTTTGTTCACGTATATCCACAACTCATTTACACGTAGGCAATCCGATCGTTTTTTAATCGTTAAATAATGTTATATAATATTATTAATATGTATATATATAGTATATAGTATAATAGTATAATTTATTAAAGTTTGTTGACTCCCCAAATATATATTAATGAACCGTTTTGTTATATATTGTAATCTATATTTATTAAAGTTTGCTGACTTTCCAAATGTATGTTAATGAACCGTTTTGTTGTATAGTATAATCTATATTTATAAAAGTTTGCTGACCTGCCAAATGTATATTAATGAACCGTTTTGTTATATAGTATAATCTATATTTATAAAAGCTTGCTGACCTGCCAAATGTACGTTAAAGAACAATTTTGTTATATAGTATAATCTATATTTATTAAAGCTTGCTGACCTGCCAAATGTATGTTAATGAACTGTTTTGTTATACAGTATAATCTATATTTATTAAAGCTTGCTGACTTCCCAGATGTGTGTTAATGAACCGTTTTGTTGTTGTTTAAATGAATGGACTCGGGAGGAGACCATGTGGTTACTTTGTGTCTCAAAAGGAGAGCGTTCAAACGAAATTATGCAAGGCCTTACCAAATTGAAAGAAACTCGTTCTGGTTTTAGGTTTACTTCCTTTCCTGGTAGACACATAATTTGCCGAATGTTGTAAAACAAATCGTTAAATATAAATTACTTTACGCACACTCTCAAATGAGTGCACGTATTGAACACTCCTAAAAATACGTGAATTTGAGAGTTCAACATATCATTTAATGGAAAAACATGTATTATGGCGGCAACGTCATCTAAGAATATTTATATTACACACAATAATACATACATTGATCAAATACAATACCAATGCTTGTTATTATATGTTACACTTAAGATTATGTTACTTTTCAAACCGAATTAAAATATAAGTAAGTTCTCATTAAAAATAATTTGATATTGACCTTATTCGTGATATCAGGAATATACGCAATACAATTCCATTTCAATTCTATACTTAACAAATTAGTCATACAAATTTATCAAATCACAGTGTAATCGGACATATTTATGCGGTCTCATTTCTACATTTTAACCAAAATAAGGACATACACATGTAAGGTATAACATTTAAAAAACACGATCCTGGAACACATTCGACATCCATCGATACTTCAACATAAGTGGGTTATCCTGATGCACGTACTACATATACTATTTCATCAACAGCAGATAACTACCAAGGAACATCCTCAACTGTTGCTGTTTCGTCGACAGTGAAATATTCCAGGTTGTCTTCAGCAACCCCAGTAGTACCCCAACATACCCTGCAGCACGAATTGTGGTGTCCACCCAACATTCAGTGGAGCGCAGTGGTGCAGTGCATGGGGCGTCGGACACTAAATCTAGAGAACCCTGGTTCGAATCTTATGCTGCCGTGTTGAATGTTGGACAAGTTCTCTCAGTTCACTGAGCTGTATGAATGACTACCTGGCTATAGACAGTGGTGTAATATCCGGGTTTTTTTTTGTATTTATATATGTGTGTACGACTAGTCTTCGCGCATTAATTGCAGCGTGGCTGAATGCTTTCCAGAGAATTCGAGATGGTACTCGATTGAACAGGTCTGCCAGGGAGTAAAGTGTAATGCGCTTTCAACAGTCCTAAGGACGGTATGCTATATAAGAAGTTACTTTAACATTCACTGGATAGATCTACGTTGTTCAGGAATGGAAACACGAAACACGACGTGTTTCTCGTGCTTTGCATGATCAGAGTTCAACTCTATGGCGTGATGTATTGAATGAATTCGTCACGTAAGAGGCTAAAATTGAAATTACCATAACGTTGGAACTGTGTACTTGAAAGATAGGTAAACTGTTTCTCCGTCGTTAGTACCTTGTTCTCCTTTATATCTGTGTCAACCAACATCTAATCCAACACCATCACACATGCGCCATACTCCTGCCTATTTTCCTTGACAACACCGCCACACTTCCTACATTCCTGGAGACTTTAACCGATGAGATGGAGGATGGCACATTTGAAATAATGAGTAACCGGGTAACCGCTGAAATGCACTGTTTACGTAGGGCAACAAGTACGATGACATCACCGCTTACATGAGGGTTTTTAAAGAGAAAACATATACACGATTGACGTGAAGATTTATATAGTATAAAAAGACAGTAAAACACATACATAGGAATATTTGTTATGTGTTTTCTTGAATGTTTTAGCCAAACTAAACGCTGGAATTCGGTACGTAGGCATCTGCTGGTCCATGTTGATGATGGTGATATTTTCACATAATCTACTGTGACATCTTTAGTAATTTATAATTTTATGCCATCAACTAACGCAATTAGTTGATGGGATGAGTTAACATAGATCCAGACACATTGAATGATGACGTTATTTGTGAAATAAACGTATGTAGGCAACAAAAAACAAATGGAATCACCATAACAGAACAACATTATTTCACTCTCACAGTTCGTCTTTGATCGTGGCATGAGTGAGCACAGCTTGGATCTCGCTGTACTCACATTCTCAATGTCAAGAGGACTACCAAGTGACTGATGGAAATGTATATTCTAATTGCCAACCCTTTGCTCTACAATATACTCTGTTACCCAATAGCTGCCGGCTGGGAACTGTTTTCCCACCACTTTGCACCGCTTTCAGCTCTGACCACTTATTATGTTAATGCGTGTATCCTCAGGATGTTGACACTATGGTGTTTTTCCTGAGTAATTTCACAGGCAGATTCCACATATGAGTGGACTCTTTTATAAAACTTATTTGACTTTCGATTTCGTGTGCTGGAATTGAAGAGGTTGCTACAGAATAGTAAACCATAGCAACTGTATGTAGATGACAACAAAATGAAGACATTTGAATGTAGTTATTTTTAATGTTGAAATTAACCATATTGTTTTCAGTTTTGGGGAGTGATATGCGTGGCTGTGTGTCAGTGTGTCATGTCAATGGCAAACAATAATGTGTGTGTGTGTGTGTGTCAACATGTGTGTGTCTCCCCTTAATGTAAAAAATGTTCTGTTTTTGTTTTGTGTGTAAACTGTCATAAAATCACAGTCTGTAGTGAAAAATGAGACTTGTTTTACATGGTTTATTAATACATTTTACAATGGAAATATGGAATCAACAATACAATCAGGCAAACATTTCAGAAATACTTATGATGCCCTAGACTGTGTCGTAATAGCATAACTGTCTTTGAATACATCTGTGCCTCCGATATGTTTGCCTTCATTACGTGATGTGATCATATTCGTCAACAACCTATCGATGTCATACTCGTTATAACACATTACGCGTGTAAATCTGATTCCACATAATGATCCATGATAGTCTCTACCGTGCGCCGCTTTACATTATAGCTTTGATCTCGGCGGCGTCAAGAGCAACCGTGTAAACACGAACCTGGAACAGAACAACATGAAACTATCAGCATAATTTGTGACGCTGATGACCAGACGTATAGGAGTATCGTGTTACTAGGCTAAGGAATGAAATACAGCGACATATACTTGTTTAATATTAGTGTATTCAATGTGCTATGTTGCTTCAAATTCAAAGCAATGTAGCTGGATAAGAGATCGACTGATTATCACATAAATAATACACTTTCCGGTAGATGCTAATCTAACAAAGTTATTTGTCTGCTGACAAAATGAGGTCAGCTACTCAGTTGTTCAATGCGCATTTGCGGTTATTTGCCAAAAAAAAACTTACTAACATAACCTGTTTAACTTACGTCGTCAATCCGTCCCTTAAAGTAGCCGTGCTTTTCGTCGCAGCATCCCTGCATTCCAACGTACAGAGGATTTTGGGTGTTCAACATGGCGCCTGAAGAACAAAAAGTCACGTATAATGACTGCCTATCCGAGAGAACTGTTACAATGCACGATCTACTTATTAACAGCAAAACTCCACCGTCTACGTCGGTTCTGAATCTTACAAGCACCCTTGCTAAACTATGGCCGACCGGACGTATTTTCAAACATAAGACATTTGTTACGAACAAAATTGGATATTGCGTGTGGGAAAATGACAGCGATAGACAAAATTTGTCGCAGCAAATCATATTTATATATCTTAATTTCGCCCAAAATCTATCTAATCATATTGATCATAATGCAAGATGAACGTTTTATTTTATACACAAATGTCTGATTAATCTATAGTATACCTGCAACAATAAAAGGGACTATTGACAGAATATATTCGCTAAACGGCTTTGTGAAGATGTTTAACATGAATGCGTCAGTGAAAGTACTTACACCTTCAACAAAGACGCATCCGCATTTACAACACTAAAGATATGTGTTATTGTTATATGTTAATGTTTATGCGTTATATCATAATGATAGCGATGACGAGAATTATTCCACACATTTTAATTAAATGCTGAACGTTCGCTAATGAACACTGCCTAAAACAATGCACACAACCAAATGTTTGACATCATGCTAAATGTCGCATGGGCAGAGCCATGCCGACTTACCAGAGAGAGGGACTGACAGGACATTCTGCAGAACACCGTTGACGAACAGCATGACCTCGTTTCCGTTGTAGACCACTGTCAGATGCACCCACACCCCATAGTTGATGCCCTGCGGAAGAGGAAATAATATTTAATGATATGTCGTGTTCAACCGAAGCATTAAACCAGACTAATTGAACATGTCACTGTGTGTTTTTGTCCTTTTGTATATATGAACTACATCAGGAGCGGGACGACCTGGATTCAACAATACAGTAATGTGTCCATTTTGATTGCAAATTAATAGATGTTCAGACGATAAATCGGGAAATGATAAGTTAGCTGAGGAACTTATAATACATATTTTGCAATGTGGTAATTATATTTGTATGGATAGTGAGATTGCAATAATAGCACCTATACTCTCTGGAACCTGAGGGCAGTGCCGCATAAGTCGTAGTAATAAGGCGAATATTATGAACACGACGATCAAAGGCTTTCATTGAAACGAGGGACCGCCGAATATTTAGGGAGGAAATGGAAATTCGAACAAATCTGTCTTGATTCTGCTACGGAAGGTAGCTATAGTTTTACATCATTTTAAAGTCCGTCGCGCCTATGAACTCGTGACCTGGAGATTCAAACGGTGTAGAAGTGTTATTACTGTTATCGTTATTATAACAAAAAAACGACCGACTCACGTAATTGCCGGTAACTGTTCCTGGGAAACCATTGCCGGCGGCAATGCCACCACAGACATCTGGGTTGCCGTTGTCAACGTTGCTGTACAGAAGGAAGCTGGCACTGTTCTCGCAGTCTCCGTTGTCGACAATTCCTACGAAGTCGGCGGATCCTGCCTCTCTCTTTACCCACGCAGCCACACTCCACGCCTGCTGGTTCTGGTCTTGAAGCCAGTTACGCATGAATGCCACCTACACAACATCCATGCACAATTAATCTTTATACTGTTACACAGATGCTTCAGACTGACGCATAGCTTATAAGTATAAAGTATTGGAATACAACTCTAAACGTATTTTGACATTTTGCTTTGCGACAAGAATGGTTTGTTCGTCGTTTTAAGTCGTTATCTTGCGTGGGCGTACGTATTCATACCTCAATGCGAGATTTTCCGTCGAACTCGGCAACATTCTGTTGTCGTTCATTGTCGTAGACGATCTGTACCTCTCCTTCTCCATAGGAGTAGCCCTTTGCCTTGTGGCAGGTGACGTCATCGAAGTCAATCTCGTACGGGAAGTGCAGCAGAAGTCTGTTATCGCAAGTCGGCACGACTAAAAACACGCAAACACAAATGTAGATGTCTACATGCAACTGTTGACATGCAACATTTGATCACCGATCCGATTAAACAGAATCGTCCCATCATCGAAGAGCTTATATACATCAATATATATACACACACACACACACACACACACACACACACACACACACACACACACACACACACACACACACACACACACACACACACACACACACACACACACACACACACACACACACACACACACACACATATAAGGATGGCTGTCTGACATGTTACCATTATGCGTTTTGTATAATAATATATACCATGCAGGAACATAATACAGCCACACATAAACCACGAACATTACAATTACATAATAATGTGACCACCCACAGTGAACTGGCAATTAAGTCTCACAGTCCTATTTAACCTGTTTTGTATACGAGGCAAATGTACGTCTTGTTCCATAATGTTGTGATGTTTGCAGAAATGAGTATCTTGCAGTCCCATCCTTCACGTCCGTTTATTTTCCTTGACAATCAATTCGATAGAATAAAAGTAGACAGCATGAGTCATATTAACCTCTTTCTGAAAACGTTGCTTGTTATAGTTTGATTCAATTTTAGCAATACATGAAAAACTATTTAAGTTCGTTCAGCAAAAGAGGTATTATTTTAAAGTTCACGATCTGTGGAATCCAAACAGGTACAAAACTCAATATCACAATTTTGCAACTAAACACCCGCTTTGCTGAGGCAGGTCAAATATGTTATTGCTGTATAAATGTCATACTTACTTGGATCGATCGGGATACACGTGCATGGCTCATCCGAATCCATGAAGACGAACCCCTCGAGACAGTTATAGATGTCCTCGTTGTTGTGAATGCTCTTGAAATAGCGTGGGTCGGCCATTGTCTTGTATGGGCACGGGGCTGCAAAGACGAGTGAGAGCGTTGGATACAGTTACGGGGGCAACAGTGGAAGTCTTCCCATCAACCCAACTTATAAGACGTCGACTTCAAGTGGTTGAATTGAGCAAATGCAAAAACCAAAATTGTGGTTTTCACGATAGGCCCATTGAGATACGTTTTCAAGATATGACTTGTTCATGAAAGATGTGGCTATGTCAAAAATGTATACGTTGAATATTGGTTTAACCACGTACACACCTCACTGAAACATGAGGTGAGACTGCGATTTTTACTAACCAAATTTGTTTATTAGCGTCAATTTTCACTACCATGAGTTTTACTCGCTAGGTGGCGTCAATACAGTAATTTATTTCTTCCCACTGCCACATGTTCGACGTGTCACGTTGTGATACCATTAATAAATATGACGAAACGATGCTTGCACAGTTAACATGTTCCCTGTGCTTACCATAAGTGGTGGATGGTGGAGTGTAATCAACGACCTCATCAATTACGCAGTTGGCATTTTCCGGCACGCTTCTGACACACGTCAGTCTGTCCTGGTCCCAGAACAGATCTCCACAAGTCGGGTGGTAGACGCGGAAGTACCATGATCCGTCCATGCGGTCGATCTTGTCGCAGATGTAGTACAAATGGCAGTTGTCCGGATCGGGGAACCACACTTGGCCCTTCGTGTAGTTGCATCGCCTACAGTCTGGGTAGACCCCTAGAAGCAACAAGACGCGTGTGCCTACTTACTATAATCACATCTCAATATTTGCCTTTAGAACACGGAGTAAAACACACGCGACAACAGATGTTGAAAAGTGTCTGAAAATGCGTCGTACCGTCCACCTGTCAACCATATGTGAGTTTTTGATCAGGGTGTGAAAAACCCAAATACAATTTTATATAAAAAAAAAACACGTCACCGTATAACCGAGAACACCAAATTATGTGACACACATGCCAAAGCGCGGACACGCGTCAATTGGTTTTGTTAACACAGATCGCAGAGGGCGCTAACAAACTCAACTAAAATGAAGTATGTGCATTTCAATTAGATATAAACTTAAAAAGTACGCATATTTTATTGGCAAACGCTTCTCGAACAATGTTTCCTTTTCCTGCCGCTTGCGCTGTCAAAAATCGCGTAAACATTGTTGCAGGACGTATCCGGCAAACAACAACCATCTGCTCTGTATGAATTGTTTATACTTTGAAGACGTCTTTTTTGCTGTGAAAAACAATAAATGTAAAACTGGACCCCAAATAACATGCAGATAGTTAACTTGGTTGTTCGCGATGGTCATGTTTGGCTTATAGAGTGGTCTTATCTAGTTGTTAATAAAGAGCATTTTCATAACCTATTCGGTTAGCGATTTTCTTATTAGTAAAACGCCTTTTTTCTGTTTTGAGCATTATTAAGGAGCGAAATCGATTTTAAAGATATCAATCTGACTAATTAGCTCATCACAATCTTAGTGAAACGGTGTCCTAACTATACGGCTGCTTATTTACCCTCCATTGTTGTCGATGGAGCTGTGGTAGTCGTCGGCTCCGTGGTTGACGTCGGCTCTGTGGTTGTCGTAGGCTCTGTGGTTGACGTCGGCTCTGTGGTTGATGTCGGCTCTGTGGTTGACGTCGGCTCTGTGGTTGTCGTAGGCTCTGTGGTTGACGTCGGCTCTGTGGTTGATGTCGGCTCTGTGGTTGACGTCGGCGCTGTGGTTGACGTCGGCTCCGTGGTTGATGTCGGCTCCGTAGTTGTTGTACAGACAACGGTGCAGAATCCGAAATCGTAGGAAGTGACCTCTTCGGAGGCACCATAGGAACACGTGCGCTGGCGACGGTGCCGGCCTCTGGTGCTGCCACAATCTCCCGTGCACGGACTCCACTTCGTCCATTCGGTGCACTCCTCTGCACAAACACAACACGGAACATGCACGTTTACGTTATCCTAATACATTTTCATGCAGGTGTATTTCTATACAGCGCGCGCTGTCACCCATCATTGTTGCGCGAGCGGCAAGGCGCTGCTCATTGGCTGATTATGGATATACATCGCCTTTTGAACCAAAAAGATGGCGCTCACCGGGTTTTCTAGCTCAACACGTGGCATATTTCAAAGATAGATTTTTAATCTGGCCGGGGAGGATGGTCATAAATCATCAGTTACTCTCGGCTTACAGTTACAGCTGCCATTTTTTTTATTCTCACGTAGCATGTAGCTTAACCTTATCTAAGTATAAATGTGAACTGCACCTCAGACTAGAGCAGAGCTATGGGCAGTGGCAACAAGTCTTATGGAACACAACATAAAAACTACTGTGATCGTATGCACAGGCGTTCAACGTTTCTCTGGAAATATAAGCTTTTGTGGAGCATACACGGTCCGTGATGGGACTGATGGACGTAAGTGCGCGGTATCCAAGTACGAGTAATCGAACTTTTGCGCGGTTACCAAAAATCAGTAATTTTGATCGTTACGTATGTATGTGGAGGAGTGACACGCACATGAGGAGAGAGGGTCATTTAACTTACGTAAGTGAGGACCTACGTATGTGAGGTTAGAAAGTCATATGCAGGTGATCGTGAAGTGTACTTACTTGAGTTTTTCGCGTCAGCGTTCATCGTAACGTTGAGAAGATAGCCGAGTGATGTATCAATGTCGGCCTCAACGGTGTCCTCTGCAGACGAACAAGACGTTGTTATGACATGCCCGCCAATCAATTCGTTACAGCGAGTTTGTTGGAACTGTCGAGTTTACGGCAACCCCGTAGGATGCCGGTGTGATGTAACTCCCGACTGGCTTAGTAAGTGAGTGAGCGAGTGAGTGAGTG